>OZ026845.1:35196501-35924028 GCA_964023205.1 Lutraria lutraria | reverse complement strand
AACGACCTCCACCTCTGTTGCACTATTTCTAAGCCCTTAGATTGAGTGATAAGCTCGGTACGTTTTATATCATGTCGCAGACAACCAGTTTACTGGGGTACATTAGTATAAATCCAGTTTATTATTTAGTAATGTTTCCAGGTTTAGAAAGTTAAATGAAGTACATCATGATTGTTTTTTTATATTCATTATGCCATAAATTACAAAACTAGAACATATTTCTTGTATTATAATTGGCAATTCACTTTGTACGATATAATTAAGATCCAATATATGTAAATCATAAAATTTTACATTTTCAAAAATGTTAAAGTCGAACTAATGAGTAAACCACACAACATGATATATTCGTCAATCAAACTTCAGGTAAAGATAAACAGAATTCAACGTAAATCTACTGATATATCGTATTACAATTATACTTTATTCATAAAATGGAATAAAAAAAAACAACAAATATTTTGCCTGAATTTCTTTTATTTGTCAAAAATTCAGTTACATTTTGTGATTTCAAACTTAGTGTCATATTCACCTTAATTAATAAAAAACAAGTACAGTATAACGGCACCTCCGAGAAGCGGCAATTTTATCCCCCCCCCCCCCTCCGTTCGTTGTCACTCTTATTTTAACCTCCGTAAAACGAGACCTCCGTGGAGTGGTAAGCGACCGTCCAAATTTGGTTTCCCTTTTGTATTATTTCATGCAACTGTAATGGAACTGCTGGATATCTTTAAAAATCATCGTATCATACACAGATATAAATTCTCAACATACATCGTATCATACACAGATATAAATTCTCCACATACATCGTATCATACACAGATATAAATTCTCAACATACATCGTATCATACACAGATATAAATTCTCAACATAAATGTATTACAATGAGACTATATTCGATTTTGTTTCTTGAAATAAAACATCTCCCATAATATTTTTTATTTTAATAGATTCAATTGTTTATTTGTGCGTTTTGTCTAGCATACATCTAAAATGTACAAACTATGGAGTCTTTCTTATTGTTCTGTTGAAATAGTGGTAAAATAATTATTAATTATTTGTAGGAGATTGGAAAATGTCACTGAAGTCAGTGTTACCTTTTAACAAAACTAATATAATAGTACATAACTGATCATTCGCCTGTCCTTGTTAATTAATACACTTGATACGAAGGTATAATCTGCTTTATGTTATTTCATACGTTTCACGCATATGTTTGGTTCTTTGTAAGAAAAAGCTGGCTACCAACTTTCACTGTCCAACGACCACAACACGTGGCCACAGTGTATCTCCTGTTGTTGATCTTTTTATTGAGTTTCGTGTGGGTAACTCAACATTGTTGATGCCATAATTATGTAAACTGTGAAGTCTTAACATTGGAATAAACATTTCTAATATGATTACAAGTTGTATAAGCTTGTTATGTAAAGTGTATGTTTCAGGCGACACACCGACGTTAATATAATGAAGACAACAATTACGGAACCTAATGGAACCATGATCATATATATATTTAAGGCAGCAAATAATCAACGAAAAACGAAACAGTTCAGTACCGTACTAATCTGATTTTCTTCTGGTCAGCCAGAAATGTCTTCATTAGTTTGTTCCTTGAGTAGTTCTGTTCATTGCCGAACGTTAAGCAAGTGGAGTTATTTATCAAAAAGCAAGAAGTCAACACACGCAGTCAAAAGGGAATGGTATTTGTTTATATCTGCAGGGATATTAAATCCTCAAACTTCGTGAAAATTGTTATCTAGCAAATATTTCAGTAAATAAATTTTGATCATTATATGGAATCCTTAATGTATCAGATAAAATGAAACACTCTGTATATAGTATTTTTCAAACGATCAGTGACGGAGCAATGGTTAATGTGGAAAAATATTAATAGTTACTGACCCGATATGGAATATACGGTTCTGTAGAAAACCATATGGGGCGAGACGAAGGTCCACAGACCCGTATATCCCGTATCGGATCAGTTACTATCCCTATTATTATCATATTATTATATTTATTCGGTATAAGATGCATATATCATGGCACATCATATAGATACAAATTAAAAATTGACAGCGCAACTTAAGGTATCTTAAAAAACTGTATATATTAAAAAGGAGAAGCAGTGCACAAATTTAAAAGTTACATCACTCCAAGTAGATGGTTTTTAAGATTGGTTTTAAAAACAGTGGTACTGACATTGTCCCTGATACTAGTAGGAAAATTGTTCCAAAGGCTGCACCTCACGTAAGAAAATGTCTTCTTACCGAAGGACCAAACCTTTGGTACAGCAAAGCATCCATCTGCACTAAATCTGGTGTTGTATGAATGAAGAGAGTTTGACTTGATAAAGTGGTCTTTCATATATTCTGGAGATAAACCATTTTTTTATTTTAAAAACATGAGAAAGGATGATCTGCTCAACTCTCTTGTCAACTGGTAGCCATTTTAGTGTTTTGAAATGATTTTGATCAATGTGGGCTTTACAGTCAAGATTGAGAACGAATCTTATTAATTTATTCTGGGTGACCTGCAGTTTAGACTTAAGTTGTTAAGTCAAAGCATAATACCAGAAGGAACAAGCATAATCAATGTGACAGTGAATTAATGAAAATGCTAGAAGTTTCTTCGTATGTTCTGTCAGGAATTTTCGTTTCCTGTAGAGAAACTTTAACCTTGCATTTCCCTTTTTGATTACATTCATAGCCATACATTCACAGGAAAGCGTTTGATCAAGAGTAGCGCCAAGGTATTTGACAGATGAAGTTGAATGAACAGATGTACTATTATAAGATACATTTAATGGAGGATTGAATTTCAATTTCGGTTTTGAACAAAATAAGTTCGATTCAGTCTTACCAAGATGTAGAGAAAGTTTATGGTCAATTAACCATGAACTAACTGATTGTAAATCACTTAAACGCTGCTCAACAACCGTACGGTCTTTGTGTGATACTAAAATTGTGGAATCATCAGCATATAAAAGCAACTTGTTTTTGACAACTGCAGACATATCATTGACATAGATGAGAAATAACAGAGTACCAAGTATAAATCCTTGGGGAACGCCGCATGTGACGTTCGCTGATGATGGCTTGGTTCCTGATATTTCAACAAATTGTTGTCTGCTCGACAAATAGGAATAGCACCAGCGAATAATATCTTGTCAAAGACCAATGCATTTAAGTTTACACATGAGAATGGAATGATCAACAGTATCAAAGGTCTTCTGTAGATCAAGTAATATTAACATGTCTTTTATCCATTTCAAATCTAATATAATCAGACAGATGTACAAGACAGGTGTACAAGACAGATGTACAAGACAGGTATCTGTTGAATAACCGGCTCGGAATCCAGACTGGAAGTTATATAACAAGTTTTTATCCTTTAAGTATGATTCTACTTGGTCAAAGACCACCCTTTCAAAATAGTTTTGATATTACGCTTAGTATAGATACTGGACCTGTAATGATTATATCACGCAGACTACCTTCCTCATCATCATTTGCAATAAAAGCCTCCGTTATGACTCAAAAATGACTCAACTACACACCCAATATATTCTGGTAACCTAATATAGGATATATTAGGTCACCACATGACGTCAATTCATAAAATCACAGAAGAGTATTTTGTAGTAGGCGTGAAAAAGGGAGTTCTGGTCCATTGAGAAGTGTATAAAGTTGTATAAAAAGCCAACAATTGCTTAGCAATAACATTTCCCAATACAGCCTAAACATGTAGCCAGCGTCAGCATTCTCCATGTATATGTATCAGATAATATGTCGCACATTTTCACTTGTTCATTTAAAAAACGAGCCATATTATTTGTCGATTTCTATTTCACGCACGATATTTGCATTGGTTAAGAATTGTTTAACCGCAGATACGCATCTGGGAATATCTGTCTAATGAGCATTTAGCTACAGCGATAGAAAATTTAGAATACTCTCATTTATCAGTTATTTCAGTTTGCATTGTTACATTTTATTTATAACACTATATTCACGAGACACCACAAATCATGGTGTCTGAAATAGTTTCAATTTAATGTTTGTTGTATTTTCTCATGAGAAAGAGAATTGAAAAGAGCGAAATAAATGAGACACAGCGAGGAATGTAAGATGTGTAAAGAGCGTCTACATCAATAAAGAAACTATACTAGCATTTTATGATTTATTGTTGTGTATATAGTCAGACAATATTCGTTCTTCTATTGCACATCTTAGTAACTATTGGTCATGCTCAAAAGTGTATAGAAGCATACACGTGACTAAATTGGAGACTAAACACACCTGAGATATAATTAAACCAACCATTAGACAGTAAAACCCTGTGTTTAAACCACAAATGTCAAATGTATAGATTTTATTATGCCCCCGCCATTCGAAACGGCACCTCTGAGAAGCGACAACCTCCGAGAAGCGGCAACCTCCGAGAGCGGCAACCTCCGAGAAGCGGCAACCTCCGAGAAGCGACAACCCCCGAGAAGCGGCAACCTCCGAGAAGCGACAACCTCCGAGAGCGGCAACCTCCGAGAAGCGGCAACCTCCGAGAAGCGACAACCTCCGAGAAGCGGCAACTTCCGAGAGCGGCAACCTCCGAGAGCGGCAACCTCCGAGAAGCAACAACCTCCGAGAGCGGCAACCTCCGAGAGCGGCAACCTCCGAGAAGCAACGACCTCCGAGAGCGGCAACCTCCGAGAGCGGCAACCTCCAAGAAGCAACAACCTCCGAGAGCGGCAACCTCCGAGAGCGGCAACCTCCGAGAAGCGGCAACCTCCGAGAGCGGCAACCTCCGAGAGCGGCAACCTCCGAGAAGCAACAACCTCCGAGAGCGGCAACCTCCGAGAAGCGACAACCTCCGAGAAGCAACAACCTCCGAGAGCGGCAACCTCCGAGAAGCGACAACCTCCGAGAAGCAACAACCTCCGAGAGCGGCAACCTCCGAGAGCGGCAACCTCCGAGAAGCAACAATCTCCGAGAGCGGCAACCTCCGAGAGCGGCAACCTCCGAGAGCGGCAACCTCCGAGAAGCAACAACCTCCGAGAGCGGCAACCTCCGAGAGCGGCAACCTCCGAGAAGCAACGACCTCCGAGAGCGGCAACCTCCAAGAAGCAACAACCTCCGAGAGCGGCAACCTCCGAGAGCGGCAACCTCCGAGAAGCGTCCAAATTTGGTTTCCGAGAGATAACAATCATGTCATGGATTGCTTTCAAATTTTACATGAAGGTGTATAATAAAAGAACAGAGGACGTGTACAGGACAAGTTTGACTTCCATTAAACACCAAACTCTTCCATAGGAGTTTCAGCTCCTTTTTGACTTAGCTCTCCACCAGGGCATTCGTGTCCTCAGAACACCTTCCTGGTTTTATTCAGAGCAATATACGGTTCCTGGATCAAGTATATATACCATTATATCAATATGATGTCACACCTGAGAAATCGTCTCAATACATTAGACTCTGGACATTTTGATCAATCTTGTATCGTGATATCAGCAATAAAGAATTCGATGATACTTCCTGGTATGGGATCAACACTTCCATGTGTATTGAATCAATTAGTAATGATTCCACTTCTTAAATATTCACTGGAAACACAAATGATATGAAACTGATCAGAATTAATTTACTGTTCCATTTTCTTGATTTTTACGAATATATTAGATTAGAAGCATTCTAATGACGTCAACATATAATTGAACCGCATGACAGATTACCAAGGTTCACAATACAGGAAGTCAATTACTTGTGTTTTTTATCTGTGAAACCATCAGGTGTCTGTGGGAAGACTTCTAATGACAAATTTCGACACAAAAGGTTAGTGAGCAGCTAATAAATGATGAGATCGGTATTCTGAGAGGTCATGTTGATGACCAAGGTCAACTCTCTGGTGAAGTACCCTCTAACCAATTGATTGTTTAGTCTGCTGTTCGGTTGATTGTCCGCTAACTTTAAAAATTTATACTGTTCCACTAGCTAGAGAAATTGGAGAAGTATTAAAAGAATCAATTTAAGATCATACAGTTACTGTGGATTATGTAAAATGTTTTTTTTTCAACAAAGGTATCAGTTAGAAACTTGAAACTAGATATTTGACTGTAAACAACCTGTTTTGTCAATGGATTCCAGCGTTTCCTTGACAATCGTCCAGTTTTCTTCTATTTCTTCACAGTAGCATATTTTACAGATTTTCATCACACGATTTTATGATCAGTACTAAAACATTTAATTCATATTCTTCAGATAAATCGTTTATCACGTGATGGACTGATTACTAACAGCACTGATACCTAAATAACCAGGAAGGTATTGCAGACTTAGAGTGATTGTTTTGTTGTCTGTGTTCAACAGGTGGATGATTGATAGTCTGGTTCCCCATTAATAACCTGTTGTCTCAGATTTAATCCTCTAAATATGAGCTGTAATTAAATGAGGCCTGTGCAGTTATATCCACGACCATACCAAAGAATGGCAATCGTTGGGAAGAGTCGACTCAATCGTAACTACCCGGGTATTTCCGTAACTGAGATATTGTATATTGTACATAAGTGTAGGGTTACAAAGTTTGGTTATGCGGTTTCCGATCATTACTTTTCAACACCAGGTACTCTTTTTCAAGAATCATTCTCAGAATTACCAACTTCCAAACGTGCCTATAGTTCACGATTGATAAAATTGGCATCAAGTTCCCATTGAAGGAGAAACAGTATGTTTCCATCTTTGGATGCCTAGGGTCAGCCATGATGGAAAGTAGCCCGTGAACAACAACAACAAAATGGCGACCTGCCTATTATGTCCGAGGCACATTTCTTTAGACAAACGCCGAAGATGTCCGATTGGAGTCGACTGTGATTAGGTTTGACCTTCATTTTCTCATGACAATTGTGTCCATATCCGGAATGATATAAGTACTAGTATGCTTCAGTCATGCACGGATACAGAGATTTGTTTTGTAAAGATGAATGTATGAAAGGATTAGTAGGAAAGTGACGTAACACGATACCACCGGAACGACTGAACCCCACAAAAGAGAATTAATGTTCTAGCCAGATAAGATTATGAATTAAACTATAAACATCCGACGCAACACATATTTCTCCTTTTGAGATGAAACGAACTGAGCCGTCCGGCAAGTGAACCACGCACGTTGACTGACATGAGTGTTCGTTCAGAAACATTGTTTACGGTAACATTATGTAACTCTGTCTGGGGATAAACATAGACTTGATGTCAACAATTAGATGTATGCGGACAAGTTACAACAATGAATTGATTTAATATAACAAAAGAAGAATGTGAAGAAACATCAACTAAATTTAGGAGTGGACATTGAACCAATACAGATGTCAACCAAGGCGTGATTTAGATGAGAATATGATTCTTGGCACAAATCCTGTCATAGTTACTATAAATAATCCTCGCTTAAACCTCATAAATCATAATTATACAATGTACTTTACAAAGGTAACACGTCTGACTGACTCAAACCTCATAAATCATAATTATACAATGTACTTTACAAAGGTAACGTGTCTGACTGACTCAAACCTCATAAATCATAATTATACAATGTACTTTACAAAGGTAACGTGTCTGACTGACTTAAACCTCATAAATCATAATTATACAATGTACTTTACAAAGGTAACACGTCTGACTGACTTAAACCTCATAAATCATAATTATACAATGTACTTTACAAAGGTAACACGTCTGACTGACTTAAACCTCATAAATCATAATTATACAATGTACTTTACAAAGGTAACACGTCTGACTGACTTAAACCTCATAAATCATAATTATACAATGTACTTTACAAAGGTAACACGTCTGACTGACTTAAACCTCATAAATCATAATTATACAATGTACTTTACAAAGGTAACACGTCTGACTGACTTAATCCTCATAAATCATAATTATACAATGTACTTTACAAAGGTAACACGTCTGACTGACTTAAACCTCATAAATCATAATTATACAATGTACTTTACAAAGGTAACGTGTCTGACTGACTCAAACCTCATAAATCATAATTATACAATGTACTTTACAAAGGTAACGTGTCTGACTGACTTAAACCTCATAAATCATAATTATACAATGTACTTTACAAAGGTAACACGTCTGACTGACTTAAACCTCATAAATCATAATTATACAATGTACTTTACAAAGGTAACACGTCTGACTGACTTAAACCTCATAAATCATAATTATACAATGTACTTTACAAAGGTAACGTGTCTGACTGACTCAAACCTCATAAATCATAATTATACAATGTACTTTACAAAGGTAACGTGTCTGACTGACTCAAACCTCATAAATCATAATTATACAATGTACTTTACAAAGGTAACACGTCTGACTGACTTAAACCTCATAAATCATAATTATACAATGTACTTTACAAAGGTAACACGTCTGACTGACTCAAACCTCATAAATCATAATTATACAATGTACTTTACAAAGGTAACGTGTCTGACTGACTTAAACCTCATAAATCATAATTATACAATGTACTTTACAAAGGTAACGTGTCTGACTGACTCAAACCTCATAAATCATAATTATACAATGTACTTTACAAAGGTAACACGTCTGACTGACTTAAACCTCATAAATCATAATTATACAATGTACTTTACAAAGGTAACGTGTCTGACTGACTCAAACCTCATAAATCATAATTATACAATGTACTTTACAAAGGTAACGTGTCTGACTGACTTAAACCTCATAAATCATAATTATACAATGTACTTTACAAAGGTAACACGTCTGACTGACTCAAACCTCATAAATCATAATTATACAATGTACTTTACAAAGGTAACGTGTCTGACTGACTCAAACCTCATAAATCATAATTATACAATGTACTTTACAAAGGTAACACGTCTGACTGACTCAAACCTCATAAATCATAATTATACAATGTACTTTACAAAGGTAACACGTCTGACTGACTCAAACCTCATAAATCATAATTATACAATGTACTTTACAAAGGTAACACGTCTGACTGACTTAAACCTCATAAATCATAATTATACAATGTACTTTACAAAGGTAACGTGTCTGACTGACTCAAACCTCATAAATCATAATTATACAATGTACTTTACAAAGGTAACACGTCTGACTGACTCAAACCTCATAAATCATAATTATACAATGTACTTTACAAAGGTAACACGTCTGACTGACTCAAACCTCATAAATCATAATTATACAATGTACTTTACAAAGGTAACACGTCTGACTGACTCAAACCTCATAAATCATAATTATACAATGTACTTTACAAAGGTAACACGTCTGACTGACTTAAACCTCATAAATCATAATTATACAATGTACTTTACAAAGGTAACACGTCTGACTGACTTAAACCTCATAAATCATAATTATACAATGTACTTTACAAAGGTAACACGTCTGACTGACTTAAACCTCATAAATCATAATTATACAATGTACTTTACAAAGGTAACACGTCTGACTGACTTAAACCTCATAAATCATAATTATACAATGTACTTTACAAAGGTAACGTGTCTGACTGACTTAAACCTCATAAATCATAATTATACAATGTACTTTACAAAGGTAACACGTCTGACTGACTTAAACCTCATAAATCATAATTATACAATGTACTTTACAAAGGTAACGTGTCTGACTGACTTAAACCTCATAAATCATAATTATACAATGTACTTTACAAAGGTAACGTGTCTGACTGACTTAAACCTCATAAATCATAATTATACAATGTACTTTACAAAGGTAACACGTCTGACTGACTCAAACCTCATAAATCATAATTATACAATGTACTTTACAAAGGTAACACGTCTGACTGACTTAAACCTCATAAATCATAATTATACAATGTACTTTACAAAGGTAACACGTCTGACTGACTTAAACCTCATAAATCATAATTATACAATGTACTTTACAAAGGTAACACGTCTGACTGACTCAAACCTCATAAATCATAATTATACAATGTACTTTACAAAGGTAACACGTCTGACTGACTTAAACCTCATAAATCATAATTATACAATGTACTTTACAAAGGTAACACGTCTGACTGACTTAAACCTCATAAATCATAATTATACAATGTACTTTACAAAGGTAACGTGTCTGACTGACTTAAACCTCATAAATCATAATTATACAATGTACTTTACAAAGGTAACACGTCTGACTGACTTAAACCTCATAAATCATAATTATACAATGTACTTTACAAAGGTAACACGTCTGACTGACTCAAACCTCATAAATCATAATTATACAATGTACTTTACAAAGGTAACGTGTCTGACTGACTTAATCCTCATAAATCATAATTATACAATGTACTTTACAAAGGTAACACGTCTGACTGACTTAAACCTCATAAATCATAATTATACAATGTACTTTACAAAGGTAACGTGTCTGACTGACTTAAACCTCATAAATCATAATTATACAATGTACTTTACAAAGGTAACACGTCTGACTGACTTAATCCTCATAAATCATAATTATACAATGTACTTTACAAAGGTAACGTGTCTGACTGACTCAAACCTCATAAATCATAATTATACAATGTACTTTACAAAGGTAACACGTCTGACTGACTCAAACCTCATAAATCATAATTATACAATGTACTTTACAAAGGTAACACGTCTGACTGACTTAAACCTCATAAATCATAATTATACAATGTACTTTACAAAGGTAACGTGTCTGACTGACTTAAACCTCATAAATCATAATTATACAATGTACTTTACAAAGGTAACGTGTCTGACTGACTCAAACCTCATAAATCATAATTATACAATGTACTTTACAAAGGTAACACGTCTGACTGACTCAAACCTCATAAATCATAATTATACAATGTACTTTACAAAGGTAACACGTCTGACTGACTTAAACCTCATAAATCATAATTATACAATGTACTTTACAAAGGTAACACGTCTGACTGACTTAAACCTCATAAATCATAATTATACAATGTACTTTACAAAGGTAACGTGTCTGACTGACTCAAACCTCATAAATCATAATTATACAATGTACTTTACAAAGGTAACGTGTCTGACTGACTCAAACCTCATAAATCATAATTATACAATGTACTTTACAAAGGTAACGTGTCTGACTGACTCAAACCTCATAAATCATAATTATACAATGTACTTTACAAAGGTAACACGTCTGACTGACTCAAACCTCATAAATCATAATTATACAATGTACTTTACAAAGGTAACGTGTCTGACTGACTCAAACCTCATAAATCATAATTATACAATGTACTTTACAAAGGTAACACGTCTGACTGACTCAAACCTCATAAATCATAATTATACAATGTACTTTACAAAGGTAACGTGTCTGACTGACTCAAACCTCATAAATCATAATTATACAATGTACTTTACAAAGGTAACACGTCTGACTGACTCAAACCTCATAAATCATAATTATACAATGTACTTTACAAAGGTAACGTGTCTGACTGACTCAAACCTCATAAATCATAATTATACAATGTACTTTACAAAGGTAACACGTCTGACTGACTCAAACCTCATAAATCATAATTATACAATGTACTTTACAAAGGTAACACGTCTGACTGACTTAAACCTCATAAATCATAATTATACAATGTACTTTACAAAGGTAACGTGTCTGACTGACTTAAACCTCATAAATCATAATTATACAATGTACTTTACAAAGGTAACACGTCTGACTGACTTAAACCTCATAAATCATAATTATACAATGTACTTTACAAAGGTAACGTGTCTGACTGACTTAAACCTCATAAATCATAATTATACAATGTACTTTACAAAGGTAACGTGTCTGACTAACTCAAACCTCATAAATCATAATTATACAATGTACTTTACAAAGGTAACACGTCTGACTGACTTAAACCTCATAAATCATAATTATACAATGTACTTTACAAAGGTAACGTGTCTGACTGACTCAAACCTCATAAATCATAATTATACAATGTACTTTACAAAGGTAACACGTCTGACTGACTCAAACCTCATAAATCATAATTATACAATGTACTTTACAAAGGTAACGTGTCTGACTGACTCAAACCTCATAAATCATAATTATACAATGTACTTTACAAAGGTAACGTGTCTGACTGACTCAAACCTCATAAATCATAATTATACAATGTACTTTACAAAGGTAACGTGTCTGACTGACTCAAACCTCATAAATCATAATTATACAATGTACTTTACAAAGGTAACACGTCTGACTGACTCAAACCTCATAAATCATAATTATACAATGTACTTTACAAAGGTAACGTGTCTGACTGACTCAAACCTCATAAATCATAATTATACAATGTACTTTACAAAGGTAACGTGTCTGACTGACTCAAACCTCATAAATCATAATTATACAATGTACTTTACAAAGGTAACGTGTCTGACTGACTCAAACCTCATAAATCATAATTATACAATGTACTTTACAAAGGTAACGTGTCTGACTGACTCAAACCTCATAAATCATAATTATACAATGTACTTTACAAAGGTAACACGTCTGACTGACTCAAACCTCATAAATCATAATTATACAATGTACTTTACAAAGGTAACACGTCTGACTGACTTAATCCTCATAAATCATAATTATACAATGTACTTTACAAAGGTAACACGTCTGACTGACTTAAACCTCATAAATCATAATTATACAATGTACTTTACAAAGGTAACACGTCTGACTGACTCAAACCTCATAAATCATAATTATACAATGTACTTTACAAAGGTAACACGTCTGACTGACTTAATCCTCATAAATCATAATTATACAATGTACTTTACAAAGGTAACACGTCTGACTGACTCAAACCTCATAAATCATAATTATACAATGTACTTTACAAAGGTAACACGTCTGACTGACTTAAACCTCATAAATCATAATTATACAATGTACTTTACAAAGGTAACGTGTCTGACTGACTCAAACCTCATAAATCATAATTATACAATGTACTTTACAAAGGTAACACGTCTGACTGACTTAATCCTCATAAATCATAATTATACAATGTACTTTACAAAGGTAACACGTCTGACTGACTTAAACCTCATAAATCATAATTATACAATGTACTTTACAAAGGTAACACGTCTGACTGACTTAAACCTCATAAATCATAATTATACAATGTACTTTACAAAGGTAACACGTCTGACTGACTTAAACCTCATAAATCATAATTATACAATGTACTTTACAAAGGTAACACGTCTGACTGACTTAATCCTCATAAATCATAATTATACAATGTACTTTACAAAGGTAACACGTCTGACTGACTTAATCCTCATAAATCATAATTATACAATGTACTTTACAAAGGTAACACGTCTGACTGACTCAAACCTCATAAATCATAATTATACAATGTACTTTACAAAGGTAACACGTCTGACTGACTCAAACCTCATAAATCATAATTATACAATGTACTTTACAAAGGTAACACGTCTGACTGACTTAAACCTCATAAATCATAATTATACAATGTACTTTACAAAGGTAACACGTCTGACTGACTTAAACCGTTTTTGGAGACAGATAGGTAGTTCCGCTTTCCATATATTCGTCACTCGCTCGGCGCTCATGACTTTGATGTTGGCCTACAAGTACTACATTTGTCTACATTCGCATTGTATTGCAATTGTTAAATTAGTTCCCGTTCATGTTTCAGTGTAAGTCTATATAAGTTCAATATCCATAAGTACTTTTAGTACTTTGTTTTCTCTTTGGCCGCGAATGTGAGTATTGACAAAAAAAAAAGGCTAGAAAAAATGCATTATTATATTCTATGATGTACGAACATAAAACTGTTTGTTTGAGATGTTTTCACCAGTAGATGTTCCATAGAGTGGCCATACCAATTAATCTTTTCAGCATTGGAATATGTACAAAATATTCTCACTTTTAAATCATGAACACACTATTTGAAACTATAAAACCTGAAACCGTTATAAAGTAGGACTTTACAGTAGACTGTAATACTTTTTTAAACACAGTCACTATATTATGTGGTCGATGCGACATAAAACAACACTATACTAAAACTGAACTCAACTTAGCATTGGATTATAGATCGATAAAATTCCTCTTTTTTAAAATAAAACTAATCTTAATAATTTGCTGTAACAACATTTATCAAGACATCTTTGCAACTGCTAAGAGACATGCTACACAATGATTACATGTGAATCTTTTCTGTTGTCTAATAGTTGTACAAATATAGGAGAATTTCAAGAGCAAACATTCTATAGCTCTTTGTTCGAAAATCATTACCACGTGGTATTATAGTATACGTATGTATATGATGTGAAACCCCAGACAGACTTATGAAGTGATTAGTATTAACTGTTCGATTCATCAGTTTGTATAAACCGCTAATAACAGGTATATACATGTATGTACAATATGTGACAATCAATGTATCAGACGGTAATTTAGTATAAACTTCCTAAAGCAAATTCTGGATAAAGTCAAATAATCGTAGATGAATCCCGTTTCCGTTTTGCCCCTTGTAATATATATATATATATGGTGAATGCGTTTCTGGTAATATATATAATAAATGTGTTTATGGTCCGTGAGACCATTTATGGTCTATATACACCATTATGCACCATCCTTTCAACAAACCAGTTTTAGTGTCATTTGATTTTTTTCTATTTTTTGTATCCGCATTTTTAACTTGTTTTTCACCGACATGAACGGATGAAGATATGTATATCAACATTTTCTATTTTTAGTTTAACGTCGCTCAAGTGGCGATTTGTTGACATTTTCGCAGTTGTGGAGATGACAGCTATTGATATAAAACATATATCAGCAAAACATCAATAATACATCGATGACGTTATTCTGTAAGTTAAAGTACAGTTCACTGATAAACAATGACCAGTTGTAACAATAATTCAGTGTGTGAGGGCTGACCGGAAGTCGAATGGTAACGCACTAAGCAGGACTCCCGGTGTAACGTTTTCAGGCTTCCCCTTTTTCAGAATACCTCTCGATAACGCTTTCGAAGTTTCAGGTTACCCCCCCCCCCCACCGTAATTTAAAACGTTTTCAATGTACCGGCCCCAGTAACATTAAAAGTTTTCAAACTCCCTCCCCCGTTTTAATAATTCCCCACTCCCTATGTTGATTCTTCATGGCGAAAACGTTTATATTTCATGTTATAATTCATACTAAGTGATTCACAGTCAACATGGTTTATTGACATGTAATTCCTGTATTTCTAAACTGAACATATACGCAATAATTATATGAAGCTATGTAATCCTATAACGGTTATGGAGAGTACGCGCCTTTATTCAATTAATTAACAAAAATGCAAGACAAGACCTGTGCAATTCAACATTACTTGTGTTCAGAAAACCAACAATAGTTAATACAAATTATTGTATTTATATATTTTTTGTCAAAATGATTCAAGATTGCATTGGTATTTGCGCAATAACGCTCATAGGATTCCACAACGAAGGAATGGACTTGTCAGTATATTAGACTATGGGGCACCAATACCCCCCCCCCCGGAGGCATTTTTCTACAGTATGTTTTTCTGAAAGTGTATGGAAAGACCTACCAAATCCCAGTGTCTACCATCTGGATGTTGGGGCTTTACTCCGTTACCGCCATTTTAGGGCGTTACCATAATTGAAATTTTAAAGTTAACACAATACCGCAAAGAGATCAAAATAATTTGTGTTAAAGGCGTTGTAATTATGATTATAAACTCAGAGAATGTAAACAAGAGTGTAGAAATGTTAAACTCATCATCAAATGTGGTATAATTTACGTTACCAATATTATATCACTGAAAAAAGGTCACATATACTCTAAAATATTCGATTATCATCATATACTTACTGTTTCTGGATCGAGCAGAACACTATCTAATGAGTAAATGGTACTCTTTTGTATTATATGTTGACAAGGTGAAAAAAAGATCACAATAATGCAGAAAATACGTGTATATTATTAACCGCATGCGTTACCAAAATATAACTATGAACATAAGTGCATGTATAACTAAACCTTGATATTTTTTTGCATCAGACATTATAAAATCTAAAGTGGCATTTAGGCATAATTTAAAAAAACAACATTTCATTATAAAATTTTCATATCAATCAATCAATTCAAAGCAATCAATTGTCAATAAATAAATAATTTCATTAATCAAATAAATATTTAATTTAGTCTATCAATTTCATAGTAATTTATAGATATGTTTTTTTCAATGATTATGCAATTGTAACCTGTGACCTAGCAGTGGCCATGAAATCGTACTCATTGGTTTGGCAGTTTCCGGAACAAATTCACTAATGTCATAATGAGAACGGGTGTATTTCACACACGTATGCTCCATCTTCGATACATCTAGGTAAAGTAATGAACGACAGTAGTAGTAAACGGCGATACCCTGGCACCCATGCCCTCTGGCACCAATGCCTTCTGGCACCCATACCTCCTGGCACCATATAGAATATAGAGTAAATAGAGTAAGGTCGGTGCCAGAAGTTTTACAAAATGGGGACAAATTAGGACAAATTGTGACAAATTGGAAATCAATATTTTCAAAATAATTTTAGGAATGTTCTGTGTGTGTATAGACTAAATATTTGAGACAATGAGAGAATTTTCTTTCGAAAAGACATGGTGGCCCTGAAAAGGGTCGTTGGTGGTTGGTGGCCCTGAAAAGGGCCGTTGGTCATGGTTGGTAGCTGTTAGTCGGATCTTCATTTCTTTATTTCTTTACCATACTTGCCCCGAGGTTGTTTCTCAAGGTCATGTTTTCGTTTCTTCGTTTCTGTCATCTCCGGTTTCTTTTTGTCATGCTCCGGTTTCTTTTTGTCATGCTCCGGTTTCTTTTTCTCATGCTCATGCTTTCGTTTCTTTGAATCATACATAAACTGTACAGGTACAATCATTTCTTGTGGCTTAAACCGTACTTCTTGATTCTTCATGAGTCTGACCATCTCTTGCATCACTTGATTCATCTGTACCATTTCTTCCCTGATACCTTGTAGAACAGACAATCCCGTTGTAGGCTTTGCATCACCCGTTGTATTAGACTGTGTTTTCGCCATAGGGGGCTGTGTATTCGTCATAGGGGGTTGTGTATTCGTCATAGTGGGTTGTACATCTACCATAGACTGTATATTCGCCATAGGGGGTTGTATCGGCTGTACATCTACCATAGGCTGTACATCTACCATGGGTTGTATCGGCTGTACATCTACCATAGGCTGTACATCTACCATGGACTGTTGACTGTATTGGCTGTATAGTGGTTGACTGTATTGGCTGTACTGTGGCTGCCTATACTGTAGTTGACCGTACTTTGGCTGGTTGTACTTCGGCTGGTTGTAATGCATACCCGCATTCGGGTCTATCAACTCAGATGATTCTAGTGCTTCTCTCAATACATCGTATGGCATGTTGAAGGACTCCATGCTAGATAATGAAAAAACAGTGTCTGCGCCGGGGGTATTTATACTTTTTGCCTGCACGCGCCAGTGTTCTATTAGGTCAAGGTCAATTGTGAGAAGTTTTTTTTGTCTTTGTGTGACACTTCAAGTTTTTTTGTTTTTTTTAATAAGTGTAACACTTCAAGTTTTTTTTGTAGCAGTGTGGCACTTCAAGGTTGTGTCAAATTCAAGGTTATATTGTATCAGTGTTATATTGTATCACTGTTATACTTTGTAGAAAAATACATCATAAAATCACAGCAATTTGCATACATTTGTGGGAATACTTTGTACACATTATACAATCACAGCACTTTGTAGAAAAATACTTAATACAATCACAGCACTTATATTTGTAGGAAATGCTTTGTACACGTTATACTATCACTTATATTTGTTGAAAATACTTTGTACATCACACGTAATACTATCACAGCACTTTGCAGACATTTGTTGAAAATGATTGTACACATCATACTATCACAGCACTTTGTAGGAAAAAATGTTATAATGTTTATAGAAAACTCTATAAAACGTACACTTACCCCACACCGTCTACGCACCAGCATATTAAGTTTATAAATGACGTCATGATTTGACGTCATCAGATAGGAATGTAAATATAGTAGTAAATAGTAAAGTATGATAATATTGACAATATGAGAGTGATTCTTTCTGAATTGTATGGGGGGCCCTGAAAAGGGCCGTTGGTGGTCCTAAAAAGGACCGTTGGTGCTTGTATGGGGATTAATGGCGTTGACCGCATCTCCCCATACAAGCGGGACACCACTTGTCCCATTTCTGGACATCCTTGGGGTCCGGTGTGGGTTGGTAGAGGTTCGACGGAACCTCTACCAGTTCATCTTCCCAGTTCTCTGGGGTTGATTCTTGAGGGGTATCCCCCCAGTCCTCTTCCCCAGAGCAGACCTCCACCTCCTCTGCAAACTGCTTTCCCTCTCTCAGGGTCTTGACCTCCAACTGCAGCTCTTCTAACTGCATTTCTTGTTGTTCAATATACCGCCCTAAGGCAGCATATTTTCTTTTGATAATATTGACTGTACGCTGTGACATCTTGATACAGAATGAAATTAGATCAAGGTAAGGTCACTCACTGACTATGATACAAGGACTCTGATTGGTCCATTTTAACAGTATTTCATTGGTCCATTTTAATGGTATTTCATTGGTCTATTTTACTGGCATTTCATTGGTCTGTTCTAGGTCAGTGTTTTTTTCGTGTTCCATAGCTCATTTATGTTTCATGATTCAACATGGGCAACTGCTTGAAAAGTTCTTCTGATGAACCTGATGAGTTACAAGAAGATGTTTGGGTGGTCAAGATGGGTAATTTGTACCCAGACTTGTCTGAATTTCAAGATGTGTGTGTAGAAGTGAAGATGGATATCAAGATGGGTAATTTATACCCTGACCTTGCCATCTTTTATGATGAGGATTTGAGAGCCAACTATTGGCGATACCTATTTCTTGCAGAAATGCAATGAATTACCCAACGGCCCTTATTAGGGCCACCATATGTGTTAGATTCGTTTTGTTTCTCAAGCAAAGACAAAAGCATATTACATTGTCTATCATTTTATTTTTGAAAACATTCTGAGTAACAAAGTACAGCAAAGTACAACACAATACAACTCACTTAGTCTCCAATTTAAGTCAATACACAATTGTCCAACAAATTGTCCAACAAATTGTCCAACACATTTAGTCCAGTCAGGGAAATATTTGACCTAGACAAAATTGCAAAAGAATTTATTTTTGTTCCGTACGAAAGAACACTATGTAAATAACATACAGAAAAAAGTCCCACAAATTTGCTTTTGTTGTTTTCGAGAAATTTAGACTTAAAGACGAGTTAATTATTACAACAAGGGAGACAATTCTTGTTTAAATTGGGTCCCGCTGATTCTGACCGCTCTGCAGAATGAAACGGGAACCAGTTAAATTCTTGTATAGTTTTCGGATAAGCAACGTTATCTACAAAAGCCGTAAACGCAACAACAATTTCTTCGCAATTCCGTCTAAAAAGGGGAATTTGGCGAAAGTATACAACGTAACACGAACTAAAATATTACAAATCACATGGAAATCGCACAACTGGGTGCTGATACTTCAAAAACGTCGTTAGAAACTACTCTGCAGAATAGCGCAATTACCCCACCCACTCACTTGGACAGTTTGGTGAGTAAAGTTATCGTTTTTCTTTTGTACTTGTTTCGTTATTTAAGATTGTTTACGGATTTGCTAGAGTGGTTTTTGTATGTTAAGTCTTTATTTTGCTGAATTTGACCAGATTTTATGGAAAAATGTCACTTGACAGTGTCTATTTTGACTTTAAACGAAACTGATTGACATGAGTTATTAAACTTTTAATCAATGATGTTGAACAGTAGACTATTACTTAAACAATTATCATATCGTTTTTGATGTCGTAAATTTGATTCATAATGCATGGCAAGTTGTTGAAGGACTTGGGGTCAATGTTTTACAGGACCCTGTCCACTGTGAAAACATAGTTCTAAAACAAGGTTGTTGGATTGTTGAGCTACTCTGTGCGCCATGGCCAGGAAGATGGTTTGTTACGTCTGCCAAAGCCCTTTGCTTTTGATGAAAATTGTCCATGAAAAGAAAAGTGGATTTGGTTTCCAAAGAATAACAAAAGCTGTGCAATGTAGGATATTATATACAGCATACATTTTTCACAACAACATTTGATAAGTGTAATTGCATATAGTTTTAAAAAATACCAATTTTCAGAAGCAAGCTCTGCATAATTTTAGTATGTAAGTGCCATAATACTGTCAAAAATGTAATGTTTGTCTGCAAGCAACATAATAAATGGACAATCTATACACTGTTTTATTTTTTTAAAGCATTTTATTTGATATTTTATGTGTGTACATTGTTTTGTTTTTGTAGAAGTAGAACAAACCCTTGGATGTCTATGAGGATTGGTTGCCAAGTAGTGAAATTGCATGAGAAAAGACTTAGTAAGTTGTTTTTATTTTCTGATTAAAAACTGATTTTAACATGTTGTTTCAAAGTGTTCTACATTTTATTGTCAATATTAAATCTAAATGTTTTCAATGTCATGGAATACTAAATGAAAAAAATAGCTTCATTAGGCAAATATATAAAGAGCTATTTATGAAGTACAGGAAATATATTCTGCAAACTTGGCATACTTAACATTCTCCATAAATTTTAACAACAGTAGTCATGTAGTTATAAGTCTAGTTATATTTGTTAGATAAGACATATTGAGTCTACTCACCTGATCTAACTTAACTGTTGTAACATTTTTGTTGAATTCTCACTTTTGTTGCAAAAATTATATTACAGATAGGACAACTGTCATAATAAGACTAGAACCCTTACTGAAGATGGCCATAGGATCAGTAGAGAATTAATCACACAAATATTGATAGAACTGTGTAAGTATCTATTAATTGATATGCAGAAGTGAAATTAGAAATAGATATGTGTTACATAACTTAAGTAGTACAATGGTTACATTCAATTAGATGATTATCAAATTTGCTTAATCTGTTTGTATTGTGCTATATTCTAAGCATTCCACTAAGTGAATTTTCTGTCTGTTTAAATAGGTGAAGATGCAGATGTCATACATTAGTGTGTATACAGTGGTGAGCTTCTTGCATGCCCTTCATAGAACATAAGGTCAGTCTTAATGTAAGTATTTAATGTAAGAAATTTTAAAGTCCCATTAGCTTTTTGCTTTAAAAATGTATGCAAAAAACAAACAATTGCTGATATTATCCTAAGATAATTATTACCGACGAAACGAACCATTTTTCTTCTAAAAACACTCATTTGGCTGTGAATTTTGCTTTTGTAAACTTGAAATATATAGAGCGCGTGACATCACTTTATGCCGTGTGCATAATATGACTGCGGGAAAACAAAGCTGTACTATAAACAGTATTTTTTTCAATGATATTGAAAAAAATACGATAATGGTTTCTTGCTATTAAGTATGCACGGGAGGAAAACGCCCTGGATTCCTCTGTTATTGTTATAAGACAAATAGAAACTATTACGACCAATAAATTTATATGCTTATGGGACTTTAAGATAATAATGAATCTTATTGTACAAAGTATGGTGCTTATGATATACATGAGTCATGTTTAAACACACCAGTTTCCATGTTATGTTTTTGTCTCCATTAAGTGTATTTTAGTGTATATGAGTCTAAGTGTTAGTGAGTTGAGAAGTTATTTCTAAAATATCAACTTTACTGTTAATTTTCAGCTAATACTTTAGTGGTTACTTTCTTGACTTTTACATTGAACCATACTTGTGTATCATTTTAGGATGGGTCAGCTTTGTGCCATATGTAAGAGTAGTGTTCGAGATCAAAGTCTACAGTCTGCACCTACAGTGTCCCTTAGATAGAAAAGATGTAATGGGATCATAAGCAAGACAAGCAATTCTATGGCATTGCAGCCATGAGTTCTTGTGCATGTTTAGTGCAGAAATAACTGAACTAGTTGTCTAACAAAGAAAATAGAGAACTGACTTTTTTAATACATGAGATAGAAACTTCAAAATAACTATGTTCTAATTCTGATTAGTTTCATGCTTATTCTGTTCTTTGTCAGTTAAATATTGTTTTTCTGCACATAAAAGATAATTTGATGTTTTCCCAGTATGAAGATTAGAATTTCAAAATATTATAAAAAGGGATTGTGGTTTTAAGGGAGACTTCTGGATATTATGAGATATTAATGCAAGGCTTTCGTAAGTGGTAGACCTTCCTGCTGCTGATGTTCTTTATAACTAAGCATGTTATGATGTAACATTAACTTTAGAACTATAAAGGACAGTTCCAAGGTTTATATGCCAGAACAGAAAGCATGAAGTCCAGGTAGACCTGAGGATTGTGATCAGGCCAAAGCATTTTTGAAATTAATTCAGTACATAGAAACTGTTCAAGAATACCAAACACTGACTTGATGGACTTGGTTTAAGAATGGAGCATTGTTATTTCTAAGTTGTAAATATGAATGAATAAAATAAAGCATACATGCTTTCTGTTAGTATTCATGTTGCACTGATTGAAGTTTGTACAGAGAATAAAAATACAGTGTACTACAATGGTATTTATTGTTATTGATTGATATAATTAGCTTTGAATTTTTAAGTATACATGTACTGTATAAGTGGTTGTATTAGGGTGTCTAATAATGTTTATACATTTTAAATGTTTCTTGTGTGGCAAACTTGGCAAATATATTAAATATGACTACATACAGGTCTCTAGCTGCACTTTAGGGTATAGGGGCCCTCCATTAGGGGAATTTCACATCATTTTGAGGAAAAAGGGGAATTTTAGGGGATTTTTTAAAACTGTCTTATAACCATGCACAAAACATTTAAAGCTTACAGTAAAATGTACATTAATATACAATTATCTTAATACCAACCATTTGTTACAATCTTTTTTTCAAATCAGCAAAAAAAACATTGCTCTGGAGGGGAATTTAAAGAGTGGGGAAGAAAGTATTTTATTTGAGGACAGGAATGGTGCCCATATTTTGCCCACCAAGTGTCAAATGAGGGCCCTGTCATATATTATCATACAAGAGGCTTTCTATTGTATGATAATGTATAAGTTAAACATGGATCTGCTGCGAATTACGGATTAAGTTATTGAAAATTTGTCATTCGCGAAAATAATAATCATGATATGAACTTAACCACATATACTGTAAATAAAAGATTTTCAACACAATATAATTATGGTTCTTTAATTATAATATTCATAAAAATCCACATTCTTTATATGTTTGTGTGTTTTTTATTTTGATATTTTTATACAATAAATGATAACAACCTTATTGTCATCAAATTTGTTCTAAGAATTACGTTTAAGCAGCTCATGTTGTTATCCTATGTACGTTACCTTTTAATATCAAAATATATTCTTATCAAAGTTTACTCACATTTCAAATACTAACATGTCTAATTTTTGTTAATGCATGTTTTATGAATGACTTAAACCCACTATGTAAATATTTCATATAATAAATTATAAACGTAAGAAAAAAAATCAGACGTTAATATTCCATTAGTGGGTGGGGTAAATTAACCCTGTAATTAGGAAATAATTTGGATTTTCATCAGTGTTAATTGTAAATTTCACAGCAAACTTATTTGACATAATTAATTCTGTAATGTATTCAGTAAAAATAAAGAGTTTAAGTGATTTCTGACCAATTAATTGTGTTTCTGTAGTTAATGACTATAAAGCATTGTTGATTTCTAGTTACAGACAGTGGTCACATTCAGAGTGAAATTTCCTGACTTAAGCGCATGCCTCATGTTGGGACTTTTAACACATGAAAGAGTATATGTTGTAGATACAATCTGACATAAAATAAAAACTTTTGCAATTTTGTCTAGGTTGACCCTCTTTTTAGGCTACACTGACTGGACTAATTGTCCGGATTACACAAAGTCACTCACAGTTTTTGTTGGATTCTTTTTGTATTTACGTTTTTTCTTACTCTGTTCTGCGTCCTGTAGATCGACCTGTTCACCTTGTTTCTTAGGACAGTCTGCGATGAAATGTCCTTGTTCATGACAATAAAAGCATTCATTGTTGAAGGGTTCCGTACAGCTGGTAGAATAATGTCCTTTCTTTCCACAACGATAACACTTGATATGATCCCATGTTACATTTTTCTGTCCACAGAGCTGATCCGCTAAGTTGTTGAGCTCTTTAATTTTTTTCTTTAATGAATACATCAAAGTTTGGTCTCGGTTCTCTTCAACTTGGTTCATTTTAGGATCGCTCATGTTGAAATGATAAAAAACGGACGGAGCGTACGTCTTTTATAGAGTGTCACGCGTTATGACCTTGAACTTGATACAAGTATAAAAAACGGCGGAGAAGTTTTAAGATCATAATCATGTCAGATACCGACAGTACTAGTGGTGAGGATGAACCTCCAACTAAACGAAGCAAGTTTGAGCCTGTGCGCGACTATTATGACATACAGTCACGCATGGAAAGAAAGTCAAGGAAATTCAAGACTCAATCTAGAGTATATGATGTGACATTTCAGCCGTATAATCAATCGTTTGAATTTACAAACAGGTTGTTTAATGATATGATGGATCAGCTCTACAAGAGATGTGAAGTGAGATCGAATGATCGAGTTCGAGTATCTATTCTACATCCTGATTTGGACTTTGGAATACATGTTCCGTTTAATAGGGCATCTCTTATTAGTGGAGATACGGTGTTGGATGAAATTGAACGTGTGGCACAAAGTAACCGTCAATTTAAAATTCATGATGGGGCGGCACAGATGGAAATTACGCATATTGCTATGCCACAGGGATCCGGAAAGAAAACGTTTAAAGCACCAAACTTATTCAGTATGCGAAAGTCAAAGACAAGTGTTGTGTGTATTGACAATAGTAAGGACTCTATGTGTTTAGCTAGATCGATTGTAGTGGGACAGTGCAAAGTGGATGAAAATCAAACCCCGCAATGGAAAAAACGATGGCATCTTATACGCCAGTCTAAGAAAAAGCTTCAAAAATACGAAGCTGAAGCATTATTAAAGCAAGTGGGTATTTCATCGGATCAGTCGTGTGGTATAGAAGAATACCAAAAACTACAGGACTATCTCTATCCCAGCTATGTGATTAAAATTCATCCACAACATTATGGAAGTGAATTGTTATTCAAACCACCTGCTCTGACTGAAAAAAGTCGTGTGATTCATATCTTTCACCATGATAATCATTATGACTGTATCGTATCCATTACCGGATTTCTCGGACGGGGTTATTATTGTGAATGGTGTGATGTCGGTTATGATCACCGTGAAGGACACCAGTGTAGCCATATTTGTCAGTGTTATGCTCACACCCTGTGCCCAGCAGGACAATCTATAAGATGTCCGGATTGTCGTCGCCTATTCCAGAGTCAGGCATGTTTTGACAATCATAAAACAAAAACGGGAAAACAACGTAAAACCATTTGTGAATCCGTATGGAATTGTAAGAAATGTGGGCAAAAGGTGATTGGAACGAAACGGAGTCACGTTTGCCCAGGGACAAAGAAATGCAGGTGTTGTAAAGCCATAGTAGGACCAGTTCATGACTGTTACATTCCAACGTATGAACCACCCGATAGAAAACAACCAGAAGTACCATTCATCTTTTTTGATTTTGAATGTCGTTTTGATTCTGGAGAACATATCCCTAATTTTTGTGTGGCTCAACGTGCTTGTGGTGACTGTATGTGTAAGTCAGTGAAAACTCCATGTGAGTATTGTGAAGAGGTGAATGAAGCCAGACAAATGACATTCCGTGGTGAAAATACGTTACAACAATTCTGTACTTGGCTATTCCTCCCTACCCATCGAGGATCGACAGTGATAGCCCACAATGCTCAAGGCTATGACGCTCAGTTTATTCTTAGATATGTGGTCACTCAGGGGACGGCGAAACCCCAGTTGATTATGAATGGTAGTAAAATCATTCAATTGAGAGTGCATGGAATACGCATGATTGACTCCCTCAGTTTCCTGAGTATGCCTCTCTCCTATTTTCCCAATACATTTGGACTGACCGAGTTAGCCAAAGGATGGTTTCCATTCTATGCAAACACCTTGGCGTATCAAGATTATGTGGGACCTTATTTGCCGCTACACTTTTACAAACCGGATAGTATGAAACCAGAGCGACGTGAAGAGTTTTTAACCTGGTACAATGAAAGAAAAGGAGACGTATTTGATTTTCAAAAGGAAATGGAGAAATACTGTCAATCGGATGTGGACATTTTAAGACGCGGGTGTGGAGAATTTCGTCAACAATTATTGGAAAGTGATCAAATAGATCCATTTACTGAAGCTACAACGTTAGCTCAAGTGTGTAACAAAGCCTGGCGCAAAAATTCCATGCCACCTCATAGTTTAGCCGTGATTTCGGATGCCGGGTATCCCAATAAAACCACCAGGGGTGGATACGGAAGAGGCTCAAGATAAATTTAAACAGGATTATTTTGAAGCAGAAGGAATTCGTTTGCAACAGGTGGAGAAAAATCCAGGAAAACGAGCTTTTGCCAAAACCATGCTGAATTGTCTCTGGGGTAAAAATGCTCAAACTAACCTCTTGCCTAAAACAGAGTATGTTCATCGATTGGACCAGTTCTACGGAATACTGAACGATCCTAAAAAGTCTGTGAAATATGCAGAGTGTTTTGATCATGATGAATTCATGTTAATGAATTATACTGATGAATCGGACAAAGCAGACCCTCATTCATCAGCCAATCCTGTGGTGGCTTCATTTGTGACGGCTTATGCTCGATTAGAACTGTACAAAGTGCTTGAACCTCTAGGAAAGAGAGTACTGTATTTTGACACAGACAGTTGTATGTACATTCATGACCCTGATGGCTATAATGTTCCTATTATCTCCAGTCGATTGGGAAAATGGACAGATGAGGTACCAAAGGGTCGTATTGTGAGATATGTCGCTTTAGGTCCAAAGAACTATGGCTATGAATACATTGAAAACGGTGAACTCCATCAAAAATGCAAAGTGAAAGGCATTACGTTAGACTACAATGCCACTCAACAAGTGAATTTCAATACGATGGTGGATTGTGTGAAAGACAGACATAATTATTCGACCGTAGTTGAATATGCTTCTCGGATTAAACGTCATAAGGACAGAACCGTGACCAGTGAGAAACAAGTCAAAACATTTCGTTCGGTATATACCAAACGTATTGTGGTCGAGAATCATATGACTGTGCCTTATGGTTATCTACATGACTGACCTTGACCTTTTAGGATACCTTTTGGCCTAGAACAAGTCATCTAAAAGTCATTATTCATAAAGACATGGATTGGATACCCTTACTACCGATAGAGCTGAGACTTAAAATTTATCGTTATGTCATATGGGCTAACGCTAAAACATGGAAGATGGAGTTAGTGCACACATGGGCTACTCATAATGCTATACATAGCTTACAACATACAAATCATCGACGGATAGAGAGACTGTTGAAGGATGTAGGTGATCGCCAGGACTTGTCATTCAACCAAAAATTACCGATTCTACGAAAACTGAATGTGGTACAACAAAGCTTAGATCGTATGTTATCTACGACATGGGATTTTTTAATCCACGATGCTAATTTGAGCGACGTATCTGCCTTAGCTAACAATTTTCGTTCTACCCCCAATGTGATATGGTTCAGTATGGCTGAAGAGGACAATGGGAGATCTCACCCCGGATGGCGTCCGTATTCACAGTTTAAAATACGTGGTATCATGGTATTTAAGAGACAGGTACCGTTCACTCATGTTATTCATATTCTACAGTATCGTGCCGTGTTCTATAAATTAAGGCATCGCTTAAGAGAAGTCAAAGACGAGATTGAAGCCGTTCATGCGAATCGACCTAGAATAGTGATTTGTTCAGGAAATATTCAATTATGGTTAAACCATCTAGACGATTTATAAGTTTATATTACATTTTGGACTTTGAGCTGTATACGGATACGTTATACAGTATTGTACAAGATGACCTTGTCAAGGTCAAGGACATTCGCGCGTGGATTCTGAACCCTCACACGTTTGAACTATTTAGACAGATGATTCGTGATGCTATGATCAGTGCACACTTAGACTTGAAAGCTATCCATCGAGACGATTGGAATACTTATGTATGTAACGATAGAGTGATTCACACGATTCAAGAATGGAACAGTTTGATATTATGAACCATACCCTGTTGAGAAAAGCATTGGTATTTGCTTATCGTATGAAGATACCTGAAGGTCATCATTCTCTGGAATGGATTCGACAACAGTTGAGTACACCAGACATGTTTGAAGAAATGAAACATGGACTTCATGTGATGAATTCATTTTATAAACAATCAGTACCCATGGACTTGAGTGAAACGGATTGGTTCAAACAGGTGGTGAACAATGACTCTGTGTTAATATTTCTGAGTCAATTTGGACATTCAGAATGTGTGTTTGAATTTTCTGACAAACTGTTGTTACCATTACATGACATGTGTTGTTCTTGTTGTGATTATTCTTGTACTCATACATAAACTTGTTACACAAATAAATAAAATGTTTTTCTTCCAATAGTGTTAGTTGTGATTTTCACGTCATGGAGTCCAGTTTACTTTTTAAGCATCCTTGCAATATGTTTATCTCAGGCCCTAGTGGCTCTGGTAAAACACAATTTGTAAAAAAGGTGTTGGAATACAAATCAGATTTGTTTCAAGTAGTACCAGAGCGTATTGTATGGTGTTACAAAGAATGGCAAGTAGCCTATGCACAATTACAAGAACAAGAACCTAGTATTCGGTTCATACAGGGGATACCTGACGAGGATGAAGAGATAGTAGAGGATACATCCATTCCTCATTTAATTATATTTGATGACATGCTTGGTGATAAAGATGAAGAGAAAATCAAATTATGGTTTACACGAAAAGGTCACCATCGTAATGCTAGTGTGATCTACATTACACAAAACATGTTTCAACAATCGAAAGCCAGTCGTACCCTGAGTTTAAATGCACATTACATGATCTTATTTCAAAACACAAGAGATAAAGGACAAATCAAAGTGTTGGCGAATCAAATTCAATTGCCACACTTGTTACCCGCTTATCAAGATGCTATCTCTACACCTCATGGGTATTTAGTGATTGACTTTCACCCTCAAACACCAGACAGTTATCGGTTAAGAACAGATATTTTTCATCACTGGATCACTGGAGAAAAACGTGGGCCAGTTGTGTATATATAAACATCGTTTACTCATATAAGATCATTCAGTCATCATGTCAGCCACAGCCATAGCTCAATCGTTAGAACATTTGGGTCAGGAACGAGACCCTACTGTACGGGAGCAAATGCTACGGTCTGGATTAAAAGAAATGCTCAAGTGGTTCACCTTAGCAGCAAAGGTGATTTTAAAAAAGAAAATTGTGCTACCTAAACAAACACAAAACTTTATGCAAAAACATCAGCATGAATTAGAGCAGCTGGGAGATGATCAAGTGGACATGGATACTAAACGTCAACTCATATTGAAACCAGGAGGAGGTGGATTTCTTGGTGGAGTCATGATACGAAGTTTACTCCGATGGAATGGTCAAAAGACGATTCGTAAATTTGTAAAATCTCCAGCTAAAAAAGCCAGAAAAGCGCCTGCTAGAAAACCTAGAAAAGCTCCAGCTAAAAAAGCTAGAAAATCGCCTGCTAGAAAACCTAGAAAAGCTCCAGCTAAAAAAGCTAGAAAATCGCCTGCCAAGATCAATGAACGTTTTATTACTCTCCGTCGTCGAAAGCAAACCACTTCAACACCCTCTATGGCTGTAACTCCAATCAGTAAGTTACAATGGTCTCCTATCAGTCCTGTGAGTAGTTTGAGCTTTAGCTCATCTAGAAATTCATCTAAAAGCTCATCTCAAAATTCTTCTAGAAGTGGATCAAACAGTTTTAGCACACCTAAAAGTTTAAGAAGTTCATCTAGAAGTTTATCTAGAAGTGGACCAAGCAGTTCATCTAGAAGTTCAAGAAGTTTATCAAGAAGTGAACCAAGCAGTTCTTCAAGAAATTTATCTAGAAGTTATTCAAGCAGTGGGCCAAGCAGTTTATCTAGAAGTTCGCCAAGTAGTTTGAGTTATTCAAGAAGTTATTCAAGCAGTGGGCCAAGCAGTTTATCTAGAAGTTATTCTAGAAGTTCACCAAGTAGTTCTTCAAGCAGTGGGCCAAGTAGTTTGAGTTCTTCAAGAAATTCATCTAGGAGTTCATCCAGCAGATCATCTCACAGTTCTAGAAGTTCATCCAGTAGATCATCTCCCAGTTCAAGAAGTTCACCAGACACTCCATTGTGCCGTTTTTCACCCCTATCCTTGTCTACCTTATCAAGACAGGCTGTCTTGAAACCCCTTTTGAGACATCGTATTCACCTGATGAGACAGGGCCCTATGAATCCAGCTTCAAGACAAGCCTTTGATGCTTTAGTATAAAAGCTGTGAAGAAGTAAAAACAGGTATTATTTGACATAATGGCACCAAAGCGACCACTCCTGCATAAATACGGACATCTGGTTTTGGGTTTAACTCAAGCCCCAGATGGGTTAAGAAGAAAGATGATACATGGAGCATCTAAAGAAATGATTCAATGTGTGGCAGAATGCTGTCAGAATGTTTTAAAAGGCAATGTTGCCTTATCCCCCTCTCAAAAGCAAAGGTTGAAGTCCAAGCGTCAACATCTCCGCACTTTAGCAGATAAAAGAGTATCCATTCAAAAAAAGAAACGTGTGTTGAATCAAAAAGGAGGATTATTTCCATTACTGGCTCTTGCTCCAATCATTGCTAAAGCTGTTGCTGCAGGAGCACTCAGTGGAGGTGTTGCCACACTGGTGAAAAAGCTATGAAGAAAATGGCTATCGTCCCATTCAAAATGCTAGAAGAGATGAATCGATGGAAAACAGAACAACGACCACGTTTACCTCCTCCCCCGCAAGTCAGTCAAACATCCGATTTACAGAAACAAATGGGAGACGTATTACAAAATGAATCGTTGTCTGAATCAGAAAAAGCACAACACTATGGGCAAGTCTTGCAAAGGTTTCAACTGTCTCATCAAAAAGCACGTGAACCGGCTACTCTGGCTGCACCAGTTGCACCGGCTGCACCGGTTGTTCCAGCTGCTCAAGGTGCACAAGGGGCACAAGCGGCTCCTGCTACATTGACGGATCGGATTCTTGAAAGTGTTCCTACTACCATGCGTCGAAAAACTCAGCTTTTATAACACTTTCTACAAAATCATCCCCACATGTCATGGAATGATCATGGGATGTTGGAATACCATGGAAAACCAATACAAGGATCCAACATTATTGATTTGGTCAATGATGTCATACGTCATAGAAAAGGGTCGGAGCCTAGAGGATGGGAACAGTTTTCTAGTGGACTAAGAGATGTCAATGTACCACAAGAAGTGATAGGAAATAAACGGAGATGGTCATGGATGCAAAAAGCAGACGATTCGGAGGAAGATGATGAATTTGATAGTTTTGTTGAGTCTCGTTCACCTATAAGTAAACGGATGAAAGCAGAACCTATAAGTAAACCTGTCAAACAGATGAAAGCAGAACCTAAGTGGGAAGCCTACTAGACAACATGAACAAAAAGGTAGACAGTCTGTTACATCAGATTTATTATGATCCCCATCATCCGGCTGGTTTTGGTGGGGTAGAACGTCTTACTACAGCAGCTCGAACTCAACTGAAATCCATTACACCAAGTCAAGTGCGATCCTGGTTGAAGGGACAAAAGACCTATACCCTGCACAAACCTATCCGTAGGGCATTCTCGAGACGGAAAACAATTGTGGGTGGTATTGATCATCAATGGCAAGCTGATTTGGCAGACATGCAATCCTTGGCTCAGTACAACACACCTTATCGATATTTGTTGTGTGTCATTGACGTGTTTTCAAAATATGCTTGGGTCGTTCCCCTCAAGGATAAAACGGGGCTCACATTGGTGGAAGCGTTTCGCTCTATTCTTAAAACGAGACAACCTAAAGCGTTGCAAACCGATAAAGGAACAGAATTCAAGAATCAAAGGTTTCAACAGTTTTTAGACAAAGTAGGGATTCATTATTTTACGACTGAAAACCCAGAAACGAAGGCTAGTATAGTGGAACGTTTTCAACGAACCTTAAAATCACGCATGTGGAAATACTTTACGCATCATAAAACACGAAGGTATATTCAGGTATTGCCTGATCTCGTGCATGCCTATAATAATCGTGTTCATCGTAGTATACAAATAGCACCCGTATCCGTGAATGAGAATAACGAATCTCAAGTGGCCTTGACCTTGTATGGAAAATCAAGAAAAAAAGCGTCGACGACCCTTCATGTGGGAGATATTGTTCGTATCAATAAAACAAAACGTACATTTGATAAAGGTTATCTACCCAACTGGACCACTGAACTGTTTAAAGTGATCCAAGTCAAAAAGACCTCTCCTGCTACTGTGAAATTGACTGATTTAGACGGAGAACCCATATTAGGTTCGTTTTATTTCTCTGAAGTACAGGTTACAAAAGATGATGCTATCTATGAAATTGAATCAGTGCTCGCACATCGCCAGAGTAAGGTAGACGGAAGACGAGAAATTAAAGTGCATTGGAAAGGTTATCCTTCGAAATTTGACAGTTGGATTCCCGAATCCCATCTCGTTTGAAGTTTGTTAATAAATACATCATGTCTCAAACCGATACGGCCAGTGTGGTAGTGACTGCCTCAGAGCAAACCAAATTGTGTGAACCCAAAAATAAGGTCACTTTTTTGTCACAAATTGTAGTGGTATTTATTATTATTACCGTATCGCTATTTAATTTGTGTTTTCAACGACCCAATCGGGAATTGTGGCTTCTGCTTTTAAGTAGTTCTCTAGGTTATATTCTACCGAATCCCTCCTTGAAATTCAATAAACCTAAATCAACATGAGTTCGTTTTACATAACACTCATGAGTGATAGCTCTATGGATTTATTCCAAGACAATACGCAATGTTGTTTTCGTACCAAACTGGCAAAACCCATCCATCTCAATAAACAAGACTGGGAAATTGCCTTAGTGGAAATGATTGTTCCTAGTCAGGTCATTAATGTCACTGAAGAAGAGCGACATTTCTACATTGTCACACACGATCCTGTCCTGGGTAAGGCCTTAGAAAACTTTGAGACCTATTGTACTCTCCCCAATAAAGAAGAAAAAGGTGTACGACTTTGTATTCCTATAGGAACTTATGTCACACCCCAACATTTGATCGAGACGATTGACTTTACCGTGAAAGATCAATTAGGTAAAATATTTAGACAGAAAGGCCTTCGATTTACCATGGGTTTTTCAGGACAAAGTAAACGCGCAAAACTGGACAGTTCGGATCAACTAGGCATTCAGTTTCATCCTCACATGTTTATTAAACTGGGTGGAGCCCCTGATAGTTCTCCTACCATCTTTTTTAAAGACACTCCGGAACCGTTTCCTCATGGCGTAGATATTAACATGGGTCATAATCATTTGTTTGTTTATTCTGACCTCGCGTCTTATACCTATTTGGGAAACATAGAAGCCCCCATCTTACGTGTAGCTCCATTTGATCCGAGAACGAAAGCAGGAACTAACCCCCATATTCATTTCGAGTTCTTGAATTTACACTATGTACCACTGGCTAAAGCCGACTTTGACACCATCACTATCCATATAAGGGGTGACACTGGCCAGTCTATTCAGTTTATTCATGGGAAGTCTATGGTGAAACTACACCTACGTCAAAGACAATGATACCTACTTACCAAGGTCAACCTCGACAATATGGACACGGACTTGGATCCATGTTTAAGAAAGCCATGAAAAGAATTATGCCTTTACTGAATCCATTGGTGAAATCTGGAGTTCACACCTTGAAAAAAGAAGGACTCCAGCAAGGAAAAGCCGCTATGCAAGATATCTTGACAGGATCAAACGCTAAACAAGTAATACGAAAACGTGGAGCCTCTGTATTAAAAGATGTGGGTGAATCCTTGTTACGTGCCGTGGCCAGCCCTAAAAGACGTATAAAGAGCAAACCAGTCAAGAAAAGACCTCATTCGAAACTTCATCATCGCCGAGTTAAGCAGGCCAGACCTCTTGATATTTTCGATTAATCATGATGCAACACGGTTCCTGTGAATGTAGTAAGACAGAGTTGGATGTGTCTGTTGTGCCACCTACCATGACAGCCATGCAAGAAGGTCAATGGACTGAGCATTATCCCATTTCTGCTCTGGACAATAATGCTCCGATTGAATTTGTGATTCCTGCACAGACAGAAAAATGGACTGATCTGAATCAATCTTACCTGTACCTAAAACTAAAAATTATACAGGCAAATGGTACAGACCTAGCGGCCGACAGTGAAATTGCTACCGTCAACAATTTCTTTCACAGCATGTTCTCAAGCATTGATGTGTACCTGAATAATAAACTGATCACCAGCAATGCGGACACGTATGGCTATCGGGCATACATAGAAAATTTACTCTCCTTCACCTCAAGCTGTAAAGACACTCAGCTTCAGGCGCTAGAGTTATGGGCTGAAGACACCGCTGGTCATATGCTCGAAAAAGTACATGACGGGGATAACAAGGGCTATATTGAGAGGCGTGCTCGTGTCCATCAAAGTCGTGTGGTGGAACTATGTGGACGGCTTCATTTGGATCTGATGATGCAAGATAAATATTTACCCAATGGTATGGAAATACGCTTAAGACTAAACAAAGCGTCACCTCAATTCTGTCTCATGAGTACTTCACCGGCTAAAATCAAGTTTCTAGAAGCAGGATTCAATGTAAGAACAGTAGATTTACTGCCGGTGGTAGCCAATCAACTCAATCAACAGATTGCTCAACATAACATGAAAATCCCCATCCGACGAACTGAAGTAAAAACATTTACGATTCCTAACGGTCAACGATCCAAGATTGAAGATCATTTATTTCAAGGTCAATTGCCAAAACGACTTATCATCGGTATGGTAAGAAATGGAGACATGAATGGAGACATGGCTACCAACCCCTTTGAGTTCCGTCATTTTACACTGAATCATCTGGAAGTCAGCATTGACGGAAAAAGTATTCATAACAAAGCGTTTCAACCCAATTTTGAAACGGGAGAAGTTCTAAGATCCTACATGTCACTCTATCAAGCGACAGGAGCTCTTGGTCTCAATCGTTCATTTGGATTGAGCATGAATGATTATCGGAACGGATACACACTGTGGGGGTTGGACTTGACAGCAGATCAAGGTTGCGAGGAAGGTCAACTCCATCCTATAAAAACGGGCAATCTGAGATTGGAATTTCACTTTGGAACAGCACTTGCACAAGCCATCAACGTGATTGTATTTGCGGAATACGACAATCAAATTGAAATCAATCAATTCAGAGAAGTGCTTCTAGATTATTAATCTAGATTATTAAGATGGAAGACATGGATATTGAACACCTGGAAAAAGGACAAGATTACGAAATGAAGTTATTGGCGTATCCTTGTTGTACAAGTTCAAGGACGGACTTTTTACAAGAGTGTTTGAATCATCACGTCACAGAAGCACTCCAATCTTTAATTTATAATCAAGTGCATAAAGACTGTTATGGTTGTCGAGTGAATCATCCTAGTCAAGTACAACATGTACTCTGCTTATACACGAATACGGAAGAGTGGACAGAACTTTACATTCAAAAAGCGATTCAACGTTTGGACGTGTTCAAGGTCATGGAAAAGTGGTATCCTGAATTAGTGACCTTGACCGATAGTGAAAAAGGAGACGCGTGTCGATTATGGATTCAGTTTAAAGAAGAACTCACTCAGAATCAGTTCATTGATCAGTGTTTGGGCTGAACGTGTCAACAGAAATTGGCATTATGGAGACGAATGAACTACAATACCTATTAGATCATTCACCGTTATTAAAACCACTACGTGCACGTGTTTGTGCTAAAGATCAATTACCTTCAGAGAAACCGCATGACGTGAAAGCCTATATTGTGAATACCCATAACGGGAATCAACCTGGAGAACACTGGGTGGCTCTTTATTTAAAAGACAATAAAGCAGTGTACTTTGATTCCTACGGATTACCACCTTTCGAAGAGATTCTATCCTTTGTGAAAAAACATGCCAACAAAACTTATCTGTGGAATGCCATGAGAATACAAGGCGATATGTTACCGGTATGTGGTGTGTATTGTCTATTCGCTTTGGATTTTATCTCACGTGAATGTGACTTGAACCAGATACTGTTAACCCGATTCAAACCGGACATGTATGGAAAAATGACACTTATGTGACGCATTGGTTTCAACAATATTATGGTACTTATTACATGCATGCTCAATATGTGAATAAATGTGGACAAAAGTGTTTTGCTCAACGTAACTCTAGACCAGAAGGTCACAGACGTTTGTATCATAGTATCATACATAGAAATACAACTCTTTATGGTGATCATTAAATGTAAACAATGTTACTGTTTCATAAAATGTTTCATGTAGTTTCTTGTTACAAAAATAAAAGTTTAGAAAAACTGAAACTAGGTGTCTGTTGTCTTTTTTCTAAGTTCATAAAAAATCAAGCTCCGCACATGCATCGGCGCGTGACGCCATCCAACCCTAGGGTGACGTCATCCAAGCAATATGACGTCATCCAACCACGAGAGTGGGGGGGGGGGGTAATACAATACTCCGTCTTACAATGCCTCATTTCATTCTGAGAACTCAAACGCTCAAGATGGAGGCTTTATTCAATGAACTCAAAACAGCAAAACAACTGACTGAAAAACAGAGCAGGGTATGGCGTTCAATCAGTCGCTTAGCGGCTAGCATTGTTAGAAAAAGGGAACGTGATCTTCAAACTATTGGTGAGACTTTGAATACCATTGAAACCAATCGATTTCATCATAGAGAAGAATTATCTCAAATGCGAGAGCAATTTCGAGATCAAGTCAGAGAAAGGCAGCGAGATGCTCGGGAACGAACGGCAAATAGACAACGGGAACAACAAGAAGAAGAAGAGCATTGGCGTATCATCACTACCGCTCAAGTTGAGTACACGGAACAACCACCAGTACCAGAACAGGAATGGTCCTGTGGGGATCCAACATGCAGGCTCTGCTATCCCCCACCAGACTGCCAATGCGAACTATGTACCCAACCAGATCAGTCAACATAGACAACTAACAACGGTCCTTTTCAGGGCCACCAACGGCCCTTTTCAGGGCCACCATGTCTTTTCGAAAGAAAATTCTCTCATTGTCTCAAATATTTAGTCTATACACACACAGAACATTCCTAAAATTATTTTGAAAATATTGATTTCCAATTTGTCACAATTTGTCCTAATTTGTCCCCATTTTGTAAAACTTCTGGCACCGACCTTACTCTATTTACTCTATATTCTATATGGTGCCAGGAGGTATGGGTGCCAGAAGGCATTGGTGCCAGAGGGCATGGGTGCCAGGGTATCGCCGTTTACTACTGACAGTGGTCTTGCGGAACCTATGATAAATTCCGGAATTGTGCCAGTGGTTCTCTTGACAAAGTGGCGTCTGGGAAACACTAAAACCATGCTGTATGGGAGCACAAGCCCTTATCGCAGGGTCAATTACCCCGGCCAAGATTTGAAGAAACACAACCTTTCACACAGAGTATTTCAGCATAATATAATAACTCAGATACGAGCAGAACGTAACGCATTTGGCCTGCTTATGCTCCTGTCAGTTTAACATGACATAGACCTGAAGCTTACCTGGTCATTTCTTCTAGGTCGAGTGCCTTATATTGAATCATCAATAGAACCAACAACTAGCCATTCTACAGAAGGCGCATCCTATGTTGTTAATGGTAACGCCTAATTGGGTAACTGTAGAGTCTTATAGCAGTTCCGGACACATTCGAGCAAGTAGCTGAGGCGATTTCTTATCAGTTGCCTAAAACGTCTCGTGTAGACTTTATATCAGACACTTACAACAAACAGTCTATTAAATCAGATGAGTGCCGATGACGTTTGGCAGCTCCAACGTTCTTGCTCTCAGGTAAAAAAAAAGCAATAACTCCATGAAATCGGATGGGCTTCATATCTAATGACGACAATAAGACACAGTCAATAAAGCTAATCTTTGGGCAGTCTTATAGTGATGGTGTCACAGTCACACTAACTGAGATTCAAAGCACTGAGATTACAGTCTGGAGCAAAGTTTAAATGTGTTAGACAAAACCATCGTTAAACCATTTAAAGGCCTGTGTTATCATCATTTTAATTCAAAATTTGAATGTCAAGTATATATAGTCTGTGCAGATGTTCATCATTTGACCAATTAACCACAATTACCAAGGAAAAGCTATCATGTGTCAATACGCAATCTCACTAATCTCAGAGACAATATAGTGTTCATGCGCTACTTTACTGAATGAAACTATTTTCAATATGTAGTGAATTTCGTTACCTCAACAGTTAATGATGAAACGGAGGAAACAAACAGAATCCTGCATATAACTTTTATCAAAACTGCAAAGTCTGCAATGTATACTTATACTATTTTTCAAAGCGGATGTACTCGTATATGCGTCACGTAATTGTAATTAGAAAAAGTAAAGTATAGCTATAGGAGCTTTGCTCCTATAAATGAAGATTACATGACAATATTAGTCAATTTACCACGCATGTTTGTTCGGATGAACTTTACAGTGCCATTAAGACATTTGTATGTTTGTTGTTTGGTCATTAAAATACAACATCAATAAACAGGTATGACAAGTATCAAAGCCATGGTTGTGTTCTGAACGCTTTAAGTGGTATGGACATGAGCTTACTCACTCCCTGCAGATCCCGTATCGTATGTTCAATAGTGTGTTACGGATAGTTATAAGGTGTATATTTGGACCCATGCAAAGAGGGCAATCTTGATCTTCTAAAAGTGGATGAAATTGGAAATTCAGTCCTGACAACATGCGGGAATACAACTGGTATGAGGATAATATTGTGCCAAAGGCTAGCGACGCAGAAGACACTGATGATAAAAACGGCATTGAGCTCATTAGTATGCTCGATGCTGTCTATGAAACAGAAAAGTGATGAGGATTTGTGAAATTCGTGAACGTTTGCCATCAGAACAACAAAAATACCTTGATGACAATATGTACAGCTAATGAAATCTGACATAACATACAATATTGCACTTAAGTATATATATATAAATAAGCATGTAACAAATGGTAACGTAAATGACACACACATGTTTATGTGTGTCAATGTCACAATGTTTATTGCACTGTCACTGTCATTTTAAAGTTGATTGTTCCATAGATACATATTCTTAGAATACATTCGATGATGTTTTATAACAGTTTCATAGAAATGTTGTTACTCGTTTATGAATAATTTCAAACGTAACACAAATAAAACCATGTAACGTAAAACACAATCAGTGATGAATTAAAAAAGTTGGAATGTTAATTCACATGTACGTATTGCCAGTAATCAAGTATAAACATTTAGTATATCAAATCAATGTTTTATGCATTGTAAAGCGTGTTAAGTACTTATCGTGATAAAGGTAACGTTATGTAACGTAAACTACTATTATCCCAGTCAAACTTTATAACATTTGTAACTAGAAATGTTTTCCAGTTATGGGAATTAATGAATGCATCATGATTACCTATTACTGTATACCTATTTGATCATAGCATGTGATCACAGTAATATAAATGATTTCCATGTAACACGTATACTTTTATATGTAACGTATTTTACGTAAAATGAAGACATAAACGAGCTTTCAATGAAAGAAAAACATGAACATGTGGTAGTATTTGCCTAATATGAAAAGGAAACATTGTTTACGACTGCTTTTGTGTTAATTTAACATATACAACTGTCATTTCCTTGTCATTTTAGGGTAACGCAGGGTAACGTAAATTACAGAGCATATATAGTGCAATAAAGTGAAAAACATGCATTTGATCGACAAGTAAAGCCGTTGCTAACTTATTATGGTCAAAGGAATTGTTCAAATTTATGAATTATTGAAAATATCTAGAATGAGACTTCTAACAAAATAAAATTATTGTCAAACGTATTTTTCGGTAACGGTAATTAGCATGCAGTAGTTCACAAACGCCCCAACGCCCAGATTGTAGACACTGGAAAAATGATCAGCAGGCATTGAGCTTTCAAAAAAATGGTGTCTACAAAAATGCCTCCGGGGGGGGGGGAGGGTTTCGCCCAGTAGCCCATAGCCTATATGACGTCATTCAAGATTTCGTCATAAGGACCGCGTGTATAGTCTCATATAACTGTAGTACATGTATGCATTTATGTATGATATTGTAATCTCCTTATTCGTGTGCAAGCTCTCTCTTATTATGAATATTCGAATTATTACCCGGGGGTACTCTGAAAACGTTTTCAAAGCGCCCCCAAGGATAATCTGAAAACGTTTTCAAAGCGCCCCTGGGTAACCTGAAAACGTTTTCAGATTACCGGGGAGGGCATTTGAAAATGGAGGGGGTAATTTCACAACGTTTTAATTGTACCCCTCCCGGTAACTTAAAAACGTTTTCAAATTTAATAATCCCTCCCCGATAACTTGAATGTTGAAACGTTTTCAAACGCCTCTCCACCCTGTGTTGTTTTTTTTTACATAAAGAAAACGTTTATATTTCAGGTTATAGTTCATACTAAATGATTCACACTCGTTATAGTTTATTGGCATTTATATTCCTGTTTTCTAAACTGAATTTACGCAATAATTATATGACGCTATGGAATCCTATTAGCGTCATGGAGTGCGCAATCTCACACTTACTTGTGTTCAGAAAACCTACAATAGTTTTTTTTCTATTTTTGGGGGGTGTGGGGGATTCATGTGGTATTTGCGCAATGACGCTCGTAGGATTCCATAATGAAGGAATGAAATTGTCAGTGTATGACGTAATTTGATTTCGTCATTAGGACCAGATTATTTGTTAAGTCTGAAAGTTGTACATATGTGTCAGACTCAGACGGCCAGACAGACCCCTTTGAGTAAAATTAGAGGTTCACGGAATCTTCCCAATCACGCACATAAATGGAAAGTACATAACAACCAAATATTAACGTACGGCCGTATTATTCAATAAGATCAAACAACATTGATAAAAAATTGCTAAATAACTGTAGTGTATGTATTGAAGTATTTGTAATCTCCTTATTCGTGTGCAAGCTCTCTCTTATAATAATTTTTCAAATTATTACCCGGGGTAATCTGAAAATATTTTCAAAGTGCCCCTGGGGGTAATCTGAAAACGTTTCTAGATTACCGGGTGGGCAACTGAAAATGGCGGGGGGGGGGGGGGTAATAATTGTACCCCTCCCAGTAACTTAAAGACGTTTTTAGCTCACTACAGCACGAATGTGCTCAGGGTGAGCTTTTGTGATCGCCCTGCGTCCATCATGCGTCGTGAAGTGGCGTCCATATTTACTTTAAACAACATCTCCTCCTACACCGCTATGCCGATTGCAACCAAACTTTGCTGAAATGATCCTTGGGTGGTCCCCTTTCAAAGTTTCATTAAAAACTCTGGTTGCTATGGCAACAAATAGAAAAAAACTTTAAAAAATCTTCTTATCCGAAACCACAGGGCCTAGAGCTGAGATATTTGGTATGTAGCATTGTCTAATGGAACTCTACAAAGTTTGTTCAAATTATTTCCCTGTGGTCAAAATTAGCTCCGCCCCGGGGGTAACTTGATTTTACATAGACTTATATAGGAAATTAAAAAAATATTCTTGTCAAAAACTACAATGCCTACAGCTTTGATATTTGGTGTGTAGCATAGTCTAGTGGACCTCTATCAAGTTTGTTCAAATTATTGCCCTAGGGTCAAAATTGGCCCCGCCCCGGGGGTCACTTGATTTATATAGACTTATAAAGGAAAATTAAAAAACAATTCTTTTCCGAAACCGCAAGGCCTAGAGCTTAGATATTTTGTATGTGGCATTGTCTAGCGGACCTCTACCAAGTTTGTTCAAATCATGGCCCCGGGGTCAAAATTGTCCCTGCCCTGGGATTTATTCTATTTTATATAGGAAAATTTGAAAAATCTTCTTCTCCGAAACACAAGGCCTAGAGCTAAGATATTTGGCATATAGCATAGTCTAGTGGACCACTACCAAGTTTGTTCAAATTATTGCCCTAGGGTCAAAATTGGCCCCGCCCCGGGGGTCACTTGATTTATATAGACTTATAAAGGAAAATTAAAAAACAATTCTTTTCCGAAACCGCAAGGCCTAGAGCTTAGATATTTTGTATGTGGCATTGTCTAGCGGACCTCTACCAAGTTTGTTCAAATCATGGCCCCGGGGTCAAAATTGTCCCTGCCCTGGGATTTATTCTATTTTATATAGGAAAATTTGAAAAATCTTCTTCTCCGAAACACAAGGCCTAGAGCTAAGATATTTGGCATATAGCATAGTCTAGTGGACCACTACCAAGTTTGTTCAAATTATTGCCCTAGGGTCAAAATTGGTCCCGCCACGGGGGTCACTTGCTTTAAAGACTTACATAGGAACATTTAAAAATCTTCTTCTCCGAAACCGCAAGGCCTAGAGCTTAGATATTTTGTATGTGGCATTGTCTAGTATACCTCTACCAAGTTTGTTCAAATTATGGCCCCATGGTCAAAATTGGCCCTGCCCTGGGGTTTATTCTATTTAATATAGGAAAATTGAAAAATCTTCTCCTTAACCACAAGGCCTAGAGCTAAGATATTTGGTATGTAGCATTGTCTAGTGGACCTCTACCAAGTTTGTTCAAATTATTGCCCTTGGGTTAAAATTGGCCCCGCCCCGGGGGTCACTTGATTTATATAGACTTATATAGGAAAATTAAAAAAATCTCCGAAACCGCAAGGCCTAGAGCTAAGATATTTTGTATGTAGTATTGTCTAGTGGACCTCTACCAAGTTTGTTCAAATTATCGTCCCGGGGTCAAAATTGGCCCTGCCCTGGGGTTTATTCTATTTTATATAGGAAAATTTGAAAAATCTTCTTCTCCGAAACCACAGGGCCTAGAGCTAAGATATTTCGCATATAGCATTGTCTAGTGGACCTCTACCAAGTTTGTTCAAATTATTGCCCTAGGGTCAAAAGTGGCCCCGCCCCGGGGGTCACTTGATTTATATAGACTTGTATAGGAAAATTTAAAAAATCTTCTCCGAAACCACAAGGCCTAGAGCTTAGACATTTTGTATGTGGCATTGTCTAGTGGACCTCTACCAAGTTTGTTCAAATTATGGCCCCGGGGTCAAAATTGGCCCTGTCCTGAGGTTTATTCTTTTTTATATAGGAAAATTTGAAAAATAGTCTTCTCCTAAACCACAAGGCCTAGAGCTAAGATATTTGGTATGTAGCATTTTCTAGTGGACCTTTACCAAGTTTGTTCAAATTAATGCTTAAGGTTCAAAATTGGCCCCGCCCCCGGGGGTCACTTGATTTATATAGTCTTATCTTAGGGTCACTTGATTTTACTTGGACTCGTGTAGAAATATTTTAACAATGTTCGTCTCCAAATGAACTTTTTTCCTTGTGAGCATTTATAGGGTCATCATGGCCCTCTTGTTAAGATTTTAACAGCTAATTAGGAACAAGAGGAGTCGATGTAAGGCTGTTTTGGCGCACGAGGACAATATATTCGATATTTAACACACAACTTAGCACTTTTGCTTATTTTCTTTTTTACGTTTTTATTCCCACACATACCATCACATGTCTATTTTTTACCCTGCCCTCATTTCGACGCTCGTTATAACGCTCGAATGATTTAATGTATGGATTACATGTTGCACTATAAAGATGCAGGTGTCTTTGCAAATAACCGTAATTCATATCTAATGTATGTATCCAAAATCAACGATATTGACAAACAGAACAAAAAGTGATCCTTATCAAATTTTGAGCAGTGTACTATTCTGAATGAAACATCATGGTACCTTGATTTTCGGAGAATAAGAAGTAAACAAGAAGCCGTCAAAGTGTTACTGATAGCGATATGAACTTGTGTAGTATTCTGAAGAATTGAAAATTTGTTTCGTTTACTGGCAAATTTCTGCATAAAATAATCAGATTACTTTCGCGAATATCAACCAGATTTTCATTAAAAACTAAGGCCTCGTTTCATCAAACATCTTACGCCACCTTCTTAAGTAAGATGTGTCTTATCTCCCTTCTTGGCATTAAAATACGTTTCATCAATAGTTTCTCAGCTACGAATTCTTAAGTTTGGAACAATTCTTTCTTAACTTCACGATAGCTCATGGGCTGTCTTAAAGATAAGAAAACGCGGCTTTTGCCTTTATTATTACGAGACGGCCTTTTATTTTAAGACTGTTGAGTGCAATGTTCAAGATATTCGTAAATAATGGAAAAGAAATTCAGTTTTATGTTCAGGGGCGTAGCCAGCTACAAATGAATTTTATGCACACAAGGAAGAATGTAACCCCGGCTGTTGTTTGGTTCTGGAATTTTTTAAGGCCCGCTATTCAAAATTGTGGAAGAGCATAAAGTTTTTCCCCTGTCCATCCGTGCGGCTGTGTGTCCGTCTATTCAAATTTTGGCTTCCGAGCAATAACTCAAGAAATATTTCAAGGGTTGGTTTCATATTTTACATGAATGAATATAATAATAAAATGCAGGTCAAGATCGATTTCTCTTAAAATCCAAACATTTTCGCAGTAGTTACGGTCCCTTTTTACATAGCTCTCGGGGAGGCACTCGTGTCCTCCGGACACAGTCTAGTTTAAATTAGAACTCAAATGGTGAACTTTCAGTTGTATTAGCAGGGATTAGAGGCACTGTCAAATATTATTTATTTGAATGCATTTATTTCAAACACCGTGATAACGATTGTTAGACATAATATTAGCTTTCGACTTAGATGGCATTTTTATATTGTTCACTTTTTGTTACGCTGATGTTATAACTTGTTGACAATTTGATATCTTTAAAACTTATTTTAAGACCGTGAACAAATCTTCAAAAGAAACCTTTTTTGCATTTCTCTTTAACCGATCGTATGCGCGTTTAATAGCCATAATACATATTTTTCATGATAAAAATTGAAAAATAAGCTAATAGATATTTAAATACATTTGGAGTTTTCGTATTTATTAACTGTTTTCTCCGAATCTTGCTGTGGAATCTTACTGGTCAAACGATAATAATTTTATCTGACGAGACAACATACATAGGCGTGCGAAGTAATTCTCGTATGTGCAAGTTTGAGCGACTCAAACACACATTTATCATGAGTCAATGTTCACATTGTTTAAAAACATATTTTCAGTTAATATATATCAAATAGTTTACATTTTCTGAATGATTAGAGCTTCATCTTTAATTTGGTATATTATCTACAAAAATCTGTTTAGAAATAAAATAAAATTCTCTATATAACATATGTATAGAATCAAGTGTATTTTCTTATTTACATAGCTAGGGCCGGTGAATAAACTTTACCCGTGCAGACTGTGTCGCGGTCTTTACACATTTAGATAAGAACAGTTAATAAAACGGTTTAAGAATTTCGTAACTTTTGTCGTAAGTGTCTTCGTAGGAAAGAATCGTACGAAAGATAAGAATATATTGATGAAACGAGGCCTAAGTCATTTTCAAGAAAATTTAATATTTTTTCGTGATAAAATTTTCGGACATTAAATGGAAACCCAAGTTTTTTTTCACGAAAACCAAAAAAAACTTTCGCAAAAACTGATTCGCTTTAAGTGTATGCAAAAATACACCACCAAAGTTTTATAAGGAATTGTTTGATTTTAGTAACCCAATCTACCTCAATGTTCCCCTCAATCCTAACATGTTCTCAGACCCACCGAACGGTACATCAACTTTTACACTATTCTTACAGTAGTAAAAGCAAGAACAAACAAAGGTCCGACCTACCTACACTATCTTTAAACATGTAAACAGAAACAACCAATTTGTTTTATGCCTTTTGTTGGTCATATTATTCCTGTGCTCCGTTAAAAATCGTTAGCTGGGACAAATATACACATGTGTCTATATTGGTCCGAAAAATAGGTTTGTACAGAAACCAGGCGTATTTGTCAAGAAATCCAGAAAGATAAGATAGAAGAACAAAATTTATGATAATTTTAGTTAGAAGTAAAATAACAAAATTCATTTATCATCTCTACGCTGTTTGTCGTTTTTAAAAGACAATTTTTGTTCTCTCCTTTCTTTATTTCACTTGTATATTATTAAACATGTGTATGTACTATAGTAAATGTCAACTTTCATTTTATATTCACGCCGTATGCATAAACTCTATTCTTGTCAAGGCAAACAACTAACAAGTATACAACCTTTCCTTGGAACAATTTCTTATGAACAAATTATGTTCTGTTTTACATATGTTGACTTGTAGCCTTCACTCATGTCGATTGTAATGCATGTTATATATTATGTTCACGTAAGCTTCCACCCTAATGTATGTAGAATATCTATAGCATGTTGGTATATAAACTACTACAATGACTTGTCGGTTCAAAGACAACTGTTTTATCTAAAGGAATGTCAAAGTATTTCCACGAAGTTTACATTGATATTTGCCTCACAATTCTAAGTTCTTAAACGAGAAAAAAACATCTCAATAAGAGGACACTAGCGTTGTTCAATTAACTAATCCATATAAATATCTTTCTCTTGGAACACCCACTCGTGAAGAAATCTTATCCTTTTATTTTCAATGTTATTTTTAATTTAACGGTCTACGGTCACGGAAAAGTGAGTGTGAATTTTCTTTCAGTTGTTGACTGAATCCAAAGCAGGAAGGTATCTGAGGTTAGACGGTACCTGGAATTCTAACAAAATGGAAAGCTTAAAATCTTTAGATAAAGCAAAATTCTACCTAATCTAATCCTAAACATGACAATTTTTGCTCGTCTGTTTTCGAACAACTGTGATAACTGTGGCGGCTGCATCTGCGTCTTGCGAAAACTTTCATGTTGCTCTATAAGAGGCAGCAAAGGGAAACCTCATAGGTGGATAGATCTCACCGAGGCTGTTAACAGATGAGCATTGGCACCGCAAGCGGCGCTCGTGTTATATATGCACAATATATGTATCAGCCAATCTTACGTTATTTAATGATAGTTTGTATTCACCAATACACGTGCTACTTTCACCTTGGAGTCAGATCACTTAAATAATTTATCACTAATCTACTTACCGAGACAATTCACTTGAACTCATCATATTCGTAGAAAATTACCCAAACATTACACAGATACAAGCTCGATGAATACATGTTTTTGATTAACGACTACTTAAAACTTTGGTTGCTGAGAGGTTTGAATTACATTTTGATATTTTTTCCTTTCTCGTGCTGTAAGTCTTCACTTAGATCATTATCTCTCTCTCTCTTTCTCTCTCTCTCTTTACTGACAAACTCTTACACAATGTAGTAACGTAGACTATCACCTCAAATCTGTCCTACATCTGTATATAGTTCATTCATCGTAATGCCTTTTGATACAAAAGTTTAAATATTTAACACCAATAAATTAATGAAAACTCTTGTTAAATGAATGTATTTTTAAGCAAAATTGCAGTATATACTAAACACCTGAAAAATGGGCCCTTCTGGACTAGGCCAAAGGCCTAGTGTTCTGGATATGCCGGATTTCGATAAAATCCTTTCCATGCTTTGACATTATGTCGAATATGAGAATACGTAGAAATAAAGATAGCATTGTAGTGTTGAATAACTTAAAATACTAATTCATTAATTTGAAAACAAAATTGAAACTATAAACAACAGATGCATATAATAAGGAAATATTTCATATAATATCAATTACTAATATTACAGTGGATGGTAAATATATATTTTACTAAGAAGAACAATTATCAGATGTAACATCGTGTGCATGGCAATATTTTCAAACTTTGGTTTGTTTCATACACTGTAACAATTGTATCTTTACAAACTACGATCAACTACGTCTTAATACTAATTAAAATAAACAGAGACATCGACATGTTTAAAGATATTGAACAGCTACTATATAAGTGACCCCCAAAATATCCACATGAGGTATAATCTCTTAATTGTTTTATTGCCCCTAATCAGATTAATCCTATCTTTCAGAATGCCATTGTATCAACACAAACCATCATGGTATTCAGCAGGTGATGCTAATTTGTGTGTTCAAAGACCGACCGCCATGCTTATTTCTCTGCAGCACCATGGTGGTTGACATCGTTTAGATGGGTCCCACGACCCTGTCAAATGCACAGTGTATGATCGGGTACTGGTCCTCCTATACCTGAATGATACAAAAATATTCATAATACCAATTACACGCGACTGTCATGTCGCCGTGCACAGTTCACTGATTGCGCATACGCGGTTCACATATCACATAATAGAATGTTAAGTCTGTCCGTTAGTGTAAATGTTAAAATATTTGCGTGGGTACCAACAATATGGGTACATTTCTCTATTTTTTGCTTCGTGTGGACAAACAGCCGACAGTATGTTCAGTACTCTGACACCTCTTTAGTCGCGAATGAGAAGGTTAGAAACTCATTATTACATCATATAATGTACGAACATATAACTGCATGGTTCGGATATTTCCACCAGTCCATGATCTAAAGCGTGGACATACTGAGTTACTCAACGTTAGATTATATTATCGATCAAAAGTATAAAAATATCCCTTTTCAAATCAAACTAATTCATTAAAATAAATAAATTGCTGTAAAAACATTTATCAAGACATGTTTGTAACTGCTACGAGACATGCAACATTTTAATTACATGCGAATATTTCTGTTGTCTAATAAATACAAATATTGGAGAAATTCGAGAGCAAACATGCTACTGCTCATTGTTCCAATGTCATTTACGAATTGTATTATGTATATGGTATGCTACATTATAGCAACCAGTCGGACCTGTAAAGTAAATGGTTTTATTTTGTAAGTTTTAATTGTACGTTACGCTAGTTTATGAACTACTAATACTAGACATACATGTACGACATAAGTGACATCACCTGTTTAATAACAATCAATATGACGGTCATTACAGTAATGATGAACTTCCTGCACCAAATTCTGGTTAAATTCCATGACTTTCTAGGATTACAGTAATCATTGGTTGATAAATATATAACTCTATTTCTGTTTTGCCGCAGCAATATATATGACTTTTATATGATCTATAAATAAACACATTTTAATTGGCTTAAAGCCTGATCCATCATCTAACATAAATGTCACATTCGACGATGAAACTGGATATTTAAGGGATATTTCGGAATTCCCAATTCTAAAAATAGATCCAGGTCAATATTCATCACACAAAAGATAGACGAATTTCGTATTTTGTTCTATCGTCCTTCCGTGTCGGGGGATGGAAACAACCCAGGCAGTTTTTGTCCCCACCCCATTTACCTGACCCCGGGAATTTTCCCCGACCCACGGGCAGTTTTCGTTAATTTTTTTACAAATCCCCGGGCATTTCCCCCATCCCCCGGGCATTTTTTGTCCCGGTCCTTCGAGCAAATATTATCTAGACCCCCTGGCCTTTCCCCCAACCCCGTGCATTTCAGCCGACCCCCGGGCATTTCCCCAAACCCCGGGCAATTTTTTGTCCCAACCACCGGGAAATTACTGAATTTCCAATTATAAAATTATAACCATGTCAATATTCATCTACTAGAATTATAAGTCGTTATTTGTGATATATTCATCTTTCTTTATAGTTGATATGATACACATTTCTGTTTATCAAGTAATGCATAAATTACGAAATGAATCAGAATACCTCAATGGTTTCAAATCAACCTTTCATATAATAAAACAGTTGTTGACTCGTGAGCCAATAAATATGATGTGATATTCACCGGCAGAATACCATATGGACTTTCTGCCGGTGAATATCACACCATATTTAATGGCGCACTAGTCAATAACTGTATAATAATTGTGTTTTTTGGTCCGTGAGACCATCTTTGGCCTAAATACACCACCCTTTCAACATGCTAGTCCCCTATTATTTATTTCTTTTTTTTTCTTTTTTTTGGTTTACGTATTTTAGAATTTATTTTCATAGACATGTACGGTTTGAGATATACAAACAAATATATAAATAAACTTATACTCTCTTAGGTTTAATGTAGCACAAACAGCTAGAGTCATATGGTTGAAAAGAAGACCGCAGGCGTACACTGGGGCTAAAACCATCGACCTTTAGCAATCTAGTAACTATATCAACATGCACCATTGTTGATTAAGTATTTTATTCATAGATCCAAAGTTCTGCAATGATATCACGCAAATGAAATCATATTCATATATGGTTCAATGTTTTGGCTTGAAATGTCATGAACCGTATACAATCATGTATTGTATTACTTCATAATGTTATTTGACTCTCCTTGTGAAGTTGATATATCAGTCAGTCATGTCATGGTGATGTTATAAATAGTAATATTCAAATTAGTGAGGTAGATAATGTAGTTATAACATTGGCACTGATACATGTAGTTTTTTCCATGTAATGATGCGATTGTTGACATTTTCGCAGTTGTGGCATAGACAGCTATTAATATAAAAACATATGTCAGAAAAATCATTGATATGTCACAGGCATTCTTATGAAGTATTAATATAAAGAACAGTGCACTGACAGTAAAACCAGGCGTGAGTGTAACGCTGTTATTATACACCCGGTGATGAGAGTGGCAGACTAGTAAAACACAGAGATAAGTAACACGATGTGTCGTAAAACACAGAGATAAGTAACACGATGTGTCGTAAAACACAGAGATAAGTAACACGATGTGTCGTAAAACACAGAGATAAGTAACACGATGTGTCGTAAAACACAGAGATAAGTAACACGATGTGTCGTAAAACACAGAGATAAGTAACACGATGTGTCGTAAAACACAGAGATAAGTAACACGATGTGTCGTAAAAGGGATTTATTAAATGCAGTGAAATTATCATGACAAGATAATAAAAACAAGTATTTATACATGGGTGAAAAATACTGCCACAGAATAACCATGACTAGAAAACTAAACAAATCGTATATAAACATCAGTGAATGGTAATCAAATAAATGTACATACATATATAGAGCCATTTAGTTAGAGTAATCGAATTATCAACACGGCATCTTATCTAACGCGCATGCATTAGGTGAAGATATCGTCCTTTGCATTTCCCATATTTATCTATCAGATATGTTTTACATACTTACGGTAAATAGCTATACCGATCGAATTACCAATAGAGTTTAATAAGATTATAACCTAATACGGTGACTAAGGTATTAATAACTGTCTGTGAACTTTTGATCTATAATCTGATTATGTAAGAATTTCCTCTGACCATGGTGTTGTCTGATATTTGACCAAATAAACTAATGATGGACCGTTGCAAACAGTAGTCGACCAATACAGAACATAACTGTGCACAGTATAGTTAACACAAGAAATTTAGTTAATATCTCCAAATGTATTCTATGCAAATTTAAACGTATTTAACAGCAATCGTTTGACACAAACTAATTGCCTCCCAAATGCGCGATTATTGATATTTACTTATAATTGATTGATATGATAAATTAGCATAAACTAACCTAACCATTTCACTGTTTGTTGGCATTTTTTTCGCGATGTTTTCGGTTGTAGAATTATGAAAATATCGAGTACGATCCGTTTTTCTGAGAATAGGTAAATCTTGAAATGCGTATTTTGAGTAAACTAGCGGGGAATTTCGTAACAATTTTACAGGGCTTTCATTAATTGATTTAGACATTGAAATCATACCAATTTAATTGCTATTCGAAACGGATCAGTTTCAGGGCATGCCTCTTTAATGTCAATAAAACTAAAATCATTGTATTTAGAAAAATATGGTGACCAAGCTCTGCAAATCTTAAATTAATTTTCTAGGTATTGACTTTACACAAAGTTGCCCCTTCAATGCAACACAAAACACTTCTTTCTAAAGGTTCTGTTTACATTGAATAGAGACCCAAACAATTTTCCGTATGTTAAATTTAGTCCTATTAAAATTTAGTCAGAACTACTGTACAAGTTGATCTAACCAATTATGAATTATTCCTGACAGTATGAAGTATAGGGCTTCTACAAAGCAAACTATGTCAATTTATAACTTATTTTAGATGTAGAATGGAATACTAATCACTAAAGGTTTCGAAAATGAAATAATAGGCGAGTTTGATTTGAAGTTTTGCCAACGTCTCAAAATAGATAAATATTGGCTGAAAATACAATCATGCAATGAAATAAGATTTTGTACAGTTGTATACAGTCAGCTACAAGGAGATTCAGATCTTTTTCCAAAAAGGCGTCTTAGATTATTAGTCCCTAATCCCTTGTCAGAGATAGGGCTTCTGATGCTGAAATAGTTTTAAACAACTTCAAACAACGACTTATAGACAAAAAAATTCCTAGTCGTTCAAAAAATTCAAGTATGACAATAAATTCAAATCTATCATTCCGTTCGAACATTCTTTATAAAATGTATGGATATAAGAAGATAAGCTATGACAAGACTAATAGTTTCATCGATTTCTTAAAAAGTGGTGTCGAGTAGATGCCAAGAGGTCATATTAAGAAGTACACCAACCGAAAATAGGAAATGTCTAATATGTTATAAAATTGAAGACAAATATCATTCTATTTTGGAATGCTCTTTAATAAGTCTTTATATATTGATTTACGCAAGAAATATCTAAAAAGATAATACAGGGTAGGATTTCACTTCATTATTTAAAATATGGTGTTAACTATTACTATTGAACACACAGCTAGCAAATGTGTAAATATCATATCTATGTTTGTTAAATCTTCGGCATCAAATGATGCGTGGCTATATAGTGATTGCTTTGTTCGTCCGTCCGTCCGTACGGATTCATGTCAAGATGTCACCGGTGTACATGCTTTATTGTATTTGTATTACTAGCAAATTTAATTAGTTTTTTTTTGTATATATTAAGCGTGTTGATGTTTCTTTGATTTATAGTTTTATGTTACGTTACGCCTTATGTAACATGAATAATCAAATTAGTGTTAAGGCAATGCACAAACAGTGTACACCATCTCCTTCGAACAAGCTCGATATATCGTCTTTGTCTCTCCGTCGGTCTTTCTTTTTTTCACTCGTGTTTCGTTCAAGCTTAAGTCTGTAGTGTTGTATATGTGCACTTTCATTGTATATTCACGCCGTATGCATAGACTGTATTCTTGTAAAGGCGAACAACTAACAAGTATGTACCTTTTCCTTCGAACAATTTTTTCTGTATTGCCTATATAATAGACTTGTCGTACATAGACGGCTGTTTTATGTGTAAATGGATTACCAACACTGGCAAACTATTTTATTTCAGTTGTTGACTACATTTTTTGTATTAACTAAACAACTGAACGAAGAACTTCTTTTGTACTTTTCTGTGGTCAATGGTAAATTGTTTGGCGATCTAATTGTATCGCCTACTACAAGTATCTCACAACAACATTTAAAGTAAAACATTTATCTGAGGATGAATCATCTCTAGAATTCTTACAAACTGCTTGAAATAACCAAGAACGGGAAGGTTTTGACCTATCTAATAATAAACATGACTATTTTTTCCAGCCTACAAGTTAAGCATCTGTAATTATCCATGAACCGATCTTACGTTAATTACTGATAATTTGTAGTCACCATTACACGTACTACTTGCACCTTAGGGTCAGTCTATTTAAATAATTTATCAATATATCATCTACATGTATTTACGACTAAACTTTACTTGAACTCATCAAGACAACGAATACAGGAAATTGACATTTACGAGTATACAACAAGTTCTTAAACCAACGAGAATCCATTGACTGTGTTATTGAAGATCAGTGATCTGCGAGAATGTGTCCATTTTGTGGCACGTTACTAATACAGTGTGGGGAATCCACGTGACCTAGTGACGTCACAATGTTATCGTTACAAGCGCGTTTTCAGTCAATTAAGCCAGGAAAACATCTTTTAAGTGCATTATTTTTCGTTTTCTTCTAAAGCCACATAACTGCTGCAACTCCTTACATAAAGGGCTACCTCCGGTTCAGATTTTTGTCACTGTAGGCCCTCTACTTTTTTGCTTTTCTTGTCCAAACCGTTTGACAGAGTTATAAAAATGAACGTTATTTTTACAAGAAAATTTTAGAAAACGGTTTGGACAAGAAAAGTAAAAAAGTAGAGGGCCTTCAGGCACAAAATTCTGAACCGGAGGTAGCCCTTTATATAAGGAGTTGCAACAGTTTTGTGGCTTTAGAAGAAAACGAAAAATAATGCACTTACGTGATGTTTTCCTAGTTCGAATGACAGAAAATGCGCTTGTAACGATAACATTGTGACGTCACTAGGTCACGTGGATTCCCCACACTGTAATAGACAACATGAAAATATAGGATCGACTGTTCCAGGGAATGGACCTCAGATACACCGTTCTTCTGGTATAGATATAATAAAAACCTGAAAACTTCTGGACTAAGCGTGATCTGAGAATGCAGTTTTTCAAAGAACTTAAAATACCTTCTATGCTTTGACGGTTATTCAGACATTACTTCAAAGAAGTACAATGATTAGAAATGTGTAAATATAAATAATATTTATTGCGCCGGACAGCTTAAGTGACATATAACATTGAAATAAAAACAATAGATGCATTAAGTAATATTATTCCATAACCAATTCCAGATGTCACTATTTTCAAATTCGGCTTGTTTAATACACTGGTTAATTATAAGCCTCACAAAGTCTTAATTTTGAAAGAAACAGAGGCATCGGTATACTTAAGGCCATGCTCTGTAGTTGAAAATTCTCCCTTCGTCTTGGTGCCGGATGAGGCAATACTACCAAACACATGACAATGTCATATATAGACACGGGAATGGTTGGAAGAGCTTGAACAGTCAAGTCCCTGGACCAGTTGTCCAGTCTTGAAAGAACCGTACCTAATTTTTGTCAATGCTATAACGTTAAGCAATAATATAAAGTTCAGCATGGATGATTTTATCTATGAGCAGCGATTTAGTGACTTCACGATAAATTCCACGTAACCTAAGTATCACTCACCAGTAACATGTGAACTTTGGTCTGCTGGCTGAAACCGGGCTTTGGTCTGTTTGGTGAAATTGGACTTTGGTTTGACGGATGAAACTGGCCTTTGATCTGTTGGCTGAAACTCATCTTTAGCGTTTTATGTCAGCTTGAATGATGTGTGTGTATATTTGTGTATAGAGAAGGAAATGTGGCAGTTACTACCTCATTGTGGAATGAAATGTGTGGTTTACTGATAAGAATTTCTTAAAATTTACTGCCATTTCATTACCCATGTAGCTTTTTATTGAAATATACCGTGATGTAGACAAATGTCCGTCAAACATCAGGAAATATAAATAAAGCATTACTCTGTTCTGAATCAATGATTACAGTTTATAAATACGTGTCTGCAAAGATTAAGTTGATACCAAGGAACTGAACTGACAGGCGTTGTCACACCCTGTAAGGATGTAACACAGCGGCTTACATGTGTAATTAATTATCTTAATTATGCATATGTAGTAGGTAAACAGACTTTTAATATACTCATGTATGGATCAATATAGCGTACCGACGAGACTAATAGTGAGTATTGGTCATACATGTAGCATGCATGCATTTGTTGAATTGGAGCTCATTCAAGTACAAATTGACATTTAAACAATCCCCATATTTGGCAGTACTTGGCGGGAAGAAATCTCTAGAACATTCTATGTTTGATGTTAAAGCATGAAATGTTATTGGTTGATTGGACAGCTAGTTTATAGAAATATATACACTGTACCCGATTAACCATAACTTGATATTTTAAAAAGTAAGCTATTATCTAAAATTAGTATCATGATAGACAATTGGTCTAAACAACTAACATCTGCATGAAGGGGCTGGAAACTGCGACTCAGTTAGGCTTTTGTATATATAGAGATACATCCACCAGGGTAGAGAGAAGTCTAAAAAGAAGTCTTAGTAGAAGTCTAAGAGAGAATTCTTGGAACTTGGGTTATTAATGTTTAATAAATGATAAATCACAACGCGACGTTTTTGTTATAAAGATCTTTTCGAACATAGCTCCTCGGGGTGCTCTATTCGTATACGTTTTTGTTTACAGCTACCGGTGTAACGTTTTCAAGCTCCCCCTTTGTCAGGTTACCCCCCGGTAACTTAAACACGTTTCCAATGTACCGGCCCCGGTAACATTAAAACGTTTTCAAACTCCCTCCCCCGTTTTAATAGTCCCCCCTCCCTATGTTGATTCTTTGTGGCGAAAACGTTTGTATTTCAGGTTATAATTCATACTAAATGATTCAAAGTCAACATGGTTTATTGATATGTAATTCCTGTATTTCTAAACTGAATATACGCAATAATTATATGAAGCTATGGAAACCTATTAGGATCATGGGGAGTACGCGCCTTTATTCAATAAATTAACAAAAATGAAAGACATGACCTGTGCAATTCCACACTTACTTGTGTTCAGAAAACCAACAATAGTTAATAAGAATTATTGTTTTTATACATTTTTTGTCAAAATGATTCAAGATTGCATTGGTATTTGAGCAATAACGCTCATAGGATTCCATAATGAAGGAATGGCCTTGTCAGTATATGACGTAATTTGATTTCGTCGTATGGACCGCATGTATAGTCTCATATAACTGTAGTACATGTATGCATTTATGTGTTTGAAATTGTAGTCTCCTTATTCGTGCTCAAGCTCTCTCTTATTATGAATTTTCGAATAATTACTCGGGGGTACTCTGAAAACGTTTTAAAGTTACCGGGGGGGGGGGGGGGGTAACTTGAAACGGGGGAGCTTGAAAACATTACACCGGAGAGCTCTATTCACCGAATATAGTAAACGAAATAGACTGTGTCGTGAGCGAAAATGATATAACAAAGTTACTGGCAATGGTTATCCGCAGAATTATTTTCGGTAGTTATCGAAAGACAGGATTAAATCTGTCAAAAATAATACATGTATGTAGACTTATTTCTAAATACATTGTATCGGAAACATAGATTTTACGTATAATATACACACAATATAAAAGCTTACTAGATTCGAACAAGTAATGTTCTATTTTGATAATATCTAGAAGCTTACCGTGATCCATGAAATCCTAAGGCTAGTCATATCTGTTCTACAAGTATATTATATATACAGAATTCATTGAGTGTTTCGTCACCTTAGAATTAAAGGGGCCTATCTGACCAGTATTAAAGAGTGTGAAAACCAAGAAGAGGCCAATGTTTATTAATTAAACCAAGCCAATGAAGGCGATATATATGTTCAAAAAGGTAAACAAAATTACACAAATCAGTACCACAAGTATAATAGTATCCATTGATTTCTTCACTAATTAGTTTCTAATGAAGTTTGACTTAAAACATTTTAAAAAAGCACAACCGCTTCCCAAGCTTATTGGCTACCTCTAATTAACCTATTCATGTATTTACCCGGAAATGGTCATAATTAAATTTGACCAAAATAGATATACATGTAATTCAAATGACGGTAATCAAAGAACTGTATTATTTTAATGATGCAAATTATTTACGTAATAATTATGTAGAATTAATTGAGATACGGCTCCTCTCTTTATTTGGATAATGATAAATATAATATACATTTCATATTTAAATTACACTATTTTCGTAAAGCATTGACTGTAACTGTTCTATAAACTTAATCGATTTTTGATAATAAATATCAGGAAAATTAATGTTATACCACAATTAGCGTCGTTTTAGACATATCACAGAAGAAGACGGTTATCAGATAGCCAGTTTATGTTAACTGAATTATTTTACTCAGCATATTTTACATGTTATGAAACACTTGTTTGCAAATGACGGCAAAAAGCATCTATTGCTTATATGCCTAATAAATGGAATTGAATTGAATTGATTGATTGTGTTACGTGACATAAAAGAAACAAAGCACCGGGGAATGTAAACATTAATATCTTTACATTATTGTTATCTCTGTAACGCTTCCAAAATATAATTATTTAAAACATACCAGATTTTTACTAAGTTTTTTTTTATTTTTGTTTTTCCTATGATGTGACATATTATAATTGCATACAGAAAATCTATTTAAATATGCTCAGTCAATCACAATAGATGTCAACTTACATTCAATAAGGTTTATAACTTGAACGTATGTCATTCCGTCCGTCCTTGTCTGCCTGTCCGTCTGACTGTACAAACAAACTGGGTTTGGGTGACTCTAGGGTTAGGGTTAGGACTCTTTGTTCAACCGGAGTCACTTAAAAAAATGTCCATAAGTGGATTTATGTGGCTAAAATCGGGTTTATGTGGCTAAATTTGAACAAATTTTAACATGTGAAAGCCACTTAAGTATCCTATCGTTAGTACGTCCGTATGTCCGTCTGACTGTCTTTCTGAATGGCAAATCCACCCAACACCATTTTACTGTAACTAGTTGATCGTGACATGTTATTTAGTGAAATAATTATATTTATCATGTTTCTAGATTGTTTTTAGACCTAATAAAGCAGTGACTGGATAAACATGGCTTTTAGATTACGTTGTCTGCTTTATTTCGTCGCGTTGTATTCCGCTCGTTATACAACGAAGCCATTTTGCTTTTTGAATTACAAAATGATACAATGATATATAAATAAAGAAGATGTTTAAATCTCAACATATTCTAAGAGTTTTTGTTCAAAATAGCTTAATTGTCGCGTCATGTTGTTGAAGGGTTATGACACTGTTAAAGAGATGCATGACGTGCGTTTTTAAATCCAAACAAATGGAGTTTTGAGACTTATTTCGGTGTAAAAAACAGATATTTTGCTGAAGAAACTGGATAAATTGAATACATGGTTGGTGCTAAGATGGTGAAAGTTTATCCGGTTCGGCACGAAAGCTAAAATGGGCACGCCAGACTAGGCTCGTCCAATACAGCGTTCTAAGCCTCACCCGATAAAGCTTCTTCATCTTGGCACCAACCACGTACTATTCTCTATAGAGTCTGTTTTTTTTTCATATAGTGTTATGTAGCAAAGATTTTGTGCGACGAAATTTTATTAAGTATTCGTGAAAAACATAATGCGATATTCAAAATAGAAGACACATAGTGAAATTACCTCTGCGTCTGAAATTGATGTGCATGAATATCTATAGACTATCTTACAATATGATCAAACAACACCTGATACTCCTTCCTTATTACTGTGGTCTTCATTGTAATAGATCACCGGTGCAGATATTTATTAATACATTGATACAGTTATTCCTGTGTGTTAGAGGTCACCTCCAAATATAGGCCATCTATGAATGAAGGTCATATCATGTCATATCCATAGGTGGTCTATAAATTCAGGATATGAACGTTGTTGGTTCAGTGTTTAACGTGTAGTCTGTAGAGCTGTAAACAGATATTTTTTCAGGAATGCACGTCAACACAACATTCGTTATGCGAATTTCTAACAAGTGCATATTTTTGGACATTCCTTCGTTGCACGAATTAAACATTTTATTAATCCACAACCGGAACTTATCTGAAGTTGCATGTATACCCTCAGGATTTATAACCCATCAGTGTTATAAAGGACATGATAATGACTATGGACATCGGGTAGAACTTCAGTCTTCAACATGTTGTAATTTATTTTGCTAACAATTGTTTTGATGAAATTCAATATTGGTTACATCCAGTACAGACGGTTACTACCAGACGCAGGGTGAAAATATACAATTTTAATCGGAATCGGACGTCATGAGTATTAGGATACCTTCATTCCAAAATTTCCAGGGTGGACTATGGACAGAAGTATAAAGGGTTCAGTTAAGCCCATCTAAATGCGCAAAGACTGACTCAGAGTTCCGGTGATAATCCTGAGATGTGTGTTATATGGCAGGAAACTGTTTCAAATTAAATTAAGGCAGCTATGCCGTCATTACAGTTTACGGCATGTATATAGAATAGACACATGTATAATATGTATATACTTATTACTATGTTAAGAAGGTTTTTGTGGATACATGTACATCATGTATTACCACTCAATGTTAGAAACAGTATATATATATAATATATATATATTATCCCGGGTAAAAACCCGTGTATTTTTTTTTTATTATTGCTTAATTTATTAAAATCAGAGGTTAAATATCTTATGTATTTTATTGTACTTCCAGGCTTAGTTCTGAGATTTGTATATTTCCAGGCTTAGTCCTGAGATTTGTTGTATTTCCAGGCTTTGTCCTAAGAATAAGATTTGTACATTTCCGGACTTGGTCAGGGGATTTGTATGTTTCCGGGCTTGGTCCGGAGATTTGTATGTTTCCGGGTTTGTCCGGAAATTGATATGTTTCCGGACTTAGTCCTGAGCATCAAATGTTCTTGTTTGGTCCTGATGTGATACAGGCTTTGCCCTGTGTATTTGCTGTTTCCAAGCGCAGTCTTGGGGTTTGTAGGTTTCCAAGCTTGAAGATGTGTTAATGACCCCTGCTATAGAAGAAAGAAAAGAACAATGGTATTTGATGTGTCCATTAAAATAACAAGCTAAGTCCTCGCATAAACTTGAGTATTTTATGTTTCCCGGGCTTAGTCCTGAGTTTTTGCTTATTTAAATTCCGACTTAGTCCTGCGTATTTGAATTTTCCAGGCATGGTCCTGAGACAGAGTAATTCAATGTTTCATAACATAGTTCAGAGTATTTGATTTTTTCCAGGCGTAGTTCCGTGTATTAGTTGTACCCAGGCTTGGTCCTGAGTATTGAACTTTTTCAGGCTAGGTCCGGAGCTAAGATGATCATATATTGTGATGGTGGTGCTTAATTTACATGTTGTCAAATAAAGTCTATACTGCTCACGTGTTGTGTTTATCCTTACTGAGGCACCAGAGATTTTGTTTATTTTGTTTAAATTACATGTTGTCAGGTAGCTGGCTCACATAGTCAAGACAGTGTGATTATAAGATTACATGTACTGATGTAGTATGTTGGACTACTCACATGACATATAGACAATTGCAAGTCATGTTGAAAGACATTTATAGCCAGATTTACTTCATCAGTAGTTAGAAGTATGATACTTCAAATAATTAAAGAGCCTGATATGGGAAAGTAAATCTATCTATACCTGACCGAGACAACAAACATTCCTGTATTTGAATAATGATATCATTTGAATGATTTACATGATGTTTTTGATAATATGTTTATTACTTTTCATCTTTCTCTGGCTGAGGCAGCAAAGATATATTATGAGATGAATTTACTTGTAAATTCTTCTCACATAGCGATCACGCAGACTATGAATTTCAACACTGCACTGTTCTCAATAGTAATCTTAGGGAACGCTTCGTACTACATTTTTTCGGTCTTTTTCGTTACTCGCTATGCTAACAGAGTGATACTGGACGCAGTTCAAACACTCATCCACACACAGTCACCAAGCAAATACCATAGAAGCTGTTACTATATCGATTTTCTATTTTTAGCGTTTAGGATACGCACTCTATCGGACACCACAGGTAACTGTATCATGAATAGATTATAAAAATATGAAAAAAAAATATGTTAACAAGGTATATTTCAACGAAAATTCTCTGGACGATCACTGTGGTGACTTTTGTTTTTCAATTTCATCAAGGATTCCGGTGAATTCATGCAAGTGAATATACTTTTTACGGCCGTAATTGAACAAAAACATATTCCTGCATTGAAAGCTTTATTTATTTACATTATTTTACCTTCATAACATGTAATTCAACGTTTAAATTTCGATTTTATCTAAATATTAACGTAAAAACTTCATTCTGTCGATGACTCTAGAGAAATCCCAGTGTATTTTGTAACGTTCGTTTTCATTGGCCGGGAACCAAATTCTTGTACATACGTCATTTCACCTGGGAAAACCCCTTTGAAATCGGGCAATGAAAATCGTTGTCACAAACTGGATAGCACGCGCGTCATATGAACCAAAATGGAGTCTATCGGGGATAAAAATTAAAGCCGAAAATTTGTTTATTGCTTAAACATTCACGTGTAACGAATTTACCAATTGTCATGGGGGTAAATGTGTTCCAACAGTTGTGTTTTCTTAGTGTAGCTGTGCATTATGTTTGTACACAACGGTTAAGACTAAATATCGTCTATTTTATGTAAATTTAGTGGATGTCAAAATCACCTCAGTGATCGACCCGAAGCATTGATTTACATTTTGTGGCATAACTCGTGAACTAGGCGACGGATTTCTCTGGGATTTTGCATGAATGTCGTTTTAACAATATTTTTAGCCAAATTTTTTTTTGATGCTTTAAAAATCTTGGGATTTTTTTTGAAATATACCTTGTTAACATATTAATAAATATTAAAAAAATTTTTTTTTTCATATTTTTATAATCTATTCATGATACAGTTACCTGTGTCGGACACTTCATTGGTCATTGTTGTTTTACATACTAACTCGCTAACAGAGCGTTAAGTACTGCGCAATTATTGATTTTCTATTTTAGCTTAGTATAATCTACTATAAGTCAAGTCAAAAGAACCTGGTATCATTTTGACACGAGCTTTAATAAAAAGTGTGTTTTCAGCTGCTGAAAGTAAAAGCAAGGAAATTGATAATCAATGACAAGGACTTATATACATATGTATGTATATAAGTCCTTGTCAATGCATATATTTCAACGAACAATGACAAAGAAATATATGACAAGTTCATTCAATAAACAAAAATATGTGCTAATTGATGCGGTCATCAATGGGATTAAGTTGGCTAACAGTATGGGTCCCTAATTATTATCAAATTTTATTGTCACCCGGAGTTTTATGGTGGCGCATTGTTTTTACAGCTGACACGTGTGACAAATTTCCATATCGGATTTAATCTTCTCGTGGGTGGGACTTATTTATTGAAGAACAATATATGACTCTACCAATCAAATTAATTCGTTGTTCAACCTAAACAGATACCTTTCCCTTCGAAATATCGCCAATTTTTTATTCCAAAAATTATAATTTCCAATATTCCATGAACAAAATATTTCGTCTATTATTCTGTAAATGTTGTAAATACCATGTAAACACAAAACGAGTCATGCGCCGATCACTCGACGTATCATGAACACAGAAGTCTGCAAGCACACGGTTCATTTTGACATCAATTATGATAGGAGATTTGTCGAAACATACGTAAATATTATCCTTTATCCGTAAACAAATTTGATGCATACGACCTCTTTACTCGTCTTTGATATAAAATTATATTCAAATCACAAAGACATATATAACGAATTCGGTGTTAATTGATGCAGACATCAATGGAATTAAGTCAGCAGAACACTTCCAGTATATAATTATCAAAATAATGCGTCACCTTGATGTTTTATGACCCCCTTCCAATATTTTTTATCTAGCACGTGCTAATTATTTGAACATATATTTAATCTATGTGGGTGGTCTTGCAATTGAAGATCAGTCAAAAACATAGTCCACCACATTTAACATGCCAAATTATGATGTTTTTTTTGTACTTTGGTACACTTTCACATCCTACTTGCCACATTTATCAGACACTCCGTCTGGGTCACGATGACCTTGATTGCTGGACATAAATTCCTGAACGTGCACCGTCAATCACTGGCACCGAGCCAAGTTTTACCTTTGCACATATATTTAATCTTTAGTGTAAAGTATTGATTTTTACAGCAATAACAATTTTTGCTTTAAGATTTTTTATTGTATGTCTCATAGTAAATAGCAAATGGAAAAAGGATGAGGAAAAAACACGGACTTTGTGTCAGTTTGTACACATTATATTGCCCTAAATATTTGCCTAACATATTTTTGCATAGCAAGTAAGATAAATTAAATACAATCAATTTGGCTTAATTCATAAACCATTATTATACCCCCACAAACGAAGTTTGGGAGGGGGTATATTGGTGTCACTGTCGGTCGGTTGGTCGGTCGGTCCGGTCCGTCAGCTTAAAATATCAAAAGTTTGTGGCGCGAACTACTTTCACATTCTTTAAGCAGTTGCTATGAAACTTGAAATATGTTATCAGCATGAAGTGTAGATGTGCAAGACACAATTTTCATTCCCAGCGGTTCACTCATTCCAGAGTTATGTCCCCTTGAATTTAGCCATATAGTGTAAAATGGCACTCTTAGTTTGTGGAGCGAACTACTTCCACATTTTTCAAGGGATGGAATTGAAACTTGAAATATTTTATCACCATGAAGTGTACTCGTGCAAGACACAATTTTCATGCCCAGCGATTCACTCATTCTAGAGTTATGTGCCCTTGAACATTACCATATACTGTAAACTTGCACTATTACTTTCTTGAGCAAACTACTTCCACATTTTTCAAGAGATTGAATTGAAACTTGAAATATATGATCAATATTAAATGTAGATGTTCAAGACATAATTTTCATACCCAGTGATCCACTCATTGCAGAGTTATGTCCCCTTGAACTTAGCCATATAGTATACTATCACATTCTTAGTGTCAAAGCGGCGGCGGGGGTATTATCACCTCTGTGACAGTTCTAGTTTAGCATTACAATGAAGTGATAAAATGACCAGGTGTCAATAGAAAAAAAATCTTGACCCTTGATTTCTTTTAATATTTATCCCACAGTTACAAAAATTACACCATAAAAAGGTTACTAAAGTATGAACAACTTTTATATTTACTATAATTTGATGGGATTAATATTTAGTATAATAAACCAGTGATGAATTAGACATGTGTCAAAACAGTAGCATTTCCCAACAACCTGTATGAAGACAATGTACCAAGTTACAGTATGTATATTGACTAGGGGGCTATGAAGTAAAGGGTTAAACTGGCAATATGATCCTTGAACTTTAATATTTGATTAAATAAACAGTACTAGGTCCTTGTTTCGTTCAGAATTATTGATACAGTTTTAAACTTTGTATCGACTCAGTGATATCCCTGCATCACAAAATTCATCTCATTTCAGGCCTTCAGGCCTTTGATTACTGTTGAATTCGATATCATTTCATGGTTTATGCTGTGCTTATATTTTTCATCTATGGCTAACTGAAGAAGCAAACATTTATTACTTTACGTACTGGTGTCAAATTTCAAATGTAATGCCAAAAAAAACTTTGTGATAGTATTTAAGATACTGTGAAGATTTCCGGATAAAGACATTTCTTCCAACATGTTAAATAAAATATATTGTTTTATTTTTTGTCATACATATGGTAGGAATCTTACAATTTTGTAATTTTTGTGTAGATAATTAATGTTTTGCAAAAGGATGAGGCCCAACATTCAGTGGTAATAGACAGTCACTTTTATGTGATGACAAATGGGCACAGGGTTCTAAATAAGTTTTTCCTTAAAAGGTTTTTTTATGCATTTGGTTTTTCCTGGGCGAGTCGACCACGTTTTGCAAAACATTTTTAAGACAGAGACAGATTTATCATGTTTTCTACAATACGTTAACAGCTTTATAATTTCATAATAATATTATGTCTTTTTGTATTACGTCATCTTTTATACTGAACTTTGTCCCAGAATTCAAGCGTTCTCGCATACCGCACATGGAAGTTGCATTGTCATTTGTATACATTTTTGGAAAATGAGATGGTACCGGTACTTGTTATTACTTTTGGTACTGTTTACCCAAGCTTATTGCTTGAGATAGTGGTTTAAGTTTCATATGTACTGTTGTATGCTGCCAAGCTTACTGCTTGAGATAGTGGTTTAAGTTTCATATGTACTGTTGTATGCTGCCAAGCTTACTGCTTGAGATAGTGGTTTAAGTTCCATATGTACTGTTGTATGCTGCCAAGCTTATTGCTTGAGATAGTGGTTTAAGTTTCATATGTACTGTTGTATGCTGCCAAGCTTACTGCTTGAGATAGTGGTTTAAGTTTCATATGTACTGTTGTATGCTGCCAAGCTTATTGCTTGAGATAGTGGTTTAAGTTTCATATGTACTGTTGTATGCTGCCAAGCTTACTGCTTGAGATAGTGGTTTAAGTTTCATATGTACTGTTGTATGCTGCCAAGCTTACTGCTTGAGATAGTGGTTTAAGTTTCATATGTACTGTTGTATGCTGCCAAGCTTATTGCTTGAGATAGTGGTTTAAGTTTCATATGTACTGTTGTATGCTGCCAAGCTTACTGCTTGAGATAGTGGTTTAAGTTTCATATGTACTGTTGTATGCTGCCAAGCTTACTGCTTGAGATAGTGGTTTAAGTTTCATATGTACTGTTGTATGCTGCCAAGCTTACTGCTTGAGATAGTGGTTTAAGTTTCATATGTACTGTTGTATGCTGCCAAGCTTACTGCTTGAGATAGTGGTCTAAGTTTCATATGTACTGTTGTATGCTGCCAAGCTTATTGCTTGAGATAGTGGTTTAAGTTTCATATGTACTGTTGTATGCTGCCAAGCTTACTGCTTGAGATAGTGGTTTAAGTTTCATATGTACTGTTGTATGCTGCCAAGCTTACTGCTTGAGATAGTGGTTTAAGTTTCATATGTACTGTTGTATGCTGCCAAGCTTACTGCTTGAGATAGTGGTTTAAGTTTCATATGTACTGTTGTATGCTGCCAAGCTTACTGCTTGAGATAGTGGTTTAAGTTTCATATGTACTGTTGTATGCTGCCAAGCTTACTGCTTGAGATAGTGGTTTAAGTTTCATATGTACTGTTGTATGCTGCCAAGCTTACTGCTTGAGATAGTGGTTTAAGTTTCATACGTACTGTTGTATGCTGCCAAGCTTACTGCTTGAGATAGTGGTCTAAGTTTCATATGTACTGTTGTATGCTGCCAAGCTTACTGCTTGAGATAGTGGTTTAAGTTTCATATGTACTGTTGTATGCTGCCAAGCTTACTGCTTGAGATAGTGGTCTAAGTTTCATATGTACTGTTGTATGCTGCCAAGCTTACTGCTTGAGATACCGGTAGTTTTAAAAAGTTCCATATATACTTAAGTATGGTTTACCCAAGCTTATTGCTTGATATAGTTGTTAAAGTTCCATATATACTTAAGTATGGTTTACCCAAGCTTATTGCTTGATATAGTTGTTAAAGTTCCATATATACTTAAGTATGGTTTACCCAAGCTTATTGCTTGATATAGTTTTATAGTTTCATAATTACTGTTGTATATGTTTCTGTGTTTGGCAGGTTTTTCAGCCAGATAGTTTAAAAAATATATGTTACTGTGTTTTAAACATGATGTTACGGCTTTCTACAATAAAAGCCATATTACGACAACTCATTGTCTGTTAAATTTTTAAAGCTACAAGCTTCTCCAGTCTCCATCACCACGACACAAATAACTGTTAAACTAGTTCCCATTCCATGTTGCGGTACAAGTCTATGTAAGTTCAGTTTCCACGAGTACTTTCATTACTAGAACAGGTTAATTTACTCCATTGATTATTTTCATATTGTCCGGTACACACAATCACAATTATAACTCACTATTGTAAACAAATGTGACATTTTTTGTGATATTAAGTTTGTTGCGTTAATAAGTTAGAACGCAGTTCGTAATATTGTATGCGAATTGCGTTAATAACAATTTTGATCAACATGTAGAGTTATAAATGTATACAATGATGTTCGCTAGTCTATATAGCTTGTCTTAACCTAGTATTTGACAAAAACGAACTTTCTAATTTTTAGTTCATAAAGGTTTACTTCAATGTCTAATTGTAATTTTTGTTTGAAATGAAATGAGCAAATCATGAACATCTGTACTATAAATATAATGGTCAGTTAGGGAAGTATACTTCATTTGAAAAGTTAAGATTTGTTTTTATTCGTTTAAGATACGGGCTCTTTATGGTAACAGAATGTTTTAATGGAGTGTGATTATATAGATGATTTAAGCGATCCATGATTTACGGAGCCTCGTTCATATTCTACTCTATCGGCATCACTACAAATAAAGGTTTCAACAAATCAAAAAACGCTAATCTAAAATACATTTAGATTTAGATTTGTATCAATGTCTTGTATGCTTGGTTTATCATTTGAATGTACTCATATCTAGCTCGACTGTTGCTTTTTTGTAACCACATGTGACCACATGTGACAACACAACACTAAATATTGGCTCAACAGGAATCTTTTACCTAATAACAAGCCTTAGGGTAAACATTGTATATAGAGCTAAAATTTGGTATTGTGTCAAGTACCTGTGTTTATATCGCAACCATAGTACAACTACAGCAGGTGATATTATACGCTGAATCAGGGATGCTATATCATGAAATATAGCCTCCCTGGCTGGACGAAGTGCACACTTATATTACATTCGTAAGCCTATACAAGTGATGTCACCGAGAAGACGTAAGTTAAAATAAACATGTATTTTATTATTGGAGTTTCGCTTTCAAAATGTTCTTCTTCATGCGTACTTCAAGTACCTTTCAGTAACATTCCCAAATATTTTATCCTTAATATTTCGATTACTTTATAGTAACATTTCTGGAACTCCAATAATACTAACCTACTTATTGTAAAATCTGCTTCTTGTTTAAAATTAGGATTCAAAAGTATTTTGTTAAGCCACTAAGGCATTGTTAAATTTTCCTTTTAGGATGCAGTGTAAATTTAAGACTCTATAGTGATATTCCTGGATTTAGTGTTCTCAGTCAAGATTGTGTTTAAATAGGACTGCCTGCTTCATAACATACCACCATCATGTGTTATATTTTCTCTTCTGTGATACGTTTTATTTTATTTAGAGAAGCAGGTTAATGTTAAAATTGTAAAATAATGCAAACAAATTTTATGAAAAAAAAAATAAACATCGAGTACATAAATGTACATAAGACTGACGTGAGTAATGACACTAAATATAAGTATCATCTTATCATTGTATGCCCCGTATATACTGATATAATAGAAATATCTATATAAAAATGTATTACAGGAGATAGCCTAGCATGTTTAAATTTGTGCAACTACTATCATCAACTAACAAAAGTTAACTTTACAAACTTGGATTTTTTATTAACAAAGCCCTTGACCGACGACGTTCAATTTTATATTGATTTCATATAATATTTATACATACCATGATAATTATTTTATTTATCTGATGATTAATAGTGTAATGTTTATATACTAGTATGTAAATCATGTTGTCCCTAAACCAATGATTATATTATAACATGTAAATTTATATTTATAGTACTTTATATTTATAGCATTGTTGATTGTGTGCATGTATGTATTTATTGTATATTTTTTCACGGTGATAATGTGTAGTATGTTAAAGCCGAATAAACTGTTCTGTATTCTGATGTAATAATGCACATTTCTTACACCGAACTGAACAAAAAATATTGCCTGGGGTCAACAGCAATTGAACTTATCGTTCAGTAATTTATGTAACTAGGTCAAACACCTTCAAATATTAATGTGACTATGTTTCGTTGTAGATATTAATTTCATCTGATAACAAGGACGATCTAACCACTGGTGTCTATTCAGTAGCTGCTCTCGTGTGAAATATGTCTTTAATTTGACTTATATAGCTGTGTACATTTCATTTTATTTAGACATCAAGGTAAACTAAATGATGCTGGATCATTTATCTGCAGTCTATAATATCGATCTGTTCTTTATGATTAAACCAACACGAATTGAATTGTGAGAAATGCAGGATATGATTCAATTGAAATCATTCAAGCGAAGTCCGATGAAAGGAGTGCATAATTAATTACAAATTATAACTGAAAATTTATTTTTTGCTTGCAAAATGTGTTGTTCGCATGACTGAGTTTAATGAATAAACTGAAGATGTGTTTCACGACCATCATGCTCATTGTTTAAATCTCGGACTAGTCTTTATCAGCGAGGAAACGGATGTGATACAACGTCATCCAGACAACAGTTAGAGATAAATGTATCTTAGTGTTTTATTAATGAACATAAAAAAGCACGGAACAGAATCGTGATAAATGGGATACTAGTTTAAAATTTGGTGAAATGACAACGTTTTAAAGATTGGTTACTGCAGACGATAACTATGCATCAGACGACACAGATTTTTAGACGCGCTACAACAAGGAAATATCTTAACGTTTGTGTTCCTGCTTGTTGTATGATATGCGTCATGTGGTTCTTTTATGGTGAGTGATACGTGAACTATTCATGTTCACAATGAAAGTTGTGTATTCATTAATCATGCACACAATAAGGACGTATGATGAATGTTTTTAGGTTCGATCTAGCAGACTACACTAACTCAAATTTTATAAGATTATACAACACACTCCTGTATGTAATATTTTTAGTTTACTCTGATTTCTGTTTTCGAGCCAACAACAAGATTTGAAATCTTTATTCGTATGTAAATAGACGTATCATCTTCTATATTTCATATCGTGATTTGTGTAGATATAGCCGGTAGCGGATGAGAACAATGTCACTTGATATGACTTTTGACAACTTTAACATTGTTGTAGGATATAAAATAACATAAGATATATCATCTAACTTTGACACAAACGATTTCAGTTTTGTACATGTGTAGTACGTATATTAATGCTTCGGGATAAAATGAAGATTGTAAGAAATGTTCAACTTAATTATTTCGTCTCAATCCATTTTATCGTTTTCTACTTTCTCTTTTCGATATAATTTATCAGAATCAGAAAAACTACACTATAAACCTAGACTATACCTAGACTATATACCTACACTATATACCTATACTATATACCTACACTATATACCTATACTATATACCTACACTATATACCTATACTATACACCTACACTATATACCTATACTATATACCTATACTATATACCTACACTATATACCTATACTATATACATATACTATATACCTATACTATATACCTACACTATATACCTACACTATGTACCTATACTATATACCTATACTATATACCTATACTATATACCTATACTATATACCTACACTATATACCTACACTATATACCTACACTATGTACCTATACTATATACCTATACTATAAACCTACACTATATACTTATACTATATACCTATACTATATACCTATACTATATACCTATACTATAAACCTACACTATATACTTATACTATATACCTATACTATATACCTATACTATATACCTACACTATATACCTACACTATATACCTATACTATATACCTACACTATATACCTATACTATACACCTACACTATATACCTACACTATATACCTATACAATATACCTACACTATACACCTATACTATACACCTACACTATACACCTACACTATATACCTATACTATACACCTATACTATACACCTACACTATACACCTACACTATATACCTATACTATACATGTGTATGGTATTAGTCTTTATAATCAGCTATACTTCCCGCCACTTTCCAGCTTTTCCCCCCAAATATCTACCGTTATATCTATCTGCCATCAGAAACATTTATTTTAACCTACTTCTGACTGGATCTGTTAGTGTAAATGTCTTTCGAACCATTTAAGATACGAATGTATTTGGACACCGGCAGATGAAGTTACAGAACTTGATCTACCAGCTAGTCGTCCGGTAAATAACTTGATCTACCAACTAATTAGACAGACAAGTCCTGTTCTAGAAGTCAAAGTTCTGGACAAACGCCAATGTCGCAGAACAGTTCATCCTGGTAATATAATGATCTCGTTTCTTTCTTATTTTAGGATCTTCTAATACAAACAGTATTCATGTATTGTCAGTAAACAGCATACGACCTGGTATTTTAAAGAAACGTAAGTGTATTTCCTTATTTTTAAATTATAATGACATGATGGCATTTTTGTAACCTGCCATTTATAATAACGAAGTTACTTTACTTGACTGAGAATATTAAAAATAAAGATGTAAGGTGTACTTGCGAGTGCATTTAAACATAAGTGAATATCCTGTATTAATTTTGGTTTAGAAAATCGATCAATAATTATCATCAGATTTGTTACATACAAAACAATCTGCAATTTCGGTTACATCAAATTAATGTCAGCAAACCTTTAGAGTGGTTAAAACTTGTTGAAGCATTCCTATGTTTATTTGATAATACAAAATGTACAAGCTATACTCTACGGAATCCGTTTAGTGCCATATGGAATATCGTGCCTCGCACATCGTATTGGCAAGACAGGAGAATCCGGCAAGACACGAAACGTGATACGATATTCTGACGAGACACAAAGCGATATTGTAACACGAGATCTCACACTGTCGCATTATGAGATTTCGCAGTAGAATATCGTGCCTCGCTTCGTGTTTTGCCAGAATTTTGTGTTAGCGAGGCGTGAAGTGTGATTCCAGCAAGACGCGAGATTCTGGCGAGACACGAAGTCAGATGCGAGATTCTGTCAAGACACGAAATGAGACGCGAGGTCCCGGCAAGATGTGAGATTCCAGCAAGACCCGAGATTCTGGCGAGACACGAAGTCAGACGCGAGATTCCAGTGAGATGCGAAACCAGACAGGAAATGAGACGCGATATTAATTATACACAATTCATATCGCCCTAATCTCATCTCGCAGTAAATCATGTGTCAGTTCGATTGAAATTAAACCCACCGATGCAACTCTCGTACTTGGCTTTTGTGAGCAACCTATGTATATTTTAGTAAATTAACAAAAATAAACTCATTTTTTTCCTTACAGCTTTCAGTGACGTAAGCGGTGAAAAACATGACGTCATTCTTAGTGCTTACATGAACAGCGGGTCTAGGTACACTGGACAACTCCTTGGCTTTCTGAACAGTTCCTTCTTCTTTTATGAACCATTGTGGAGATTTTCTATCTGGGATTACTTTGATCCACCTGATAGTCAGTGTAGTAGTACAGTCGGTGTATGCAGGTAGGTGTCCTGTCGACAATCAAAGTATGAAGATTACGAAAATAATATAAGAACAATATATATCGCAATTTTATAATAAAAAATATATGTTGATAAATGCTTATAAGTTATTAGGCTTAACTGATTTACTAAGAACGGACATTTATGTCTGATGTCCCATGAAGAATGCGTCATACAGTTGATACAGTACATCTCCAATTAAGTCAATTTGAACATTTAGCACTCATTTAGTAAGGAATTCTAGTATCTTACTATCTTTTGCTCTGAGACAACGCCCTAAAACCCTATTTATTATCAGAGTCATGTATTCCCTGTATGTATCTCACAAATGATCAATGTCAGACAATTCTGCTGGTTTATCTGTCGTCCTGCTGTCTGATTGTCATCTTAATGCTGTATTAGTGACGTCCTCTTAGGAATAAGACGTTCTCACTGACAAAATCATTTCTATACATTCATCATTTTATCCAGACACGTGAAGACAGAAGATGTGAACACATACCATCCGGATCACAGAACAAATCTCCCAGAAACTGTCCTAGAAAACTTACCTAGGTATTTGCTTTCTTCTTAGTAACATTAGATATTACCACTGGGGGCCAACGACGTATCACGAGAGGCGGTTCGCATCGAAAACATGTGTATGTTATGCAACGAAATTTTATGTAAACAGTCTCTGGTTTTCTGACCTCCACATGCCATTTTGAAATGTTTGACCTGCAGGGGGACGAAATGTTAGTTTTTTGGATTGTCTTGTTAGTTGTTTTTATTAAGTTTGTATTTGCCGTTGTAAAATGCGTTTTCTGTACAATGATTGCGTTGTCATTCATCAAATTATGCCAGATTAGTCCGTTATTCTGTGTAAAAAACAGTTTTCCTCAAAATTATTGTGACATGAAACCCATTTGTAAAATATTTAGCACTCATGATACAGGCATCATGTCTGTGAACACAATTTAGCATCTCCCCACCGCTTATCAGATTCAATAGAATGTATACACGTTAATATAACAAGGCCTTTCGCACTAGACAAGTGTGTATGGTGTCAACTGAAGTCTCTTTTTGATGTATATGTTACTAACAGAGTGTGTGATGTTTCAGTCTGAAGTCAAATGTGTATATCAATTAATATTTTGCAGTTGACAGATATCTATTTAATTATGTGTGATGGTCTAAAGAGAACAGTTAAAATTGTTAGATGGTCTTATCATTTAATAACTGCATTATAATAGATTTAGGCACATTCTTATATAATTTACGAGTTTGAACAATTTAGAAATCTGCTGTTATCTAAAAAGTTTGATTGCATTTCTTCGATTCGTTAACACCATTGCACCATTCATTAGTATCTATAGCAATGTTGCACCGTGCTCGTCAATCCAAGCGTGATTTGCACCGAATTCGCCAATATCCACCATTTGAAAAAAGGTGACCCAGTCTTGAAGACGTCTTCGGTCAGTTATAATGCCCCCATCACACCAGAGCACGTCCGCACCACGCTCGCAAAGTTTCTATCACGTCCTGAAAATTATGATGGCCGTGGCAGGGACGGGGTCAAGCTCGAAAAGAAATGATGCACTCAGGCTCGCACTACGCCCTTACAACGTCTTTGCCAGGTTCTCACTGCGTCTATCACGTTGCCAGTAAGTTCATTACATGTGCAGCTTCCCGTTGTCACCAGGTCTATTGCGTTAATACTACGCCCAAATTATGTGCTCACTACGTCAATGCAGACTGAACTGCGCTCTCCCTAGGTCACAATAACGTCCTCATTGCATTCACTAGCTCCGTATGTATACTGTACCATATGTGTCCATTTATATTAACTGGTCATGATGGCCAAACAGAAGTCTTCTTTCTGCTTATAGTCATGCACTAACGCAACATAATCTAAGTTGCTTCATGTTTCTTTTTCTTCTATTTCTTATTTAGAAAACGGCAATTTCAGCATCCAAATGGCTTGTCAGGTGGTACAATAACAAAATGCATTCATTTGCTAAAGTCCTGTCAGGACGCGGTGGGTGTAGTGCAATCGTTGCCCTAGTGTGATGGGGGTATAATTAGAGTAGATGTGATGGATTGAAGAAGCTTTTGTAATTGTACTACGGTCTCTTTTATTGTTTCATCGGTAACGTTAGATCTACTTTTTCAAAGTCCTCTGCGTCTGAGCATAGTATAGTTGTGTCCAATTGTTCCGTCAGTTCAGCACCATCTGGTTGAGAAACTTCTGTACATCCCGGATTCCGCTTGTTTCAGGAACAATTGGCAATGTACAGACTTAGTCGGTGTGTTCACTTTAAGAAATTTCCATATTGGTCTGTCACTTGTTACATTATTTGTAGGTATTAATTTTTCCAGTTTCCGTGATCGTTGTCATGTCGTCGATGTTGTAGATAACGTAATGGTCCTTCATTTTAAGTTGCATTGTGATATTTAGTTGTACCTCTTATCATCTGCTTCCCTCATGAACATAACGCTCTATATGCTGGAGTTTGCACATTGTCATTGCGCTTCTAAAATGCTGGAAAATGGTGACCGGCAGTACATACACATCGCGTGGTCTGTATCCTGAAATTGATTTTGACTTCAGTGAGCAACGTACACCTGAAGAGTGACCTTCGTTTAGCACCATACACACACTCTGTGAGAAACAAACACAGTCGTAGTATGCAAAAAAAAACGTTCATATGTGCTTATTACACCTACAGCACATTTCTAATGAAGACAAAAAGATTGAATAAGTAAACCTTACCCAGTAAGTATAAGAAATGATACTCACGAAAAATATTTTAATGAAAAATCTACCAAAACAAGACTGTCTACGAACATCCCTAACTTTTGAGCTTAATTCATACGTAATTGGTACTCAATTAACTGCATACAACTGTTTCATAGTATTAAACGTTTCTACTCACCATGTTTCGTGCTTGGAATATGATATTCCAGCAAAATACAATGTCACTAACTACGAGAAATGTCGTCCTTAGCTTTTCAACCACGTTATGTGTACATAACATGTGTCGTTTGTCGTTGCATAACATACACATGTTTTCGATGCGAACCGCCTCTCGTGATACGTCGTTGGCCCCCAGTGATTACATGTCTGTCATATCCCAGGAACCATTGGTCACAAATAACACAAATAAACTGAATTAATTCAATATGTTGTTTAAGAAGACAACTTTTGTAGGAATACGTCTATATGTACATGCAAAAACTGTTCAAAACTGTTCACATGACGTCAACTTTTTTACCTTTTATAGTCAAATACACCATATGTTTGGGATTTGATAAAAATTAATTGTATCACGTGGGAAGCTTATTTCGTAAACACAGAAATCAGAAGCTAGAACTCAGAACAGTTTTTGTTATATCCTTGTACGTCCTTTGAGTGTTAAACTTCTCTTATTACTTAAATATCATGGTAGTTTGTATAAAGTTGGACTTATTTGTAACTCGTGATCAACTTTTCTCGTAATACTAGAAAATCACAGATATTGGCAATTAGTCATTAAGTCATACAGTGTCTAATGAAAGCTTATCAGCCATAAGGTGTAGAATTAACAAGAACTGTATCATCAGTGTATTGCTCAAGTGTCAATTATCTTAGATAGACCATTAACTGTTGACATACGGATATTAAAGTGTAAATATATATACCTTGCTATAATTGGTATAAGTTGGTCTGGATTTTTTGGTGACCTTCATCTTCGTCTTCTGTTAATATTTGATCATTTATTCTTTAAATGGCATCAAATAAGATGATTCGCTGGATTCAAATTCGCGCAGAAAACTCAAGATATCAGGAAAATACAGAAATGCGTGGTATCCTCTGAGAACATGTGTGCAATACGAGTTTATTACTTTTGTCTTAGACAATAATATTTTTGTAGAAATATTTTAAAACTTAATTTTCATTATTTAGTCGATGAAACAAAATAATGTTTTAAATTGCCTGCCATACATGTACGGGTATTACATGTACTTGCTAAGATGAAATACAATTTGAGTAACCAGTTCTATCACTTCTTACTATACGATGGTCACACTATGAGTTCTAATGTGATTCATCTAACTTGACGCCTTAAATCACAGAGGTTTACAACATTGTGGAGATGATGTATAATGGTTAATTAGACATAAAGTGGATATACGGACATACTGGTATGATATTGGTCCATATCACTATTTTAGGCCAAACTTACCACTACACTACAACCCCATCCAACGTGCTAGCCCTCTTTGCCTAAAAACCAACTGTGATGATTATAGTACTACATGTAGTATTATTGTTTTAAGAAGAGTATAACTTGCTCATTTAATTATTGTATGTAATAATAATTAAATAATTCAGTGGTAGCACTCCGGTAGAGATGATGTTGTATGTTATATCAAGTATACTAAGATGTGATTTGGTTCCACTGATGAATCTGATACAAGAAAGAGTACATGATCTACCTGGGTATGCTGGTAAGTTCATCTGTTAATTTGTATATAAATAATCATACAGTTCTTGAAATATTAAATTGTCAATATATATGTAATATCTCACATTCTCTTAGAATGTCCAAATAGTGCACCTGTTTATAATTATAAGTATGCATCAGCAATCAGGAATAGTTGAAACTTTGTTTGGTCTTTTTTTGACATTTCATTTAGGCTAAAACAAGACAATTACGCACAAAGAAGTTGATTTTTGAATTATTCATTACTAGCATTTTATGGAACCTAATTACAATGTTCGAATATCAAATAACACATACTTATCTAAATAAATGCCTATGCACTGTGAATATATTTCAATAAAACTCTTCGCTTATTCTGCAGGACCAAGCTGGAGAAAGTATGGCGAATGTTTGTTAAAATTTAACCCAAAGAGTAAATGTTTGTCAGACCTGAAAGAGTTATGTAGGGAGAAGACACATCGAGTTATCAAGGTACTGAGGTTAACAACCGGATCGTTCCGGCCTTTACTGGAGACCAACCCGAGGTTAAATATCATCCACTTGGTACGTGATCCACGTGCCATCATTCACTCACGTTTATTCTCGAGATTTTACCCAGCTATCAATTTCCGTGGTAACGATTCCTTGGAGAGAAATTTATGTGACAAAATGCTGGAAGATATTCATGAAATAAAAGAACTACAGAAAGAATTCCCGGGTCGGGTTAAAGTGATACATTACGAAGATTTTACCAACAATCAGCACGTAAGATTAAAACAACTGTATGAATTTTTGCACATTAAATATAACGCAACAGAAGTAAAAAATATTACACGAGTGAAGATCAATCTGGCCCCACCAGACAAGGGAATTAACTTTGTAGGTGACCGGAAGGATTACAATGCCGTCTGGTGGAGAAAATACATGAAGTGGGCGGATATTGAACACATGGATGACATCTGTTACAAAGTTTACACAGAACTAGGATATAAAACGTTGTCTGAAACAAAGATAAGGGATTTATCCTACAGTAATCTAGACGTTCCCCCGACATTCAGACTGACGTCAAACATAGCTTGAAGTACGGTTTAGACGGCATTTAGTTGCTATTGTCGGGTCAGCGATATAACCAAACACACTGAGTATGATCTCACATCAGTAAATGATCTCATAGTTTGAATTTATAATTAAACACACATAATGGTTGATATGAAATTATTACCTTTACGTACTTGTCATTTACACCGAGTCGTGTTTGCCTCGTTTATAATAAATTTTAATCCCGCAGTCGTTTTGAAAACATTAGATGTATACTTCATATTCCGTACTTATGCAGACATGGATGTTGAATGTTACAATTAATTTTCTTGAGTTCTGTATTTATTACAGAGCAAGGAGAACATTATTCAATACGTACAAAATATACAAGAATTAATGTAAAATGTATACTTTCTCCTTCACGTATCGGGATAGTCTGTAACAGTTAACAATGAAATATTCATTATTTCATATTTCAAACATCTTGACAGCTTCTTTGTGTAGTTCATTGTCTTATTTTGATTAATATTCCATGTCTGACATAGTGACCTATGTAAATATGTATCATTCTAAAGATGTCTGTCTAGACAGCTAGGATATCTGGCTCAAATTATACTACCCGGATCTAGTACAGATACAATAATATAACATTATATGTTCTTGTCCATACTAAATTGAAAACAGTTTTGTACTCAAGTTGATATGTACTCAGTTTTGTGGCATACACAAATGTTGACATAATAAATTTATCTCGATTTCAATTTGAGTTTTTTTTAAATCTATCAGAAATTAGTCCAAGTGACATGTTGCGGGACCTACCTAGTATACTGGTCACTGGACACTCTTGCCAAGATCAGCCAAACACTATATTTTTGTGATAAAAGGGAGACAAATGCTTGAAGGATGGTGAGTTTGAGTTGAGAATAATCTTATAAAATGCTACACGGAGTTCGCCTTGGGCCGTCCACTTTGGGATTTAAAATGAGAGTAACAATTAAAGAGACAAAAACTACAAAACAACAACAACAACACAATTATTTAATTATACTTTTTTATAATATAATAACCATATTACATCAAAGAACTCTTTCTGGAACTGTTTCAAATAAGTACGGTAGTCGTTGGAATAACTGCGAATGAAATATAATAACTTTACTTTATATTAATTTGACAAAAATCGGCACTGGGTGCCTATGGTCAATAAACATTTACAGCATTATATACACGAATATGGCTACACACAAATACATACGAACATATATAAAGACTAGAAGCCCAAGGGCAACATGTCGAGCCCCTGTTTAGCCAGCTTGTGATCTTGACCTTTGAACTACAAGTATGGGTGATATTCATGACACATCATTTCATTGAAGTAAACTTTTATACCAATTTATTTAAAAATCCTTGAATGCAAACAGAAGTTACAGCCCAGACAAGGAAAACATATTTGACCGAATGTGTAATCTTGACCTTTGACCTATAAAAATCTGGTTGTTGCCCAAGACACATGGTTGCATTGTATTATGGCAAGTCATTTTTAAATAATTCAATGCATAAGGTAGATACAGCCCGGACAAGGTGTATAATGCTCATTTTTGACGTTTGACCTCTAAGTGTGACCTTGACCTTTGAGTTAGAGACCTGGATCTTGCGCACTGCACACCGTCTCATGGTGTTTAACAATTATGCCAAGTTATCTTAAAAAGTTTCAATGCATAAGGGAGATACAGCCCGGACAAGGTCTATAATGCTCGTTTTTGACGTTTGACCTCTAAGTGTGACCTTGACCTTTGAGCTAGAGACCTGTATTTTGCGCACTGCACACCGCCTCATGGTGTTTAACAATTATGCCAAGTTATCTTAAAAAGTTTCTATGCATAAGGGAGATTCAGCCCGGACAAGGTGTATAATGCTCATTTTTGATGTTTGACCTCTAAGTGTGACCTTGACCTTTGAGCTAGAGACCTGGATTTTGCGCACTGCACACCGCCTCATGGTGTTTAACAATTATGCCAAGTTATTTTAAAAAGTGTCAATGCATAAGGGAGATACAGCCCGGACAAGGATCCGGACGGACTCACTCACTCACTCACTCACTCACTCACTCACTCACTCACTCACTCACTCACTCACTCACTCACTCACTCACTCACTCACTCACTCACTCACTCACTCACTCACTCACTCACTCACTCACTCACTCACTCACTCACTCACTCACTCACTCACTCACTCACTCACTCACTCACTCACTCACTCACTCACTCACTCACTCACTCACTCACTCACTCACTCACTCACTCACTCACTCACTCACTCACTCACTCACTCACTCACTCACTCACTCACTCACTCACTCACTCACTCACTCACTCACTCACTCACTCACTAACTAACTAACTAACTAACTAACGTACAGACACGCAACCGCCATTGTGGCGACTATGTCGAGCTCACCGCAGGCGGGCTCGACAAAAAACAGTTCAGAATATACATAATACAGACACGTGGAAAGAAACAACATCCTTACAGAAAAAAACATACACGAAACATACTCAAGAAATAGTAACACAATTATTAAAATAATAGGAAGAGGAAAATAATAAGTATACCCGATGCGGGGCTAGAAACCGCGACCTCCATCTCGCGTCTGTTTTGTTCTGTTCAAGTCAGATGTTCTACCCACTGAGATGATCGGGCTTTTCTATAACAGCCAATTATATTAATGTTCGTATACAAATATCAGTCAAATAAAAGTGTTTTTTCTTCTTTTCTTCGGGGGGGGGGGGGGTCAGCCACAGGATAATGACGTGATGTACGATTTAAAATCATTAGGACTGGATGAAGCAACTCCACAGAGAAGTTGCATTATATGTCAGAGAAAAGAGAAGACTGTAATGTATGTCCCAGAAGACTGTTTACGTACGTACAAACCATAGGCACTCGATTCCGTGATTTTTATACTGATCTCTATTGAATATAATACAAGGGCGAGTACTCTAGTCACAGTAAAACTTAAATAAATTTGGAGTTATTTCTCTTCATGTAGAAAAGTAATAAAACCTAATCCCACCAACAACGCCTACTCGATCACAAATTTGAAACCTTGCAGTTTTTCAAGCTAATATTTGGAAAACGTCCAAATTATTTTCTTCCTAGATGATAGGTTAGGTCCCAGAGACTTGATGGTAACTATTTATCTATTACTAAGTCTCGCTCAGTTATTCTGACAAGGTTTTCAATTCAATTAAGAAACTGTCCACAATAATTATACCTTATTTATCGCGAAATGACTTCTAATTGTATAAAACGGCCCCATTTGTCGACACATAGCAATTTACTTCATTTTCTAATGAGATAAGAAGTTTGTAATTAGTATTCGCGACGCTAGCAGAACTTATTTGATCAAACAACGTCGTTATTTTCTCTGTATTATCTCCGTACTTTTGAATCTTAGGAATCCTTTTAAAACCATTGAAGGCAATTATTGCCACAGGAAATGACATTGGTTTTATCATTATAATCAGAAATTATTCCTCGTCACAATGTCAGGTCTTATAATTATTGTATTTTTGCGGTGTTATTTTATTATTAACTGACAGTTATGAAAAGAGCTAAATTCTAAATTTAGAATGACCACAGATTTTTTGGTCGTTTTATCCAATTTACTAAAACGTTTTACGGTTCTAGAGCACAAACTATTGTTTCACCACCGGACGTAAAACATTTAATTCTACTGACATTTATATGAATGCGAAGATTACCATGACACTATAACAAGAACAAACAACAAAGTCATGTTTCTAAAACAAGATTAGATAGAGTCGTTATAAACTCATTTTATTATTTCATGATTATATACGTGCTTAAAGATTTTATAAAACTACATTGCCTTACTCCATCGTGAAGTGTTATTTTAGTGTCCTGGCCCCGGGGTTATAAAACTTATTATCAGTCTCCGAGCTCAAATCTCATATCTATATTTCTAGGTTAGTTATGATCAGACAATAATCATATAATTCATACATAATAAGAGAGCGTTATTGGTGTGATCTTGTATTTATACATTAGTCTTTCTTTCTTTTCAACCATAATCCTTTGAGAATAGCTTTCAGCTAGGATATCGTTTATAAGTTTTATAACCCCGTAGCCTGACCGACCAAAGATGGAAGCATAAAACGAGCAGATATATGGAGATACATAGCCCTGTTATATGTCATGTAGTGTGTGGATAGTGTGTAACTTTCTATTTTATGAAATAAATGTCATCAATGATAATTATAACATCATTCTTATATTTTGTGCCATACGTTTTTCCAGATTGTATGCATGGACCATATCTAAAAAATTCTAAAAAAGAAGCAATTCAAATCCTTATTGCTGAAAGTCTTGGTGTCTGATTCATGACAAAATGAAAATATAAATACGAAAACTTTCTTTTACCATCATATGATAATTATTGTTATGTTACACGTTTGAAATACATGTATTTGAATTATGCTTGTATCTACGAGTATTTTAACTTAATCATAATAATGACTTTATTTCAAGAGGCTACACACTTGGGTAAAACATTCTTTCATGTGGACCTATGATAACCTATTATACCTTCATAGCAATATGGAATACTGAACTTGGAGCATATTTTAAATTTTATGTTCAGGGTGCAAGGTTTTTACCCTCCATCCAGATGAACAGTAACATAATATGATAAATATAAACTACCTTTATACCTTATCAAAGGTAATAGGTTTTAGTTGTTATAGTGTCACCCCTATCGAAAAGTCCGTCTAAGTTGGCTTATGAGATACCTATTTTATTTGCGCCTTCCGAATCCCTTCTCTTTTGCCGGGTGTCTTGTTGTCTTGATGGGCCTACGGTAACCCAGTCTCCACTGGGGTTCGAACATTCGATCTTCCGCTCTGAAGGCGGACCCCCTAACCACTTGACCACGGTTGAGGTATATATTCGCTGTATTATCATTTATATATGGTTATGTAAGAAGCTAGCAGTATGTAGTCTGTGCTGTGTGGAATATGTTACATCTTACCCTTCAGGGTTCTAACCAAGGCATTCACGTGAGATAAAAATATACGTATATTAATTGTCTGGGTCTAGTGGAAGTTGGCATCGTCTTAAAATTGAAGGATGTCGAATCGCCTGGTCGAGTTAATTAGAAAACATGTTACCTAAAGTTATTTATCTGCTAACTTTCTACTTCTTGTTCTGTGTTTAAGATGAACACAAAACGTCTTATAAAACATTCTTTGTTCATTCTGCATCTATTATACAGTTAAACCAATATTAGCGACCACCTCTAAAGGATTCCTTGTGAAGAAATAAAAGGCCATTCGTTAAAAAACGACATTGTTTATTAAGAACAAAATGACCTCCGATTAAAGGCCATCTGTCAGTAAAGGTGACATTGTGTTTTCCCGAAGGATTGCCTTTCTCCACAGGTTTGACTGCGTACGCATATCTGCTAAAAATAAACTGCTCCCATCCTCCTCGAATTGCAGTTCAATAGTATCCTAAGAAAGGTTACCAGACATTAATTGTTCTCCTGATATGGATCATTCATGATTTATTTACAAAAAACATTATTGTTTGAATCGGTGGTGTTCTAAAAATGTAATCTCATTTTGTTGAGACGCCGAAGCTTTAAACGATGAAAACATTATACACAGTTACAGCTGTGATTAACTGTTTATCAATTGTTTATTTGTATTCAATATAGTAATGGTGTCATGATTTCGACAAAAAGTCGTTCTGTTTATTTAAAAAAAAAAGTTTTGTAAAGCATTGATTCCTCTATAATATACACGCAGCATAATCGTCCAAAGATGGCAGTTAGATTCTAAGCCTGTCTGTTATTTATTATGATTAACAGGGAGTTAAATGGCGCCTGTTATAAGTAATTATACATCTTAGATTATTAGGATGATTTTTGTCAGTATTGCCGCCTTCTACAATTAAGACTAATGATTCTAACTGACAACCAGTAGTTAGGACAATATCACGACAATATCACGATAAAATATAAACTGATAGATGCTTCCCAGTCAGTCTTATATCTAATTGAAAAAAAACCCCGCAAACTTAAGGAACAATTCGAATGCACTGTTGCCATGGTAATTCTGTTTTAGAAAGTTGATATTTTGGGTAATATTCTTAGCTTTGTTATAATTATTCCGAAAATGACTATTCGACTCTTTTTAAGGTTAGAGGGACAAAGAACGGTGTAACGTTGATGTGTAACACCCATGCACATGTACTATGTTTCTAGGGTGAACTCACGTTGCGAAATGTATTCGCGCTTTACCTCTTTAATTAAAGATTAAGAGTTTGTCTTGACATATATACTGATGAACCTCCTAACGTAGTCTTACTAAATTCAAAACATATAACATTCGAAAATTGTAAATCTTTGAATCATGTTTATATATTTCTGTGTTCGGAAGTACAGAATGCACAACATTACAAATTAAAAGTTTAAAATTTATAACCAATTACTTGCATACAGTTAAACGACAATAGAAAGCCGGAATTTTATTCTGAAAAATGCATTTTTTTCCATTCTGCGACATAGAAAGCAACATAACATCTCTTGTACGGTCAATTCCGTGTTCATATTGTCTTCCTGCACGCTTATAGTAAACTGTTATATTTGATATCATTCTTGCATACTAAATATTGAGTAATCAAAGCATCTACATTGTATCAGTAACGAAGTTTGCATGTGTTCTATATAAAATGTGTTTTTCATTAGGTTCATGAATTATTGATGAATTATTTTGATGATCCTCTGACGAACTTTGATTAACAAATCATGTAACTTCCTGAACGGATCATGAACATAATATGATGTTCATGAACAGTTCGTTAAGTTTCGTGAATTGTTCACGGACTTCAGTTGATGGACATTTCATAAAAAATAGGTTCATGAACTGTTGATGAATTATATTGATGAAACTTTGATTAACTTTGATGAACAATTCATGAAACTTCATTAACTGTTTATGAACATCATCAAATTCTCAACAGGGGTGTTATCTTAATTATGAATTAGAATTTGAGGGCTAAGTATATAGTCTTGAATCAAAGTACTGAAAGAACTGTCGGACTTGATTTTTACCATACGAGGCAAAAGAGATAAATGTGTACCCACATCGTTCGTGCCCATACAAATATTTTAACATTTGAAATTACGGACCGATTTTTCATTCATATTGTAATGCAGGTCATATGCATGTAGGTAAATGACATACGCTAGGGCTTTACTATAGTCCCTTTGCTAAAATTTTAAAATGAAAAAAGCCTGATATTGGAAAGTTTAATGATTAGCACATTAATTGAAGACAATTTAATTGTATTAAAAACTCTTTATTGTACACAAACTGGTGACCAACACTTCAGTAACAGTAAATACAAACATTGATTCTTCTGGTTTTAACACAACAGAACATCGTCGCATTGAACACATTCAGGGTCACTCAAATCAAAAAGGTCCTGACACAGTAGAGTAAGACCTATATGACCTATAGTTAACCCGATGTAGCATGAAATTCAGACCTGATTATGTAATTCTAAATAATCTGGAACTCTTAAACTGTACTTTTTAAAAGCACGTATCCAGTAATTTACGTTCGTATTTAGCGACTCGAATTATTATTCGAAAGCCGCAGTTTAAACATTCAACTTTCGATGTTTACCTGACATGAACTCATTCAATACCGGTTACGCTTTGCTACTAGCCACTGCGGGGAGTGAGTCTATAAATAGCGATTCCGTCATCAAACTAACACTAGTTGGTGTGAATATCACGGAAATACAATTAGATGAGAATTCGCTTTGTAATATTAAGAAATGTTAGAAAGGCACAAAACACATACATCGATGGTAGATTGTTGCAAATGCACGAATACGTCCGTAGAGATGTTTCTGAACTATCGAACGAAAACCGAAAGTAGAACTACTTTTACGGCAAGATATTTTATTGGACAGTGAATACGCGGTTTCAATTCTACGCATTTGAATATCTCATGTATCTACCGACAAGCACTTACCTAGATACATGAGACTTTCCATGTAGTTACAATAAAATGATTTGAAATATATTTAGATCTAACACATTTAATTGGGGGAAAGATTCCAGATACTTCTATATAATCACACCATTTAGTTGCGTACTATTTCCTTTATGCGGCATTCTTTTAACCAAGCTGTTATGGAGTCCAGCGACAAAATTCTGTCAACGATTACAAAGGTCTTGATCTTGATAAAAATCAAGTCCAAAAATTGTACATCTTTATTAAGCTTGTCACCAGGACAGATTATGAATGAACTTTAGTGTAGATGAGTACTTAATTATTATACTTGTTAGTTTTACAGTTTAAATTGCCAAACTATTTTCCGTGCTTTCAAAATAAACAGAATTCTGAAATATATCTCCAATATTTCTCAAAACTGTAAAGTCTGCGATGTATACTTATACAACAAGTGGTAATATTTTTAACGCAGATGAGAGGCGTCACTGTGTTGTCGCTACAAAATCTGGTATATACCTATAGGAACTCTGTTCCTAAAAACTATTGCTATTACGTGTTCACCTTATTTTATTCACTAACAAACAGTTACTTTATGTACTGGAAACAGTTGCTCGGGTAATAATTTATCATGAAATACTGCATTTATATACAATTATCAATAGCACAGAATTTCCGGTGATATTTCACAATAAAAATATCATCTTTAATTATATTTTGTAGATTAAAGTTGACATTTGCTAACTATAGACAGTAAGTATAAGGCCGGATGTTAATCGCTTGGTTAGTTGATTGATTTATACCAATGAAGTTTATACCTTCCACGGGGGAACATTGGTGAAGAAAAAGTCAACTTGAAATGTCAGGAGATCAAAAATAATACCCCGATCTTGAAGAAATCATCACGCTACAGGAGCATAATAGCTTCTTGTCATGGAACTCAAAAAGGTCTTATAGTAATGAAGACCGACAAATGTCTCATCTGATCAAAGAAACATATAAGTAGCCATAGAAGTGCTTCGTTATACGTCCGACAATATTGTTGACGTTGAAAACTAAATAGACGAGATATAGATTGTTAGCCCTGAGCAGTGATTTAGTCTTAGTCTGCAGAATGTCAGAGACGATGTATTTCACCGAAAATGTGTGTACCCTTCGGATTCTTAGTAAAACTAATATAATATTTGCGCAAAGAAATGTTTTAACACAAATCATCATTTTATTGACTCTTAAGTTATAGATAGGCACACGCAGTATTGTCCATTATTTTAATGCATTTTGATAATACCAGATAACAAATCTCTATATTTAGAGATAAGAAAAAAAACATTGCAACCATTTCAGGATACTTACATATACTACATTTCACTGTGTCGGAATTATCATTGACATACGTACAGATATATAACCGACGGGAAACAAACAGTATCAATAAAACAAATAGGTGAACACAAACCACACGAAATAAATAGGCTAACACAGACCACACGAAACAAATAGGTTAACACAGTCCACATGAAATAAATAGGTTAACACAAATAACATGAAATAAATAGGTTAACACAAACCACATGACATAAATAGGTTAACACAGTCCACATGAAATAAATAGGTTAACACAAATAACATGAAATAAATAGGTTAACACAAACCACATGACATAAATAGGTTAACACAGTCCACATGAAATAAATAGGTTAACACAAATAACATGAAATAAATAGGTTAACACAAACCACATGACATAAATAGGTTAACACAGTCCACATGAAATAAATAGGTTAACACAAATAACATGAAATAAATAGGTTAACACAAACCACATGACATAAATAGGTTAACACAGACCACATGAAATAAATAGGTTTACACAGACCACATGAAACAAAATGGTTAACACAGACCTCATGAAAAAAATAGGTTAACACAGACCACATGAAATAAATAGGTTAACACAGACCTCATGAAATAAATAGGTTAACACAGACCTCATGAAATAAATAGGTTAACACAGACTACATGAAATAAATAGGTTAACATAGACCACACGAAATAAATAGGTTAACACAGACTACATGAAATAGATAGGTTAACACAGACCTCATGAAATAAATAGGTTAACACAGACTGCATGAAATAAATAGGTTAACACAGACTACATGAAATAAATAGGTTAACACAGACTACATGAAATAAATAGGTTAACACAGACCTCATGAAATAAATAGGTTAACACAGACTACATGAAATAAATAGGTTAACACAGACTACATGAAATAAATAGGTTAACACAGACCTCATGAAATAAATAGGTTAACACAGACTACATGAAATAAATAGGTTAACACAGACTACATGAAATAAATAGGTTAACACAGACCTTATGAAATAAATAGGTTAACACAGACTACATGAAATAAATAGGTTAACACAGACCTTATGAAATAAATAGGTTAACACAGACTACATGAAATAAATAGGTTAACACAGACCTTATGAAATAAATAGGTTAACACAGACTACATGAAATAAATAGGTTAACACAGACCTTATGAAATAAATAGGTTAACACAGACTACATGAAATAAATAGGTTAACACAGACTACATGAAATAAATAGGTTAACACAGACTACATGAAATAAATAGGTTAACACAGACTACATGAAATAAATAGGTTAACACAGACCTTATGAAATAAATAGGTTAACACAGACCTTATGAAATAAATAGGTTAACACAGACCTTATGAAATAAATAGGTTAACACAGACTACATGAAATAAATAGGTTAACACAGACCTTATGAAATAAATAGGTTAACACAGACTACATGAAATAAATAGGTTAACACAGACCACACGAAGCAAACAGTTTGAAGAGGAATATAATGGAGAAAATGGTAATATTATATCTGATCATACTCTAAATGGTTTAGAAAGTATGAAATTCTTCGAGTAGACGCACTTCTTCCACTTAAAGTCAAAATATCCGTGTTATCATTTATATCATTTAATGTAACAGTAATGTCAGTATTGTTGTTCAATAAGTCTTATTTACTCGAACCCGGAAAATACCATTAACAATTTAGTCGGTAATTCATGAGTTCATATTCATTAATTGCCAACGTTTTGTTTCCCAAGTCACCATGGTAATGGAATCCCTTATTAAACACCTTTTACTCAAAAATAAAATGAATGAATTGTTAAACGAGTGGTACTTTTATCTTTCCTGAATCCATTTTCGAATGTAACATTATTTTAACAAGAATTGGGCATTATTGATGTCAACATTAAAACACTATCATAAACTGTGCAATTCTAAGATATATGAGTTTATGAATGCCACCCAAACAACAAATTATACACAGATCCTAAGCATGAATTTCTCCTTAATTCACAGAACTTGGTGAGGGCACTTTTAAATACTTTGTTTTTGCCAAGAAACAACTTTGTCTTCTTTTTTCTATTTTCATCTTCCGCCGAAAATATCGATCATTGATTGTTCATTTTGCGTGCGTTCCATCAGTGATGCTTGGGGAAAATTATACAGTGTAGAATATAAAGATCTGAAGAGAGGCATTCTGTTTAGGCTGATCATCTAAACATAAAGAGTTAGTCAATAAAAAGAACTATTAAAATGTTTTACGTACCGTTTTGGATGAATTTATTTTAGGAGACGCAAACTAGACTGTTTTATGCCAATATTTATGTCTTAAGTTTGCCTCTGGGTAAAGTGATGTCTCGAGGTTTTGTATAAGCAGTTTGCTCCATTATCGTGATTATTAGAAAGTATTGTAAATATTCGCGTGATTCATCAGGAAATAAGTCACACATTTCATTTCATGTCTTGTTCTATTACTATAATCTAGACCTATCAATTGGAGATTTACCGTAATGTGAAAGTTCCAGCAGCCAGCGACTTATCACGTACATATTCATGAACAATTCTGTACGGTGTACCGCTTCAATTGTTGTTTGTCGAGCAACTGCTTTGATAAAAAGTATATTCATGAACGAAAAGTGTTAATCATGAGTTTGATCTTAGAAAATAAGTTCAAGCTACAAGAGATACAAAACAAACAAACAAGTTAAGGATATGGCTTTTATTAATACAGAAGACTACTAGTAGCCTGTGACTAAGCGACTGTCTGATTAACTGATATATCTTTTTAACTATTATATTTTTTCAGTATAGTTCATTATAAAATACACTATTGGTACTTTATTATAAAATCGGTGTAATATTTTTTTTATTGATTGAATATTAAGTCCTTATATCTGCCCTAATATTTCTATATGTTTGGACTGATAGTGTCAGTATAATGTGATTTACGTTTTGATTTTTTCAAAAACCACAGCAGGTGTTTTCTACTCAACAAAACATGTTCGGGTTACGGAAGTTGAATTTGTTTCAAGTTTTATATGAACACGAAATATGGAAAGAACTTACACTTTTTAAGGAGGATGTTTCCTTTGTACCGCATTGGTCATAGTTCCCATATCATATAATTTATGTAATTTTAAAAACAGAACTGTTTCCTGCAATCTATACACTAGCTCTCCAGATAACGGATGTGTTAGTATAATGTTAGTACATTAATTCTTCCTCATAAGGATCAGAGGTGATGGAGACAATATTGGCACACTAGTCGTTCATGTAAATTTAATCCAATGTAATGACCGTTACCAAGATGAAAGAATTCTCGTGAGTAAATGAGACACGTGCAGTCTGTAAGTTTTATGAACATTCCATCTGAATTTTATAAGAATATCGAGTTTTTTAACTGAAAGATAGTTCAGCATTCAATGGTCGTCACTTGCTTGGTGCGCATGAATTTGTATGCGTACCTAAGTGACTACGTTTATCTACATCCGACATGTAATTATTAAACTAGTTCCCGTTTCACGTTGCAGAGCAAGTCTATGTAAGTTCAGATTTTATGAGTACTTCCAGCACCTTGATTATCTTCCACGTTGTTTACGACTGTTGTCTTTGTACTGTGTAAAACACGATGTGGATATCTTCACGTATATAAATGCTTTATAGTAACTGATACTCATGAACACTAACTTACATTTTGTAAATTTAAATATGCATAATACGACTACGACTTTGTTAGATGGTTTTTACTTCATAAATAGAGGAGAGGATATTAAATGAAAGGGGAATTCCGTACTGAATGTATTGAACGAGTTGAATAAAACAGTATGAAGCGAGCCACTGGCGAGTTCAATAAATACCTGTATGTCATTGCTACTAATAACATAAGAGTGACACATGCGTAATAAGGCTTTTTAATCAGGAGCACAAAACCAGTTACATTATGGAACATGATAAATAATAAATGTGTGAACATATCTTACGATATAAACAGTGTATTTGCTTATTCAAATTCAACATTACCCCAGTGAAGTTATAATTTTGGAAAATATGTATCAATCAATGTCAATGCTTCATCAAGTTCATGGCGTGTACTTCGTGACGTCATTTTACATATTATATGCACGGCCGTGATAATGAAATATATGTGACGGGTACAATACTACATGTGTGACAATTTATCATGACGGCCATTGATGACGGAACGCTGATGCAATCACACCAAGAAGTACAGAACTATGTGGTGTACAATAAATAGTAATCTGAGCGTTCAATCTTCCTGATTATATATCTATATTGTACAGTACACTATGTGGTGTACACTCTTCCTGATTATAGATCTATATTGTACAGTACACTATGTGGTGTACACTCTTCCTGATTATATATCTATATTGTACAGTACACTATGTGGTGTACACTCTTCCTGATTATAGATCTATATTGTACAGTACACTATGTGGTGTACACTCTTCCTGATTATAGATCTATATTGTACAGTACACTATGTGGTGTACACTCTTCCTGATTATAGATCTATATTGTACAGTACACTATGTGGTGTACAATCTTCCTGATTATAGATCTATATTGTACAGTACACTATGTGGTGTACAATCTTCCTGATTATAGATCTATATTGTACAGTACACTATGTGGTGTACAATCTTCCTGATTATAGATCTATATTGTACAGTACACTATGTGGTGTACACTCTTCCTGATTATAGATCTATATTGTACAGTACACTATGTGGTGTACAATCTTCCTGATTATAGATCTATATTTTACAGTACACTATGTGGTGTACAATCTTCCTGATTATAGATCTATATTGTACAGTACACTATGTGGTGTACAATCTTCCTGATTATAGATCTATATTGTACAGTACACTATGTGGTGTACAATCTTCCTGATTATAGATCTATATTGTACAGTACACTATGTGGTGTACAATCTTCCTGATTATAGATCTATATTGTACAGTACACTATGTGGTGTACAATCTTCCTGATTATAGATCTATATTGTACAGTACACTATGTGGTGTACAATCTTCCTGATTATAGATCTATATTGTACAGTATACTATGTGGTGTACAATCTTCCTGATTATAGATCTATATTGTACAGTACACTATGTGGTGTACAATCTTCCTGATTATAGATCTATATTGTACAGTACACTATGTGTGTACAATCTTCCTGATTATAGATCTATATTGTACAGTACACTATGTGGTGTACAATCTTCCTGATTATAGATTTATATTGTACAGTACACTATGAGTGTTCAATCTTCCTGATTATAGATCTATATTGTACAGTACACTATGTGGTGTACAATCTTCCTGATTATAGATCTATATTGTACAGTACACTATGTGGTGTACAATCTTCCTGATTATAGATCTATATTGTACAGTACACTATGTGGTGTACAATCTTCCTGATTATAGATCTATATTGTACAGTACACTATGTGGTGTACAATCTTCCTGATTATAGATCTATATTGTACAGTACACTATGTGGTGTACAATCTTCCTGATTATAGATCTATATTGTACAGTACACTATGTGGTGTACAATCTTCCTGATTATAGATCTATATTGTACAGTACACTATGTGGTGTACAATCTTCCTGATTATAAATCTATATTGTACAGTACACTATGTGGTGTACAATCTTCCTGATTATAGATCTATATTGTACAGTACACTATGTGGTGTACAATCTTCCTGATTATAGATCTATATTGTACAGTACACTATGAGCGTCCAATCTTCCTGATTATAGATCTATATTGTACAGTACACTATGTGGTGTACAATCTTCCTGATTATAGATCTATATTGTACAGTACACTATGTGTGTACAATCTTCCTGATTATAGATCTATATTGTACAGTACACTATGAGCGTCCAATCTTCCTGATTATAGATCTATATTGTACAGTACACTATGTGGTGTACAATCTTCCTGATTATAGATCTATATTGTACAGTACACTATGTGGTGTACAATCTTCCTGATTATAGATCTATATTGTACAGTACACTATGTGGTGTACAATCTTCCTGATTATAGATCTATATTGTACAGTACACTATGTGGTGTACAATCTTCCTGATTATAGATCTATATTGTACAGTACACTATGTGGTGTACAATCTTCCTGATTATAAATCTATATTGTACAGTACACTATGTGGTGTACAATCTTCCTGATTATAGATCTATATTGTACAGTACACTATGTGGTGTACAATCTTCCTGATTATAGATCTATATTGTACAGTACACTATGAGTGTACAATCTTCCTGATTATAGATCTATATTGTACAGTACACTATGTGGTGTACAATCTTCCTGATTATAGATCTATATTGTACAGAATAGGTTTTGTATCCATGTCTCAAATTCAGGTTTTTCAAATTTGGATTAATCATAATGGCCATTCATTGTAAAACATATTGATGTTTAATTCTCTGTTTTCTACATGTAAGAAAATTAATTAGAAATATCTACTGTATTGTTTCCTTAAACAGAATTTAGGTGTGTACAATAAAAGCAATACAAGTAGTCTTGTATTGTATAATGTTTTATGATATACATCTGTTGTTATTACAGATAATTATGTATGGTACTCTGTATGATATGTTACACGGTTAGTTTGTGACGTCCTGTTCTTTATTTATTTCATCGGATTTAACGCCATTTTCAACATTATTTCAGTTAACATAACCAGCTTTCCTGGACTTCATTTAGGCTTAACCAGTACCGACCATATTCTTGTCGCAAGCTATGACCAAGCTACCTCACAATTCAGGGATGGATGTTAATTTAACATAGGATGTTATATCTTCAGTCAAATTTGTCATGGACAGTGTGAGCCATGTCAGGGTTTCAAACTCACAACCTTTTTATCACTATCAGTAGACCAAAGCTCTGACCACTGAGCTAACCGGGAATGCTTTATTGTGTCCCGTATTTATTCAGAGATTATTATCCAGTTCTCTTGTGTTTTATTGTTTGTCTCATATCCCTGTAGTACCTCTATCAATATGCAATATTGCCTTTTAAGTTACGTCATTGGATTTGTTTTCATGAATAAATACAAATAATAATTTATATGTTTTTTTGTTAAAATACAACAGTTCACTTTCTTTTTGTTATTGTATTATACACTGTCGAACAAATGTTTCAGCATATATAAGACTCTATTTTGAACAAATGTTTCAGCATATATAAGACTCTATTTTGAAAAGAAATGTAAAAGATCGCTGTATAGATTTTCACTTTCTTTGACTACAAAAGATAATTGCCATCTTCTCAATTTGTCCATATGTTGTCTCTAGTCTGGAGACTGTCTTTGTACGATTTTTTCATACACACAATGATCAACTATCAAGACACACAATGATAAAGACAAACTATCATATTTATATTTAATTTAATGTTAACCAAATATTGTTTTGCATACATTATATATATTTATTCATTACATCCAAAACAAAACATAAATTATCAGGGAGATTTTAACACTAATCGTCAAACAGTTAGCACAAGATGTCACCTATTTGACACTAAATTTATAAACTGATGTGTGTATTATATATTTACAGTATCTCCACCAAAAAAATGCAAAATAATTGTTTCAATATAAAAAATCTACCAAAGATAGACGCATACTTGGCCTTCTTTTTAACAAAAATGTTCATATCAACATTTGTTTGGTCCTTGTATGGGTTACATCGACTGAACCATGCTCAAACAGGTATCATTGGGAAATGGATAAACAACATAACATACACTCAAGACCAGAGCTAACCCATCACAAAATAATTCCTACCAAGTATGCATGATGTGCGATTCATATTCCAAATTTAAAGACAATCCGTCGACGAATACTTAACTTATATTACATGTAGTAAGTGATGGTTTAACTCTTGTCCTTGAGTGTATTCACTTACAAAATTGAACCATTTGTTCAGTTAGATAAACTGGGTCAACATGTCATGCACAATTTTCAAATCGTATTTGGAATGATATTTACAACAATACTGAAATGTATCAGAAAACATAAAACCAGACAGCTCGTCGTTTAATGAATTTATCTTTATATAAAAAAAACGAACAAGTAATAATAAACAATAACCCAGTATAATAACACAATGTTACATTTAACATATACACCATAAAATTATACAAATGCTGAAAAAGTAAAATGTACGCACATTATATATTCGACTTGTGTGTTCATATATCGATTCAGACAAAGTACAAATGCACTTTGTAAACTACGAACTAAGCCATTCAAAATTTGTTTTAACACTTGTAAGAAACATGCACCCCTAACTACAAGCCGCGAGCAGAAAGCACCATTTCTCTGTACTAATAAATTCAGACATCATCCAGACACAATACACTGAACTGTGGCAAGCTAGGACTTGACGTGGGTATGTATATATAAGCAAATGGATAACATTTTCATCAAGAAATAACAGTCATCAGCCAAACTAATTAAACAAGGTTAAAACATACGATCATAATGAAGAAGAATAAAAAGATACACGACCTGTTCTAAATAAGCATCTATCGATTTGATGAAATGTACAGAATTATTAACTTATACTATATTTAACCAAACACATGAACTTGTTGGTGCCTTGGTTCTGTATATAGATACATCTCTTAATGTATTTCATTTCTTTCGTGAAACAATTATCTTCAATACATGTACATGCATTTTAAATACGTGGCTAATTTGATCAATGTTTCAGCAAATTCCTTTGTAACAACCATGCAAAGAATACATGTACTACTCTGTTTAAAGTATAACGTTCGCACGGACATGGTTCAATAGTTGGTCCCAGTTATTTAATGCTAAAGAAAAATATAAAACATCCTGCAGGTACGGACCTAATCCGAGCGAGTGGGACCAATCTTGCTTATGCTTAACAAACACATTGGCAAATAGTGTAAACAAAACGTAAGAAACAATTATAATATGGTACAAAAAATTAAAGACGATTCAACAAATATCAAAACCATTGGATTGTTTATTAAATTATTCGGACAAAACAGTTACCAAGTATCCATGTAAGACTAGCACACAATTACATGCTCGAAAATAAAAGTTCACAGAAATACATTGATGAAACACACATTAATCGAAACATTTCATAAAATTCATGGTAATAATTATGACATGAATGTCCTTCACGTGATATAATGTCTAATCTAGATAATGATTGCAATGCTTTACGGCAACATAAGCAATTAAAGGTCAATTCTGTATTATACACAATTGTTCTAATACAATACTGCGAAGAATTCACCAGTTATGGTGATACCGAGTCACTCTCAAACACCTTTGGTAAAAGCTTTATAATGATAAGCACAGAGCCATGTTAGTTTGTGCATGTTCATAATTTCGCCACTCATGATAATCCGCTCCGTGAAATCACCACTGTCTATATTTTTACGTCAACTTTGTTTACTCTTCGCAAACAAACACTGGAGTCCGAACCTTCGCATAGCATGGACCCCAGAAGTGTCATTTTCCTTTATAAAACCTCTTAAAGCCATCCACATGTTATGAACAACATCGTCGCATATATCAATAAGTTCCACTTTGTTTATATTTTATATTTCAGAGTAAACCGACGAAAACTTGTATAAAGCCATCCAATGCTTAGTTTTCAAATTTATTTCATTTAACATTTTGTTAGAACGACCGTTTGTATTAACTCTTGCATGTCCCGTTGAGCAATAGTTTGACACGATTCATTTAACAGTTTTAACATTTCAGTATTTGTAATGTCTCATAGACTTAACATGAGCTATAATGACAATGCGGCAATGATGAATGAAGACATAAGGCATGTGACAATATATATGGATGCCATGTTGCTGTGGAATTTCAGTCCGAAACTGTTTGAACTGCCAAGAGCACCGCTACTTTCACCTGAAAACAACAATAACAACAAACTAATATGATGTAGTCTGGAACCGAGTCTGTGACTACGAATTACAGCAAACATGTATAGTACCAACATGTATAGTACCAACATATATAGTACCAACATGGAAGATCAACAGACATGATATGAATTTCGTGGACTGAAATGTGTCCAGTCTATATGATACAGTTGGAACGTACGCATCATTGAAGAATAAGATGATGTCTTTAATGTTTACAGTAAAATGGTTTTCTTTATACAGTATAACCTCTCAAAAGCAACACCATTTGGGAGAAGCGAAATTATGTTACTGTTTAGAAGTTGTTGCTCAAGAGAGGATCATTCTGGAGAGGTTGTACTGTATTCGCAAATCGATTTCAAGAAGGAAACGATTACTTAAGGCTACTGTGTTTAAATAGAACGTTGTATGGGAGAATGAAAGTTCAATGATTTTGACAAGGAAATATTTCGCAATATTAATGTGTACAAAAAATAACAATTTATTTGTGTGATATGTATATGAATACAAATGTACATAATTTTGGTCGATTGGTTCTGAACGTCCTCTGAAATTTTCCACCTTTAAGAATAATATCGTAGGTGACCTTGAAAATCTAGCTGAATATTTGTATGCAGCCGTTTCAGAACAATTCTAACATAATACATCAGAATAATGAGTGTCATATAAATACTTAAATACTGTTATGACAAAGTTATTTTAACGCAAAAAAACATGTAATGGCAGAATTATGGAACGTCGGTCTTCGGTAAGCGAAATAAAAAAATCTTCACCTAAAATATAAAACCCAGTTTGCCGTTGTTCAGCCCAGTAGAAAGACTAGCTTTCGATTTTATTTTTATTGTATCTTTTCTCGTCATTTCTGTGTATTTTATTTCATTCCCCAAGGGTCTGTGTCGATAGTGTCTGGCCTTCCTGTACAACTATTTGAACATTATGAAGGGAAGACTCGACTGAATTATTTAATACAACAACCTTTGTATTTTGTCATATGTCTGCCTAAATTAAGAAAGTTAATTAACTCTTAGATCGTCTTGTCTAATTACACAGCGATCAGCAACATCTTGTAACACTTCAACGTCTAATTGGATACTTCCATTCCAATGGCATGTGCTACGTTGTAATGTCACGTGACCAAACACCAAATAGGTTCAGTCTGGACGTAAATTTCAAACTATCAAAGAAACATTACCAATTAATGATAATTTTATTTTACAAACGTTACCGTTAGAAAGTATTTCCCTGCATTCATTAAGAATGTGTCAACTTCATCACATGGTATATTAATAGGTTTGTGGCAAATTATCTTTAATACTTGCAGGAAATTCTCCGTATCGACATAGTTAAATAGAAGGGCACCAAGTTCAATGACATGCTAATGTGATGCAAAAAAGCAACTAAAGTCGTTAGGATTTCTTAAAATGATATGAAAAATACTTATCGTGTTTGTATGCGTTTTATATCATTCTATATGAATTTAAGCTTTAACGCGATTTTTGATTTTCTATACCTTTGATAGAATCTAAGTGGAAAATTCTATTTTATTCTAAGAAATTTTAAACGTTACATAAATTAGTTAGAATTCTTATTTTGATACTTCTTTTGGAAACTGAACGATAGTAAGCTTTCTATAGCCGTCATTCGCTTAGCGCGCATGAATTTTTATGCGTACCTAAGTACTCATTGGTAAACTAGTTCCCGTTCCATGTTGCAGTGCAAGACTTCGTAAGTTCAGTTTCCATGAGTACTTTCAGTACTTTGATTTAATGCATGTAATTTATATATGCATCTTATTTGTATTTTTGGACTCGTGTTTGTGACGTTAGCATGTCATATAAAATTATTTATGTTCAAGCCACTAGTATGGACAGTTTTATACTAACGAATAGTGTAGGTTACATTTATACTTACTAAGACACAATAGCACGTATTAATCCCAGTTAATTTGATTTGGTTGGTAACTATTTAATTCCCATGTATTAGTGGTACCTATTACATTCAGTGGTTGTAAGTAAATTGTGTACTTTCTGATAAAGTGGCTTCTTCAGAATTATTATACATAGTAAGTAGATGGCATATTGTGCTAGATGGAAATCTATTGATTTGATACCTATCCTCAATATTGAATTGAACAGATTCGGTTCCCTTTTTGAGAATGTACATTAATTGGAAGTGTCCCCGACTCCCCCTTACACCAACAACTTGTTTCGAATCCAACGCTTTCGAAGTAGGAAGGCACAAATAAAGTTTTTAACTTTGATAGTTCAAATTTTATGAATATTGTGGGGCTCAATTTCATTGTTTTAGACGGTGTTATTTCAATGAATAAAAAATGATAAGAAGTGTTATGTTTGAATTAAATTTTACAATCAATGTTTTTATTTTTGACAGTGTTTTTCCAGAACTATTGTAAAGTATTCGCTATAAGTACTTCCTTGATATATATAAGTATAAATAATTGAGCAATGCTAAAGAATTACTCGTAATTGTTTGTAGGTGGGAAACTTAGGTCCTTATCTTTGTCTGTATCAAAGTTATAAAGGATATAGAAAATACCCAAAGGTCAGTTACATTGATTACATAAACCCAAACATTACTATGTGCGATGCGTTCTCGCCAATAACGAGATGCAACATCCTGGATTATGTGTCTGACGAATTTGTTATCCGTATGTGTTCATGGTTTTATTTGTAAAACTTAGCCTACATATATTGAGACATACAATCGCTCAATATGCTGATATTACAAGCAGGGTAGAATTGTCTACATGGATTACCAGGGCCATGCGCGTTGACTTCATTACCCGGAATGAATGCTTTGGTCTTGTAGTCATGATCTCCGAATAAATGATGTCGCTGTAGATTTTTAGAGCTACCTGTGCCATCGTGTGTTCTACTGGGTCGCCGTGTGATCACATCTGTTTTCCATCCATTGCCGTCAACACGCCCACCTATTGGTAATTCAGAAATCACATGCGTCGACTCTATCAGTCGTGGTATTGATGTCGTAGTTTTGGAAGAATAATCTGAAAGTGATAAATATACAAAAAACAAATGTTGAGATAATTTGCTAACTCGTTTTACATGATTCAGCACTTGGAACATACATGCACAAACAGACCGCTTTACCAAATATTGTCATTATTGACGTACAGAACAAACAATGAAGTACATAGAGGGGTTTTGTTAAATATGCTTTATTGTGACTCATGATCAATGTAGAAATAAAACATCTCAAACTGTTGAACGTTTTAAATAAAAACAGATCATCGAGACATGCAATAAAGAAGTTACATATCTTAAATATTACTTCATCTGGACATTATTTGAATAAACTTGGAGAACGAATGTCTAGTGAACTTTACATCAGGATTTAAAGTAATCGAAATGTTCCAAGGATGAAAAAGTTTGACATATAACAGAATTAAAACTAATTACTTGCAAGTAATATTTTCTCATCATAGGATAAGTTATCGTGAATATGCTTGTTAATACAGTGCACTATTTCGTAACATTTAGAAATTCACAATTGGAGAAATTGAGACAAGGATAAAGGTAGACTTTCTGACAACATGGAACTACGATTCTCCTAGCATCAAATGTTCTTATCACTGTTGATTTTGTTTTTGTCTACCGGCAATCTAAAACTTCTAATATTTATTATGAATTGAAAAAACACCATATACAGTCAAACATGTGAACAAAGTCAACTTTTGGTGAAGACAATATATGGTCTTTATGGACAGGTGATTATCATGTGGAGACAATATGTGGTCTTTATGGACAGGTAATTATCCTGTTGAGACAATATGTGGTCTTTATGGACAGGTGATTATCATGCAGAGATAGTATGTGGTCTTTATGGACAGGTAATTATCATGTGGAGACAATATGTGGTCTTTATGGACAGGTGATTATCATGTGGAGACAATATGTGGTCTTTATGGACCGGTAATTATCGTGTTGAGACAATATGTGGTCTTTATGGACAGGTAATTATCATGCAGAGATAATATGTAGTCTTTATGGAAAGGTGATTATCATGTGGAGACAATATGTGGTCTTTATGGACAGGTGATTATCATGTGGAGACAATATGTGGTCTTTATGGACAGGTAATTATCATGTGGAGACAATATGTGGTCTTTATGGACAGGTGATTATCATGTGGAGACAATATGTGGTCTTTATGGACAGGTAACTATCATGTGGAGACAATATGTGGTCTTTATGGACAGGTGATTATCATGCAGAGATAATATGTGGTCTTTATGGACAGGTAATTATCATGTGGAGACAATATGTGGTCTTTATGGACAGGTGATTATCATGTGAAGACAATATGTGGTCTTTATGGACAGGTGATTATCATGTGGAGACAATATGAGGTCTTTATGGACCGGTAATTATCGTTTGGAGACAATATGTGGTCTTTATGGACAGGTGATTATCATGTGAAGACAATATGTGGTCTTTATGGACAGGTAATTATCATGCAGAGATAATATGTAGTCTTTATGGACAGGTGATTATCATGGGGAGACAATATGTGGTCTTTATGGACAGGTAATTATCATGTGGAGACAATATGTGGTCTTTATGGACAGGTGATTATCATGTGGAGACAATATGTGGTCTTTATGGACAGGTAATTATCATTTGGAGACAATATGTGGTCTTTATGGACAGGTGATTATCATGCAGAGATAGTATGTGGTCTTTATGGACAGGTAATTATCATGTGGAGACAATATGTGGTCTTTATGGACAGGTGATTATCATGTGGAGACAATATGTGGTCTTTATGGACCGGTAATTATCGTGTTGAGACAATATGTGGTCTTTATGGACAGGTAATTATCATGCAGAGATAATATGTAGTCTTTATGGAAAGGTGATTATCATGTGGAGACAATATGTGGTCTTTATGGACAGGTGATTATCATGTGGAGACAATATGTGGTCTTTATGGACAGGTAATTATCATGTGGAGACAATATGTGGTCTTTATGGACAGGTGATTATCATGTGGAGACAATATGTGGTCTTTATGGACAGGTAACTATCATGTGGAGACAATATGTGGTCTTTATGGACAGGTGATTATCATGCAGAGATAATATGTGGTCTTTATGGACAGGTAATTATCATGTGGAGACAATATGTGGTCTTTATGGACAGGTGATTATCATGTGAAGACAATATGTGGTCTTTATGGACAGGTGATTATCATGTGGAGACAATATGAGGTCTTTATGGACCGGTAATTATCGTTTGGAGACAATATGTGGTCTTTATGGACAGGTGATTATCATGTGAAGACAATATGTGGTCTTTATGGACAGGTAATTATCATGCAGAGATAATATGTAGTCTTTATGGACAGGTGATTATCATGGGGAGACAATATGTGGTCTTTATGGACAGGTAATTATCATGTGGAGACAATATGTGGTCTTTATGGACAGGTGATTATCATGTGGAGACAATATGTGGTCTTTATGGACAGGTAATTATCATTTGGAGACAATATGTGGTCTTTATGGACAGGTAATTATCATGTGGAGATCAGTCAGTCAGTCAGTCAGTCAGTCAGTCAGTCAGTCAGTCAGTCAGTCAGTCAGTCAGTCAGTCAGTCAGTCAGTCAGTCAGTCAGTCAGTCAGTCAGTCAGTCAGTCAGTCAGTCAGTCAGTCAGTCAGTCAGTCAGTCAGTCTGTCAGTCAGTCAGTCAGTCAGTCAGTCAGTCAGTCAGTCAGTCAGTCAGTCAGTCAGTCAGTCAGTCAGTCAGACAGTCAGTCAGTCAGTCAGACAGACAGACAGACAGACAGTCAGTCAGTCAGTCAGTCAGTCAGTCAGACAGTCAATTCTATTTTAATATCTTACATACAGCGCCGCATCTCCAATGCAGCATCCTTTGGGTGTAGCAAAAGGTTAATTTTAGAGTTAAATTGTGTAGTGGGAAAAATCATGATGTTGTTGAAGGGAGGTTGTTGCTCAAGAGAGGGTCGCTCTGGAGAGATTGTACTGTATATCTTATCAACTTTTAATGATATTTTTGGTAATAGTATCAGTGAGATATTTGGAGGATCTAACATACCGTATAAAAGCATAGTTTCAGAGTCGGTTCCTAAACTATTTTCTGCATAGCATGTGTATTCACCAAAATCCTCGGCTTGAACATTTCGGACACGTAAACTTAGTGTTTTCAGTGTTCCTTCTCCGCTACCACTGTACAATTCAACCTGGAAATACAAGGAATCTAATTAATTCACAGAACACAGTCATCCATATCCATATCGAAGAAGAAGTGTGAACTTAGGCATCATGGTAAAACAATGTTTGTCTACCTTATGATAGTAGGTTCGAATCTCGTCTCCGTCCACCCACAGTTCAGGTTTGCCTTTTCAGCGTCCCCCCCCCCTGTCCCAATAACCAAGCCCAGTAATTTGTTTAAACCCACAGGGAAACGGGTGGGTATGCATCGATGCTTTATGCTGGGTATTAAAGAAACAGGACAACTATTCGAAATAAGAGTTAAGGATTCAGATGGTATATTCTCTCCTCCCACCGGGGCGGCTCTGATATCACTATAGCTGACAACTGGGCATATAAACAAAAAATACACATACACCTATTGAGGTTACGGAGCTAAATTACAATCAAAATAATTGTAACGGTACTGTAGAATATTTTAGCCAACACCAGTCATAGCACTGTCACATCCAGTTCTCAATGCAAATAAACACGAGTAGGGAAATAAATAATTAATTGCCGGAACATGACCCTGGCACTCTTTTCAGTATTATATATGCTCCATATATTGTAGACTATATTTTTTCATATCATGTAATATATGATATAGTGCTGTCATTGACGTCTTATAATTTTCAAATGTGTTCAAATGTTACTGATATCATTTCAGAAAGACGTATTGGTAGGCTTTCTGCATGTGACAGTAACTGAACCAATACGATACCGCAAAGTGATTGACTGAATTTATGCAGACTGACAATTTTGTCCCCAGTGAAAAAGAGACCGATGACAACGTTACAAGAAATCTCTATAAGAAATTACGGAACAAAAAAGTACTCTCCAAGTTTAATATTTCTAAGAAATTCTATTTATAATATTTTTGGCTATCAGCCAGGACCAATAGTAAAATACTACTATTTACAGTTTTCTCTTGTTTGAAAATGCAAAAGAAGCATAAATATTGTCTTAGAAAATTAAGATGTTATTTTGTAACGTGAGGGCGAGCATTGTCGCTGACTTTTGATTTTTATCTTCCATGAGATAAAGATGCCTAAATGAAATTAACACAAAAACAGTAATTGAAAACAGAATCTAAATTCCACGAGCCACGCGGATAAGGCAGATATACAATGTGTTTTTTTTGTACTGGACTAAATACTATTTAATAACAGTATACAGTTTTTATAGATCAATTTTTAGGTCAGCAATGTATGCATGGAAAATCCCATTTGTAAATGTTTAGGTTTACACGAGTACTATTGTAATATGCATCTATGAAACATTATATGACTGTCCTCTGTGGCGTAATTGACCAGTCGCCAGATACAGGAATGCTCCGCCCACTGAATCACGTGAAGCATAATAATTATTATATATCATAATAGTGAATCTTGAGCACTGCGTCTGATGTCGGACATCATTTTCTATTTTTAACTTTTTTCATGTTAGTAATTTCAAGGAAAAATGGTATATATCGATAAGTAAAAAATGTTTTAAAAGGTTATTTTTGTTTAATTGTTCCGTGAAATGAACACAAATATAATAACCTCGCATGGTTAAATAACATTTATATATGTTTCAATCATGGAGTTCTATGTAATAAGTAGAAATCACTTTAGATGATCAGCACATATGATATTTGAAATTACTTTTGTATTCGCGATTTTGTGCAATAAAATGTATAAAAGAAATAAAAAAAATGAGAAATATGTTAGAGAACAAATGCATTTTGCCTTCCCCTCTTCTTTTTTGAAACACAAAAAGATACATGTACTATTCATCGTGTATAAATACATGTAACAAGGACAAATATATTTCAATAAATAATACTGTATTGTATTATTATTATGTGTATAATACTTTGAAGAGAAAGTGACATTGACTGAGTTCAAACCACTCACACAGCTTCATTTTGTAAAAAAATAGCTTGTATATACATGCCATCTTATCTAATACACCACTACTCTGGTTCACGTGAATGACACTTTACTACGAATTTAAAATTATTTTGGCAATAAATTTACATTGATTACCTTTACAATGGTATTGTCCGATATTTGGACTTTGACTACCAGCAAATTAAACTACAGTGCACCATCGTAACATTTCCTTCTTTACCCCACTCGCCATTACGTAAGCGATTGTTGACAAACTTGACTTCACGGTATGACTTGTGAAATTTGTGGTGAATGAAAACAGAAATATTATTTGACCAATGCCCATCAATTAAAAAATCATTGCTCCTCTTGAACCCGCGAGCATACACTCTCCCATGACCATACCGCGAGCATACACTCTCCCATGACCATACCGCGAGCATACACTCTCCCATGACCATACCGCGAGCATACACTCTCCCATGACCATACCACGAGCATACACTCTCCCATGACCATACCGCGAGCATACACTCTCCCATGACCATACCGCGAGCATACACTCTCCCATGACCATACCGCGAGCATACACTCTCCCATGACCATACCGCGAGCATACACTCTCCCATGACCATACCGCGAGCATACACTCTCCCATGACCATACCGCGAGCATACACTCTCCCATGACCATACCGGAGATCTACCAGCTGTGTTTTATGGTTGTGTTTAAGTACTAATATGAATTTAATTAGTTCCAGATGATTAATAATTGAGTCATGCAATATTACACAATCAAAAGACAATAAAAATAACATTCTTACAAATCCTTAAAATCACAAATGTGTATTAGTGTTGTACACTAACATGCTAGGTATATGCTCAGGCAATCGATTTCTTTGACATTGCCTCGTCGTCGCCTCAGTGGAGCGATGCTCAAACTACATACCATTTAAAAAAAAATCACTCCCTAAGTTTTACAAGCTTATATTTCGCTTGGAGATGGTGGGATCTTCGACAATGACGTCCTAATCATTTTCTTGTCACGAACATTTAGAGCAAGGCGAGACGAACACAGTGAGATTAAAATCTCATTTTTGAAAAAAATGGAGATCGAGCACTATAAGAATCAGGCGACGCCGAGAACGTGACCCCTAACGAGGTTGTCTTTTTTTAAAAATCGTCCTTGACGTAATTAGTGCTTAACATAGCATGATACATTTTTGTCATACATTATTAAAACAAAATTCAATATTTGAATCATTCAAACATATGCAATAAGATGCATATTTCAAACTTCCGATTTCTGCCAAAACCTAACGCAGTCTGGGAGATTTTTCCTTTAAGCTCTCAGAAAACCAGGAATATATTTCAATTTATTGTACGTCAGATATTGTAAAACTGCCTCTAATTGCAGGCTTAGAGTAAATAATTTGCCCAATTCTCTCATATTTTATGAGGTTAATTTTCATATTCAACTGCATCCGTTATATTACATGATCTTCTTACACGGAATTCCGACTTAAGTTGCCATGATATCAGATTTATACGTCAATAGAAGTGAAATATTGTAAAATCACACAGCGTTATGTAAGCAATATCGAATACTAGCCTGTGAATACAGGACTGAATGCGGAAGATTTAAGATAAAAATGAAAAACCTCTCAAGAGTAAGAGATTTGTGTATCTATTTTCTTTCTCCATTTTTAAGCTTTGGTATATTTATACATATGTTATGCTGGGTTTATTTTGTATTTTTATGTCTCTTTGTTCTTGTATTTATAATGTTTGAATTTGAATGTTTAATAGTCAAATCGCGTTTTATACATTAATATGTTCAATTATTTGTTTGTCTATAATGCTTGATAATCTTATATACTGCATTCTAGCTTAATCGTCATTCGCCTTAGTTTAATCCTCTTTTCTGTCTGTGTATGTGGCTTTAAAATTTTGTTTCTATAGTAACTATTTTTGTATAACTGACCAAACAAAGAGGGTGATAATTAGCTTGATGCGGCTTATATGTTACGTGTCTCACAGATTGCAATTTAAGTATATCATTTAATCGTTCTGTCTTCAATAATACCTTTTCTTCTAGTTTCAGAATTTATATACATGTATTTAAATTGGTCGTTTTAATTTATGTCACTCCCATTTTTGTATGCATGACTAGCCCGCTTGGGTGGAATGGTCAAAATGTGATTCTGAAAATTTATGTGATAGAAGGGACTTGAAATTTGTCTTAGCTGTAAGGTGGATGTCCACAGACCAGTTAGTGCGATTTCGCCATAATGTTTTATTGTGTTTCATATTTGGATTGTTGTTCACATTGACATTATTTATATTGTTATCATTACGTTAAAAAATAAAGTGGATCATTGAAGTTTTGGACTTGTAGTAACTACTGTTGAATTGTGATAAGCAACGGGAATTCCTGTGCTGACAGATTGTCCACTTAGCTAATTCCCCGAAATAAAGTAACGCGCGTAGACAACAACGGACAGAAAAGAAAATTAGCGGTGTTACACAGTTTTGAACAGTTTGATTTTTAATAAACCAGAAGGTCATAGACCCAAGTGGCACATATTTACAACAAGAGGGCCAAGATGGCCCTATATCGCTCACATGACAATCACTGTTCACTCATTAAAACATTGTTTTGAACCGGTGACCTAGTTTTTGACCCCAGATGACCCATGTTAGAACTTGTCCTACATATAAATAAGACAAACATTCTGACAAAATTTGGTGAAGATCCAATCAAAACCATGAAAACTACAGCATAGACAAGGTTTTCCTAAGATTTGACCTCGTGACCTAGTTTTGACCCCAGACGACCCATATTTGAACTTGTCCTTAATATCATTAAGACAAACAATCTGACAATGTTTGGCCAAGATCCAATTAAAACCATGACATTTAGAGCTTTTACAAGATTTTTACATAAGATTTGACCTGGTGACCCAGTTTTTAACCCTGGCTGACCCATGTTCAACCTTGACCCACATATCATTGAGGCAAACATTCTGACAAGGTTTGGTGAAGATCCAATTAAAACTGTGACATCTACAGTGTTAACAAAGATTTCCTAAGATTTTACCTGGTGACCTAGTTATTGACCCCAGATAACCCATATTTATACTTGACCGTTATATCATTAAAACAAACGATTTGACAAAGTTTGGTGAAGATCCAATAATAACTGTGAAATCTACAGTGTCAACATGGTTTTTCATAAGATTTGACCTAGCGACCTAGTTTTTGACCCAAGATGACCCATGTTCGAATTCGTTCAAGATATTATAAAGACAAACATTCTGACAAGGTTTCATGATCATCCAATCAAAACAGTGACTTCTACAGTGTTCACAAGGTTTTCCAGCAATTTGCCCTAGTGACCTAGTTTTTCACCGGAAATGACACATTATCAAACTTGACCTACATATTATTAAAATAAACATTCTGACAAAGTTTCATGAATATCCAGTCAAAACAGTGATTTCTAAAGTGTTCACAAGGTTTTCCCTTATTTGGCCCTGGTGACCTAGTTTTTTACCCAAAATGGCCCAATATCGAACTCGTCCGAGATTTTGTTGATATTAACGTTCTGAGCCAGTTTTGCTAAAATTGAGCTAAAAATGCGGCCCCTAGTGTGGTCACAACAAAAAGTTTGACGACGCACGACGCACACCGCATGTTGTTATTAAGCAATACACATACATTACGAGGAATTTAATAACAAAATGTATTTCAAATATTTTGGTCGTTTAACTGGCTGAAAATTTTGCATTTTCGATGATGCTTACAACACATCGGCATGTCCATATGTTTCATATTTGATTTATTTGGGTTCATCGTTTTTTTTTCAACATTTTTTCTGTTATACGAGGGACGGTCAGAAAATATCCGAACTTTTCAAATTCCTGTCTTACCACGTGCAGCTGTATATATATTCACACTATACATTGATGAAAACTACACCCTTTCAGCAATAATTTTGTCAGTTTATTTTCAATGACAGTTATGTATTACAAAGTATTTTTCCCATTGATATATGATCGGTGTTTTGGCTATAATGGACTCTGTGCCAGAGGAATAGCGCTCTGTATTAAAGTTTATGGTTGCAGAAGGTGAAAAGTCCTGCCATATTTTTCAGATGCTTTAAACGATTTTCTGATTAATGTGTATCACGTTCAACCTTCTACCGGATTTCTCAGTTTCATGAAGGCAGAACAAGTGTTTGAGACAGGCCTAGGACTGGGCATCCAGCTGAGACGGTGACACCAACAATGGTAGTAAATATTGTAGCTTTTGTCAACAAAGATCGTCGAGTAACTTTGGAGGAGGTAACCAAGTTCAGCATCGGTAAGACATCAGCACACACTATTTTACACCATCGGTAAGACATCAGCACACACTATTTTACACCATCGGTAAGACATCAGCACACACTATTTTACACCATCGGTAAGACATCAGCACACACTATTTTACACCATCGGTAAGACATCAGCACACACTATTTTACACCATCGGTAAGACATCAGCACACACTATTTTACACCATCGGTAAGACATCAGCACACACTATTTTACACCATCGGTAAGACATCAGCACACACTATTTTACACCATCGGTAAGACATCAGCACACACTATTTTACACGAACACCTAGATGGATGAGTAAGGTAACTTAAGTGGGTGTCTAAACAGCTTTGAACTGCTTTATCACTGGAGATGAAATGTGAAATTCATAATGCCGAACCTGAGACAAAAGCTCAGTTAAAGCAAGATGGTTCTCCATCTCCTTAAAAGTTTAAGCTGCCTTCTTCGACTGACAAAGTCACGCTTGTTGCCTTTTGGGATCCACGAGGAACGATACTTTTTTATTTAATGTCAAAAGGTCAAACGATCACCACCAAGTACTACTCTGAAGTAATTCTGAAAAATCTCAGAGAAAATCTGAAACAAATGCGTCCAAGGTAAGCTCAGAAAAATGTCCCCCCTTCTTCACGATAACGCCCCTCTCATACCACCGCAGCTACAGTGGAGTTTATCAACTCTTACATATGACAATTGTTGTCTCACCCTCCATATAGCCCAGACATCGCCTCATGTGACTTTTATTTGTTTAGCACTGAAAAAATGCTTTCTGGAAAGAAATATAAGACCTACGTCTAAGTCATGGTTCAAAGCGGGAATACAAAAGCTCCTACGGATATGACAAAAAGTGCCCAGACGTAGGTGGAGAACAGTTTGAAAAATGATAGACAGAAATTTTGAAAAAATGTTAAATAATTTTCAAGAACGATCCAAAAGTCCGGACATTTTCCCCTTGTATACGTTATGTACCTGGGCCGATTTGTCTAACCAGTTTTCTTTGACTTTATTGTAACCTGTGTTAACTTACCCGTCCACTAGTAACCGCTAACATTTCCGTATTTGGAGAAAAATCTACGCTGTCGTCAAATTTTCATGGGAAATTGAATCGAACAGGGATCGACGGGTTACAAATCCACCACAATAATCACAGGACCATGGCCGGGCTACATGTGACCACAATAATCACAGGACCATGGCCGGGCTACATGGGACCACAACAATCACAGGACCATGACCGGGCTACATGGGACCACAATAATCACAGGACCATGGCCGGGCTACATGGGACCACAATAATCACAGGACCATGACCTGGCTACATGGGACCACAATAATCACAGGACCATGGCCGGGCTACATGGGGCCTGAACTTGTCTAGGACCATGGCCGGGCTACATGGGACCACAATAATCACAGGACCATGACCGGGCTACATGGGACCAAAATAATCACAGGACCATGGCCGGACTACATGGGACCACAATAATCACAGGACCATGACCGGGCTACATGGGACCACAATAATCACAGGACCATGGCCGGGCTACATGGGACCACAATAATCACAGGACCATGACCGGGCTACAATGGACCACAATAATCACAGGACCATGGCCGGGCTACATGGGACCACAATAATCACAGGACCATGACCGGGCTACATGGACCACAATAATCACAGGACCATGGCCGGGCTACATGGGACCACAATAATCACAGGACCATGACCGGGCTACATGGGACCACCATAATCACAGGACCATGGCCGGGCTACATGGGACCACAATCATCACAGGACCATGGCCGGGCTACATGGGGCCACAATAATCACAGGACCATGGCCGGGCTACATGGGGCCTGAACTTGCCTATGTTAATGTATTTATGATGAATGCAGACACGCCATCATATATCGTCCACAGAGTCTCCATACTTTTTCATGAATGTATCTATGACAACGCAAGCATACCATTCCTTTCACATACAGATTTGATTTCCCATTTATGTTCTATTACCGATATATTTCCTAGAAAGTGTCAGTAGTCTTCTTACTCTATAGATCTATAAACGTATTAGATTGTACATAACAAGCGTATGTGGCAGACAAACCTTCAGAATTTGTCAAATTTATTTCTGTAAAATTGGATATATGAAATTTATAGGTATTCAAGAAAAAAACGATAAATCACTATATACAACAGTAGAAATTTCAGAAACACGTGATAAGACGAACTAAGAGGCATTCTTCAAGACTTATTTTTACTATACATGTATTGTGAAAGAAGAGGATAGTGACTTCTGTATAGTTGAAATGTCCAAATATAATATAAAATAACCTGAATAAAAAGGTAAAAACGACTGTGTCAATATATGTACGCACGACCATGTCAATATATGTACGCACGACCTTGTCAATATATGTAAACTTGACCTGGTCAATATATGTACACACGACCTTGTCAATATATGTAAACTTGACCTGGTCAATATATGTACCCACGACCTTGTCAATATATGTAAACTTGACCTGGTCAATATATGTAAACTTGACCTGGTCAATATATGTAAACACGACCTTGGACCCGCCTCCGTGGTCGAGTGGTTAAGGTTGCTGACTTCAAATCACTGTAATCTCTCACTGATAGAGGGTCATGAGTTCGAGCCCAGCTACCGACCATGTATCTTTATGTGAGAAATAAAAAAGTTGCTTACCGCGGATGGAAGTCTAGTACTGGTTCTTCCCAGGAGCGACGTTTATGTGAACTGTCCGCCTCTTATGACTCTGATTGTTGAAAAGTGGCGTACAACTCGATATAAACAAACAAACACACGACCTTGTCTATATATGTAAACATGACATGACCTTATCTATATATGTAAACATGACCTTGTCAATATATATGTACACATGACCTTGTCTGTAAATGTTTGACACAAAAATGCCCTTAAAAATAAGTATACAAGTGAATATTGCATGGATTCTAAACAAGTAATCCACAATCATACACCATGTGACCTTCTCATAATTCATTGTTGTGTCAGTACATGATACATGTTGGTGGATCTATGGACTATTGGTATACGGACTATCTTACATTATAGAGATACAATGTGATCATGTCGTGTATAACGTATGTAACAATAAAAGAAAGCCGACAGTTCTCCAGCAGATTCATCCATTACATGAAATTTACACCAAATTTCAATACTGTAGATATAATATAAGAAGCTTATATCATATTGTTTTTGTATAAACAGCCATCATGTTCTTTCACAAGCAACATACAAAACAGTGATTTTCATGTTTCTAATAGATCTTAGTTATTTACGCGTGCAGTATTAATATTGACGATATATAGACTACTAGTATATTACAGACATAATACTGGGCTTGGCTCATGCTTGGCTTTGTGTTGGAATATACCCAATTACCTTCTGTCTTATCAATAGTTTCCCAACTCAGTTTGAAATGATGTGTGCAGGGCAATGTTAACATTTTTAAGTCCATACTACACTTAAATACATGTAGATGTTTATTTCAGAACTGAAGATGTTACAAATGTTGATTTCAGTAATATAATCAAAGCACTGAGAGTACTGTCAGGAGCGAAGTTTGATTGTGTTAGATAAATTAAAATAATTAAGGCCTGTGTTATCATCATTATGAATTAATATTTGATGCCAAGTATATGTAGTCTTGACACAATGTACATCTTAAGTCAATTAACCACAATTACCATGGAAACGCTACACCGTTTAATTGTTTGCTTGGAAGTAATACGCTAAAAGTCATGACATACAGTGACTAATTACAGGCTTCTGTACATTTTGAAAACCCAATCAAATTCAGTGCCTTCAGCGCTTTGATCTTTATACTGTTACTTTATTAACTGTATAAACCATATTCTGACCTTGTGTCATTATGTAATCTCAATAGTCTCAGAGACAATAGTGTTCAAGAACTACTTTACTAAATGAAACAATTTTCAATATGTAGTAAATTTTGTTACCTCAACAGTTTATATATGAAATTTGTGTGCGGATGAATACTTAATTAGTATACTTGTTAGTTAATTTTACAGTTTAGATTGCCAAACTATTTCCCATGCTTTCAAAATCAACAGAATCCTGCAATATATCTCCAACTTTTATTAAAACTGCAAAGGCTGTAATGTATACAACAAGTGGTACTATTCTTCAACGCGGATATACATGTAAGAAGCGTCACTTAATTGTAAGTTAAAAAGGTAGCATAAAGCTATAGGAGCTTTCTCTCCTAAAAAATATTTATTTTATGAAATTTACTATAGTATGTGTGTTTGTGTAGCTATCTTTGTGTTACTAGCTATTTTTGGTTGTGAAAATATGTGACAATTCTAACGGTAACATTTACAAGGTTTTAAAAGGTTTAAGTGGGGTTAGGGTTAGATGTCAATTAGTTGTGTATAAGTCATTGCCAGTCAATCCCCCCCAAAAAAGGAAGATTCAGGGGACCTGAGAGTGGAGAAAGAAGGGTAAACTAAAAATGTACACCAGTGTTGTGAAAAGATGGAGGAGTCACAAGGCATTAATAGTAAATAGCATTTTAAACAGTTTAAAACAAATATGTTAGAAAGGTTGAAACAAAGAAGATGCTTCGCCTGTCTACATACTAGTATTCATTTTATGTTATTCTAAATGAATTGTCTTACTTGAAATTTCTCGGTGTCTGTTTGTCCTATTGTTCGGCCATCTTTCTTCCAGACTGTAATTCCAAGTTTATGTGCGTTTATTTCACAGTCAAGAATTGTTTCCCTTCCTGGAAATTGCCCAATCCGTTTATTTGGTAATGATACTTCCGGTGCAACTGAAATACACATTATTGACCAACCATCACAAGACAAAGGGTAATGTTTTTAAATGACGAACTAGTTCATGTTTTATAAGTAAGAACATGATTAGATTCCTAGAAAAAAAGCATACAATCTTCCCCAAAATACAACCTTCCCAAAATATTACCTTCCCCAAAATGCTACCTTCCCCAAAATATTAGCTTCCTCAAGATATTACCTTCCCTCTTCGGAATGCTACCTTCTCAAAAATACTACCTTCCCTAAATTATAACCTTATCGTTAATTAATAAATTAGACTAGTCAAATCTGTACTTGAGAAAAGAGTAAGGATTTTGACGCGGTCTTTCAGTCTTAGACACAAAATGTTGACCAAACTGATTTACTGAACCTGTGACATTTTTTATAGTATACAGAAAATATATGTTAATGACTGTGATGCACCAAATACTTACATTCAACCGATACCTTGATTTGCCTGGTAACAGCCGGATCTACGTTGTTATATGCGACACATTCGTAAAAACCATCACAGTATCTCGACACATTGTGTATGATCAAAACTTCACCAGCCGTACCGATCTCTATGGAAACATAGGCCACGTTAGAAACAGTTCATTTCCGTAAAAGGATATATTCATAGGTGATACGTCCAACAACAAATTAAAATTAACTTTAACGCAAGAAAACGTCTATTATCTAATAACCACAAGTAGGTGTATGGTTAGAAAAGCACAGCTTGCTGTAAAGTCAATTTAACACAGAACTGTGTAGTTCAATAAAAAAAACCTGTCGAAATTAACTTCATAAGAATCACAAAAACTACTCGAAAAATTACGTATTTCTTATCAGACGTTTGCAAAGAATATTCGTCCATCTAGAGTGCACACGTATTGATTGTTTACGTGGCCATCTAAACTCTTCAACGAGATCACATCACTCAAGTGATATCAGACAGTCTGGTTGATCAGATTATAGACGATTCTTCTTCAAAATTATAATACATAATTTATACAAATTATTTGAATTAGGGCAAAATTAAAATGGGTCAATAAGCAAACTGATTGATTTCATTTTCCAAATATATAGAACTGATAGAAAATTAATACAAATAGGTGAAAAATCTAGAATTTACAGAAATAATACAATTATAATTTAACAAAGATGAAAGGGTATAAAATAAAGGTAGGATAAATTATTACAAGTATGTAATATCAATAACATTTTGAACGAATTCAATTGTCATAAGGCGGACACATGACAACATATATTAACACATATACGGAGTGCAATAACATCTATATAAAGTCAAGTATTAAAGAATTCAAATATAGAAGGCAAAATGTTTGACTGCTGCCTAGATTCTAGATACTCTACTGCAGCAACTCATCTACTCACTACTATGTATGTTACAGTATAAGATCTACTTTTTAACAATTCTAGAACATGTATGTTGTAATCAACATACGTCGCCATTTGTACTCAGCTAGAAGGCTAGCAAAACAATATACTCCACACAGAAAATCTAAACTAGAAGGCAAATTGTAGAAAAAGTCTCGCAAACATGTTTTCTAGTTCTTCGAATTGCATTTCTACTATGTACACATTCCTTAGGGAGATATCAATTTCCACAGGATCTGGTAAAGCGGTAAAACACACTGTAGATAAATATCTCACCAAAGGAACGACCCTTGTTTTGTTCAATGAATGGTCTATTTAAGAGAAAGCCTGTATGTCAGATCAGTATAACAAAACCATACATCAAATTAATAAGAAGACAGGCGTTCCTGCGTTCTCTGACAACAGATAATTCTTGCAAACTTCCCATTAGAACAGGAATCAGCATCGTTCATTCATTTTCTGCTTTATAATTATACGTGCACTAACTTGAGAAATATTCAATAAGTTTTGTTTTCGAATGTACGGGAGACATACAGACTTCTCAAAAGCTTGCTTCTTTTTTATTTTTGTAGACTAATGTTTATACCAATTACAAATCTGGCATTTTTATATATAATCGATCGGATATATTAATTAAAACAGAGGAATATGGAGTTTATATCCATACATTGATATCAAATCTTTTGAAAAACTTTTTTTTTCATTTGTACCAAAAAACCAGATTTAGAATTGGGTGGAATATTGCAGTTACTTTTTAAAATAGTCCTAATGACGTAACATGTGACGTAATGAAACACGTGATAAAAAGCAATTTTCTACAGCGACACTCTAGTGCAACATGTATTTCTATACCGTCCTGAAAACCTATAACGTCGGTGAATGCGCCGAAATTGTTGTACTCTGTAATGTTGAATAGATTTGTTGAAATTCATAAAACTAATAATAATGAACAAAAATAATCTTTATGTATAAACTAAGTATTTTACAGCGATTAGTTTTTAATAATCGCCTAATACCTTTGAAGACGGAAACTATATTACATTAAGAACTAATGAATAATTAGAATCTGATACTGAATATAGAAATATGTCCAGAGGACACGAATGCCCCCGCTGAACGCTAAGTCAAAAAGGGCCATAACTTCTGTGAAAGTGTTAGGATTTTATCAGAATCAAATCTGACCTGCATTTTATTATTAAACAACTAGCTGCATATAAAATATGAATTCAATCTATGAGATATTTCTTCATTTATCGCTCGGAAACCAAATTTTGAACGGACGGACAGGGGTAACAGTGTATGGCCTTCCGCCATTTTGAACGGCGGAGGAATAAAATACGTATCCTTTTCTGAAAAATAATATGCATTTCAACCTTACCAAAGTGGTCAGCCTAGCTGATATAGTGATACATTTACAATCTCTCTTGTCTAATATATCATAACTCAGACTCATTATAACGTGGTAACTTCAAATATCGATGGTTATAACATTGCCGATGACAGAAAATTATCTTAATTTAAAACTGTAGAAATAATGTTGTCTAGACTTTTTACTGAACGTTTGAAATTCACATTCAAAAATAATCAAATAAGACATATTTACAACATTAACAACGGAACAATCCGTAATTATGAGACCTATATAAAACTACATGGCTTCTGTAGGATATTTCAAACGTAGATAAATAATTTTATTGACTTCGTCTTTTGTACGGAGTAAATGAAGGTTCCTATATAAATAGAACGAGTTTATGATTAGACTTTTTATAACATAATCGACTTTATCTAAAACTGACGTAAAATAAAAGAGCATCAAAAATAATTCTATACGTAATTTTATTACAGACTGTGAGATGTCGTCTGTTTGGAAGAAAACAAAATGTTAATGGATTTAAAGAGCACAATTTGGACCCACACTTTAGTGAATACAATTTAATCAGTTTTTGGCTTCGCAGTGGCAATCTTACCAAACATGGACCAATGAAGAAAAAACAAGACAAGTTAGACATAATTTATGTAATGTTCCTGTAAGACATGCTAGTAATGTTGGAATCTGGGATCATGTGTACGTATATTGGCCCTAATTGGAACATATTTATGTTAACCAGAGCAATGGGCAACGTGACGTCAGAGTTTTCATTGGTTAACTTAGTACACAAAATGCCACAATTACGATCAGCTGTTAAGAAGTATGGTCGCGTGTAAACTATCAAACAGTTAATTATGAGCGAAAACATTTAATTCAATTATATGAATATTCTTAAATGAGCCAATCAGGTACTAGAGATTCAGTCACGTGACTTTTAAGCCATCTACGTCTAGATAAAACTGTGCCAAAGCTGAATAATACCTGTTTGTTCGAGCGTGTACGCACAGGAATCGATGAGCGTTTTTGAGCCGGGATCCAGATCAAGTCCTGAGGGATATAATAGAACAAAAGAAATCAATTAAGAGGACACACGGGATAAACTAAGCGTTAGATAACATGCAGGCGGAGAACGACAACATGCATAGCCACTTAAAGAAAAGCTCACAATGTACAGGAAAGATTGACAATTCACCGGGAAGTATAACAATGAACGGGGAAGATTTTAAATACTAGTCTATATAATATATTGTTCTAGAAAAGAATATATAAATTGCGTCAAAGTGTTTAAGTATCTATGATACTTGACAATCGTTGTCCGTTTTGAAACAATACTTAGAAACACGGAGAGAGGGAGAGTATGAATTAAACAAATAGACTGAGTTTGCCACAGGAAGTTAGATTGAGATGTATAAATATTAATATCCGGACAGCGTGTCTGTATGTCTCCGTTCTCGAGAACAACACTTGTAGAATTCAATGTGTAATTAATTAAAACAAATTTTACTCAGCTGTCCCCATTATGAGCAACAACCAACTATTGCAAATCTAGAAGATAAAATCGTTAAACTAATAACACAGCATGATTTTATATTGCAAACATGTAGCATGAACAAAACTACAAAAACGTAAAACACAAACGTTTGTACCTTGGACTTAAACACACTGTTATATACAAATGTACGAGTAAAGCTGGCATTCTGTAAACTTATGTAAAACGTATATTATTGGTCAACAAACATTTGCGCTTCAATCATAATATAAAGATGCTAAGTACTGAGTGTTAAACTAGTGAATAAAATAAGAACATTACGATTAAGTTACTTCAAGTTTTAACGACATGTTAGTTAAGACGATGCTTTGCTTATAATTATAAAATCGTTATGCATGTTTTTATAAAAGGCAGACATAAAGCGATAGTCGAAAGTTCAGTTTTGAGGAAAAAGAAATATTATATTGTGTTTCACACTCATATATTGTAATTACGCACTCTCTTTAACGGACATCCCATCAGCAGGTAATTTATGCCACGTCACTTCCGGTGTTGGTTCCCCGGTAACATTACATACTAACGTCACTTTGTCCCCTTCACGTACTGTCTGATCTGTACTGGACATTTCACTTATAATCTTGGACGGAACTGAAATAATAATGGTCGTACTTAGAAGATCTTATTTCGGCGTATTTCGTTCATACATTGTGTGTATATTTTGTGTCTCACATTATTACACAGATCACAAAATAAGACAGGGTTTAGAGTTGAGATAATATGTATTCGATACCAGGTGTCAGTACTGCAAGACAACATCAGTATATAATCATTTCTCAATGGCTGAACACACTTGAACTGTAAGCATATGCCACACTGGTAGCCTACATTCATCCGTGAAACACACATCAGAAACTAACCATTGTCGTCCCTTCGTCCTCTCATTGGAAACAAAGCATGCGTATCTCGCACTATAACTGTAACTTGATACATTAGGTATATACATGCACGAGTATATATAGATCCATATTTGTTTTTTTTATCTTAATAGAATATACAATAGACGATCAAACATCTTGTTAAGATGGCGTCCATTTCTTTGTATGTTATCAATTTTCGAGTTGGCCCTCCTCTCAGCCAATCAAAATGCTTAAATCTCGTATTGACTCAGTTTTCTTTATATGGCTGTTATCGCAGGACACAATATTTTGTTGACTGATCAGAATAGGCTTGGAAAACCTTACGTTTTTAAAAATAAATACTCTATGCATGACAGCTCACGTGCCTGTTTAACTTATAACGAGTGTAATTTATCCTTCGGCAAAAATGTTGTGAGGAAGTTTCGTCCTCGTTGTGAGCACCCATATTGTTTGTCAAAAAGGTAAGTTTTAAAAAAGTATGAAGAATACAGGCCTTGATGTAAAAATATCGAAATGTAGTTAGTTAAAACTTTCGCATTACGCCACTCAAAGAACAGATAAGGAATTTAATAAGATATTTATCAAGAAGCACAATGCTTAAAATTTCACATTTTACACAAGTGACTGTCCAAAACTGAAATTTGATTTTGGCACCAAACTGTAGTGTGTATGAATTGGACTCTGCGTAGAGGATGACCACGGCGGCGCGTTAAAATGTCTAAAAATATCATTTCTCGAATGCAGGAGCCCCCGCGACTGAAACAGCAATTGAAAATTGTCGGACTTCACGCTTGTATACGCAAGTTTTGGTGTGAGAACGGTGTCGATGGAACAGAAAATATATCATTGTGCATAGAAGCCAGAAATTATGTACGTTACAAATCCAATATTTCTTTGAAAATATTTTCTGCCTTCGTTTTCGAGCTGATTATCTTTATTTATACATTAATAGTGGTAAGAGCGACCGTTGTGGGTGGGGTTGAATTGTGACTAAACAGGTGTCTATTGTATGTATAAAAACATAGTAATGTCAATTGTTGTAAATTGATATCCAAGACATTTTGATTTCAGACGAAAATTATAATCATTCCTTTAGTTTGGTATGTTTCACCGAAAGGTTCGTAAAGCATTTTATCCTTTTCTATATTGTTTTTAGACCCAATAAAGGAGCGACTGGATAAACGTAGCTTTATCCTGTCACTAGGTCACGTGCTTTGCTTTATTTCGTCACTTTCTATTAATAATGTGTGTAAATAGAGTTTTGAGACATATTTCGTTGTAGAAACAGATTTTTTTGTACGGAAATCCGATAAATCAAATACATGGTTGGTGCCGAGATAGAGAATGTTCTTGCCCATTTCAGCTTTCTACGCCTCATCGGATAAACCTTCTCCATCTCGGTGCCAACCATGTATTCTCAGTAAAATTACGTCGTCATAGAGCGAAGTGTGTCTTATAAATTAAAACCATTGTAGTCATTAGTCAATGAATAATACCGTTTTGGGTCGACGACCTATAAGTATACGTACATGTATGTATATGTTTGATTTAGCTTACATAATATATTATTAGTTTAGAATACACCATCAGGATCGACACGGCAAGTTCAGCCAGCACCCGCGTGATGCATTCATGTGCTGCACCCCCAGCACATTATAGTTGTCTTCCACATAGACTTGTAACCTCGGGCCCGGGACACTCACGTACATGAAACTTTTATGTGCAAAGAAATAATCCGCCTATTCATTACATTTGTACTTATAATTTCTAGCTTTCAACAAACGTCACATGGTCTTGTACGATTGAACCAAAATAAGACAATGTTTTCCATTTTGTAACCTCGGCAAATTTTCTTATAGAATTACTGTTGGTGATGTCGTGCGTACATATCGATTCTTGTCCAATTTTAGACAATAGTTAACCGACACCGTTTTTGATGAATGCGTTCTTGTCATTTAAAGGGAATTATAATTTTAGTACAAACATAAAAAACTTCAACAAACATTGATGTTAGATTAAAATATTTCACAATGTAATTTTAGAGATAATTATTTCATCTTAATCAAATGGTGATGGTTTTGTTCTGTGTTGGATGTGCCGCTCCTGTTAAACAATCTATCTTAGTGACGGAGGAGGCAGTGGTAAAGTGTACTGGTAGAAATACACGTAGGTTTAAAGACACATTTATTGATAAAATTGGTTAATAAATAACGATTACATACTCCTCCAAATACATGTTTGTATGGAATTTAAAACGAATGTGTTTGTATTCGATAAATTACAGGGTGTCCCAAAAGGAAGGTAACAATTTCAAACATGTTTAATGTCCCTTTCAACTGCAGATGAATACATGATATACATATATATATATATATATATATATAAAAAGACATGTAGATCAAAGATGTATTTTTTGACGTCAAGAATGTTTTCAAATTTGTATTTAATTGCAAATTCTGAAGATATGTATAAGGTTCTCTAACACAAAAACTTACATCTTCGATCTACATATCTATATATATATAATTATATAGATATGAAGATCAAAGATGTAAGTTTTTGTATATATGTATATATCATGTATTAATCTGTAGTTGAAAGGGACATTAAACATGTTTGAAAGTGTTACCTTCCTTTTGGGACACCCTGTATCATATGCGCGCTCGGAGCAGGTGATTTTGGCCGACTTAGACCACCCACTTCATGTATAAGTTTTGCAAATGATTCACGAAATGTTCTAAACTTATTTGATGCACCATTAGGAACCGTATATGAGATATATACAGAAGTAATACTACATTGCCAGGGGCTGATAGCTTGGATGCGGGGGTCTATTAACTAGTATTCCTGAAATAAGACAATAGTCTGTACATACACACAGTATGAAGGATTTGAAACTGTTTAATAACAGTGACAGTGATACAACCCCGTAATACTTACTTTTAATTAATCTGATGCTAATTACAGCCACAAATATTGACCAACAACGTTTTATGATAATGTGATATGAAAAATTATCGCCATGACAACATCATAGAGAAAACCGGCAGCTCCCAAATCTACACACAAACAAAGCTATCCATCAACTATTTGCGCAGATCAGTATTCTAAGTATAGCTGGCAGAAATCACATTATTGTCCTCGTCATATTAGAAATATAACAGAAATCATGTATCCTACACATTATAAGACATTTCGATGACTCGTTGCCCCGCAACTGTGTGAAACTATCGCCGTGCTGCTAAACACAAAAAGTATATAAAATGAGATGTGTTCTATAGAAGAATGCCTATGATTCATTACAAAAAATATTTCAAGACTATTTTTCTTCATAAACTAGAGTCTCGAGGTTTTGGCGTTCGTATTGTGATAATATCATTTCTGTCTGACACTGAAATACGGTTGGTGTTAGTTTTCCACGCAAGATATAAAAGTTTAAGTCTACTGAGAAACAATAGCCTGACTTTATCCATAACTAATTTTAAACCAGAGAGACTATATCGGTATAAAAACTTCATGTTATCCGAATATATGTCCAATCCGAACATCCATCAAACTATGATTGACCAACTACGTGACAACTTGGCTATCTCTGCGACAACATATGCTGTTAATTGGCACATGTTACTTAAAATATCAACCAATTTTCATTTCAATGCAAATATAATGTAAAACCAATTAAATTAATCAATAAATGATAAATTACCATTGCCAATGTAAGAAATGTATATTAATTAGAAACACTGGGCAGTATGAGTTTCTTGATATGCAGCGGACCCTATTGATTAAATAAATAAAAGGAAATTGTATTGTATGCACAATTTACCTCTATGAAAAGTGTATAATGAACACACAGCAGTACCCATACTCCGTGCCTCCTGTGTCCGCTTTCAGACATAAATAAATACATTTGTCCACGTGATGTAACATGCAGACTATCATGTAAAACTTACCTAATACAAACAAAACGACCGTTTTAGTTTTTACTGGGTTTGTGTTTATCTGACATGTATATCGTCCCTTGTCACTGTACGCTGTCTTTCTAATATGTAAATTCCAATCTCGTAAAAATGGACGCTCAATACTGATTCTGGGGTCGTCTATAATACGCCTATCATCTAGAGTCAGTAACGTGGACCACTGGTCAGTCCAAACGACCTGTAAAACAGATACACATGAGCAAATCATTTATGATATCGTATTCAAATGTTTATAATGGTATTACAAGAGTTGTACATGTCAAATTCTATTGACATGAATGTTTAAACTGATGATACTTAATTATATTTATGTTGTTACCACGAATTCTTAAAATGTATAGCAAACGTTTTTAATTTGTAGAAAGCTTCTAATATAGAAACTTTACAAAAAGATATTTGGCCCGCTCAGTAACGTCCCACTCTATCATGATATATCTGTTGTTCCAGACTCACTCGAAGAATTTAACCGAGTGCCATAATCTTATAAAAACACTAACAACGCTTCTAGTATAGCATGTACTAGTATATAATAAGTCAAGTATTTATAATATTGACACAATGTTGATTAATGCCGAAGTCTTCGAAAACATCATTTAAAATCTATATAACACCTGTATCATTTTCTCATCTATATGCCATACTGGACTATTAAAATCTATATAACACCTGTATCATTTTCTCATCTATGTGCCATACTGGACTATTATATGGCTGAACCAGTTTACGTACACTCGATTGTTATCTGTTAATATTTGTTTAATAATTGAATCAGTTTTATTTCTCGACCAATTCATTGATAAGTCAAAACAAATCAAATTAATACAATAAATAATACAAATCAATGCACTTTCATTTTCTTCCTTTGTTTAGGTAGGACTCCCAGCTCGAGAAAAATATAGCTGAACAGACAGTTTATAAAACATATTTCATAGCTGTTTGGACAAGACTAATTTATACAACGAAATTTTTTTTTCGCGGCGTCTGATACTAGTGAACCTAGATGAGTACAAAATGTTTAATGTAGTTTTAATAAATTTGTTTACAAGCCCGTTTTAATCACATTGTTCGTAATCATGGACTTCATCCTGCATTCTTATATCTGTATACATTCAGACACAAAGATATGAATCACTGTTAAAACATCGCAGACGACAATTTTACATAAAATACAATTTTGTTCAACTCTAGTCTAGTCTAGTCTATAACGTATTTATTGTATCGAAGTGATCATGATTGTCCAGAATATCTAGCCAACCAATATACGGCGGACTTCTACAATAATCAGAGTACTGATTTAGTTTTAGGAATATAAAATCAGGTAGACTCCTCTGATTGTTGTCTGTGCGATGAAATATGACAAGTTTCACTGCGGATCTCATATTTTTCACGTTTCTAAGGAAAACATAAGATGTTATCACGCGATGTTATCTTGTATTAACTTCTATCCGGTGTTGTATTACATGTTTAGGGTATGGCTTATTTTATTACAAATGTTATAAATGATACAAAAACATTGGTCTGTACATTACCTGACTCAGGTGTTTTATTGATCTGATAATTTTGCTAGAATGAACAAATAATTGAAGAATAATTACGTAATATAAGATCATTGTCCATGATTCGTTTTATAGAGGCTTTACTTGATTTTACTTGGATCGTAATAATATTACCAGGGCATGTACCATTTACATTGAGAACCCCAGACCTTATAAGAACAGACGGACAAACGAGTAAGAACTAATTGGGTACTATCTATGATGTGTAACAAGCATTGTGTTGTCTACATGTAGTGGGTAATATAACCTAACAATACTTAATATTTTCCATGTAGATTTAGTTTTATTCTCAATTAATTTAAACTAATCAGAAGTAATTGTATACGCTCGTCGTCTGCTTCTCTCGGTTATTTAAATAATTCCATCACTGACTGACAGAAAGCATGGAGCAATAAATTCACAAGTTTAATTAAAATGAGGAACATTTCAAAACAAATTTTAGACAGGAAGATCATTTTGAAATTCTAGACAACTTAACATCGAAAGTTATGTTAAAGTTGCAAAAAATAGCATCGGTATCCGTTACCGGATCGTTTTCTTTATTAAATACTACGGTATCTTTGATTATATTTGGTTGTTATGCTAGGAAACTCATGTTGTTGTTCCGCATATAAATGTCACACTAACGCATAATAAAGCACGTGTTTCGTGTTCTCGTCCAATTATGTCAAAGATCTTTGTTCGATTTGGGGATTTGCGTGACATGTACTTTTTATGTTGCGAAAATGAAATATAATACTTCTCTCAAAGTTGGTGTAATTCCGCTTTATTTCATTTCATTGTAGAAAACATGGAATTTGAAGAAAATGTGATACAGAGAATAATTGTAGTTCGTTTATAAAACTGTCTCTCAGACAAAACACATTCCTGTGCATGTACGGAACATAAAATGTCTGATTTACGAGACTTATGGCATACATCTCAATTCAGAGGATACCGCCTAGCAACAGATCATATTTAGGTATAGATCACACCTTTATCAGAACCACGCCTAACTACAGACCACACCTATATCAGAACCACGCCTAACTACAGACCACACCTATATCAGAACCACGCCTAACTATTGACCACACCTGTATAAGAACCACGCCTAACTATAGACCACACCTATACCAGAACCACGCTTAACTATAGACCACACATGTATCAGAACCACGCCTTACTATAGACCACACCTATATCAGAACCACGCCCAACTATTGACCACACCTATATCAGAACCACGCCCAACTATTGACCACACCTATGTCAGAACCACGCCTACCTATTGACCACACATAGATACAGATCACACCTAACTATTGACTACACCTATATCAGAACCACACCTAACTGTTGACCACACCTAGATACATAACTATTGACCACACCTAGATACAGATCTCACCTAACTATTGACCACACCTAGATACAGATCTCACCTAACTATTGACCACACCTAGATACAGATCTCACCTAACTATTGACCACACCTAGATACGGATCACACCTAACTATTGACCACACCTAGATACAGATCTCACCTAACTATTGACCACACCTAGATACAGATCTCACCTAACTATTGACCATACCTAGATACGGATCACACCTAACTATTGACCACACCTAGATACAGATCTCACCTAACTATTGACCACACCTAGATACGGAACGCACCTAACCATTGACAACACCTAGATACAGATCACACCTAACTATTGACCACACCTAGATACGGATCACACCTAACTATTGACCACACCTACATACGTATCACACCAAGGTGCAGAGCACATAATAGCTAAGGACCACACCTAGTCACGGACAACGGCTACTTGATCAGATTCATTTGAGAATGCTTAACAAAATTCAAATATTAAAACTATTCGCATTTAATAAAAAAGAAATAAATCGTATGTTAGGTTAATTATTTGATGCATGGCAACAACTTTGCAAACATTCATCTGCATTATTGAACGTATTTGATACTTTAGGAACTTATTGCAAATGGAAGACTAAATATCTATAAAAAAATAAACACATAAAAAGGTGAAATATAATCAGCCAGCAATGGGTGGGGTACACATTGAGCGAAAATAATAATTTATTACTTTGATGGTAGAATATGCAACATAAAATCTTGTATAATGTGAACATTAACTGTTACTGTGGACCTTCAGATGTACGAGAACCGCGGAATGTTTGTTTTCAACGTTGTCAATATTTGTCCTGTATTTTAAGGCCTTAATATCAAACATCAGGGATGCTGAATGAGATACCTAAATAAACCGTTCATCTTTTTTTATATTATTTGCAAATAGTTTTTTTTTATAAAATCTCATTTTCTAGAAACCAGATTTCGTTGGAGTTTTTTGGTCTTGAATATCTACCGCTATTCCTAGCTAATATTTTATATTGAAGTTGAAGCTTAACGTTTTATCTAGTGTTTTACTTAAAAAAATACATGGCTCACATGAATGACTTAAACAGACGATGAGTAGGTTAATTATTTTAGACAATATGATTAAGTGAATACACCAATTAACAGAATTCTTGATGCCATTCATTTGTGTTTGGTACGTTAAAGTGAAGGTTTGATAACGATGTTTGTTTTTCCGCTAAACATACATGTATTTTTCTGAATACAGTCAAACCTGTGTTAGCGGTCACCTCCGAAAAAAGGCCACCATGTGAATAACGGCCATTCTTGGCCAAATGTTAATTTGGAACAAAATGGCATACAGCAACATGTCAATAAAGGTGACACTAAACTAGCGGATATCAATAAAGGTGACAATAAACTAGCGGATAGGTCCGTGTGTGTGTACTTACCTTGTGTTCACCGAGGTAGTCTACAGAACAAGGGAGGATGGCAATATCACCCTGTCTCACCGTAACATTTATCACTGGGACGTCAAAACTTGGTTCTAATCCAAAAACTAGTTGGTAAAAAAAGAAAAGAAAATATTCATGAAAAAATCATGTGAGTCTATGATTAAATTATGGTTTACGATATCTAAAAATATTCGCGGAGGATGTCATTTATCATTGTTGGCTGAAAAGTAGAAATAATATACTCAGTACCGGAAACTCATATGCGAGGATATTTGAATACTGCGCATGCGTCGCAAGCTTTTGGAGTCATGCACAAAAACTAACATGTTTAACACTGAAATAGTTCGTGATCCATTACCATGACGACTCGTTTGTTATTAATATGAGCCCCAGGACAGTATAAATCAATTAGACATGTGTATATACTTGCCAAATTGGCCCCTTATATCGACGGTTATCCGATATGGCTCTATTTCAATACAACGACAGTTCTTGGAAAGCAGACTGACTCCGATGGATTAGTTTCGAATTATGCATACATGAAAAGCTAGCGGATCTTCACGGACCTGTAATTTCACATCGATTTTTCATCTCTTAACGTATTTATCATTTATTTCACGAGAATAATCGTTTCTGCTTCCGTGATTTAGTTTTACCTCGTCGAAAAATGAGACGATCCGAGTTCCGCCAGGATATACAATACATATAATATTCTAAAGACGATATCGCGAAAACTGTAGAACTACCGACAACACTATTGTTGTACAGCCGGAACTACTTTACTATTGTATTATTCATATATTTATATAATTCAATACACATAAGATTAGAATGGAATTTGTAAGCTTTCGCATTTATATAGATTTCGATTTCCGTATAAAAATATTTTCCGGAAATGACGTCGTAGTTACAAACCAATAAAATATTCAAAAAAGAAAAGTCGACTTCATATGCCGTATTTGCAATACAACCCAAATTAACTTAAGTTCTAATTTGCTATTTCTTTAAACTTTTTGTTTGGAGTATTTTTAAACTAATTCACAGAAAACCACCAAAGTTAAAATAATCTATATCTTGCGCCAAAAATAAATAATTCGTAAAATAAAAATCTTTTTGTGGTAAGAATATAACTTTAATCATTTTTATAGGATAAGAATTAATATGATACATAAAACCGCGCGAGCTTATTTGTACAATTTATTCGTGTACAACATTTTGATTTTTCGAACTGAGTGAGTAATTTAGACCTGGTGATAAACATGAGAGTTGAAAGAAATAACTGGAATGTCTGCGAATCCCACACTGAGATCATACATCATTCTAAAGTCATGTCCAATCTTAATATATCAATATGGGTAGTTCCATCTCAATTCATGAACGTCTAACACAAGAGAACTTAATAAATATCGAACTGTATTCCAGGAAATGTACCCAATTGATTTATCTTATAACAATAGAATAAATGTGTTTTACGATGCCAAAAGTCGCGTCATGATTTTTGTTTATTCACAACGAGGGGCAATTTGCATTACGTGAGAGATAGTCCTTCTCTTCCGCTGTATTAAGTTAATCGCCCTTGTGAAAATTGAGATTATTATAAATATTTCCATCAGCCAAAACTCGTCAGTGATTCATTCCCCAAAACTTAATGTGTTCTCACAAATAACGTGTAAGGACTGGAATAATGAAAGTTAGTCAAGCGGTAAGCAGTCGAGTTACCGAACGTTCGCATTTAGTGAGAGTGGAATCAGCTTTGTTTGAATGTGTTTTTTTGTGTGTGTTTTTATTTTAAAGTAAAAAACGACATTCGTCACTTTAGATAACATTCTGTTTTTTTATGATTTGTAATGTCAATTCGTGAAATTCATCCGGAATGGTTTCCGGCTTCATGTTGACAACTTGTGATTCAGCAATAGCTTACAAGTTGGTAAATACGCGGATGTTATTCTGAATGGTTCTTGTATTCAATGTCATGTTTCTAATAAAACTAGAAAGTCATAAATGACGAGAACCATTTAATCAGGTTAAACCCCTCTGTTAGATTACTTTGGAAAATGTATGAAAACAAGCTATTCAGACCAAAGAATGGCGCTATTCACCAACCCTAGTGCAAGTTTTCTAATTTCATCCATTCGGTCGTTCATATTAAATATCTTAATGTTTGAAGATGCCGTTATCCTTTCATAAGAGTCTTCTACGATATTGATCTGTCCTGGTCGTGTACGGCAACAAGAAGATCATGTATTGAAGATCAGCTCTTCAGACTGTGAAGCGCTTTCTTAAATCAAGCGCTCATGTCATCCACAGTCGGCTGCTTCTCAGATATTCGCGCCACAAGACTGGTTCTTTCAAGTTAGTGAATCAGACGCTCACGAATGGAAAAGTGAAATGTAAACATGGACGAGAATGTCTGTACTTCTGGTATCAATAGCAAAAGCCATTTCTGTAATATCGTATGGCAATTAGAACCGTGTTGGAGAACAAGTTGTGATATTATCGCATTTAATAATTAACGGTAATCAATAAGCGTCATAGACGACAACGATTATAATCCTCATTAGTCGTTAGCGGTTTATTTACGACAACGCATTCACCCCTTCATAATAACATCGAAAATGCATAATTAACCTTTTTGACTGTCTAAATGAGAAATACTTTATTAGATAAACACAGCTAACTATGTTCATCTGATGAAGCAGATTAGAAATAAACCATTGTAAATGAAAAGCGTTTCGTGCCGCTATTAGCAACTTGAAACAACCTCTGTAAATATTACTTAGACAGTGAGAATACTGTTAGAACTTCATTAGTGAAACTGATAAATGGCATCAATGTAGACCACTGTATGAAGTGTTGCTGAAATAATGCATAACTGGTGAGCGCTAATTAGCATTATAATTCTGTAAAGAAAAACATTAATATAATCGCATATAGTTCTATATATATGTAAAATATAAGAAAAGTGCTAAGTGTACAATAATATGTATACAGGTCGTGAGAACTACACAAACATATCACATTATCAATGTTAGAATACGTTGTTAGAATGCACGTGTCAAGAGTACAAGTGTTAGATTAAAACATACAATACATGAACATACAGTTATATAGTTAACATATATAGAATAACGTGTAGTAAAGATAGAGAAGAATTAGCTAGATGTACATGATGTACATATAGCACTGTGTGTCTGGACAGAATACAGATCTGTGAGAGAAGTTATAGTTTATATTAATAAAAAAGTACATAAACACAAACAGACTGATCGAAATACAAACATATTTATATAGTAGTCTAGTTTAACAACTATGAACATCCAACTATGAACATTCACATATAAAATAAAATCCAATTTGTATTGAATTGGAAAAAATCAAGTTCCCAAAGCTAGCTTTTCACAACAGACGTTGGATTTATTATTTTCTATAATTGTCGTATGTCTGTACGTATACGTAGACAATATTGTCTTCATCAAAACTTTATTGAGAATAATTTTAAATAGATATTCAAATCAAGACATAAGCCATCGGTGAGATTAACTCAGTTTAAAACAAGCTTACGTTCAAGCGTACGGAGTTCCATATTACGAGTATTTCGGGGTTCATATTTAGTGATCACGTGATACATTTCGATCAATCTCTACAGCATGTTAATAAACACGAATGTTAATATAAGACAATCATGTGCAATGTATGAGAAAACTGACAACATCGTAGATAACTTTGCTACAATTATACTTGTTCTTTCAAACCTGAAAATAACACTGTGACATGTTTAAATAACTAGTTACTATATATCATATAGTGCTTGTTATATAAAATCTAGGAATAAAACATCTTATATAAAATCAACTGAAGTTGTGTGAAAACTATGTATATATATCCATCCCATTAGACGTATACCCTCGACTTGATTACTATAGCAACAGACAAATTTTCGTCATAAAAACGACATTGATTCTCATAAGAAAATGCGTTTGAGCCCACAAATGTCAATGTTACTTAGAAGTTTTTTTTTTAAATCTTTTAATTGAATATTTTACGATTGAAATCTATAGTCAAAGCAGCGAAGTGAAACTCTTTATCTTTATGTTAACAATGTACGCACGGCAGTGCTGTTCAAGTCTCGCGTCTCCGTGGTGATTCATAGCATGCATCGTAAACTATTACGAGATTTGGAAGTTGAATTATTTCATTATATTAGCAGTAAGAGACAAAATGGCGCCCAGTTCTTGTGTTAAGTTCATGTATTTAAAGGAACGTATTAATTATATGCTGTGGTGTACAATTTATAAATGAATCTCAAGTCCTTTGTAAATATATACATGTACTTAATTCATTCATTATTTAAGTAAATTACAAATAATAACTTCAGAAATAAAACGTTCAAAGCTGGACTAAATAAGCTTATATACACGTGTAGACGGCTATTGTTACGTAAGTTATATTTAGTTGGTTTCATTCATGTGACTTCTATATTTGTAAGCGTCTCTGTTGGTGTTGTCTGAGATAGTTTGTTACAACTTCAGGAACTTTGCGTCTCGGACAGAGCTGTATATAGACTCTTCTCAGGGTCAAACTTGTCTTAATATGAATAGAACATTAGTGCCTCAACTAGAACAGAAATTATATCAGAGATTAGACAATAATCAATTTCGTAAGTAGAATTTAATGGAAGTCACAGCGAAGTCACGTTGTAAGTGCCAGAGCTGCCTCGAATCTACCAACACTGTAATTACAATGATAAATGTACTGTCGGAATTGTCTGCTGCAGGGGATACGGTCAGTCAGTCCCTGGAGTATATCTATAATTAGTTTATCTGAAATGCAGGTTCGTCGAACCACAGACTATGTCCCAATGTACTCGTAATATGTACAGTCGATATTAAACTCGCATTTAATACAGTCACGCTTTGGACAACCAACAGCGTAGGATGACATCAAGAGATCGTGGGCGTGTCGCCAATTCAAACCACACACGTCGTACATAATGACAAACAATACAATTAAATATGGTATCATGCCTGTTTCTCTTTTATACCGGTATCTCTCTTCGTTGTAATGTTCACGACTTGGACATAAAACAATAAAAAAATATTTCTATTTTATCATTTGTCAATATTGTACTCCTGAGGCTCGGTTACAACACGTGTGTAATTCTCACGTTCAGAGCTATGTCTTCTTAATGCTACAAGGAACAAGCCTTGTTTTCAGTAAATGTCATTCAGACCTAAGAATCCTGATCGGTAGATGTATGGAAAGGGTCTTATATCTTAATTAATAATGCATTTAATTCTTTGATGTCGTTGTACGTAGATAGACATTGCAATATGTAGTATTTGGTACCTGAAGTGTTTAATTCCCTACATGACGTATTTCAAACTTTCTCTTCACCTTTCTTATAATTGATTTCCGAAGTTGTACAGCTTAACGATTGAAATACATACACTCCCGAACAAATGCATTGATCAAAAAGCAAGAAATCGACGCCATTTCACAAACAATTTCTCTCTCTTAAATAATAAATTAACCAAGACAGCAGTGCCCGGTTAGTTTGTCTAAATATAAGCAAGAAAGATTCAGAATATAAGCTTTAGTCCAAATTGAACTTGATTTTTCGCACTTTAACACGAGAAGTTTCCATATTTACTGCAAGTGGTGTTAAAGAATATTTTCATTAATAAGCCTTTAAATTCATCGCGACCTTAAACCAAACCATAAGCAAACTATTCAATTAAAAAGGTTTAAGTAATAACCTATTACCGAACCTTGTGAGACTTTACATTAAACCTGAATGATTATAAGGGACAATTTCCTGATAATACAAAAAATGAATTAAATAGATAATTTGTCTATAAATCTGATCTTCACACTCGAAGCCTGTTTAATTATTTTACGCTAATCGTTCAACTATCCCTTACTAACACCTCGTATATTTAGGAATTCTTTCCTTCTAAATAATAAATTACCTGCCGTCTCATTGACGATGCTATTTGTCAAATAGTCCCGTATATCATCACAACAGCTAGATGTATGTACGGGTTTTGAAAATATTAGATGGTTTGCTGACCTTAAGGAATGTTTGTTGGAACACTAGAATACGAGTGCCGCTCAGTTGTAAGGTGTCCATCTTTATTTGTGTGATTACAAATTGTTCCAATCCAAATACAAATTCCCGATTAAAGTAAGCATTATATGTCTATAATAAACCATTCCAGTAATTTAAATACACTGAGTCGAATTTCTAAACGTCCAGTTGTTGAACAAAAGCAAATAAGTGAAATACATGTAGTTCTTATGTCTTAAAATTCCTACACTCGATCTACATAAATAAGAACAGTATATGTGGAATATGCAAAGAAAATATTGGACCGAAAAGAGTTATAAAAAATCAAGGAGTGGGGGGAGGGGGGTATTTAGACATCCGACTCGGTGTTTATATATCTGCTATAAAACATTAGATAGTATACATAATATAGTCAATTATAAACTTCCTTCACCAGAAAAATCTGAGAGTATAGAACAAGGAGAGAAAACAGAGAGAAAAAATGTATCACATAACAACAATCGCTGCGAACATGCATAGATATTGTGAACGCCTTGCTAGAAAAGACAAAATAAATTCTGTACTTTCGTGTTTTTTTTTCAATTTCCAATCAAAGACTTAAACAGATCTTGGTAAAAAATATTGTGTTATAATGAGTTATTCGTTTCCTATATTAAGATTCAAGTATAAACATACAAAGTCATGTAGTATGAATAATCTTAATAGGATTTTGAACAACTTAAATAAATAGACCCCATATTTTTATATTTTTTATATTTTAATGCCAGTTAAGGACTGTCTGTGTGGGTGTGTTTTAAATTAGAAATACGCGAAGCTAAGAAAGTACAGGATATATATGTCAGACACAATTGTTTGATCGCTCGTCTGCTACCTATTGTCTCAAAGTTTGGTATATTTTCTGCGCTCTGCAAACCTGAAAGATAAATCATGGAATGTTAACAGCAAGCAGCAGAAGTAACAAAGATAATATGTATTATCAAAGGATTGAAAGTACTCATGGAAACTGAACTTACATAGACTTGCACTGTAACATGAAACGGGAACTAGTTTAACATGCATGGCGGATGTAGAACAATTAAATTCTTTGGTCCGCATCAAAATTCAAGCGCGCCGTGTGAGTGACGGTTATGGATAGCTGAACTTAGAATCTGTACATATACTGTTTCACTATATCTGTATTTTATGCTAAGGATTAGTTTATGCGTGAAAGCGATTGTTTAACAGAAGTTGATAGCGCCGCTTGCGTGTAAGAAATATACAAACACGGTACATGATTATATTACAAATTTTGTTTGGTAAATAATGGTATGAAAATAAGCTTAGAAAAGCCTTTGGTCGCAAACCTGTGATTGTATTATTCACGATTGTATTCTTTAACTCATGATTGTTATATTAGACTTATGATTGTATTATTAAACTTGTGATTGTATTATTAAACTTGTGATTGTATTATTAAACTTGTGATTGTATTATTAAACATGCACTTGAACGAAGCACGACAAACATAATTGAAATCAAGTACTAATCTAGAAGTCACTAGAAAACGAGTTGGCGGAGTTTCTGCAAGAAAGTACATGGAAAGAAAATCACATGAGATGTTTTCAATAAGAAATATATAAGCAATTAAGCATTGCTACACCATAGAGTTTAGATTACTGGGAATTATAGTTCCTAGTATATAGAACACATAGAATGGTATTGTATAGTCATTGTATGATGTGTTCTACCGTGCCCTCTAGATCTCTGTATGATATCATAAAAATGGTTCAATAGTAAAAGTAGACTTTACATATTATATCTGAACACATTATACTTGATCAGTAAAATATTTCGATATAACAACCTCTCTTGGAAGAAAATGACATTTCTATAAATGAATTTAACTAGTACAATTCAAATATTAACAACAAAATCGAAATAAAACTTGAGAAAACAGTAGGAAAGTTTCTATAATTTTGGCACGAGACAGACTAAATGTCTACATCAGCCTTGGGTTAACTATAATTATGAATAAATCATTTCTAAAAAAATGGATTTCTGCATTTATACCGTTGTGACATAAGAAACTATGATTCAGAGAATGAGTAAATACAATAGACTGTGTGTAGCCGACTTAAACAGTAAACAAACAAACTATTACTTACACTATATATAGATTAACCCACATTATATTAAATAACACATAATTATGATAAAAGTCATGAAAACCGGACACGTTCCGGACTGGGACAAAAGTCCGATTTTCTGAGAATTCCGAAAAAGGGGTCTTACAAAATCGTCCGATTTTCAGGGAATTCCTGTTTTCTGGGAGTCGATTTTTCGGGATTTTTACTGTACATGTATACGACTACCACAGGGAAGATTTAAATCTTCATATAGGAAATGTAGTGCCGTTAGTTTAGAGTTTCAAAGATCTGTTGGTACACAAATCAAATTACAAAACTCATTTATACAATCAATACTATCATTAGTTCATCCTACTTCTTGATAATTACATGTTAGTATTGATATAGCTTTACAGTGACCACGTAGTTAATGTATGCATGAATTTATAGTAAGATAATTAGCATTCTAACTAAGTCTTCTCTCAGATAAATTGATATCTATAATATGATTTTCTTTAAGACGGACTTTAATTGTCGGCTATTATAATCTTAGCCTGACGCATCTGTCGTTCTTACATCACGATTAGATAGATATCGACTGTCTCATTTGAAATTTAAATACCCGCTAACATTACAATGATTATGGCTGTGTATCCTCCCCGGGGAGTTTGATATTGATCTGGGAGTCGCTCCAACATGGAGGTGGTGTCCCTGAGGCTTTATATCTACATATTATAACAAAAACCTGATGCTGCTTGTCTGTTTTAGCGTGATGGACAAATTAACAAGACAACTTTATATTGTCAAGGGAAGGCGTATTTGCCACTCTATTAATTCCGACCGTTCAGTTGTTTGCTAGCTTATTGTTGAGTTTTTTCTATTCACTGATCACTTACAGTTAACGTGCATGTTTTAAATATTCCATAGCTTGGTTCATTTATAATTGTTCATTGATTTCTGATTTGCATAACCTAATATGGCGAATAAAGTTTACGGTCAATTGGTTGTAGTCGAAGTGACATTGCAATGACATTATCATTTTGAAATCGTGGGACGTCGTCGTATAGTTATACATACAATTGTAAATACATCAGTTCTTTAGTTACTGACTGCTACTGAAAATTTCCAAAAAGACAGTCATTGTAAACATCTGTTTGTTCAATCATAATTATACAAACAATGAAAACGTTTGTGATCATGACTTGTATGTACATACAGTAATGTATGTGATCGTGACTTGTATGTACATACAGTAATGTATGTGATCATGACTTGTATGTACATACATTAATGTATGTGATCATGACTTGTATGTACATACATTAATGTATGTGATCATGACTTGTATGTACATACATTAATGTATGTGATCATGACTTGTATGTACATACAGTAATGTATGTGATCATGACTTGTATGTACATACATTAATGTATGTGATCATGACTTGTATGTACATACAGTAATGTATGTGATCATGACTTGTATGTACATACATTAATGTATGTGATCGTGACTTGTATGTACATACATTAATGTATGTGATCATGACTTGTATGTACATACATTAATGTATGTGATCATGACTTGTATGTACATACATTAATGTATGTGATCATGACTTGTATGTACATACATTAATGTATGTGATCATGACTTGTATGTACATACATTAATGTATGTGATCATGACTTGTATGTACATACATTAATGTATGTGATCATGACTTGTATGTACATACATTAATGTATGTGATCATGACTTGTATGTACATACATTAATGTATGTGATCATGACTTGTATGTACATACATTAATGTATGTGATCATGACTTGTATGTACATACATTAATGTATGTGATCATGACTTGTATGTACATACATTAATGTATGTGATCATGACTTGTATGTACATACATTAATGTATGTGATCATGACTTGTATGTACATACATTAATGTATGTGATCATGACTTGTATGTACATACATTAATGTATGTGATCATGACTTGTATGTACATACAGTAATGTATGTGATCATGACTTGTATGTACATACAGTAATGTATGTGATCATGACTTGTATGTACATACAGTAATGTATGTGATCATGACTTGTATGTACATACATTAATGTATGTGATCATGACTTGTATGTACATACATTAATGTATGTGATCATGACTTGTATGTACATACATTAATGTATGTGATCATGACTTGTATGTACATACATTAATGTATGTGATCATGACTTGTATGTACATACATTAATGTATGTGATCATGACTTGTATGTACATACATTAATGTATGTGATCGTGACTTGTATGTACATACAGTAATGTATGTGATCATGACTTGTATGTACATACATTAATGTATGTGATCGTGACTTGTATGTACATACATTAATGTATGTGATCGTGACTTGTATGTACATACATTAATGTATGTGATCATGACTTGTATGTACATACAGTAATGTATGTGATCATGACTTGTATGTACATACAGTAATGTATGTGATCATGACTTGTATGTACATACATTAATGTATGTGATCATGACTTGTATGTACATACAGTAATGTATGTGATCATGACTTGTATGTACATACAGTAATGTTTGTGATCATGACTTGTATGTACATACAGTAATGTATGTGATCATGACTTGTATGTACATACAGTAATGTATGTGATCATGACTTGTATGTACATACAGTAATGTATGTGATCATGACTTGTATGTACATACAGTAATGTATGTGATCATGACTTGTATGTACATACAGTAATGTTTGTGATCATGACTTGTATGTACATACAGTAATGTATGTGATCATGACTTGTATGTACATACATTAATGTATGTGATCATGACTTGTATGTACATACAGTAATGTATGTGATCATGACTTGTATGTACATACATTAATGTATGTGATCATGACTTGTATGTACATACAGTAATGTTTGTGATCATGACTTGTATGTACATACAGTAATGTATGTGATCATGACTTGTATGTACATACAGTAATGTATGTGATCATGACTTGTATGTACATACAGTAATGTATGTGATCATGACTTGTATGTACATACAGTAATGTATGTGATCATGACTTGTATGTACATACAGTAATGTATGTGATCATGACTTGTATGTACATACAGTAATGTTTGTGATCGTGACTTGTATGTACATACAGTAATGTTTGTGATCGTGACTTGTATGTACATACAGTAATGTACTTGGTGTAATTCTACATCATTAATATGCTGTGTATTTTGATGTAAAATCAAATTGTGGTCTTCTATTATTCATGTACTATATATTTTTTATCAAATGTTCATGTTGGTAAATGTCCTATCCCATAACGGTTCGTTTAATCCCCCGAAATCACAGAAAGATATCAAACATCATTGTTTTATCATATGAGGGATCGTTAAACTTATCAGAAAAACAAGTTTGAATTCATTATCAGTTGAACATTTTTCAGATAGTTATAAAACCATAAACGAAACATTTAGGTTAAGCCGGAAGGTAAATCCTTGTTTATACTGTCATGAGTATCAGAGTATACACATCTAACGCTTGAAGACATCGTTTTCTTAAAGTGTCAAGTATTCGTACTTAAGTACAAATACTTAAAATCATAAATAGTAGATGACAGACACACCTCTATATGGTTAGTGGAGAAAGAAATGTTTACAACTTACAATACGACAAATAAATCGTAAAAAGCGAATGGATTCTGAATAAGATGTAACAGAATATCTTCATAAACTTGTTCTATTTATTTACTAAACTATCGTGAATGAAAAACTACTTTAATGTCTATATGGATTAAAATGCTCGATATAAGATTTATTCTAATTAGTCAGGCCTCCGAGGCTGACAACACTAGTTTTGTATAAATGATCTCTGATGGAAACCACGTTCAACGTATAGTAATAAAATAACATTGATTTAGATGAACATAAAGTCAAGTCAATTTAAGTAGTTACTAATTTCGCGTTATGTTCGTTTTAAACATGTTTTAAGATCATTTTGCATCATTTATCATGGGTGTGTCAGTAACAACCAGTATTCTATATTTTGTACGGATAGAGATAGAGATAAAATCTGTTCTAACCCGTACTCCGGATATTTATTGTTTCTTCCTCACCACTTTCGCTAACTTTGAATACACGATAAAATTACACGCCATAGAGAGCAGTCACTTTTCTTGAAAGTTTTACTTGAAATGTAACATTTCGTGCTGAAGATACTACTTCAACCAATTACAGACACGAAAACGCAAACGCATTTTAAACCCATTAATTTGCTTAAAATTTAATACCGATTGTTAAACGAGTCGATAAAATCCTATAATTCTTGGACAAATATTTGTGTTGTTAAGGCAATAGACGAAGTTTTCAGTCATTTGATTTTAGATTTGTACAGGGAAGTCAATTTTAAAATTTCAAACTTGACTTAGATGTCCACATAGCAGAGCAAAGTTAGGTATAAATACATATCGTGCATGTATGCCAGTTTTGTATACATGTACTTATATTCACACATGTACATTTGTATATACTGATATGTAATAAAGCAGGATATAATGAAATAATTCAAGCTGTTGAGTGCTCAATGTTTAATTTGTATCAAATTTAGCCAAGTCTTATAAAGGTGTTCATTTATTCAAAATACATGTTTGTTCTTCTTCTTAAATTTAAATCTTGTTTTGACTCAACGACTTAAACATGCGTTAAGACTTCTGGTTGTTGTATAAGTTTCGTATTTGATGACGTAGGCTTACAATCGGAACTCCTCCGCGTTTGTCTAATGAAAAGTGCGTATTTCACAGTTACAGAATAGTTGACGTTTTGTAGGTTTACCTTGTTTTATTAAACACGTGGTATTTTTATACTACAATTGTATTTAGTAGGTGGATGAAAATAACATCAACTGAAGAAGTTTGTCACTATTGAACTCCATTTGTTATCCGGTGCTGGCCTGCTAATGACAGTACAATAGTATTCTATGACTCAAAGTTAATTGTTTTCAATATGACCATTGTATGACAATAAACTGAGAGGACTATATGTCTGCAAACACAGTATACAACTATATTCATCATCACAATAACTGTCTATGATATTGTCTGCAAGTTAATGTCCACCATTTATAATAGTTTATCATACAACAAACAAAGCTCTTCATAAAAAGTATTCTTTGAATGCAATATAAGCGAAGCCTGTCGCATCGAATCTTCGAATATTTGTCTCACTATCAACAGATTATTTCTAATTAAAGTAAAGCTAAATACATAACTTAATTCTAGTTATAGCATGTCGATCAACGTGCAATAATTTTGTAAATTTCTGGATGAAATTAAGTGATTGTCACGGATGTGTAATTTCTACGCTCGGAACCGGAACTCCTCACTCACACGTGACAGTAACACGGAATACCAACAAATGCATTCACAAAAGAAAAATTGCCACCAAATTATGACAAGCTAGCCTGGAAAGGTTTGTCTATGAAGTGCAATTATGGAAACATCCAGACAAAATATATAATAATCAGGACCAATTTAGCTGACAATTTCGTACAGTGTCAAGTAATCGTCCGGGCACATGGTCATTATAAGTTCTGTTTAGTAAAGACAGAGATTTTAGCATGTATTTACAATTATAAGTTTATCTTTGATAATTGTCATCTTACTATAGTACAGGGCGCGAGGTATTAACATCTTGAGAATAATTTTATAATAATTGTTTCACAGATAATGTCGTCATTTACGACACTATAAGAAGAATATAACAAGTGTAATAATCCAGGATTGGTTACAGATGCTGACAATGATAGACAATGATATATATTATGTTTGTTTGAGAGTACAAATAGTCTGATTATCTTATATGAGGACAATTTATGACAGAAAAACGTACTTTTATATCTATGTATAACAGTTATGTATAAAACATTCCAAAATATCATAGGGCAGCGAATTTCGTCTCGGATTTGTTTTTTTTATCTTCAGTAGTTCATTTGTTGGTAACTGTATACGTACTGACAATGTAGGAATATCAATTTATGGTTTAAGTTCTCTAAATTTAAAATGATTATTTAGAAGTTTATTATATTTTCACGAATTATTAGTAGTGTTTTTTTATATCGTCTATGAGTAATAAAACATTCTTTCATTTATTCCACATACCTCGACATTCAATCAATTAGCAATGTTTACTTAAACACTTTAAACATACAAAAGTCTTGTATCGTACAATAACGTACAATTATTGGAAATCGAAAATACAAACTAGAAAATTAGACTACTTAACAAATCAGCTAGAACACAAAACAAGGAAAACGTTAAGCTCAACTTTTACACGCCTCTAAAATAGCAAGACGTGAGGATATTGGCAAGAATGAATACATTTAACACAACATTATACGACAGAGTTAGTCTCCTAGTAACTATACAGCAATAATTATACAATGGCACCTTTATAATCCGCATGTGACCGGACACAATATTGGTCCGGATTAGGGAGGTCTGTCGTGGTATACCGTAACTAAACAGTGGACAAAACTTCAATATAAGAGTATTTTTAAACATTAAGGAGATCCGGATAAGGCGTTTAATAGTTGTTTTTTTACGAGGTTGTGAAGTTCATATCAACTAATATGGCTGCACAGCGTTTAATAGAACAATATTTAATAAATTGATAACCCCCCCCCCCCCGTATCTCGCGACGTATAATACAAGAAAATAAATGACTGAGATGAATTTGTTGTATGCAATTTATCAACGAAATATTTGTAAACCTTGTTCAGATTGTCATTGTGTGTGATCAGACAGGATATACATATACCATCTTACAGTATGATGAACAACACTCACACAGTACAAAGATGAACTTTCTGTTAGACTTATAACACTATCTAAAGTCTATAGTCTTTTCATAAACCCTTTTCAGTTTTATATCGTATATATTTGTTTTCATTGTATAATATGCAGCCTGTAGACTTCACCAATATTTTCTGTCTGGCGTAAAATTCTAATGAAATTGTTTACTTCTGCTAGAAAGATTGTGAAGTAAATATAATGATCGTGTGATTCTAACGATTCATACAGCACGACTGTGATACAACTTTTATTGATGTATATTCTACTTATCTCACGAATATATCTTTAAAATCAGTAGAATTAATGCATCAAGTAAGTACGCCTTGAGTTACCAACAACCATTGATATCTGAATTAATTGTCTGAATTAATTAATTTTTCCAATTTTTTTTTTTAAATTTTAATTGTCAATTTAGAATCGCTTGAAGATATGATTTACTTAATTAATGATACCGCAGATAGTGATTCGTGAAATTATGTTGTTTAATTTGAACTCATATTAAGAGCAAAGATTGACATTTCACACAATCATTAAATTAACTCGTAATTAAGAAATTAACTCATAAAAACTCCATTGAGAAGAGAACAAATAAATCGATGAATTATTCATATTCTTCTCCTCGTAGAAGAAAACGGAGTGGAAGCCATTTTGTGATCAGGAGTAAATTAACCGCATCTTTGTTCCAGTACAAGATTATTGAGTGAAGACCAATTACTGCATGTCAAGGTGCGCCATCAGATCAAAGTACTGGATGTTGAACTTTCACAAGAGTAGTGTTCTAACACTGTCGTTTAATGTGTATTTAATTATTTCATAGATTTTATTCTTGAAGTACAATTAAGTCGAGCTTAAACAAGTGAGATAAAGAAAGAATGTGTCGCCACTTCACAGGATATGTGTCTAGAATTGATATTTTTGTAATTCAAATGAAATAAAGAAGTACTTTAAATAATTTTTTTCCATTGAATTATCTATACATCAATAATATGAATGTATACTGACATGCCACACGTGGTCTATATTCTGTTTACATTTTAGTTTGAATTTTTTTTCTTGAAAACTGTAAAAAAGTATACACATTGTTTGTGGTGGCACTTATCAGACATTGGACGATTGTGTAATATGTCACAAATACGCAGTTTAATCAACAATATCAATTATACATAATATATAATTTGTAACACTCAACTTTCAATTAACATCACATGGGGGCGACATGAAGTATATTCGAACTTTTGAAATGTGTCTTTAAGCTACACAATGTTTACAAAAAAAGATTATTCTTTTTTTCAATAAGGAGTGGTAATATATTCTATATAATTATTTCAATTCTGTAAAAAATCGTGCAAAGCAATGAAAAACAATTTTATCCAATCCTCTGAACTCATGATGGCTTGATCAATTAAACAATAATAATGGCTTATTATGAATAATGCTGTGATAAAATTTACATTTATAAATAATTTTCAAGTTCGGTATATTCAGTTGATACGACCGGATTGTTACTGCTACACAATGAACTCTATATTAAAATAATTATAACTTCATGATTTCATATGTCCATACAAGTCATTGACATTTTATATGTAACAATAAGCACAGGGTGTTACATGTTGACACTCTGTATGTAACAATGAGTATATAGAGTGTTAGATATTGACACTCATGTATGTAACAATAAGTATAGAATGCTACATGTTGACACTCATGTATGTAACAATGAGTATAGAGTGCTACATGGTGACACTATAATGTATGTAACAATAAGTAAAGAGTGCTACATGTTGACACTATAATGTATGTAACAATAAGTATAGAGTGCTACATGTTGACACTCATGTATGTAACAATGAGTATAGAGTGCTACATGGTGACACTATAATGTATGTAACAATAAGTATAGAGTGCTACAAGTTGACCGTATGTATATAACAACAAGTATAGAGTGTTATATGTTGACACTATAATGTATGTAACAATAAGTATAGAGTGCTACATGTTGACACTATAATGTATGTAACAATAAGTATAGAGTGCTACATGTTGACACTCATGTATGTAACAATAAGTATAGAGTGCTACATGTTGACCGTATGTATATAACAATAAGTATAGAGTGCTACATGTTGACCGTATGTATATAACAATAAGTATAGAGTGCTACATGTTGACACTATAATGTATGTAACAATAAGTATAGAGTGCTACATGTTGACACTATAATGTATGTAACAATAAGTATAGAGTGCTACATGTTGACCGTATGTATATAACAATAAGTATAGAGTGCTACATGTTGACACTATAATGTATGTAACAATAAGTATAGAGTGCTACATGTTGACACTATAATGTATGTAACAATAAGTGTAGAGTGCTACATGTTGACCGTATGTATATAACAATAAGTATAGAGTGCTACATGTTGACCGTATGTATATAACAATAAGTATAGAGTGCTACATGTTGACCGTATGTATATAACAATAAGTATAGAGTGCTACATGTTGACACTATAATGTATGTAACAATAAGTATAGAGTGCTACATGTTGACACTATAATGTATGTAACAATAAGTATAGAGTGCTACATGTTGACACTATAATGTATGTAACAATAAGTATAGAGTGCTACATGTTGACCGTATGTATATAACAATAAGTATAGAGTGCTACATGTTGACACTATAATGTATGTAACAATAAGTATAGAGTGCTACATGTTGACACTATAATGTATGTAACAATAAGTATAGAGTGCTACATGTTGACACTATAATGTATGTAACAATAAGTATAGAGTGCTACATGTTGACACTATAATGTATGTAACAATAAGTATAGAGTGCTACATGGTGACACTATAATGTATGTAACAATAAGTATAGAGTGCTACAAGTTGACCGTATGTATATAACAACAAGTATAGAGTGTTATATGTTGACACTATAATGTATGTAACAATAAGTATAGAGTGCTACATGTTGACACTATAATGTATGTAACAATAAGTATAGAGTGCTACATGTTGACACTCATGTATGTAACAATAAGTATAGAGTGCTACATGTTGACCGTATGTATATAACAATAAGTATAGAGTGCTACATGTTGACCGTATGTATATAACAATAAGTATAGAGTGCTACATGTTGACACTATAATGTATGTAACAATAAGTATAGAGTGCTACATGTTGACACTCATGTATATAACAATAAGTATAGAGTGCTACATGTTGACCGTATGTATATAACAATAAGTATAGAGTGCTACATGTTGACACTATAATGTATGTAACAATAAGTATAGAGTGCTACATGTTGACACTATAATGTATGTAACAATAAGTATAGAGTGCTACATGTTGACCGTATGTATATAACAATAAGTATAGAGTGCTACATGTTGACACTATAATGTATGTAACAATAAGTATAGAGTGCTACATGTTGACACTATAATGTATGTAACAATAAGTATAGAGTGCTACATGTTGACACTCATGTATATAACAATAAGTATAGAGTGCTACATGTTGACCGTATGTATATAACAATAAGTATAGAGTGCTACATGTTGACACTATAATGTATGTAACAATAAGTATAGAGTGCTACATGTTGACACTATAATGTATGTAACAATAAGTATAGAGTGCTACATGTTGACCGTATGTATATAACAATAAGTATAGAGTGCTACATGTTGACACTATAATGTATGTAACAATAAGTATAGAGTGCTACATGTTGACCGTATGTATATAACAATAAGTATAGAGTGTTATATGTTGACAGTCTGTATGCAACATTGCTTATTTTAAATTTACTTTTAAGCGCATAATAGCCGTGTTGCCTATAATATATATAATATTTAATCAAACCACGCCTATCGTCTCTATTACGGGGAGAATTCTAGAAATGCCACGGCTTGAGTCCTAGTTTTTTTCAGAGTTTAGGTATAGACGATGTGACACTCTGGTGTAGTCGAGAAGTTATGTTCTCTGTTTAGTAATCACTCTCACCTCCACGTTGTGAGCTCCAATCCCAAACCAAGACCAGAGTTAGTTCACATAATTTGTTTTACGAGGAAATTGTCCAACAGGCTTACGGAAGTTCAATGTTATACACGAGGTCTTTCCTCCACCAATCGCGTAAATTCATCTGTATACAGTTTAATGAAACGTTTAGAAATCTAACATCTGATAGAAGTTTATCAGAGAGAAAAACGTCCAGACCATCAACATATCACCTTTTTGATAAAACATGTTTTCATAACATTATACCCAAAATGATTCTTGAAAAAAGAAAACTTCTCTCATGTTGAAGTATTTATCTGATAATGTGATATTTCTGTCATGCATCGTGGGAACTGATATATAGCAGGTTTTTTTATTGTTTCCTAAAATAAAAACAAGATTTAAGAGAGAACCTTGTAGTTAATACAATTTATGTGATATGACCACGTGATATGACCACGAGCTATAAACACGTGATGTAAAGTGGAGGTATTTGTTTGTAGTTTGAACATGTTTAGGTTGCCGAGCACGTGTTTATTTCCAGTCACGTGAAGGAATGCGTGTCCGTTAAAATACGATCACTTAAATTTAACTTAAATTACGAATCCTCTCAAGAATGAATAAATTGGTAGCCAACACGTGCAGTACATATAATTACAATATATATGATATGGTAATAGGGCAGAACGATTTATATACTCTATCGATGTGATGAGGTCATTATACTTGTAATTAAGGGAACGGATGAATTCACATATACGAATGCACTACAGTTGGTTTATACTCTTTAACCATGGTATAGATAAATGTAACAATATATTTATTCGTACAGTATAATCGCCATCGTGAGGTACTGTTAGCAAGTAGAATTATACAAATGTTTTCCTCGCTGATTATATCAATAACATCTTCCCCACAAATATATTTTTACGAACACGATTATAAATAAAACGTATTCAAAGTATGTCGTATTTCATAGAAATTACTCAACTATCACGTTGGACCGGTTGACACTGATTTCCATATGAAAACAAGATTTTATTCCACGAAGATTTTAATCAATTCTAAGATTTTATGAATATTCCTGTCACGATCCAGTTATTGTCAATGCCATATTTTTTCCACTATATTCATTTTCATGATTAATCAGTGGCTGTTAATCCGCCTGAATCTTTAAACTTCATCAATGATGGAAAAATACAGATGTGAAATCTGTACCCGTGAGTTTGTTGTGTGATTAAGTCGGCTTGTTGATTAAACATTTGTTGTCTTTCCACAAACGGTGTCTTGAGATTACGCCCCCCTTCGTGCCCAAACAACATAAATAATTATCTTTAAATTGCTAAATAGGATAAAGTGTAAACATATATAAATGACATGATTGTTGCTAGCTGCTTATTAATGATTAGTAGACAATGTTTCGTATACTTATTTAAAACTTTAATTAATAAAAAATTGACATTTACAGGACGAAACGCTACAAAATGGCAACATGACTGTAAGATCATGTTTTGATACAGATAAAAACTTAACGTATGCGGACTGGTGTAAAAGATACGTTCAGTATAGACATGAAGGAAGTCAACAGTTTCATAAATAAACAGTACAGCCTTACATTTTTCTCTAGTCTTGATGATATACATAAATCATATTATTTTTCATCCTAATTAGAGTTGTTTATACAAGACTAACTTGATGTTTCAAGTTAAAAGTTCATCTTCTTAAAAACAAGATATCATGTTTGCTAACAGATGGTCTTGTAAACAGGCTAATAAGGCAGACACAATGAACAAGCCTAGGAAACTACGTGAAGAAAAAATATACATTGTAATCGGCGATAATTTTCATAACATATTTAGCATTATTTGCTGAGAAAAAAAGTAAAATCACCATAAGTAATTTAATTGTATTCGTTCTATTATCTATAGAGTTATTTGTCATTGTCTTACGCTTGAAATGAACACAGTCTAGTTTCCAGCGTACTATGCGTCATATAACATAATGTAGGGGCTGGTATTACAACCAAACTAGAAATAGGGTATTACAATATCTATGCACGATATGGTCGTTGACGTCTTAAGTTATTTAATTCATTTTTTACCTTTATATTTTACTAAAATATTTGTTAATTTAATTACAAGCTTACTTCTGTTCACGATACTTAATGTGAATATCGTTTTGTTCCAAGTATCAATGATAGTTCCAATCGATAGCTACATCATCCTTAATGGTCTGGTGAACAGCAGACAAATCTTTTCATGTATAGTGTCTACATTTTAGAATGTTCAACTTAAATTTAATTGGTTTCATTGTGTATTGACTGATTTTACTCGGGACGTCTTTGTGTACAAGTTTTATAACATTTTAAGGAAACACGTGTCCAGTTAAAGGACCACAGGTGTTTCTAGATAGTGTTTAACAATGTATACTTTTATCTAATTTTGTGCAGATATGATGCGCGTATCGACAAATAGATATACAATGTTTTAATTGGTTGTTCATCTTTTGTTAATGTTGTACTCTGGTGGATTGTGAGTCAACAAAGTTTGAGTTTATTGACCGTGGACTTGATAATGTTGTTTTGTCAGTACCTGGTCATACACTGACAACTCATAGTGTGTTCTTTTTGTTAATTAGATTTTCCTGTATAATAGTGACATCCAATGTCTATACTTATTGCTTTGACAAAGAATTTTAATATTATTGACAACAACGCTAGTTTTATTTCATCCAGTCCAAAGTTATGTCTGCACAGCTGAGCCCGTATTAACAATTATACCGAATGACATTTTGAAATTCGATCAAATACATTTAAGAAGTTTATGCTGGTACGAAGCTTAGAACTCATGCTTATATACTACATTTTACGGCTTCACTCATGTCGGAGGACTTTCAGCCTCGCATTTTGTATTAAATATTATTTCACCCGATCCGCGAAGTGAGCACTTTTAAGTCACGTGATGTTTGTAATTAACACGTACAGTGTTGGTGTAATGCATGTACTATTAACCTATAAAATGTTTCTCAAAATAAACCTTTTTATTCATTTCTCTCATAGCCAAATCACTCAATATACTGAGTTGACATACATGAGTTACTTCGAATATCTCCTGGGTGGCATATTTTATCATCATTCACTTCTTTTAATACTGACCTTTACTTAATTGATTATAACACATACAATAAGTTAGGCGACATTTAATTAACGCAAATACAAAGTACATTGCATGCACTATCTATTGAACTACATACATGTTACTATAGGGTGTTAAAAGAACACGAATTCTTTATCCTGTATGTTGATGCTTACATGTCCCTTAAAATAACGTCATCTGATGGCCGCACTGTAAAATGTTTATAATTCAAGTTTATTAGCAATCGCAAAACATTTACCTTTGGTCATTTACAATTACTTTAATATGTTTTAGCAATCGTTCTTGACTATGCCGACAATCTATTTCGCCATAATAAATGCCCTACATAAATACAAAACGTTTACAAGAGTGGTGTTCGGACCTTACAAAGAATCAAATACAGTACCTGGAAAGTTTGCAAGTTTGTTTTCCAATTCAAAACTACCCTCTTCAGACAGAAATGAAAGAAAGTAAGAAATAGTTTGACTTTAAAAGGGAAGTCAATGAATGCCCCACAATGTATGCCAAAGGATTCAGGCATACGCAAGCAAAAAGGATAGTATATAGACAAGCAATCTTTCTAGCAATAAAAGTTAAGAAAAAAGAAACTCTAAAAGACATCACAACATAAGTTTTTGCAAACACCAACAGAACCCATAACCTGATTCCTAAATTATGCATTATATTTAACGAGAGTGAAGTATGATATACCATAAAGGATAACAGACCCTTGTACAGTCATAAGTCCAGGATTGCCTCACCCTTCACGGTGTTTTACAGTCCATCCAGATTTGGCGAAACAGATTCCATGGAAACAGGAATGTAACGATACATTGTTTGCTGTATTCAGAAAACTGTATTTCTAGTTGTATGATACTTTTGTTTAGTTGTTGATTTTGAAATATTCCATGTTTCGTCGTACTTTCATTTTATAGTTGTATTTTATTTGCCCTTATCTAGTTTGTATACTCCTCATTGGGTGGACGATGTCCATCAGCTTGTATAAAAATATTCATATCTTCCTTACGCGCGAATTATTGCTCTGTCACCATTTATCGTCTGCCGTTTTCTGGAGCCTAAAAACGTCACGAGACGCGTTCGTCTGCTACGCATCAATTTGCTATAAAATAACGTGACAACGAAAAACAATTAACGGCTGGTGGTTCACAGGGGAGAGAAACAAATAATGGAAGCATTTATACTAATAACTGAAGATATTACTACTTCTTGTTAACAAGCTAATCATAATCTTCAGGAAGATGGTTTCTGGCTTAGAATATACAATACATCACTTAGTATACGTTCTTTTTAAAACAGTCCAGCAACTGGGAACCACTTACAATAAGCTGTTATGGTTGCAATCGGAAGTATGTTTTCTCATAATAAAACAGTTTTATTTCGTTTCCGCGTTAAACGAGAACGTATAGCTTTCAATTATGACAAGCTTAAATGATAGTTTTATTATTTCTATAGATAAAAATACTCACAGAATATAAATTGCTGAAATTCAATTTACAAAAGAAGGCATTATCTGATAGATGACAAACTGGTGGAATAATGACATCATACAATAATTAGATTTATACTGGTTCGTAAACAACTCTATCATTTAAGTTGAGGCTAATTTATTACATTAAAGTATTTATCATATCTATAGTTATAGATCGAGTGTTTGTTTTGAGTGGGTCCAAATACATAATAAACTAATAAAATATCTAAGTTTGTGGTATTAAAATTAACGGTAGATCGGTGAAAAATGCTGTGGTAACCTGAATATCATATAAATCAATTATTTTATAATTATCTACATGTCGGTGACGTATCTTCAAACCAAACTATCTTAAGATTGTAATCGGTAAACTTATTACCTAGGTTTAATAATGTAAGTTTTGTACGCAAATATTGCACACAATACAGTTCTAGAAGATTACATTTGATATTTATTATACCTAATAATGATCTTTACATTGTACATCAACCTACATACTCTGTGGTATAACTTAATATCGACTCAATAAAAATGTCCAATATTTGTACATCTTACATTCTGGTTATCGTCAGACGACAATATATAAACATCTACACACAACGCCTCCACTGTACCATCACAGCTTTTGTATAACCCGACACCAGAATTCCACATTATATCTTAGAAAAAATATGTGAAGCAATATCTGCAACAACGAATCATTTGACAGGAACATAATACAATCACCCACATGTTGACGTTCATTTAAGTCTTAAAAGTTCTCAACAAAATTGTTTACTAAAGTTATAGCTAAGAGACACCTAAGCATGTTATAATGAATTATATTAACCTTTTACATTTGAAGTTAAATATGTTTTTATTCCATAATATAAGTTAGCTGTTCACAATAACATCTCAAATTTTAGCGGTTAAATTGAGATAGTTTGTTGATGGATTTATTCTGGCATTTATAGCTCATTATACTGGTAACATTGTTCTGTGATCTAGAGAAATAACCAACACTGGTTTATGTGGCAAATAAGACGAATTTTGAGTAAACTTGAGGTCTTGAAGTTGAAGTCACATTTATACCATGATCAGTTTGCTTGATAATTGTATTGATTAATTTAATTCCAAGGACATTTCGATGTTCCGTCCAAGTGGTTTGGTCCGTGTTAGCATGAGGGACACTTTCAAACAGGATGTCAGATTCTATCTGGTTATCGTTTACAGCACTAAGGATTCTTGACCCATTAACGAATGGATTAATATAAACCTATAATATTCCTCTTCTAACTTACTGTATTCATCGGAAATGAAAACTCATGTAATTAAAAAAAAGCACTCAATGATTTATTTAAGTTAATTGTTGATCCGATCCACGCAGACAGGGAACACTACTAAGATTTTCATAATTTACAAAATAAATGAAAATCACTACAGAACATAATATATTGATAATTGTTAAAACGTCATGGATCGAATAGTGTACTGAGACGTTAGTATAGAGACTGATCTGTTTATTTATGTGACAATTATACTTGAATTAAATCAACATATACTTAGAAAGAAATTTTATAAACATAGCATGTGAAGAAATGAGAGATTTTTTCCGAGAACGTTTTAATAAACCGTATTTTATCCAGAATTTTGTCAACATGTGTCATTCCTCATGAATATTTAAGATCGTCAGTTTCGTCCTGCTTTTTTTGTTTTACGTGTCCCAACCTATGTACCATTGTTTTACGTGTCCCAACCTATGTACCATTGTTTTACGTGTCCCAACCTATGTACCATTGTTTTACGTGTCCCAACCTATGTACCATTGTTTTACGTGTCCCAACCTATGTACCATTGTTTTACGTGTCCCAACATATGTACCATTGTTTTACCTGTCCCAACCTATGTACCATTGCTTTACGTGTCACAACCTAAGTACCATTGTTTTACGTGTCCCAACCTATGTACCATTGTTTTACTTGTCCCAACCTATGTACCATTGTTTTACGTGTCCCAACCTATGTACCATTGTTTTACGTTCCCCAACCTATGTACCATTGTTTTACGTGTCCCAACCTATGTACCATTGTTTTACGTGTCCCAACCTATGTACCATTGTATACATTTGTAAATTACTTGCGTAATTCCATATATACAGACATAAGAAAGACAAATAAACAAATAATTACATTGCTTCTCTCTCCTTCAGTACGGTTATATGCCAAACTATATTTGGGACGTTATGACGTCATAGTGAGTCACAAGTTCAGTGCACAAATATGTCAGACTCACGAATATACAAATATGTCAGACTCACGAATATACAAATATGTCAGACTCACGAATATACAAATATGTCAGACTCACGAATATACAAATATGACAGACTCACGAATATACAAATATGACAGACTCACGAATATACAAATATGACAGACTCACGAATATACAAATATGACAGACTCACGAATATACAAATATGACAGACTCACGAATATACAAATATGTCAGACTCACGAATATACAAATATGACAGTTAGCCAGCTAGTTGATTCATATATACCAACCCTAGACGATCCTCGGCGATAGTTTCACACATGTGAGATCTAACCTGTTCATTTAGGTCGTCTAGGTTCACAGCTCATCCTCTTATCATATACTGGAGTTATCTCTTGACTAGCCATACACCATTATACTGATTGTGAAACAGTCATACCATATGTGACTAAATATGATCTTTGACATTTGTACGCAAGTTACAAATATATCTCATAATGTCATTATAACACATTTAACATCTAAATTAGTCCATTCTTCAATATTCTGTCTGTAGTGTTCATCACTTATAACTCAACTGTAATAACCATCAATATATTCACATGTATTCTGGAATATAAGTCCAGACACTGAATTGAAACAAGCAGGGGTTTGTGAAACGACCAGCTGTGTCCGTATTTAAGATAAGGGGCTGTCCCCTTACCATTACCATTGTAAACCTCCTCATTTGGTTTTTGAACAGGGTTGCTTGCAACCTTGTTCTTGGTTACTACCAGTTTTCGACGCTCACAGAATCAAAATCTGAAGCAGAATCTAAAAATAGATTTCATGGCTTCCCCTATCACAACCAGTGAAGAAGTTCATCACCAAACGCCAAAAAAATAGTTCCAAGGAAAAGACGGTAGTCGGTTATATCTGGTTCACACTATCCATATAAAACGACTATGGTGTAAAGATTATAATGTAATATATGTTGCTTAATGAGTGGAATCAAATGAAATACGTTAAAACAAAAGTCGAACATGATGAGATTACTGCGCAGCTGAACTATTGACAGCTGATTTGTAATTAAATCAAAAACGAACTCCTTTAAACATGAAGATTGGTAGCCCATATGAACATTTTTTTTTCAAATAGTTAGCTAAGATATTAAAGAGAAAGTATTGTTGTGTTAAAAAATGTATTTCAATGAAATAAAAAACAAATCTACACGAAAAGTCCAAATCATAATTATTTGCAGTTTTCAGGAAAATCGATAAAAACAATATCAATAATCAACAAACTGTCTAAAACATGTAAATAAATTACTATTAATTTCAGTGATAAATAATAAACCAATCGACCACGGTCGTGGCTGTGTGTGTGGCACTTTGTTGCTGATAATACAACTGATCAAACCCTGTTCTTCCAGCGCTATCAGCGCTTTGATTATTCAATGATATTATCGACATGTACATTTTATTTTTCATTCGACAGCTATGGTTATTTCAGGGCCGACCTAGAGAGTAGTGAGATAAGATACAGGGCCGCCCTAGAGAGTAGTGAGATAAGATACAGGGCCGCCCTAGAGAGTAGTGAGATAAGATACAGGGCCGCCCTAGAGAGTAGTGAGATAAGATACAGGGCCGCCCTAGAGAGTAGTGAGATAAGATACAGGGCCGCCCTAGAGAGTAGTGAGATAAGATACAGGGCCGCCCTAGAGAGTTGTGAGATAAGATACAGGGCCGCCCTAGAGAGTAGTGAGATAAGATACAGGGCCGCCCTAGAGAGTAGTGAGATAAGATACAGGAGAATGGGACATTTATATCCCTACATGTTTCCAATAGTTTCCCTGGTTCTTTATCGTGCCTGGTGTAAAGCTGTTATATTTGTTATATCTGTTATATCTGTTATATTTGTTATATTTGTTATATTTGTTATATTTGTTATATTTGTTATATCTGTTATATTTGTTATATTAGTTATATCTGTTATTTTTGTTATATCTGTTATATTTGTTATATTTGTTATATTAGTTATATTTGTTATATCTGTTATATATGTTATATTTGTTATATTTGTTATATCTGTTATATTTGTTATATTTGTTATATCTGTTATATTTGTTATATATGTTATATTTGTTATATCTGTTATATTTGTTATATTTGTTATATCTGTTTTATCTGTTATATTTGTTATATCTGTTATGTTTGTTATATTTGTTATATTTGTTATATCTGTTATATTTGTTATATTTCCCTTGATTTTCTAGACACAATACTTGGCTCGGTATAGTTGAAATAGGGATACTGAGAAATCCCTGAGAAATTTAAGAGGCGGGCCGAGAATCGAATACCGACATTGTCACGTGACATGCGTGAATAAAAAAACAGAGGGTAACAAAATGACGTTTGTATACCACTTCTTGAGATCGAACTTACGGCCATTTTTTCTGATATGTTTAAGAAGGATAACAAAAACAATAATGTGAGGGTTGATCAACGCGGAAATGCCCCATAATATTTTCTTGTACACTTTCGGTACATTAAACACATCAAATTTGCAACAAATTCACTTATAATACAAATTGAAAAAATATCTCATATTGAATGAACAAAATCGTGTACAATTAATTACGTTTTTTCAGAATCATTAATTGATTAGTAAATTGTCAGCAAATATATATATGACATTCTAAAGTAAAGGTACGTCTTGAGGACCCCTCAGTTTTAACCCTGAAAATAAATTATATTTGTGATAACCTATTTCAACAATCTGAATCATACAGTAAGAAAAGTAAAAGATTCACGCACTGTTGTATACAAACTGACATAATGCACACTGGTCCCTTTGTTTAAAGCATACAGACAGAGCCGACTCATTAAAATCTCCCAGAGAATAAAAAGGTATGCATTGTACAATTTACTGTCAAAACTTTGAACGGTGTAATTCCTCTAGGAAGATTGCATTTTGTTCGCTTCAAGTAATTCCAACACCTACTCCTGACTTCCATGACCTTCAGAAAATAACCACATGTAACAGATCCATCAATTATTTGGGGTAAAACACCTTGAAAACGTAACTAAAGTTTCTTAAAACGTTCGTTCGTTGCAATTTCTTACCAAATTAGTAACATAACCAGTCTGCTTAAAACTAGCATTCACTAGCAGTAAATGAAATGGTCGTCAATTTTTACCAACCCGAAATAGTTTCCAAGCCTGCCGTATGCGATATTTTAAAACACTAAGAAAAGATGAAATTATACGTCAAGAAGAGAACCTCTCAGCTCAACAAGTATCAAATAAGGTAATGTTTCCCCTGTCAAACATCTATTCATAGTTCATGAACTATTCATGAACTACTAAGAATAGTTAAAAGATAATTCATGTTTTCATGAATTCCATTCAAAGGGAAAATGTTTCAAGTAGATCAACAATTTGAAAACAATATTTCATCGACAGTAGATATACAATGTAATATACATGAACCCACTGTTGACAGTAGATATACAATGTAATATACATGAACCCACTGTTGACAGTAGATATACAATGTAATATACATGAACCCACTGTTGACAGTAGATATACAATGTAATATACATGAACCCACTGTTGACAGTAGATATACAATGTAATATACATGAACCCACTGTTGACAGTAGATATACAATGTAATATACATGAACCCACTGTTGACAGTAGATATACAATGTAATATACATGAACCCACTGTTGACAGTAGATATACAATGTAATATACATGAACCCACTGTTGACAGTAGATATACAATGTAATATACATGAACCCACTGTTGACAGTAGATATACAATGTAATATACATGAACCCACTGTTGACAGTAGATATACAATGTAATATACATGAACCCACTGTTGACAGTAGATATACAATGTAATATACATGAACCCACTGTTGACAGTAGATATACAATGTAATATACATGAACCCACTGTTGACAGTAGATATACAATGTAATATACATGAACCCACTGTTGACAGTAGATATACAATGTAATATACATGAACCCACTGTTGACAGTAGATATACAATGTAATATACATGAACCCACTGTTGACAGTAGATATACAATGTAATATACATGAACCCACTGTTGACAGTAGATATACAATGTAATATACATGAACCCACTGTTGACAGTAGATATACAATGTAATATACATGAACCCACTGTTGACAGTAGATATACAATGTAATATACATGAACCCACTGTTGACAGTAGATATACAATGTAACATACATGAACTCACTGTTGACAGTAGATATACAATGTAATATACATGAACCCACTGTTGACAGTAGATACACAATGTAATATACATAAACCCACTGTTGACAGTAGATATACAATGTAACATACATGAACCCACTGTTGACAGTAGATACACAATGTAATATACATAAACCCACTGTTGACAGTAGATATACAATGTAATATACATAAACCCACTGTTGACAGTAGATACACAATGTAATATACATGAACCCACTGTTGACAGTAGATATACAATGTAATATACATGAACCCACTGTTGACAGTAGATATACAATGTAATATACATGAACCCACTGTTGACAGTAGATATACAATGTAATATACATGAACCCACTGTTGACAGTAGATATACAATGTAATATACATGAACCCACTGTTGACCCTCACAACGAAATTATGTTTATGATTTGTCGAAAGTTCACATTTTATTGAAGACAGAGATCATGAATTACGTATATTTAACAAGAACATGAAAGCATACTTGACATGTCATGTAAACACCACAATAGTTTGGACCACTGCTGGGGTGCATTAAATTGGAAACCACTTCCGATAATTAAGGGTATATTTCTAGAGTTGAATGTCTTCCCAGTATCATATTGCACATTGTCTAATTGAATGTAATGTATGATCCATTCAAAGCAGCTTAGATTTCATACTGTCGAATTCATTCAAGAAACGGGGACCACAATTGAATGATTTCTTTTCTAAGAAAAACTAGAGCATTGTAAACGTATGTCGTGAATATGGATATTTATCAAGGACAGATTTAATATATCAAATGATAAAAACATGTGTGTCAGAATGTACAAATGTGTGTGAGAATGTAAACATGAAGTATGTTTGTTGTTCTCAATTACGTATAGCATTTTATGTACCGCAATAAAAACTCTCGTAGTGTGCCTTAAATCAAATGATATGAACATTGCTTTAGAAAAAATCTAAATTAATGTATTCATTATGAAATAAGTAGTTAGTGGGTTACCATTCAGCCGTTATACAGAATTTACTTTTTTCAAAATAAATAGAGATTACGCAACGATAAGCTGGCATTCTCTGTAAAAATATAGAATATTCTTTCGGTCGCTTAAGAGGCTGATACAAGTTGTATTTGTTGTTTACACTGCTTCAAGACCCTCGTGAAGAATACATTTATAATGAAATCAACATGTTTGATGTTGTTTACAGTGGAGTCACAATATTTCCATTGTTTGTTGTCTAAACTATCATGAATTACAGCATTAAGTTATGATGCAGCAATGAGTAATAAGGCATACTACATGGTAGGATGTATCATGAAACAGTGATAATTGTAATTTATATCAACCAACTGATGTTGATAGGAAGGTTATAGTTGAGATATAGTTACATAATGATGTGATGATGATAATGGTGGTTATACTGTTGATGATGAAAGTGAAGGTGGTGTAGGAGGTGATTATGATGATGATGATTTGTACGAACATTGTAAGGACAGTGATAACGTCTTATTGACACAGCAATTGTTTCGCTTATGTCACAAACAAAAACGTTTTGAAATTGTGTTTTTGTTATAAGCAAGTTAAAAGAGGGCATTTCATTTATATACCAAAAAGGCGCTCGCCTTAGACGACATATAATACACCAGTCCTAAACATATCAATTATAGATTATAAACCTAGAAAAATTAAATATTAATAATAAAATAAAATTGTAGGATTGATTGTTTCGTAGTATATCTTTAAAAGAAATTGTCATTTAGTTGCGTAAATCTGTATATTTTAAAATAAAAAAGATCAATTAAAAGAAATAAAAGAAATTGTAATTTTTATACTTCAGTTTCACGTTTTCTATAATGTTCAATTTACTTCTAGGGTTGCATCTTTTATTCAGCCATAAATCGGGCTCAAAAATGTCACATGTGAATACATGCAGAGTTTTACGACATGTCGCAAAATCTTTATTCTTAGACGTTTGACGGTCCCTCGTGGCATTATTTAAAATTATCTTCTAATACTGTTTGGTAATAGTGGAATGAAACTATCATTAAATTGGATATAATTAAAACTTAGCTCATTAAAACGTGTCGATTTTCGATAAAATATTTCTCAGGAACAAATTTTCTACAATAACATACACTGGAATTAAAATACGATCAGTAACGTGGCACGCGAACAAAATCACACAAAATAAAATGTGTTTAACCTGTATTGTAGAATGAAAACTGAGCATATTTAGAGAAATATTTAAGATTCTAAACATGTAACATATAATCATACCATGTAACATATCGACTGTGGAGAAAATGCGGAAAATGTGAGACAAAATTACAGTAATTTTGAAATCCATGTCATAATCATTGTGACATTATTATATAATCATTGTGACATTATTATATTCGTCGCGTGTGATAGGAATGACTTTATATAACACAAGACTTTCTAAATAATACTGGATGGTACTTTAAGTAAAAGAAAAACAAGATATTTGAAAAATACCTAGATGTGTAGACTAAGACCTTGATTATAAATATCCAACAAGAACAATAAAACAATGTGTGAAATGTAACTACAAATATAAATATAAATGTTCTTGTTAAGTAAAGTATCTAGTTGACAGTAGAAAATAATTAAACATATAAATATGTTAAAAAATCAATTATAAAGTTATATACATGTACACATAAAAAAAAATATATATAAGAGTAACTTACCGCCAACACAGCATCCCATCAAACAGAAGAGCACGTGCGTATAAACATCCATTATTTCTTTCAGTTTTAACAGCTATCCATACGTTGACAAAAAAGTTAATTTTGTTCAAACATTTATCATAGGATAGTGCTCAGTCCCCTGTCTGGTATATAGAACTCCACTTTTCAACACACGTCAGAAAAGATTATAATCCATATTATTTTCTTCTTCTTTTTGATACAAAATTAAAACATTAAGAACCGCTGGAGATATCAAAATTTAGCAGATAATCCACAATAATGACATCAGCATGGAGTGCTCCATCTGAAACAATAACCAAGTCAACTATTTCGTATTTATTTCATTACAAGCACATTCAAAAGTTTCCAAAGTTCCTAATTAGTAATTATACACAGACGATAAGTCAGTTAGTGATAGAGCAAAACTTATTCTCTCCGACTACAAAAAGAAATTCATTTATTTCAGACCTACAAACTCGAATACATTGAGCCAGTAGCGATAATAAATAAAATTAGGAACTTCGCGCGCGAGTTTACTACTTCGCGATAATTTTCCAGACTAAGCGAGTTATATATTCAAAAGATAAACTTTACTGTAACATAGTTAAAGGTTGACCACGTTTATAATACAGTATACCAGATTTATATAGACTTTCTCAACTCATGGATTATGTTTCTAGAAAAGCAGGAAATTAGAAAATATTCATTAAACCGAATTTTACGCACTGTGTAATACCAGAGAAGTATTTTCTCATTGCTAACCATTCGCGAGCAGGAATAGTTGACTAGTGATTAGAAATATTGATTGTTGATATTTTAAATGGTTTATATTAATCACTGAGACTGTATCGCGTCTTACATTTATGGTATAATACTTAATATTCAGTTAAGATTGAATACAACAATTGTTACAATATGTTTCATTTACCGCCGGATGACACAAACATTAAAACGCGCCGACGTTATTCGAATTTTTCGACATACGCTCGCATGATGAAATTAACTGATATTTTCGCCTAATTAACCTTTCCGTTAAATATTCAAATCACTTTCGGAATGAAAGGCCCTTATTAGGAAGTATCAGCCACTTACGTGCATCACATATGTCGGATATAAAGATGATTGTCAGACGATATCAACATGGAGTGCTATTTAAGAGCTCTTCAATTCCATTCTGTTTCAACGTTGGGAAAAATACTCCTCTTAATATTACTTGATCCTTTTTGCCTGGAGAGAAAAATATAACTTATTATGATACAATCATGGTTCGTAAATTGATGTTATTAAAATATATATCATTCTGACTATATAGCTTCTAGGAAGAACAATGATTTAAACTATTCCTTAAGGTGTGCCGTAAATATTACCAGCAAAGGTTACAGAACCAAAAGCTGAAGAAATAATGACTGCAACAGGAGAGTTGATGAAAATAAATGTTGACACCTTATGGAAGAAAATTAAACACTAAGATAATGTACAACAGATTGATATGCTCCGGTGCCTGTGCTGAAAAGATGCATGATTTTCTTTAGACATTGAAAACCCGAAGGAATTGTATGAAAGATTCATATGACAAAATCTTGAACGGTGCAAGATATTTATAGTTCATTGGTGCTGTCAGTCGAGACGGGCAAATATGTCAAAACGCCGCATTCGTTCTTGTTTATATTTCATTCTAGGTCTTGTGAGACCAACAAGCGTTCGAATAAAACGCTAAAATCGTCCACATTTTTTCACTGTGGTATGTAAACGTATTGACTTCTGTTTCGCGAAGTCGTCAATTTCGGCACATTATATATTATACACATGAAACTTCAATCACTTAAATATTGCATAAGAATCGCCGAACTTTATATCTTTGAGTTAAATTTCAGCGTAAACTTTCCAAAGCATCAGATCTACGCGTCTAAGAGTTCAATCAATATTACATCATAATGAACAATTATCCTGGCACTTGTTAAACAGCTTAACAGTGTAAATTATCATGATAGCAGTTAACAGGTTCATATAGACATACAACAGACTTGCGCGTGTTATTATGTACATTTACTCCAAGGTATCTTTCAAAGATTTTATTAAATGGCGAAGGGGCGAAAAATTCGTCATAATCATGAGATTTTGAAATAATTTCCATGACGAAATAAGACTTCTAGTTTAACTATTACCACTTTTATCTCCAGCTTTGATAACATCCACCTGTATTGTTTCTTCTGCGAATATATAAACGTCTGAATGAATACAACCATTGTTGCACACAGCGTGCAAATCTTATCAGAAATAAGAAAAGTGATCTGAAAAACGCCTCCGCTAAAATTTGTATTTTTACTTTCTGTAAAAGAGCACTACGAAATAAATGTATTAAAAACTCTTACCTCTTTTATTCTATAAATTCTGATGATTTAATGATTTATCTTCACTCATGTTATACAAGAGACCTGAAAAAAAGACGAACAAATAATTTCAATAATCTTTCCAGGTTTAAATATTGTTCCTGAGAAACTATACGCACCAAACTTTCAGTAAGTTAGCTCACATTTAAACTATAGAATACGTACTAGACAATAGATAGAATTAAGTAAGATTTTATTTATCTAATTTGAAGAAATGTAAGACCTCGTTAAGCATAATTTTGTTTTCAAGTATTTAAATCCGAAGTGGTGAAAATCTAAAACAAAGCTTGTCTAATCCCTACAAGAAGAACGTTTCCCGGCTGTTAATCCATTTTTCATTTCCCAGATTTTATTATTTTTCATAGCACTACAGTGATCGATTCATTATCCCCTTATTGCTCCCGAAATGATCCCTAGTTCAGCTGTAAAACATTAATTCCTTTTTATTTTATCCTTTTTTTTCCTCGGAAATATTTTCTCCTTTCAAGGAATATTACTTGAATACTTTCCTCATAAAACGTCTAAGTGACTAGATGACTCCAGAAAATTACCCAGAAAGCATAGAAATTATGTATAATTTTACCATTTATCCGCGAAATTCGTTATAATTCAATAAACCCCTAGCGAAAGTAATTTTGTCGTGCGCAATTCGGAGCCGGATTTAAGACGAGAGTGAGTGAAGCGCGAACGTCCGTGAACAGCGGGACTGTAAGAAACGTATGTGCCGTGGGCCAATATCGACCTAACAAGGTTGCGGCAAATATTTACTCAGAAAATACGATGATAGATATGACAATGTTTATAATATTGTCTTGTCTATCAATGCTTGTATTGTATTGTAATTACACAAGAATATACGATTGTTTCCATTTCAGTCGTGAAATTCATTTATTCCGCCATATTGAGCCGGATCAATAACTGAAGTTTTTCAATCTCCCTTTAAATCCAATGCCCTGAACATGCCCCCGCTATCATGCCTACAGTTTACAGTAACTGTATACAAATCAGATAAGTCCTTTCAAAGCCATGGTGAGCGTCAAGCGTCAACTTCCGTTTTATTAACAAGTCTGCTGATTCAATATTTTGTCGCAATGAAAGCCCAGCTTCCGTTCTTTTATTCGTTTATTTCCAGCGCTGGGGAATTATATAATGTCTTGCTAATGAGGATTGTAGAAGCTTTCTATAGAATATAAATTCTATGAGAAATATTCCATCATATGTGTACCAACAATGCATGCATGACTTCATGTTGATGTTAAGTTAAACTTGTGCTAGCATTTTATCATGGCTGTGTAAATCTTTAATGTTAATGATGATCTGTATTATCGTCCACTGATGCTTTTATCATATTGAGATAAACGGTTTGTGTGAACAAAAAGTCCCTTAAAATCAATTGCAGCAAAAAACCAGAACCTTTGTGACATTGATTAGAAGGTTTTTAAATAAATGTATAGTCGAGGGTAAAAGTTACCTCCATTGGTTGAATTATACCGGAATGATAATTATGTAAACCGCGGCATTCATTAAGAGAATTTCTTTTTTTTTTGCTTTTTATTTCTACCAGAAAGTTTTATTCCAAATGACCGAGCAATTTATTTGATAAAACTTTACTCTATCTGTCTCGGCCAATAAGCTCCGGGTAGATCTAAGACAGATAGGTAAATATAGGTTTGTAATCGATAACAATTGAAAAAGATCTGAACATTGACGGTGATTAGCATCAATGTGATAATTATTATGATGTATTATTACAAGAAATGCTTCGTCTTATTTGAGTTGATGTTCCATACGAAAAATTCAATAACTGCAACTGGTTATACAAAACATCGATCATTGACGTGAAATTCTACCCTGAGAAAAAGTAGGACGACCAATTGTACTTTCAATCCATCAAACCACGTGGCATCTATAATAATGACAACAACAAACATCCGACGCTTTATGATTAAACAATTACGAAAAATCACATAAATGAAAGGAGGTTTCCGATTTTGATTTCATTACAGGCTGCTATAAATTCACTGCGTAACCACAGAAAAAGCAGTCAAATAAAAAATATGTATAAAACTTCTGTCGTGATTCATGGACTTTTTAAATCTAACTATTCATAAAGTTTGTCTTTAAATTAATGCTAATACCTCCTGTGTAAAATCTTGTTTGTTGCATGCTTCTTGTATTACAAAGTTTTTGTTCATTTTACCATCAGCTATTATTGAAGAAGCAATATTCCGCCAATCTAAGCCCTTCTTTCGAAATCTTTCCTATAACAACCTCAGAATGATGACGTATATATATGAGGTGTTTGTATGACGTATTTGTATAGTTAGCTTGACATAATCTGCATGTGGCTATGACGGATTTCAAAGCGGGTTTCTGTATTTTGTAGCGGAAATGCAAAACTAGCGAACTGTGCCTCAGAATGTTTATGTATTAGTTATCGTTCATATTTTGAATTTTATGGGATATATCACAAGCGACGCGAAGCGGAGCGCAGTGATTATGTCCCATAAAATTCAAAATATGAACGATAACTGATTTACAGTTTGTCCTAATTTCTGTCACGTACGCATATTTTGTCGAGATCATCACTAAAGATGTAATTTGACATCGCCCACAAAGTACCTCGGTTATATACTACATGTATTTAGAGGGAAATTAAAAAGAAAGCGGGACATTCAGTGTGCTTTAAATGCGTTAATAAAAGCCAACATTTACCTGTAACAATGAATTTTTTTAGCTCAGGACGAATTCCAGATCTATAATTGTTTTATTCTTGAGGAACTGGTATTGTGTTAGTTATTATATAAACAATCAATATCCAGCAATGCATGGTTTTAATGTTTCTTACTGTTTAACCATTCTTTCAATTTAGACCATTAGGCCTATGCACCTTTATTTTACAGTTTTCGACCGTTCTGTTTCGAGAAATACTTGTTAACAATAACAGCATAAAGCCCTGTCTTTTCCCAGTAAAGTAAACTTTTCGTTTTACCATGACAGTTCTAAAATGACATAATAGGCTATACGTGGCCTACGAGTATTGCGCTTGTTAATCACGACATCTCACCGCTGGAAGTTGGAGTGTGGGATAACATGTAGTCGCTAACTGAGGTGTCTAGTACTGGCCTATCTAAAACGTGTAATCTATCTCTGAGCTCAAATCTTAATTCCATTCCCAAAGTATTACGGTTGAATATATGGAGCTGATTATTAATTTACAAAATACATATTTAGGTCGAATATCATGCAATTTTCATGTACATGTGTATCAATATCATGAGTAATGTAATAATTAATTTAGAAACATCGAAAGACAAGCTATGAGATTTGATTAACAGTTTTATAACCATGGGACCTGGTACTACCAAGGAACGATGGTAAAACTGCCCGCCTGTATTTGACTGAAATGCTGTTGTCACAGTGAACGGGCTTGACGCAAAAAATAACAAAAAGCATGGAAAATTCGTATGCTAAAGATACGACTTGGTTCAGTATGATGCAATCTCTTATAAAGTCTATGGTGATTAAACTCCGCCTATTTTTTTGAGCACCGTGCCATTGCGGTAAATGATGACGTATTTTGCACCGCCCTAATCAGCGTTTGGTCACGTAGCACACAAACTTGACTTATTTTATCTATATCAGGGTTTTCGGCACATTTTATGCGATATATTTTTCAAATTTCAAATGAAATTTCATTGGACGAGAAATTAGGACAAACTGTAAACATCTTTTCATTTGTATGTATTAGTTATCGTTCATATTTTGAATTTTATGGGATATATCACAAGCGACGCGAAGCGGAGCGCAGTGATATGTCGCATAAAATTCATAATATGAACGATAACTGATTTACAGTTTGTCCTAATTTCTGTCACGTATGCATGTTTTGTCTCGACAAAAACTGTCAATCATCACTATAGATGTAATTTGACGCCGCCCACTACGTACCTCCGTTCAGAGGGAAATTAAAAAGAAAGCGGGGGCATTCAGTGTGCTTTATATGCGTTAATAAGAGCCAACATTTGCATGTAGCAATGGATTTTCACTAAGCTTACGATGAATTCTAGATCTATGGTTGTTTAATTCTTGAGGCTTACTTACTATATTAACAATCAATACCCAGAAATGCATGATTTCAATGTTTCTTACTGTTTGACCATTCTTTCAGTTCGGTCCATTAGGCCTATGCAGCGTTATTTACAGTTTTCGACCGTTCTATTTCTTGCCCAACTTCTTGGATTCTTGCACATGTTTAAGTTCGAGTCCGGCTTAGATCGGAAAATCTTGTAAGTGGCCCAGATGTTATACAACTTACAATCGACTTCTGAGCATCAAATCCATTCCATTCTCAACGTATTATTGTTGAATACATATAAGGTGCTGGTTGATTTATAAAATGCAAATTCAGGTTGATTACGATGATGTAAGATTCATGTATCTACATGTATTTATGAGTAATTATTATAACCATGGAACCTGGTACTACTACCTAGGAACGATGGCAAGATGGACTGCCCGCTTATATTTGACTGAAATTCTGTTGTAAACGGGCTTTAAATTCAACAAAAATTGCGAAAACCATGGAAAATTCTTGTGCTATACGACCTGATTCGAATGACGCAATCTCCCACGAAGTGTACGAGTAGTTTAAACTCCGCCTACTTTATTGCACGGTTAAGGGTGACGTAATAAAACTGATGCAACTTGCACCGCCCTTTTCAGCGTTTGGTCACGTAGCACACAAATTCGACTTATTTTCTCCATATCAGGGTTTCGGCAAATTTTATGCGATATATTTTTCAAATTTCAAATGAAATGCGGACATTTCATTGGACGAGAAATTAGGACAAACTGTAAGTATGGCGTATTACGTAATAAACAGCGGGGATCTGGGTACGGAATTTCTTTAAAGTCAAGTATCTAACGAACGGAGAACGTTATAAAAAACTGAGACACGGTTCTTTGCATTATAGGCTATTATACATTTATATTTGTTGTAATATATTCCTATATACAGAGTAGTTATCGTTGTTCAAAAAATTATAAATTGCGTGCTATTGGTTTATAGGAGACCAACCAAATAAAATATTTGTTTCAAATCACTTGCAATGGACTTCATACAGTGGGTTTATTTCAGTATGTGATTATGGTTCAGTTTTTGAATCTATAAATTGGTGAAACTTGATATCACCCGACATCCAGTCCTGTTACTTTAACGAGCATTTTAATATCAACAGCATTCTCTTACAACATCCACTTATTTTTTGGACCCTATTTCTGAACCGTCTCTGTCTAGAGACTTGTCACTTTGGCCCCTAGTGAGATCTTAATATCAACGTTAATAGAACATGTTTGCCTGAATATTTCTATACAGTTACCATCAGGGTAATGAAATGTTACAGGTTAATACGTCTAGGAAATATTTCATATTGCACACATTGCAGTCACTTCCGTCATGTCATTGTTTCTATAAGTTGTTTTTCCTGTATAAAGTGAAGTATTAATATGGAACCAATTTATGCACGATACGTGTCAAGGATTTACGTTGTTATGAAACAAACATGCTTAAATGAGACTAATTGGGAAGAAATGGGACAAGTTTGTTGTTGATATCACAACACAACAGAAATAATAACAACAGCTCACATAAGATATCTAATTTGAAATCTAGATAACTTTACATGAGAGACGGCACCATTGAATATAAGTTGTAAATATACTGCAAATAAATTTAACATTTTTTTAAACAAACATTGTAATTCTACAAAGTATTAGCTTGATATTGATTGGTGTTGTTAATAATACAATGATGTTGATTAGTTGGTCACATTTATCTATTGGGACGAAGCATGTCTTTAATGAGCATTACAAATGTGTTAAATTAATTTATTTAACTGATTTGAACAATTCTATAATTATGTTAAAATAGGTAGGCAATTATATGTATTATTATACCTCACGTAACTTATTTACTCTATAGCCTTATGTGACGTTATAGGGTGACAATCCGTAATGTTACCCTCTGACATTACATTTCGGCCCGCTTGCCAAAACGAAACTGCCCTCACGCGCTGACGCGATATTACCGGGTGTCGTGGTTTAGTCAATCTGTTCTATACCCTAGACGTTTTTATGGGCGATTATCAAAATCCACTCATAATTTGACATCCCGTTTACCAGATAATTTGACAGCGAAAATAACTATATAATTTTTATGCTTCGTTTCAATCACTGAAGAAGACTTAGTGTTTTGACTCAACCAGTACGAATAGTATAATTATTAGCATGTTTGTTGCATTCTTGTCTTTCTAAATTATTGTTTTGTTCGGTATAATAAAATAAATATCACATCCCACATAACATTACGTTCTATCACCCTATGTGGGATGTGATATTTATATAATAATATTAAATAAAAAACCGCACTAAATCCATGACCGTTTTATATTAACAGAATAATCTGTATTAACCTACACGAATTCGTTTAACAGCATAGTCCTTTGATTTTAAATATCAGCAGGACATTGTTTAACAGCATAGCCCTTTGATTTTAAATATCAGCAGGACATTGTTTAACAGCATAGTCCTTTGATTTTAAATATCAGCAGGACATTGTTTAACAGCATAGTCCTTTGATTTTAAATATCAGCAGGACATTGTTTAACAGCATAGTCCTTTGATTTTAAATATCAGCAGGACATTGTTTAACAGCATAGCCCTTTGATTTTAAATATCAGCAGGACATTGTTTAACAGCATAGTCCTTTGATTTTAAATATCAGCAGGACATTGTTTAACAGCATAGTCCTTTGATTTTAAATATCAGCAGGACATTGTTTAACAGCATAGCCCTTTGATTTTAAATATCAGCAGGACATTGTTTAACAGCATAGCCCTTTGATTTTAAATATCAGCAGGACATTGTTTAACAGCATAGTCCTTTGATTTTAAATATCAGCAGGACATTGTTTAACAGCATAGTCCTTTGATTTTAAATATCAGCAGGACATTGTTTAACAGCATAGCCCTTTGATTTTAAATATCAGCAGGACATTGTTTAACAGCATAGCCCTTTGATTTTAAATATCAGCAGGTCATTGTTTATTTAAATTTTCTTGACCGTTTTTTATATACACATTCAAAAATACGTTTGTATAAAGATGTTCAAGTCTAGTTTACAACACTAAGTGTATTCTGGTAGGAGACTTAAGTAAATCCTCACAGCTGAATTTAATTTGAAATTTAAAGTAAAACCATTCATATCCGAGATCGTTGGCTTAAACGATTTGAATGGAACAATGCATGTTCTATGTGTGAAAATAAGTTTTTCTGGAGAACAAGAATAAACTAATTACAAATGTAGTGTTATAAATAAAGAATTCAAATCTTTAAAAAGGGATTTTATATTATACATGTAACACTAAAATTATATACACACGACAATGTATACTTGCTTGTTATTTTCATTATTTATATTTTTATCTAACTTAGATATATATACGTAAATCTTTGTTTCATGCAAGTAGGTGGGTATATAAGTACAACAACTTACTGATAATTAGTACATGAATATATCAGATCTATATAGGGAATCATAACATTTACAACCCTGTAAATAAGTTATATTGTAATTTGGTGATTTCATCTCAATAAGTCACAAATGTTTCATCAAAATTTGATAATTTTCATGAATTATGTACATAAATAAGCCGCAATGAAATCGTGTTATTTTGGAGATATTTTTTCGATTCGTCTCGTGCTATCACGCGAGATTCTGACCTTAAGAATGACACTGCTAAAATGGATCGTTTGATTCGGAAATTTCAAACCATTAATAAATTGATTAAAATTACCCTGCTAGAGAAGTAATGTCGACTTGAAGGAAACACACAAGAAATAAAACATGGTGTAAAACAGCTTGAAACGAAAAGAAAATTGAGAAAATTATTTTTATCCGCTGACAGTATTTGACTTGAATATTTGATATATCACAAACATGGACTAAATCTAGCCGGAAAGCTCGATTTTATCCTCAATCTTTTATTCATCCTGAAAATACAAACTTATTGTTGATGTTTGTCAAGCACGAAATTCACACATTTCAAAGAAATCTTAAATTATACATGTGTGCAAAAAGTTTCAGTGAAGAGAACAGACCGCGATGTTTCCCCGAAAAATGCAAAGAGGAAACAAAGCACTGGTTTTTATCATATCACGTGACATGACGTTTTTTATAATATCACGTGATATGACGTATTTTTATATTAAAATCATTGGTAACAGTCATTTCTACATGCTAAACAATTTATGAGATCAATTCAGAACCATATTTTAATCATTGGGGTTTTATTAAACTGAAATGTTAAGTATATTTTTAAATTTCTAATAGCATCGTATTCGCCATTAAATAACGTTTCCCTTTTTTAATCTATGAGAAATAATCGTCAAGAAATCAAGACTCATCGATTAAAATTCAATTATGTTCGTATCATCTTTGATATTTTACTAAAATTCTCCTTGTGAATAATGCTTGAAATTTCAAGTTAAATTTAGTCGCCACGGTAACGGAATTTTACGTTGGTGAGAAGTGTACAAGATTGACAGACGATACGTTTTCCCACCGGAAGTGTCTGATGAATTCAAGTTTAACTAATGTCTGCTAACTTTGATGTCGCCTGCAGCATCAACAAACACCAGGGACATAAGAGAAATAGTTTATATTTGTTGATCAAAACAATATCATCAGACGATTTCAAGTTATTCGAACAACGCCAGTTTCGTTTTATACATCTAAATAAAATCTTATGCTATGACAAAATATAAATAAGGTCTTCTTGTTCGGTGCGAATACAAGTTAAGACCATTTCTCAACAGTCGGTCGGGAAATTATTCCTACATAATCAGATGACTATGCAAAATCGTAAACGAGCAATAAAAAACAGTCGTAAGAATTCTAAACAATCATCTACCTACAGTGTTTACTATGAGTACACATATTTCAAGGAATGATGACAACATATTTCACGTGCTGTATTATGCTGTACATGCTAAACATATATCACATGGACATTTTACAATTGCATGACAGGTGTAGAAAAGCATAGTACTTTGTTATGCATAAAAATTCATGCGCGCCGAGCGAGTGAAGGCTATGCAAAGCTGAATTATCGTTCAGTTTCAAAAACTCAGCCCAATATATCAGAACATGTTTACATGTATGTTTTATAAGAACATGTGTACATGTATGTTTTATAAGAACATGTTTATATGTATGTTTTATAAGAACATGTTTATATGTATGTTTTATAAGAACATGTGTACATGTATGTTTTATAAGAACATGTGTACATGTATGTTTTATAAGAACATGTGTACATGTATGTTTTATAAGAACATGTGTACATGTATGTTTTATAAGAACATGTTTACATGTATGTTTTATAAGAACATGTGTACATGTATGTTTTATAAGAACATGTTTATATGTATGTTTTATAAGAACATGTGTACATGTATGTTTTATAAGAACATGTGTACATGTATGTTTTATAAGAACATGTGTACATGTATGTTTTATAAGAACATGTTTATATGTATGTTTTATAAGAACATGTTTACGTGTATGTTTTATAAGAACATGTTTATATGTGTGTTTTATAAGAACATGTTTATATGTATGTTTTATAAGAACATGTTTATATGTATGTTTTATAAGAACATGTTTATATGTGTGTTTTATAAGAACATGTTTATATGTATGTTTTATAAGAACATGTTTATATGTGTGTTTTATAAGAACATGTTTATATGTATGTTTTATAAGAACATGTTTATATGTGTGTTTTATAAGAACATGTTTATATGTGTGTTTTATAAGAACATGTTTATATGTATGTTTTATAAGAACATGTTTATATGTGTGTTTTATAAGAACATGTTTATATGTGTGTTTTATAAGAACATGTTTATATGTGTGTTTTATAAGAACATGTTTATATGTATGTTTTATAAGAACATGTTTATATGTATGTTTTATAAGAACATGTTTATATGTATGTTTTATAAGAACATGTTTATATGTATGTTTTATAAGAACATGTTTATATGTATGTTTTATAAGAACATGTTTATATGTGTGTTTTATAAGAACATGTTTATATGTGTGTTTTATAAGAACATGTTTATATGTGTGTTTTATAAGAACATGTTTATATGTGTGTTTTATAAGAACATGTTTATATGTATGTTTTATAAGAACATGTTTATATGTGTGTTTTATAAGAACATGTTTATATGTATGTTTTATAAGAACATGTTTATATGTATGTTTTATAAGAACATGTTTATATGTATGTTTTATAAGAACATGTTTATATGTATGTTTTATAAGAACATGTTTATATGTGTGTTTTATAAGAACATGTTTATATGTATGTTTTATAAGAACATGTTTATATGTATGTTTTATAAGAACATGTTTATATGTATGTTTTATAAGAACATGTTTATATGTATGTTTTATAAGAACATGTTTATATGTATGTTTTATAAGAACATGTTTATATGTGTGTTTTATAAGAACATGTTTATATGTATGTTTTATAAGAACATGTTTATATGTGTGTTTTATAAGAACATGTTTATATGTGTGTTTTATAAGAACATGTTTATATGTGTGTTTTATAAGAACATGTTTATATATGTGTTTTATAAGAACATGTTTATATGTATGTTTTATAAGAACATGTTTATATGTATGTTTTATAAGAACATGTTTATATGTGTGTTTTATAAGAACAATTGTTTTTATAGACATTTCGAATAAGTGAATTGTACATGTAGTATTTGAATAAATAAGTGCTTTGATATGGTTCCTGTTATTTGTTCGAGTACAAGACCGAACGACTGTCCCGAGGACAAATAACAAGGCCTGTATCAAATCACTTATTCATTGACAATTTTATTAAATATCTAAAGAAGTTTTGGCCCTGCTCTAGCAGCCAATTAAATTGCTTAAGATGCAGGCTTTATATCTATATCACTTTTCGAGCCCTGGCCAGGATGTGGTGATATAGATATGTGATATAGATAATGCAGATCAAAACGGCCCACTTCAAAAACGACCCAATACCGAAACGGCTTAATTCCATACCAGCCCGTACTAAAACGGACCGTTCTTTAAGTTAAACAAAGTTTATTGACAATATGCATAAGAAAATGAGCACATGAGCAGAATGCATTTTAACAGTTTTTTTAGTAAACTCTTTAATTTCTTTAACGCATTACTTGAATGAAAAACTGGGCCGTTTTGGACCGGTCAATTTTTGAAGTTGGCCGTTTTGACCCGACACCATTGGAAATGCCGCTGCATTATTAAGCCAGGCAATAAATAAGTTATATGGCTGATAATAAATAATTATTTAGTAAAAGGAGAAAATATACTAAGAAGTAATATAAATTAATGACATATTTTAAATTAATTCATGTAATTTTTGCATTTAATTTGATTAATTTACCGGGTTGTAACAAGGCACGTATAGCGGAGGAAGACACTAGACGTACACTTAGGTCAAACAAATTGACCTCTATGTAAAATGTAGAACTTGTCTGCTCACAGGTGGGAATCTAACTGACTGTACTAACAGGATCGATGTGACTAATCACCAAACGTAATCATGGAGGCCCCGAATGTTACCTAAATGTTACTTATCCAATTTTAGTTTGGTTTGTCATCCAAGAATGACAGTACTATTCATATGTTTCTTTTCACTGGTAGTTCAGCACAACGTTTCTATGTATGACAGAACCCCGACCTGACTTAGTCATGTAATCATGTCATGTTTAATAAAACCTATTTGACTCAACTATAGTCCTGTAATTGTTACATTAGTCATTCGTAAAGTCAAAACATCGATATGAAATCGCTCATAAAGAAGACCAATAGGACAACACCAACAAGCACGTTGCTATAACTACGAGATACAGACGCATCAAGTCTCCTTTAGTGGAACTGTGGAAGAGTTGACACATGAATATGTCAAAGTATATTATCAACTTAATTGCCATTGAAATAAAAATATTTTTTACAAACAAAATGACAAAATAATGCTATAATTCATCAACAACATGGAGAGGAAGCGTTGTTAACAACAGCATGAGGATATAATATAACTGGGCCGTTTTGGACCGGTCCATTTTGGAGGTTGGCCGTTTTGACCCGACACCATTGGAAATGCCACTGCATTGTTAACTGTTGTTAACAACAGCATGAGGATATAATACAAGACGTAGGATTTTCTAGTGGTTGTTTTAGAATCCCCCACACTGACATGGAAATCTCATTTCTAATCAAATATGTGATTATGTGATAGATATAAGCTGAAAACTGTCCATTATGTAAAATATTGGAGTGTTTGAGGCGCGTAGGGCCGAAGACACTCCAATATTTTACATCATGGACAGTTTGAGGTTTATATGTAACTTAAATCATTTCGAAAGGATTACACAATTCATTGCCCATGACAATTTGTCATTCTTAAAGGTATCCGTCGACTTAATCATTCTAGTTCCCAATGAAAATCAAGTAATTCATATTGATTTTCCTTCCTATTTTTTGATAATACACTTTGCTCACTAAAAGTCACTAAAGAAAGCTATTGACTTTGAAAAGTAGTAGGGATTCATTTTTCTTGCATTATTATGACCAGATAAATAGACAAGATAGCGTGTAAATTTAACTGCTTAAAAGCCATTACGGTAGATACCTTTAAATTAACTCTTTCAATCACACTGCACGGGTAGCACGAGGAATGTACATTTTATTCAAACATGTTCGCCATTGACTCAAGCAGTGTCATTCCTACGTATTCGTTTGTTGGGAATGGGTTTGTAAAACAGCGTGGAACAATGTGGAAGGTGTGAATAGGAACAAACTGTTAATGTAGGATTTCTGTGTAATACTTTTGTTTGATTTGATTATATTTCAAGGTATGAATTGTATTGAAAAAGTGTTCATATTGAGTATTATGAAATTTGATCAATTGATTATTCAAATACATTTTTGTTGTAATAGGATGAATATAATGCAACCGGTGCGGGGCTAGAACCCGCAACCTCCTGTTTGCAAGTCAGATGCTCTACCAACTGAGCTAATCGGGTTATTAATATCACAGCCATTTCTTAAATACAAGTACAATGTACAGTACTGCTATAGTCCTTCTACTGTTTTATTCAAATTAATTTATTGCGACAATCACAGGTTCCCTTGACTAACCCAATATTTGCTTCACCCTAAGTGTAGTAGTATTCCAAGTATTCAAAGGCTAGTCTTACATTCATGGCACCAAAGGTAATAGGAAGGTAAGAGGAAATTAATGTACCCGATGCGTGGCTTGAATCCGCGACCTCCTTTTGCCAGTCAGATGCTCTGCAAACTGAGCTAATCAGACTGTTAATAGTACAGCCTGTTTATAAATACGAGTACTATGATACAGCACTGCTACATTTTCATTAAAGTCTTAGAAAAACATGGACTTATACACATATATACAAATCCTCGACAAGACTCGTAAGATATATTTATTTTCAGATCATTAAAGCATTCGATAATCTTACGCATGCGTCGTTGTCAGTGTCCAAATTTGAGTTGCAGTCCAATATGTCGACTACACTCCAATATTACAAAAAATTACGGACAGCTGTCCATTGCGAGCGATCCATTCGTAAAATTATTGGACAGTGAGAACAAAAGGATGACGTCACAGGAATGATTTAAATATATATATTGTATTCAAATAACAATAAAATATCAAAGAAAGATAACTTGTATTAAAAATTAAAATCACTGAATAAAAATACAGTAGTTTAAAAACGAAAGTTTCAGTCATATAATTTTATAAAATACTGAACACAATTCTCGACATGCTTTTACGACTGTACATGCAAAGCTGACAAGATCTGTTAAAATTACATGGTGATATTTATCATGAAGCAAGGAAGCACGCGGTGATATTTATCATGAAGCAAGGAAGCACGCGAACATTATAATGTTTGTTATACTATAGCGAGAATTCTTCATTCATCAATAGTAACTAATTGTTACAAATGTGGCACTGACTTCCTCGCCCTAATGCTAAAATGGAACCCGATAATTATTTAATTATAGGTCGCTGTCCGGATTTGTTCACGTAAAATGTTCTCCTTGACCTTTATCTAAACATACGACTTGTTGCTTTATTTGTAATTCTTTAAGCTTGCTTATTGAGACTATTACACATATGCCTAGTTCTATTTTAAACGTATGCTTATTTGCCCACAATGTTTGATATGTTCATTCTCTTTATATGGGTTAATGGTTGAATGTTCGATTGAATTTATGTAATACTGCAGTATATGGTGAACTTTCACGTTACTCTTTAAATGTTTTAAGACAGTTACATACTGGTTCAAAATTACGGCTTCAAACAATTGTATTTTAAACGAAATATATAAAACTTATTATGGGGATTTTACTCTTGGAAAGATGAATTGGTTATCCAATATAGTAAAATTACTTGTTTGGGAATATTATGAGCCTATTAATGTAAAATAATTTTTACCCATATTTAGACAACGTATTATTGATTGTTTTTTTACAAAATTGGTATCAAGATAAAGAAACTAGTTTTGTGTTAAATTTGTATAACCATATTAAAATATGCCTTCTGTATGAAAACTTTTACCCAGTAATCTTCGAATGTACCTTACTAGACTTAGAATATCTTCTCATTCTTTGTGCGTGCAGACAGGTAGATATCATTACAATAGAACTGTTAGAAATGAAAGATTATGTATTTATCGTATTTTGCAAGATGTTGAAGACGAGTACCATTTCATTTTAGTTTGTCCATGTTATACTGATATTAGGAAGAAATATATTAAGCGAAATTATTACACACGTTCTAACATGTTTAGATTCATTGAAATGCTACAAACTGATAATATAGAAATATTAACAAATTAATGTATTTATATTAAATTAGCATTAGCTCACAGGAACTCCTTATCAATAGATATAGAATAGAAATACTCATATAGAATTAGATGTTACTTTTTTCATTACTTTAATTATGTTTCACTCTCAGTTGTTATATGTATATGTATATTTTCTGTATTGTTCAAATATTATGTTTCATGTTTTCCTTTTTCCTTTTCATCTTTGCGTGATTCGTGTAATTAATATCTGTATTATATTTTGTAATATTTATGATGATGTACTCATGTACAAGTCTAAATAAATGTTCTGTTCTGTTCTTCTGTTAACTCGGGATATCTGCACGATCTGAGAAGCATTGGTCATATAGCAATCGGAACTTCTCGGCGTTTGTCAAAAGAAATGTGTATTTCTCAGTTCTGGAAATGCTTGTACTATTGGTTATATACAATATTGGCTGAGGTTGATTGTATGGTTTCTATTGTCACTTTTCATTCTCCTAAACGTTCAACCACAGAACCAAAGCTGAGTGTTTGCGTCCAAATTAATTACAGGTTAAAATGATTAATATAAAATGTCACATTCCGAATGGTAAACAATGGTTACCAGTTATTCTTGTTCTGTGATACAATTACATAAGTTTCGAGTAACACAAATTACAAAATATTGTTAAATAAAACTTCATAAAATAAGAACCAATAAATCATTGACAGAATGCGACCCATTTAATAGTGTTTTACTTGTTTTAATGGAGGTTTTATAATGAAGGACGTATTCTCGTCGTGGTCACGTGGTATAATGTGTCACGTGTCATTTTTATTGTCAACAGAACTTGATTTTGTGGCAGTGTATCTGATTGGGAATTCAGGATCAAAACCTCACATTAAACGTAAAATTCGACGTGAAATGAAAATTAAAGTTGAAGTCTCGATAGTGTTTTACAGTTTTCTGTTTGAACTGTGTGTAGCATTGTTCATCGCGCGATAAGATCTGACCTGTGCTAGACATTGTGTGGTGTAACCTCCCAAAAGATTCAACTAAATGGATTAGGTTTCACTTACACCACCAGTATGTGCTGTAGAACAGTGTTATGTAACATTCTAAAGCTTTTAAAGTGAAATCAATCAAATACAGTCAAGCCTGTGTAGCAACCACCTTCGATCAAAGAACATTCTGTATATAAAGGCCTTTCTATATCATTGATTACTCAGAACAAAATCACATAATACAGGACATGCTGTCTTCCTCAGAGGTAGCCTTTGTCCACAGGTTTGACTGTCTATGTACATTATATCAACAAAGATGTGTCAGTATAATTTACACTATTTTATCTTAATTGTAATTATTCGATTATTTTGTTTCAGTTTCAATATTGACCGTTACGGAGATTCGGCAAATCCAAGTCCTATGTTTGGTTGTGTGATCATTTTAAGATAATGTAAGGACTCGTATAGCAACAATAAAACTGTTTGACAAGAACACGTATATTGAGGGAATCGGAATTACTGACTGTCAAGTACTTATAGTAGTTCAGTGCAATATTGTATGGTGTCATGTGGCTTGATGCCACGTGACCAGATGTAATGCTGCTTGGTGTCATGTGACTTTGAGTGTCGTGACTTAATATTATGTGGCTCTATGTCACGCTAGCTTGTTTATACCCACATCACACTAGGGCCACGTTTGCATTACGTCCACCACGTCCTGACAGGACGCGGCAAGAACCTGGTTAACGTGATGAGGACGCAGAAAGAACTGGTTCAAGCATGGTATGGTCTTCGTGGACGTGAAGGACGTGGTTGGACTTTTGACATGACAAAAAATAACGTGGCGGGGACTTGGTCAAATTAGAACGCAGTGCTATAACCTAGGTGGTGCGGACATTAAAAGTCAGCAAGCAATTTTCAGCGCGTTTTCACAGGGTTGTTACTATGCTTTTGTTACGTCAGTGAAGTTCTCACTACGTCTCAACCAGGTGTATGCTAGGACCATTTTCAGGACGTGATGGGAACTTTGCGTGCGCGATGCGGACGTACTCTGGTGTGATGGGTTATGTATACGACTTGACGTCACTGATCGGAAAAGTGTTATTGTTTCTTCATGAATATCTTCAAAATTGCTTTGTCTTTGTAGAATGTAAGATAAATAGTTACTGTTGGTGTAAGGTAAACAAACTGCTAAAACAATGCATCTGAAAACATTTAATCATCTGGACACCACATGCATGAACTAGTATGTTGTACTTTGACTTGTTTACGATATACAGTGTTATCAGTCAAATTATACACTCAGACTATGAAACCTGTCAAGAGGGTTGGTTCTTGCTATGGTTTAAATCTATTCACGCTGATGGTTCTTAATCCGGAAGATGGTTTACATCTGTTCATATACTCCAATAACGTCATTTGGTGGGAGATAAAATACAACAGTCTGTTTGAAACCTGTTTAAAGCAGACAGCTAAAATATATACCATTGACATTAAATATACGGATAATAAGTGTCATCTCGACCAATCTGTATCCATGAAATGATTACCATTGTTATTTGGTTACGTATACACAGGTTGTGTTACTAAAGTACCAAATCTGACATTGATGAATCATGTAAAGTGACGTCATTCTTGTCAATCTGTCGTGATATTAAAATGGTTTAATAATCGTCGAACGAGTTGCAGAAGGTCGTAACGATTAAATCTTCTAAACTGTAAAAACACAATGTTTTAGGGTGACATATTGCCGACTTGTTATTACCGCGAAATGGCTTGTAATCGTACGCGATTCATTAAATATTCATACGCATGTAATATCACTTTGATTAGGACCGTCGTTGTTTCAAGGGACTATTTTATTCAATTAGTTATACATATAACAGTTACATCACCGTATTACACTAGATTGTGCGCAACAAAAATAAGTGCGCATACATCCATTATTTAACTAATGGTGTTAGTGTGATCATTATATCGAACTGATAAAACTTATCCAAGCAAATTGTCTATCCTGCTTCTAGTCATTTCTTTTCTAGATTAGATTAGTTCGGTGTTTAATCGAACGATTACAAGTTATTAGTCGCTGGATAATTGGCTCCTAGTCGACCGCTATGAGGTCAGAATTAAGACAAAAATCGAAACGGAATCTTGCAAGAGAGCAAGCTTGAGTCTGTAATTTATACATATGATGAAGAATTAGAACAAGTGACATGTTTGTAGAGTTATGTGAACACTATTATCACCTTAAATCTTAAAGAGACAAACATCTTGTATTATTTGTGTTGAGCTGTTCTTGTAGTGATGTGCGATAATACTGGTATATTGCAATACGTTCTAAATGCAATACGTACCGGTACGGTTCAACCCGTATCGCAATATTTTTAAAGTAAATTGATATTGACTACTTCAACTTGTATTGTATCAACTGTAGCCTAATTGGACCACAAAACAGAAATATTTTATTTGTGTAACAGTAACAGTACTAGTATTAAGACTGCATGTGTTGCCTTGCTCCAAGATAGGTTTATATGAACAATTGTTGTATACTATACATGAAGTTTCATTCTAGTCACTGTAAAAAACTCACAGTATATCGCAATACGTATTCAGTGCGGACAACCCATGTGACTTTTGCCGTTATAAATGGGTATTGCGGGAAGCATGTTTTGCCCTTAAGCAGGAGAAAATAAGCTGTAAGTTTTTTTCAGTATCGATTTTCACGAAACATAGCGCATGGTAAGCGGACCAAAATGTATGTTTCACGTATAGTGTCATTTCTTTTTTCTGTAACATTCGCACCAACTTCCTCAAAACCATTGTTTAAACTTTGGGTATTGCGGGAAGACAGTGTATTTTTCAATGAATTTTACGAGTTTTCTGTCCTTTAAATCTAGGAGCATATAAACCAAGAGTTATTGTTTTGCTTTTATTGACGAAATGTTACGCATGTTCATGCCTTTTATCAGACAGCAATTATTAAAATTGTATTTATGCTTATGCGGGAAAATAATTTTGTAATGCTTTTGCGGGAAGTCAATTTTAAACTGATCTTGCATACGACCGTGTAACAAGTAAAATCCGAACAATTTATTTATGTAAAATCGCTCCGTACCAACACAAGGATTCTACAATATAGAATACAGTAAATATTGGGACACTCCTTTTTTCCAAAGTGTTCATTTCTTGTGATTTCAAACTTTTGGACAGTGTTCTGATACTGGCCCCGTTTCATCAAACATCTTACGCCACTTCTTAAGTAAGAAGTGTCTTATCTCCCTTCTTAGCGTTAAAATACGTTTCATCAATATTTTCTTAGCTACGAATTCTTAAGTTTGGGAACGATTCTTTCTTAATTTTACGATAGCTCATGGGCTTTCTTAAAGATAAGAAAACGCCGCTTTGCGATGTACTAGATGCATTTTTATTATTAAATAATGGAAAAGAAATTCAGTTTTATGTTCAGGGGCGCAGCCAGCTATAAATGAGTTTTATGCACACAAGGAAGAATGTAACCCCCGCTGTTGCTCTTGCTTGGTTCTAGATTGTTTTATGCCCCGCTATTCGAAATAGAGGAAGAGCGTAAAGTGTTTAACCTGTCCGTCCGTGCGTCTGTGTGTCCGTCCGTACACAACAGAAGGTGGTTGTGGGATTAGGGTTTGGTAAGGTTTAGTACATTTTGGCATTGTGAGGTTCAGTTACTTACAAACTGGAATTGTGGGAATAATTTCGACTTGATGGATGCGACTTAGTGGGGATAAAAACACCGAAAAGAACAAAGGGTGCACCCTACAACATACCTCTCATGATAATGTCTGTCAGTTCAAATTTTGGTTTCCGAGCAATAACTTAAGAAATATTTCTATGATTGGTTTCATATTCTACATGAAGGAAAATACAATGTAATACTTAATGCAGGTCAAGTTCGATTTCACATAAAATCCAAACATTTTCACGGGAGTTATGGTCCCTTTTTGACTTAGCTCTCAGGGGGCATTCATGTCAGACAGTCGGGCACATTTCTAGTTTTGTCGTAAGTGTCTTCGTAGGAAAGAATCTTACGTAAGATAAGAATATATTGATGAAACGAGGTCATAGTGTCTAGGAAAGGTTGTCAATTGCCATTGTTAATCTGCTCCAAAAGAGACCACTTGCAAGCAACATGTCATAATCGTGTCGTACATTGTACATAGTTTAAGTCTCCAAAGTCCAAGCTGTCCTTTTCCCGCTTTACCACTTCAAGCCATAGCTGAAATGAAATGTGTTTTAATGGAAACTTAGATTCGCTTACTAGCTTAAAAAAGCAACACATATTCGTTGGCGCCTTCCATAACTAAAGGAACTAACTTTATTATTTCAGATATATCTGGCAGTAAATTAGTTTCAATCATGTCTTCATCAGATGTATCTGTGTTTTATAGTTACTCTAGCGTTCCGGTGTGTAAGAAAACTGTTTGACCTTTTTTGAACACGAGATGTCGTTTGATTTAGGAGGTTGGGCAAGGGTACTGATTTTCATCGGCTTTTTGTTATGCTTCTTTTGCCGAGCAGTAAAGTCGAGTTTGCCTTCGTGTTCCTGAAACAATTAAGTAAATATTTATATTTACTTCATGTTTCGTTATCCAATTCACTTTTTTGATAATTTAGGAATAACCCAAATACTAAATCGACATAAAATATTGTAAGTATATAATTATCACATTCTGCATTAGACATATTTAACAAAAAATACATGAATATATTTTTGTCAGAAACCCCTGGTCAAAAATCTAAAGTCGTCTAAAAGGGCTAAACATTCTAAAATTCAAAAACTACTTTTCCAAAGCCTTTTTACATTTCAAACCCGTACTTTCAAGTAATAACTTTAATAAGTCAACCCGAAACATTTAAAAGTTGTAATTGGTAATCTTCAAAAAGTATATTTTATACACTCGTACTTAGAATTATCATTACCAAATGCAAACACCGAAAAATATTCAAAGCAGTATTAAAAAAATTAGGTTAGAATAATGATAGTTACATCAACAAATATGTACGTTATTTAAAGATCTTGTCGCTAACTCTTTACTCGTTTTACTCTTGACAGCCTACTCCTGTAATGAACGTAATAAGGTAGCTTTATTAGGTGATTCTTGTTCATTTTGTATTGGCATATTGCCAAATTCGGTCGAAGTTAACCTGTTGCACGTTTGTAATTAAGACAAGTTTTAAAATGACTTCCTGTAAGAGCATTACAAAATTAGCTTCCCGCATCAGCATGAATACAATTTTAGGAATTGTTGCCTGGTAAAAGGCATGAAAATGCTTAACATTTCATAAATAATATCAATATAATGTGTGGAACTATCGGTTTATGTTCTCTCAGCTTCAAAATGGCTGAAAACCCGTATAATTTGTTGAAAAATACACTGGCTTCACGCAATACCCAAAGTTTAAACATTTGTTTTGAGGCAGTTGGTGCGAATGTTACAGAAAACTGTAAATATTACAAAGAAATGAAAACTATACGTGGAACATACACATTTTTCCGCTTAGCTTGCGCTATGTTTCGTGAAAATCGATATTTTGGAATAAAATACTTACAGTTTATTTTCTCCTGCTTACCGACAGAAACTGCTTCCCGCATAACCAATTTATAACGGCAAAAGTCACGTGGGTTGTCCACACTGGTACTGCAATACGAAATTCCCCACAATACCCATGCCCATATTCTTTAATTTCCTTCAATAGTTTTAACATTTTTTTGTGTGTGATGTCCTGAGTCAAGATATGTTTGTTAAAAAAAGTTAAGTACAAATAGTGATCATATTTTTAAATGTTATAAGCATAGATGTAAAATGTCGACATGACGTTTGGTATTTTCAGATTTTGTCAGGCATGGCAACGTTCAGTCCTTGAAATGATGCAATATCATAAAGGGTCACATGGCCTTCTCCCGATTACATAACTTTCTATAAATTCATATAAATGTATTCTATGTGCATGTTCATGTTAAGATGTGCATGGAGATAAAATCATTTATATTTATATCTTATAAATAATTGTTATTTATGTGGATCAAACTAGAAAATATGCATACATTTGTAATTTGTTATTTTTCAAATAGTTGATAAACCATGCATAAAACATACCGGCAAATTTTCTCATTTAGCATACTGAATAATAAACGAATAAAGTCACTTATCTTTGTCAAGAAATAACACTGAATAATTACTAAATAAATACACTCAAATATTGTCACGGAAGCCCATATTTATATGAAATTTGAAACAATAAAAAAGTTCAGCAATTTATTATAATGTCAAACTTGACAGAGAAAGAAAAATGTATTTTTTTCAAGAGTGGTTTTGACAAATTGCGTTGTGAAATAGCCTGAACTGTATTTCCAAGCACAGATGCAGACCTCGACAAAACCCTGTTTCAATTCTGTTACACAGTTGATGTACTACGTTAATTTTGCTGGCATGAGAAGATCATATTTAGATAAGATATAAGAAAACTAACATTGTCATACAAACAGAAGATCATCTCATGATATCGTTATGATAAATAAACATAAAATAGTTCCCTTGTGTCTCTGGTGTTTGTAGACGCAGCAGACGACATCAGTTTTATCAGACGACATTACATAACATTCACTTGAGCAGACACTTCCGTTTTATCGTCTGATTTTTCATCATTGATACGTGCACTTGTCAAACCATTGTTTCCGTCCTAGTATCATCTGGACAATGGTCGCGTGGCTATGGTGACCAAACAAAACTGTTTTTTTTTTCATTTTCATTTTACTTAATCATCTATTTATGTAACAAAACAAAAATTATATAATGCTGGATAGAATGTGATTTATGCTTAGAATGTGGGTAAAATTTTGTTTAGATCTAGTAAATTATCATGCACGTAATGCTAAAATAGCACACGATAAAATAAATGATTTTAAGAAAATAGAAAATGCGTCAAGTCACGTGATATTTAAAATACGCCATGTCACGTGATAGTTAAAATCATTGTTTAGTTTCCTCTTTATCTTTCCCAAGAACATGAAAACATCGCGTTATGTTGTCTTCTCTTAATTTGTTTCCACAACCAAATAATCTGCGGAGTATCTTTCCACATGTATAATTTAAGATTTCTTTGAAAATGTGTGAATTTCGTGCTTGACAAACATCAACAATAAGTTTGTATTTTCAGGATGAATAAAAGATTGAGGATAAAATCGAGCTTTCCGGCTAGATTTAGTCCATGTTTGTGATATATCAAATATTCAAGTCAAATACTGTCAGCGGATAAAAATAATTTTCTCAATTTTCTTTTCGTTTCAAGCTGTTTTACACCATGTTTTATTTCTTGTGTGTTTCCTTAAAGTCGACATTACTTCTCTAGCAGGGTAATTTTAATCAATTTATTAATGGTTTGAAATTTCCGAATCAAACGATCCATTTAAACAGTGTCATCCTTAAGGTCAGAATCTCGCGTGATAACACGAGACAAGTGTAAACCAGTGAAAAATGTCTCCCTAGTAACGAGATATTACAGCTATATATGCGTGTAAATATCATTTTATAAAACAACTTGTGGTGAATTTTGATGAAATTCAAAGATGGATTAAGCACTCCTAAATATGCTGTATAAAGGTGCAAATTGGTTATAGGCAGGATAACTGCGCTCTTAATAGATTTAATTATTGTAATACCATTACCACTAACTAATCCAAATACCAAGTGTACACTATATTCAAGGTTCTATGTAGTTACTGTAGTACATTTTTTCGGGTTTTTACATTGGCGTGAGCTGTTGTTAAACCAGGTCCATGCCTGCTTATTGGTATCATCAGATAAGTATGACTTGTCCATGGTTCGGATCCTATTTAGAGACTTTTTATACCACAAGTTTGTCAGTGTTAAGATCATCTTCCACAAAATGGTGAAGTCAGAAAGTATTTTTATTTCTACGTGTAGCAAACTGTACATAATCTCTAATATGTCTTTTGTGTCATCAGTGAACAATATACGACAAACAACAGAGTACACACTCCATATAACTCAGACTTTGTGCTACATTTTCTATGTAATATTCACAGATCTATCTATCATAAATATAAAGATGTAACACAGACAGTACGACAATACACATCTATTTGATTAAATATTTATCTTTCAATTATAAATAACAGACTCAGCTGCGTCTTATAGGGTCGTATTTAATTAAATTACATGCAATCTTATAAAATATCCCTTTAATTATTTAAAAGTAAAATTTATTGACATTTAATTTCTGTTCTATCTCATAATTAAGAAATATCAAGTTTGCTTATTTATGATTTATACATAATGTGTTATTATATAATATGTATTATCTTTTTATCTTATTCGGCGAGGTCACATATATATATAGTATATATAGTATACATGAGTCGTTAACTTTTATAATACGTACGTATATGTCTGCACATTATTTAGCAGACTCAAGTACTCATACATACATACATACATACATACATACATACATACATACATACATACATACATACATACATACATACATACATACATACATACATACATACATACATACATACATACATACATACATACATACATACATACATACATACATACATACATACATACATACATACATACATACATACATACATACATACATACATACATACATACATACATACATACATACATACATACATACATACATACATGTTACCAATACATAAACTATAAGTAATAGTTACAGGAGTTCAATTGATCAAAATTTGTCCATTTAGTAATTTATAAGGTAAACAGTGTCGCGTGTTTGTTATTTACTTTTAAATAAAACTACCGTATTTATAAAGTTAAATTATTAAACACTCATTGGATAAGATGGTAAATATAGATATTTGCTCACCCTAAACATGTTGTATTTAGTAGTTTACTTGTTCATTAAGAAAATCAATGGCGACAATTAAATGAACAAATGGGTAAATAATTTATGTAAATAAAATCAATGTTCTATTACCCCGAGTTTTTAATACTCAAATATAAATAATTACTGTATAAATATCATAATGTAGAGGAATGTTTGAATACAACAAACATGTTTTAATAGATATCTAATTACAATACAGTACAACCTCTCCAGAACGACCCTCTCTTGAGTAACAACCTTCCTTCAACAACAACATGGTTTTTTCACCTTGCCAATTCAACTGTTGTTTTAACCTCTTTAGAGAAACAAGCTCTCAACAACAACATATGTTTTGCTACTCCCAAAGGGTGTTGCATTGTAGAGGTTGCACTGCAGTAAGCGTCCAGTGATGTTCATGTACAGCTGTATTTCCATGTATCTTGCATAGAACACTTTTAACAATTGCTAGTATTTCTCGTTGAACGAAATATGAACATCAATGAAGCTGGTGAATACTTTGTGTTTTACTGACAAGTAATATACATAATGCGGTCTGCTTATTATTTTTAGCAATGGCTGCTGGGGATTCCACACATTCTAGGACCCAGTGTTCAGAATTTATCATCGACCAAATCAATAAGCCCTGGGCTATTGTTAATGGCGCCCCCTATGGTACGTCAAGACGAGTGGTGAAAAATTGTGCAGTGTTTAAGATATCGCGCGAGTCATAAGTTATGGCAGGCAATATTTTCTGTTGTCTCGGCCATGACTGGTCATTGATCAAGCGGTCAGTATTGATTGTAACATCAACATACCACTAGAAATTTGGATAGTTCTGCCTGATGGGACAGAATATTGTTGGATTGTTTAGGAAACATAGACTGTGCATACAATATAATTCTAAATAAATACAAGCATAAATGCAAAATATTAGCAAGTAAGCATAAAAATGTCTATTATTTCGGATGACAATAATTTGGACAAAATATGCGCAGCAAATGCCAAAAGCGACGCGAACCTCAGCATTAAGTTGAAATGAATTATTTTATACATAACATATTATTCATGCTTATCTAAATATATTTGGTTATTTTTTGCATTTATTTATTAATATTGTTTATATTTCGGGCAGAAAATGGAGAAAACATCGTTATCACGGTCAGATTACAGGTCAGATAATGATAGAAATCCCGTGTCTCTTGTTGAATTTGTGTTTTATTATCATCGATATTTAATGTGATGGTAAACTAAATGCTATGTAATATGAGATATAATCAGACAGAATTGTACGACGATATGTTTGTTTTAATAACGATCAATATAATATTGATGGTAAAAACTAACTATACAGTCACAGTCCAGTTCAAGTGAAGTTGATTTTCCATTGACGCAAGCGTCTTTGATAGACACGTAAACTTTCTTCCTATGAATTAACTGCTATCAAAATATACTTTAGATTGAATATAATTCACAGACAAAATACGGATGTATCTTAAAGACGAATTCATGCTTTTGTCAAATGAAAAGTATGTTCCACTTAAAAAAAACATCAAATTTTGAGGCAAATAGTTTTTTCCTGATTATTTTTTTAATACGAATTTATAAACCTCGCGATATTTTCAAAATATCTTGATATCAAGAAATATTTAAAATAATTATGAAGTGTATAATTAAATATCTTTGAATTTTAATTCAGTTTTTGGGTGTGTAAGACTCACGGCTGTCACCGTCTGTAAGTCAGTGTTTTTTACAAACTTTATTTGACACTATAGTTATGCCCTGCAGTGAGATATAGACATTCAGAAATTCAGACATTGTACATGATTATATAGAATTACCTCAGACTTGTCATTTACATTCAACTTAATGTTGTTTGTTATAAGCGGTATTTTATTGCCGTTTTATGGCGACTTGTTTGCCATTTTACAGACCCACACTACTCTGGCACTATGTAGACATTTTATTTATTTCTCTGTGGTTGCAAAACGTTTAAATCAATAAAGATTGCATGAATATTCATGCGAATTACCATAACTTCTACAGCCTGGTTCGTTAAATACATCGTTTTTGCGCAGTCAAATTATGCAACAATTTATTTGATAAGATACAGGAGAAACACAAGATGGTTTTGTCTCCTTAACTTAGCGATTACATAAGTGAACTGTGAATTATAAGACGGTAGAAGATTTGCTGTATTGAGATATCACAAGTTTGTATAATTCAGATTTAACATAAGTCACGACATTAGAGCATGTAAACATAGCCTTAAAGTAATATATAAATAAAAATACATAAAAGAAGACTGCTACATCTCTAAGATTGTTTGGAGATTATTCAGTGTGAACACAATTAAAGATACAATGCATATAGTGCATATTTGTTTTACATATCAACTGAACTCGTGTGTTTGATGCCAAAATATATTTTAATGATTTTGCGTCCATAGGTTAACGATCACTTAACTTCCAAACATGATTTGAGAATTCAAGTGTAAATAAGTTGTGTTTTAGGAAACCATGGCAACAGGGACAGTTAAAAACCAACACTCATTAACATACACATGTATACATTTGTATTTCTAAGTCACTGTGTATGTAATGTTTGATAACCACAGTTAGGAGTTTTATTACAATCTTTGGCCTCGTTTCATCAATATATTCTTATCTTTCGTAAGATTCTTTCCTACGAAGACACTTACGACAAAAGTTACGAAATTCTTAAACCTTTTATTAACTGTTCTTATCTAAATGTGTAAAGACCGCGACACAGTCTGCACGGGTAAAGTTTATTCACCGGCCCTAGCTATGTAAATAAGAAAAATGCACTTGATTCTATACATATGTTATATAGAGAATTTTATTTTATTTCTCAACAGATTTTTGTAAATTATATACCAAATTAAAGATGAAGCTCTAATCTTTCAGAAAATGTAAACTATTTGATATATGTTAACTGAAAATATGTTTTTAAACAATGTGAACATTGACTCATCATAAATGTGTTTTGAGTCGCTCAAACTTGCACATACGAGAATTACTTCGCACGCCTATGTATGTTGTGCTCGTCAGATAAAATTATTATCGTTTGACCAGTAAGATTTCACAGCAAGATTTACAGTTAATAAATACGAAAACTCCAAATGTATTTAAATATCTATTAGCTTATTTTTCATTTTTTATCATGGAAAATATGTATTATGGCTATTAAACGCGCATACGATCGGATAAATAGAAATGCAAAAAAGGTTTCTTTTGAAGATTTGTTCACGGTCTTAAAATAAGTTTTAAATAAAGATTGTCAACAAGTTATAACATCAGCGTAACAAAAAGTGAACAATATAAAAATGCCATCTATGTCGAAAGCTAATATTATGTCTAACAATCGTTATCACGGTGTTTGAAATAAATGCATTCAAATAAAAAATATTTGACAGTGCCTCTAATCCCTGCTAATACAACTAAAAGTTCACCATTTGAGTTCTAATTTAAACTAGAAATGTGTCCGGAGGACACGAATGCCTCTCCCAGAGCTATGTAAAAAGGGACCGTAACTACTGAGAAAATGTTTGGATTTTAAGTGAAATCGATCTTGACCTGCATTTATTATTATATTCATTCATGTAAAATATGAAACCAACCCTTGAAATATTTCTTGACGGTTATTGCTCGGAAGCCAAAATTTGAACGGACGGACACACAGCCGCACGGGTGGACAGGGGAAAAACTTTATGCTCTTCCACAATTTCAAATAGCGGGCCATAAAAAATCCAGAACCAAACAACAGCCGGGGTTACATTCTTCCTTGTCTGCATAAAATGCATTTGTAGCTGGCTACGCCCCTGAACATAAAACTGAATTTCTTTTCCATTATTTACGAATATCTTGAACATTGCACTCAACAGTCTTAAAATAAAAGGCCGTCACGTAATAATAAAGGCAAAAGCCACGTTTTCTTATCTTTAAGACAGCCCATGAGCTATCGTAAAGTTAAGAAAGAATTGTTCCCAAACTTAAGAATTCGTAGCTGAGAAACTATTGATGAAACGTATTTTAACGCTAAGAAGGGAGATAAGCCACTTCTTATTAAAGATGTTTGATGTAACGAGGCCAAATAAACTAAAGAATCTTGAAGTTTTCACATATCTATAAAATTACTCACTTACAGAACACAAACTTTACAATGCAACGTTTTTTTTTCTATGTGTGTTGTGATAAAACAAACATTTTATGACAGAAATTTCACATTTTATTGGACAATTTTCATAATCTAGCGGAATTTCTTCTCTGATTTATCACAAATAAAAACCTGCATGAAGAATTAGAGCCAACCATATTCTGTTTTAATTTTACTATGGAACACGATATGAAAATAATACAAAATCATTTGATGGTTATATTCTACTCCCATTCTCTGAGAGGAAGATCGGCTCTTACTGTGTATAAATCATACATAATGCGCTTTTAATGGAGGTATTGAAGTGATCGTATTGATAAACCAGCGTGGTACTGTTCATTATCTTCAATATTATATTACACAATTGTTTCAATTCAAATACAAACAAATATAAGCCCATTTTATAGAAAAAAATACAATTAAGGAAATTGAAGTGTGTTTACCTCAACAAATAGATACCCCACGTATGTTGCATTATGTAAGATAATTACAAATATCTAAATTTTGAAAAGGCATGCTGTTTAAAGCTTCATTTAATGAATAACCAGTCGATCTATTTGAAATCCTTCCCACGTGATGATAGTCGACAACAAATATAAATAATTGAGGCTTGACTCCTCAAAGAATAAAAACTACCTTTAACGGGTATTCAACGTAACCAAGAACGACTGATCAACGCGGGTATGTACTTAAGCATAGTCTATAATAACAATGACAATTTTGATGTACATCAGATAGAAAACAGATCATGTATATGCTGGTTAGTTTTGTCAAGATTCCGTGTGATAATAATAAGTCAAGCAGAATAAAAAAAGTTTGTTTTCAACTATGCTTAAAGTATGAAGATATAATCACTATTTAACTGTCACAATACGTTTTATAGCAAGGATCATGTATTGATTGTGTTTTTGCCAAGCTGACGTTTTTTTTATCTTATCGCATGGAGGACACGATTCGACGTGCATTAAGTAATATTTAATCTTCAAGAGATTTAGCAATCTTCAGTCCATTTATTAAACAGATTTATCGTTGCAAAAATGAACCACGAAAATGTATTACAATTAACGCGGCGTTTAAAAAGACAATTAATGGGAAATTAAAATTGAACCATCGTTGACGGTGCATAAAGCTGTTTTACTATGGATATAGTGTATTAAGAACAGATAAGCCTTTAACTTACAGAACATCTGAAGACAAAAATGTCTCGGACATAATTCCGACACTTATCGACGCCAACTATAACAAAGAACACATTTCCATAAGGAACTGGTATTTTTGTACCTTATAGATTTGGCTACAAAGTTATTTACGGCAACCAAAAGGGAAAATAAGATTAAGCAGTTTTACCAGTCGCCTTTTCAGGCATTTCTCCATATTGGGAGCTTAACAAACGGTTCTACTGACTCAGAAAATCTTGCTATCTGATCATCTAAAAGACATTTCTATTCCCAGTTCATTTTCTCTCGACCTGATAACATCTAGAGTGCCTTGTTAGCGGGCACAACTTGGGGAACCTAGGGCGATCCGGGGCACAGATAAGCAAACATAATTGACAGAAACAATAGACATAGGGCGTTTTAAATGTTCTCTGTTTGCCTTAGTATTAAAAGCCTCCGCTTATACGCATTGAAGAAATCGGTACACCATATTGATATAATAATGGAAATTTATCAAATTGTAATAGAACGCGGACAGGTTAATTAGACGAAATATTAATCAATAGAAACTCGTAGTTTGAAGAAGATATCCACAACAAAAAGCAGTCATAGATAGACTATAATTTACGTGTCTGGAGCTGTTATCCTCCTTCTTGACGTTAAGGTTTTGACTTTTAGGTTTCAGATTTGCAAAAATCAATTTCTTAATGTTAATTGAATAACGTATATACCTATTTCAGTCAAAAGGTCAATTCATTGAATAATTTGATCAATTCTACGAATTCGTTCGAGCGTTATTGGCGTCAAACATTGAATGTCACATTAAAAAAAGGTGTATTATAGGAGTGAATTCAACATTCAATTATTATTGAATTTAACATTCAAGTATGATAGAAACCTAAAATAGAATGTTACATTCAACTGAGTATCATAGAAATCTAGGATTGAATTTAACATTCAAAGACTGGTTTCAACTCGTTAATATTTGAGACTTTTATACCAGTTATGTTTTAATCAGATGTCACTGAGGTATGACCATGCAGTGTTCCCATGTATCTATAGTGTTCACACAATGATATTTTATATCCTTTCTATTTCACGCCCAGAACAATTTCCAAGTACTGTTTTATTACCGACACATGACATGACATCAACTTAACTTTTCTCTATCTATATGAATAATAAATAAACGAAATAAAACGCTATGTCTTTATGTTGTTATTTAAGCTTACAGCCTTCTAGCAAGTCAATAAATTATGCTGAAACTTACGTAAATAAATATTACATCTACTAATAGTCTAAATAGACTTATTGTTTGTTTTTTATTGTATGAAACGTGGTCACCGCAACCAGTCAGAGATCAGATGTTATTATCTCTCTGGGTAAAAACTGTTTATTCTGCAACAAAATATGCAAATAAAGCATCATAATATGATGCAACAAAAGTTTATGGTGAACTACCTTTATGAATAAAATGTTCTAATATCTGCAGCATAATTCATGATACATGATTATCTGACTCCTTTTCAATTTACTTTACATTAATTAGTTTCGTTACATTGAAAGCACTGAGGAATTAGGATGTGGGTTCTACTGTGCCCAGTGGGAAAGTGAAACACTGTTGTTTGTGAAAATGTCATTTATTTACTAAATGACGGTGAATTTATGTAATATTCAATACATGCATAAAAATTGTTACAAAACAAATTATTCAAATTTCGTTGATAATAATTATGACATAGATAATATTACAGGTTTTCATTGTACAAAGGTGTATGGAATTGCGTTCGCCACCCGAGCAGTTACATTAGTAAGATACTAGATAAAAGTTCAGGATCAATAAAGATGCCTTGGATAGGCAAAGTATTTAGCACTCGAATACTATATCAGTATTAACAGATATAAAATAATCTGCATAAGTTACATGATAACCTGTCAAGTTGGCTATGCCCAGCAATAGTTATATATGTGATGCATAGAAATAGTAAGAAATGTAAGCTATAACTGAGAGACCACGAAACTTGTTAAATGATTACATTTGTCATTTCAGATCTATCAAAATAATATTGGTTTACATAGCATGTTATTATTATTATATATCATAATTATCTACCTGTTTCATAATTTGGACCAACGCCATTTTACCATTAACCACCGATCAGACATTATAAATAACAAGAACACAAGAAGCACTTAAAATACAACAATACTAGTATCGGTTAAACTATCTGGTTATGGATAAAATACGTCTCTAGTTTGAAGTCCGTCCCTATGGGAATTTAATCATCAATCTGACAGTTTTAACTCTTTGAGTTTCATGTTTAATCTCTCAAATTCCGTGACGTTAAATACGATATGGCTGTTTTATGTTGTATGTGATTCATATAGAAGGTTACATTACTATTCAATAGATAGAAATATGTAGAGTTAAAGGTTGAGATAGATGCACCACACATATATCGATATAATAAATATATTTATAAATACAATTATGGAGACAAAAGTCTTGCCCGGTGTAACGTTTTCAAGCTCCCCCATTTTCAGGTTACCCACCGGTAACTTGAAAACGTTTTCAAACGCCCCCTCCCTTATGTTGATTCTTCGCGGCGAAAACGTTATTATTTCAGAGTCAATATGTATAATGGTCTATTGACATATGTATTCCTACATTTCTAAACAGAATTTACGAAATGGTTATATGAAGCTATGGAATCCAACAAGGGTCATGGAGAGAGTGCAACTTTATTCTACTAAGTAACAAAAATGCAAGACCTGACCTTTGCAACCCCATATTTACTTGTGTTCAGAAAACCTACAACAGTTGTTTTTATCTATTTTTTGTCAAAATGATTAAAGATCGCATTGGTATTTGCACAGTCTAACGCTTGAATGAAGGAAAGAACTTGTAAGTAGTATATGACGTCATTTGATTTCGTCATCTGATTTCGTCATTAGGACCACGTGTACTGTCTCATATAACGTACAAGTATGCATTTGTGTATTTGTAATCTCCTTATTCGTGTGCGAGCTCTCTGTTATCATGGTTTTTCAAAATACCCGGGGGTAACCTGAAAACGTTTTCAGAGCGCCCCGGGGTAACCTGAAAACGTTTTTAGATTACCAGGTAGGGCATTTGAAAATGGAGGGGGTAATCTCAAAACGTTTTATTTGTACCCCTCCCGGTAACTTAAAAACGTTTTCAAATTCCCGGGGGTAATCAGGAAAACGTTTTTAAGTTACCGGGGGGTATTCTGAAAAAAGGGGGAGGTTGAAAACGTCACACCGGTCTACAAAAAATGCAATATATGTTTTGTTTACAGTTGTACAACCGGAAAGAAAACTCGAGTTATTTGTTGGTACAACTTGTTAAACCGGATTCAATGAAAAATGATATAAAATAAGCTAAATTACAGAGATTTAGATATAATCACGGACACACCAACCGCAAATAAGTTTTTTCCTTAAGTATAATTTTTATTTGATACAAACCCCTGTTTTAAATTTACACACGTATAAAGTATCCGATTAAAGCAGGAAAACAAATGATAATATTAAGTATGACAGTTATGTTTATATTGTCGTCATTTCCGAATTTCATAGGCCTTGTTAATGTTTTTGAAAGAAAACTCACGTGACATGATTAAAATCTGAGTTGTACAGCTTCATTACCCGTTATAACCCGGTATATAATGTTTATACATATGTATCGTGATTTAGTGTATTTAAATCTATTTAGATAATTAAACATATTAATAATATAAGTATGTTATCACTTCGTGCAGAAACCCCAAAAAATAAAACCCAATAAAATTAACCCAATATATCTTGACAGAAAAAACATACATCAAGTATGGTTAGATTTGTTTGATCTTTTGAAAACTTATTATAAAGATCAAGTCTAAAGTATTCATTAATGCTTATTAATAAATATATGCCAAACGTATAGTGAGTCACGTGTATATGAATGCTAAATGTTTTTTGTAGAATGTCACTGACTGTGCATGATATGTACACATACTGTTGCACATTTTACCTTGTTCTAGAATTAACAATCACCATCATGTGATAATCCTCTGAATAAGTAAGTCTAGTTTGTGCTTTCGCTAATGTATAAGTTTTCCCCCTTTTTAGAGAATATGAGCAGTCTGATAAACGACATTTTTTTCATTTTTCATACAAAATAACAAATAAAAAAAGTTAAATTAAAGTATGTTGGAATGTTAACAATTTAGAATGACAAACAATGTATCTTTATAATATATCGTGAACAAAAACAATATAAAAAACACTGTAACGACAAAAATTCATCAAAATTATCAAAAATGTACATTTTTGCACATTGCAATTAAATGTAGATTGTTTATTACGACGTCCTATGTTCGTAGACTCGTGTCGTATCATCCAAGTTGAACAGCTTCTTCTAGAACTACTGACTAGCGGTTTGTCAGAAATGTAAAACCTTAGTCACGGAAATAAATTATATTTATCACATACACGCAGATAAGAACTTATCTCGCTGAAACATTCAACTTTTACACTCTTATCTGAGAGAACAGGTTTTTTTCTAAATTTGTTTTTGCCTGATAATGATAGTAACTGCATACTGATACAATTGATGTTTATGTGGAGAAGAGTAAGAATACATGTTAAGTGTTAAAAGATTGTTATATATAACATGCCTACAAGGTACGAGCTGTGACAGGCGCCTGTGTTTTACATAAACTTGTACTGAAAAAAAACGTCATAAATTAACAAACGGAAATAGAATTTATCAACGAATTCATAAAAAAGGTTCGTCAGTATAAACCGTGCAACTCTAATATCTGTAACGTTTGACTAGATGTTTGTAGAACTGTATATGTCTACAGAAAAATGCTTGATACATTTCTACGGAGACAAAGCAGGTTTCCATGGCTACAGAACTTTTCAAGAAAAATATTACCACGCGTTGTTTTCATTACTTTTTGTGTGCATTTGAACAATTCTTCACGAAATAAAACGTCTGCTATACTTGGGCACCAAACAATTTTCCCAGAATACAATTAGACCATTTCATGAAAACATACGGTAAGTCTCCATCATCTATGATATATGGTAACCTTTGTCATTTTTCATGAACCACTCTCACTAAGCACAAAGTCTTCCGTCTATAATTTCTATCCTCTGTGTGTATTATGGTAGACTGTGACCCATTATTTATGTCCAATCATCAGTAATTACATGTAAATGTTCTTAACTCTACCCTTCTGTCAGTTTCGACTAATTGAGTTGGAAATTGAATTACTACTCACAGAATACAATTGATCTGCCCAAGTTTCTCAGTAGAAATTCTGCAAATTGCAGTTGTTTGTGGAAAAGTATGATAAAAAGGACTAAACATAGACTCTGCTCAATTGGACACCAGATAAAGACGAACATGTTTAGTAAGTCTAAGCTTTTTTACCTAATCAAACAGACTGTATAATGTCCAGACATTGGTAGACGAAGTATTCTTAAAACAACAACAACTGAATGAAAAATGTATATAAATGTGCATTATGTACCCACAAACGTAGAAAAATAATAGATTTGGTACCCAGAGATAGGTATGGTTCCCGGCGTACTACCCTACGTAATAGCAATCACGTAGTATAAGGGGCAGGTAATCAAAGCTAACCAAGAAATAACCAAAATGTTGATTACGATTTTGGCAGAACTACATGAATTATCATAATACACTACTTGATACAAATACTTCTGATTTTCAATTAAAATATACCGTCACTCAAGTCTCTAAAATATACCGTACGTGATTCTGAGAGTTCTTCTTACTGGTTTGTTCTGAACAGACATCATGAATAAACCTGATGTTATATGAATATTAATCTTCTTATATCATAGAACCAACCTTAAGTTACATCAGAACAAATATCAAATGCATAAATGATAACATTATAACAGATTTCGTTAATCAGGTAAACGTCTTAATTCAGCAGGAGCATGAAGTATTCTATAAAATGAAGTCTGAATCAAGCCTATGTTTAATCAAAGCACTGAAGGTACTGATGGGAACACTTTGAACAGAAATGTTGCCAATTTTCGACGACTATTCAACATGCCAATTTGTCAGGACTGTGCATCATGTCAATATTTTTGGACAGTGCATCATGACAACAGTTGATGACAGTTAATCAATCCAAGATGTGATATTTGTTTAGTGTTGTTTTATGGCGCATAGACTACAAATGGTCATATAGCGCGCAATAAAAATTAAAAAGGGGAGTCAATAGATATAATTAAAATTAAATGATGTAATAGAATATAATATTAATGAGAATGAAGGGTGATTGACATAAATAGGTTTAAAATAAAAAGGTGTTGGCAAAAGTTAACTAAATATTTAGCATTGATAAAAATGAAGTGCCAAAAAAAGTATTTCAAGATATAAGGATAGTTCATCATGTCAACATATAATCATGAAACAAGTCATAATACCAATATGCTACTGTATGATTGTTCATTGTGACTGTCCATCATACCAGCATTATAATAACAACCTCGTCTTAAACTTAATAATGTCATTTATGTTTGAATGACTACAAAACCTGCAAGCTGTGCAAAATTTGTATTCAACATGAATTTATTTACACCAAGGACTAATATACATGTATATATATAAGTCCTTGTTTACACATAGCATCAATCAGGTACGTACCTGCATCAATTAAGATCATTTTAGAAAACATCACTTTAAACATGCTGACCCTCAGATTTGTTGAAAATATGTATACAATGAAATCAAAAAAGAAACAAATAACAATCTACACACGCTACATTCTTTAAACATATATTCAGATTTACATGCTGCTGCTGCACTATTTAGCTATATATCGGTATATAAAGATTTACAAAGGCTTATAAATTATAATGTATCAAAGTAGTACTGCGGTCTCAAGCCTAATTCAATACATACACTTTTGAATAAACAACAGATTGAAGTTGAGCCCATTTAAAATCTGATGCCCAGTTATAAAACAATCAGTATCAATCGTACACTCTCCGAAAAATAATAAGACAGACACCTAGACAATGCTACTGTGGTGATTCTACAATTTACCTCAGCGTGTAACAAATAGCAATGCCATCAAAAGACTGATCCGACGATAAGAAAAAGTAACCTGCATTAACTGATCAGCGTTATTTTGATGTCTTTATTGAATCATCGTAACTGACTCAATTGTTTTTTATTTATAAAAATATACCGTTGCAGCGATTCGATGATAACATTGCGTTGATTTTCGAGAATTTGGTTTTTAGGTACATCCGTAGATCGCGTTGCTCAGTGCGCAGTAATTCTACGATGTTTTAACAATAACGGTATAATAACCATTTCTCTTCCCTAAAACATAAACAAAACATTTAATCACATATCACAACGCGTTTTAATTTATGAAAGCCGGCGAATAGCGCTGTATATGTTCATGAAATTATGGAACTATTTTTCGGTCTTCATTAGACCGCGGAAGTACTTCCGCCTTGTCTTATTTACCGATTTGGAAATAACCTCAAAATAACCTATTCCCGCTGTAATTAGTATGGTCGGCCAAAGCCTCCCAAAATGGACCTTATTGCCCTTGGACCTGTATTAATGTACGGTGTGGTTTCATTATAGACCAATTGATGTATTATTTATAAATATGTATACTGTTGTGTATTATTATATCATTGTTATAATAAATAAATATTGTTATATAATTGTTCTAAATAAACATTGTGGTATATTTGTGTTATCAATATATATTTGTTGTATGTTATTGTTATAGATATATATTGTTGTGTGTTATTATTATACATATATATTGTTGTGTATTATTGTTATAAATATATATTGTTGTGTGTTATTGCTATAAATATATATTGTTATGTGTTATTATTATACATATATATTGTTGTATGTTATTGTTATAAATATATATTGTTGTGTGTTATTATTATACATATATATTGTTGTGTATTATTGCTATAAATATATATTGTTGTGTGTTATTATTATACATATATATTGTTGTGTATTATTGTTATAAATATATATTGTTGTGTGTTATTGCTATAAATATATATTGTTATGTGTTATTATTATACATATATATTGTTGTATGTTATTGTTATAAATATATATTGTTGTGTGTTATTATTATACATATATATTGTTGTGTATTATTGTTATAAATATATATTGTTGTGTGTTGTTATTATTATACATATATATTGTTGTGTATTATTGCTATAAATATATATTGTTATGTGTTATTATTATACATATATATTGTTGTGTATTATTGCTATAAATATATATTGTTATGTGTTATTATTATACATATATATTGTTGTGTATTATTGTTATAAATATATATTGTTGTGTATTATTGTTATACATATATATTGTTGTGTATTATTGTTATAAATATATATTGTTGTGTGTTATTATTATACATATATATTGTTGTGTATTATTGTTATAAATATATATTGTTGTGTGTTATTATTATACATATATATTGTTGTGTATTATTGTTATAAATATATATTGTTGTGTGTTATTATTATACATATATATTGTTGTGTATTATTGTTATAAATATATATTGTTGTGTGTTATTATTATACATATATATTGTTGTGTATTATTGTTATAAATATATATTGTTGTGTGTTATTATTATACATATATATTGTTGTGTATTATTGTTATAAATATATATTATTGTGTGTTATTATTATACATACATATTGTTGTGTATTATTGTTATACATATATATTGTTGTGTGTTATTATTATACATATATATTGTTGTGTATTATTGTTATAAATATATATTGTTGTGTGTTGTTATTATTATACATATATATTGTTGTGTATTATTGCTATAAATATATATTGTTATGTGTTATTATTATACATATATATTGTTGTGTATTATTGCTATAAATATATATTGTTATGTGTTATTATTATACATATATATTGTTGTGTATTATTGTTATAAATATATATTGTTGTGTATTATTGTTATACATATATATTGTTGTGTATTATTGTTATAAATATATATTGTTGTGTGTTATTATTATACATATATATTGTTGTGTATTATTGTTATAAATATATATTGTTGTGTGTTATTATTATACATATATATTGTTGTGTATTATTGTTATAAATATATATTATTGTGTGTTATTATTATACATATATATTGTTGTGTATTATTGTTATAAATATATATTGTTGTGTGTTATTATTATACATATATATTGTTGTGTATTATTGTTATAAATATATATTATTGTGTGTTATTATTATACATATATATTGTTGTGTATTATTGTTATAAATATATATTATTATGTGTTATTATTATACATATATATTGTTGTGTATTATTGTTATAAATATATATTGTTGTGTGTTATTATTATACATATATATTGTTGTGTATTATTGTTATAAATATATATTGTTATGTGTTATTATTATACATATATATTGTTGTGTATTATTGTTATAAATATATATTATTATGTGTTATTATTATACATATATATTGTTGTGTATTATTGTTATACATATATATTGTTGTGTGTTATTATTATACATATATATTGTTGTGTATTATTGTTATAAATATATATTATTATGTGTTATTATTATACATATATATTGTTGTGTATTATTGTTATAAATATATATTGTTGTGTGTTATTATTATACATATATATTGTTGTGTATTATTGCTATAAATATATATTGTTATGTGTTATTATTATACATATATATTGTTGTGTATTATTGCTATAAATATATATTGTTATGTGTTATTATTATACATATATATTGTTGTGTATTATTGTTATAAATATATATTGTTATGTGTTATTATTATACATTAGGGCTGTCCCGATATAGCTGCGTACCGGTACGTACCGGTACAGTGCTGAACAATATGCGTATCGTATCGGAAGGTCCCGTATCGGCCGTATCGCGGTTTTTTATTTTATATTAAAAAACTCTTAGAATCACGGTTGAACAACTGAACTAGATTTGCGAATTTACTCTCATATCATCGTCGACAATGCTTACTCAACTAATTTCCGGGATTCCATACTCTACTTATAGACATTAGCAACGTGAGGTAAAGCTAGACAACGAATTTGATTCGAATATTCAGATTTTGTCAAGTAGATATTGACTTATAAATTGTATTATGCCACCATGTAATGTTACATAAAAATATGGCAGTATTTTGGTTTGCCGATTAATGATACACATAATTGTGTCTCGTCATCATAACATCCAAGTTGAAGGTTTCAGAAGTTCATTATTAATTTAGTTTTTTTAATCAATTTGACAATCATAACCCTGATTCTTTAAACAATTTTATATGGCTAGGTTCTATTCTTGATATAAGGCCATTTATGGGACAGAGATTAAAACTTGCTTCTGTTATAATAACATTTCTCATAATTATTTAATTTCCATAATATCAACTAACATATGTGCATCAAATTGATGACCTTAAGTACAAGACAATTTTAGTTTTACACCTTTTTAACAGTTAATTAGGACTTTCTAGCGCCAAACAAGTGTGCAGTGTTCCCAAAAAACACTAATATTGCAAGGTTTTTCATTACTTTGAAATATTTTTATATCGTATCTTTGATATCGCATATCGCTAGTACCGTATCGCAATACGTATCGTATCGCCTGAGATCTGTATCGGGACAGCCCTATTATACATATATATTGTTGTGTATTATTGGTATAAATATATATTGTTATGTGTTATTATTATACATATATATTGTTGTGTATTATTGTTATAAATATATATTGTTATGTGTTATTATTATACATATATATTGTTGTGTATTATTGGTATAAATATATATTGTTATGTGTTATTATTATACATATATATTGTTGTGTATTATTGCTATAAATATATATTGTTGTGTGTTATTATTATACATATATATTGTTGTGTATTATTGCTATAAATATATATTGTTATGTGTTATTATTATACATATGCCATTTACCATTTATAGTTTTGTTATAAGGCTTATAAGTCATGATTCTCTAAAACTTAATTGTCAGTAAAAAGCAAAACTGAATGTCACATTCATGAAATAGGCGTCGTTGTTAAACCTATTTAATGACAATACAAAGATTATCTTGTTTCTAGCCAACAGAACAGTGTGTTTTGTTAACTCATTATGTCAGCTTCCTTATAAAACGTTCTATAATCGTTAACATGGCTCCAACAGAGTAACTCTTTAAATATTCCCAGAAGGTTTAAAATAATGAAGTCAGTTTGTGAATCTTGCCAAAGTAGCGACGTGTATATTTACTGGGAGTATTTCTCCTATACCTTAATCAGTAGGTTCCTGATTAGACGTAGCGGGCACAACAAACAGGCAATAATTCATTCCAATTAGCGAAGAAAGTCGGAAAATAAATATGACAGGCTGGGACCATTCAAATAATGGTATATGGTCGACATATAGTAGTCATAAATGTAGTTTGTGAATAGATCGAAGATTTCTGTACGTTGTGAAGAACTAGCAGTTACAATGTTTTCCACTTTAGACATATAATACATGACTGCAGATATAGCATCCAGTTAGTTCGATAGATGAGTTTTGACTAATGTATAGTCACAAATACGTCCTGTAACAACAGGCTCTTATTCATTTATCTACTACACAATTATATTAACTTTGAAACAAGGGATCGGAGAGAAGATTCCAAATTATTTATAAATTCATTTTCTTTAGTCTCAACTAAAATTATTAAGACAAAAATCCTTATACATAATTTGGTGTATATAATTTATGTGCAATTTACAAACATAAAAACATTAACAATTTTAAAAATACAATATACTGCTGATAATGTTTTGAAGTGAATGATTTATGTAGAATCTAGTCGATCAGAGTATTAACATTACGGTATTTTAACATTTCATTATTTTTCTATAATGTAAGATACGTACATAGGTAGGGTATTTCATACAAACGTTTACGGTACACAGACCTCACGAGGTTATACACAACGTGTATTTATTATGGTAAAGATGCACGTGATCTACTAACAACGTGTGGAAATTGATACTTCGATTAATGGAATTTATTCACTAGACTCCAAGATACACGAACACTCACTTTAAGTCGCTTTTTCTGTATTTATATGCTAGAATTCATTACAGAAACAAAACAAAACATAAAAAATGAGATTAGAATAATTCTCATACATGTATACATACGAGTATATTTTTATTATTTTTGAAAGATTATTTTATTTGAATACATCAGGGGGTGGTAATAAAATGTGATGTAATTATTTTAAGGTGACTGTTATTAATGTTGTATTGATTGTCTGTGAAAATCGATAACTAATCGGACCACCCCATAATCGACGACAATCGATTGTTTTAGTGTTCTGATACCGCTGGATCATGGGGTGGCTAACTTAATGATAAGGAACAAAACTAGCAAATATCAAATTATGAACACAATTATATTTACTATTAAGTGTATACATTTTGTCATAAACTTGGAATTTAGAGTTCACATGTTTGTTTGGAAACTAAAAGGTTAATCTAACTTCAATATTGGTGAAAATGATTTATTCGTGTTTAAAATCTGGTCATTATTGCACAAAAGAAACTGCGAAAACCGATTGTGGTGGTCCGATTATCAACAGTGATTTTGGAGTCCGATACCCGACACTAATGTCAATGCTATAAAATACCGGTTCAAAAATATGTAAACGTGATAATAGGCTGCCATGGTTTAACACAAGTTTAGTAAGTAAGTCAATGAATATTCAAATATATTGTCTGTATAGGAGTTTTTCTTCTATTAATTCATTTCTTTGTTTTCTTGTCTGCCTACGTTCTGACTTAACCATTACACGTCCGCATTCTGAAAGGCCATTTACTGGGCTGACAAAAGTTTATTTATGCTTACAATTTGTTCACGCATACAATGATCAGCATGTCCTTGGTAAATGATTCCTGCATACTTTTCATAAACACGGCGTCGGCATGGATACAATACTATCAGAGTTCATCGTAGTATGAATGTGAAATGTGTAAATTGAATATTGTGTTAAATTTTACATTCTCCATATTGTCTACTGTGGATTCGTAAAATATGAGTTTGTTCAACATATCAATTCTATAATTATTCCCAAAACACAGTTCTAGTAAATTAAATCTTTCAATGATTTAACATACGGCAGAACTCTCCAAATTACGTTTTGAATAAACTCGCTCGATTTTCCGTAAAACAGCGACTGGGCAGCCTAATAAATAACAGTGTAGTTCATTTCTTTTTTACTTCATTGTAGGCAAACTCTAGTATTGGATTGGCCTCTAGAGAGATCTGACGAGGCGAAAAGTTCCCCTGTATGTTAAAATGATGAATTATTTATTTGAAGGTTCACACCCTTCACTGTTCTCATACAAGTCAGAGGTACACTTCAAGCCAATATTTGTGAAAATCGGAAGATACATAATGACAGTTTCATATTCCAGTGAATTCTCGCTTACAAGAAACTTTGGACTTGCCGACTGAAGGGCGAAAAGGAAAAAAGTTAGACGTTTACAATAAAATAGGACTGGTTAATTTTACATCTCAGACACAAAATCATCTATTTTAAATCTTGGAAGTGATTCAGTTTTGGGTCGGCTGGCTGTTCAAACAGACTGGTTTCCGCGTAAGGAAACAAGCGAGGTTATTTTTACTTCAACAAAAAGATAGCCCGTCAAATGGTTGGTAATAAATGTCATAGTCATGGCGGATAAATGCAGAATTCACGCCTCAATAACTGATAGGAAGTCCTTCGAGAAATTATTTGCTATGAGTCTAGTTTTGTAAAATATTTATTGATGCATCACTCAGTGCAAACTTGGGAGGTTAAATATGAATGGTTATTTTAGACCCTTATTCAACAGTATGGCACATGTAGAATACATTTTTAAAGATTTCAATGGTATATTTCTGAGAGAAATGCTACAACTTTGTCAATAATACAAGTATCATCCCCAGTTTTAAATCGAGCATTTGTGTTAAGAAAATAGTGGCCACCTATAACTTACAGAAACATTGCTATTTATTTTAACATGCTGCGCCATGAGCAGCCCTACTGAGTGTTTGTTCGGAATGGTGGATATTTGCCCATGTAGCACTTTTTTAACCTTTTCACTGAAGAGTTCACAACAACGAACGACAACTCTGTCCCAGCTGGTTCTTAAAACAAAAATGACTTATGCCACAAAGTTTTCATTTCCTTACAAAATATTACTTTGGGGCTCATATCGAATCACGAGACTAGGTCCGAAAAAATCTCCGTTTCGCAGTCTTTCAAAATCGAAAGAAATGAGCTACCACAAATCAAAGACCCATTTAGTATAGGCAAGGATTTAGTATAGGTCATTGCACAAATGGAAACCCATTTAGTAAAGGAGGTCATTGTACAAATGGACATAAAAGCAAGTATTTACAAATATTTAAGCAATATTTTGGTTCCAATCACATTTTAGAGTACATGTACGTATATAATTGCATTAATTTTCGAAATATTGCAATGATTTGTTTTACATTTTATTTAATGTAAACAAGATTTTTGGAAATGAGTACTTCGAATTCCTTTCGATTTTGACCAGCAAATTGTTATAAAGTTTCTGGAGTAGCACATCTGAAATTAATGTTACATTTAACCCAAGATGTGTCAATGTTTGAACATTTCTGACATTGATATATATCTATTTCCATTTATATTTTAACAGCAGGAAAGTTGAAGTTCACAAATGTCAATTTTTCACAAATTATAAGGTTGTCCCCCTGCCATGCTGTGTCTTATCCGTCAGAACGCATGTCTGCTCTGTATCTCAAAGACCAACCAGCGGATTGTGAAATAACTTGGCACTAATGGTCACCACAAAAAGGCAACATGAAGAATACGTGCCTCAGCTATGCCGGCTCAATGTCACCCTTGAAGTGTGACATTTCGTGTCCTCTGCAAGTCCTATATCCAGTGAAGGATTTTCTTTAGACTTTGCCCCTATTTTCAGATCGTAGACGCAACATACAGAGTCCTTGATTTTTTGGCTGCACCTGCTCAAGGTCAAGGTCATTCTGTTATTATCACAATTGTAATATTCATACACAAGCTGGCATGATGAGGATTGTAATATATGTAATAAGGACATTGTCTTTTATGGCAGTAAACTGTTCTATATTATAACGTTTTCCGTATTGGTTTATAAATCAGTTTTATAACACGTGCCGGAAATATTTTACATAAAAAATACTGAACAAAAACAGTTGGCTAAAACCTCGATTATCAGAAATCGACGTGACCGAAATATTATTTCGTATAATACAGAGTTTCGGATTGCATGATTCGGATAATCGAGTTTATTTTACATGGAAATACATAAGGATAAATTGGGACCGAAATTTCATTTCGGATAACACCAGGTTTTCGGATAATCCGAGTTTGTATAATCGAGGTTTTACTGTTAACCCAAACTTTTGTAAAAATCTGGATAACAAAGAATCAAAAATCAAATGTATAATGTGTTTGAATCGTAAATGGTAGGGTATGTAAACTGTTACTTCTTAGAAATGAGCACTAACCAGGACACGTGACCACTATCAGGAATTCCTGTATTCATGATTTAGGTTCTCAATCACAACAGAATGTGTTCCTTCTTTGTCCAGGATTGTAACATACACAATGAGAAAGCCGAACAACCTGATTGATGTTTTAATCACCAAGAAAGCGATGTGGTGTTATATATTTTGCCTTTGGAACATTCCGGAATGACAAGTCTGTCTAGAGGCGTCATTTATATGGGTCACGTGATAAGATTTACATAGCTGATCATTAAGTTAATTGTTTGGTCATTGATTAAACTAGCAACCACCATAATCTTGTATCCACAAAAATGGTTCTCTTCTAGCATCTTAAAGTGAGAATCTTGAATATATTCGCGTGAAATCACGCATAAATACCTAACCGCGAGATTTCTAAAACTAACGTCTGCGAGTGAATCAGAATTGGATTTCATCCGGTATCAGCATTGTAAAAGAAATATGTCGGAGAGAAAGCAGTTTCCGCTTCAAAGGAAAGGCCTTTAAGATTCTTGCATCTCTCCCAAAATCGCGAGAAATCACGAACGAGTGTTAAGCATACAAGATGAATTATCCTTTCAAATATCGTCAATCGAGAGAGAGCAGAGAATATTAATTCCAGCTAATACCTTTTGACAGCACACCAATTCTGTGTCCCGCCAGAAATGTTCGACTTGATGTACGATCTATGTTCGCCGGCAACAGAAACATTCCCGAGGCTCAATATTTCATTTAAATTTGATTTATTTCCAAAACAGTGATCTACACAAGTCCTAGCATGTTATTTGCAAAAATGAAATGGACAAGGAAAAAGCAGCCTTTTAAAAAAACGCAATGAGATAAGATATACGAGTTGTGGTCACGCCATGGTCAGTGAAACATGTGTTTAAGCCGTCCCATAACTAAGGATGATATTGGATCAATTAAATTATTTATAAAACCTTTTAATATCTTAAATCTATTACCGTGTTATAAACAAGAATTCTGACTCCACACGTTGTCATTTCATGAAATAAATATGAATTTGAGAAGAAGCATTAAAATAGTGAACATGATTTGAGAAAAGTATGATAACTTTCCTTTAACCCTTTTTTTAAGTTTCTTGATATTAAATGGTGGTTTACAACACTCGTACTTTCCTAAATAATCCTATGTGTGTATTATGATTACGAAATAAAAAAATACAAGTAGCTTACATCACTCAACCAAATATACCGTCATCCTTAGAAGAAAAAAATAATTACTTAAATAAATAATTATTACCACGGTCAAAATCAACCCACGATATAATTTGTAGATAATCAGTTTACGTTGTGTCAAAAATCAGCCCTTATGTTGACAATCTGCCCTTGTGTTGAAAATCAGTCCACGTTGAGTTGAAAATCTACCAACATTGTGTTGAAAATCTGCCCGCTTAATGAGCTGAAAAAAAGCCCACATTGTGTTCAGAATTTGCCAACATTGAGTTGAAAATCTGCCCTCATTGAGTTGAAATTTGTCCACATTCCAGCATTGTGTTTAAAATCAACCCTTGTTGTATTGAAAATTTGCCCTTGTTGTGTTGAAAATCGGCCAACATTGTGTTGAAGATCTGCCGCAATATTGTGTTGAAAATCAGCCCTAGTTGTGTTGAAAATCTGCCAACATTGTGTTGAAAATCCGTCTACATTGTGATACGTTGTGGCCTTGTGGGTCAATCTACGTTATAACCTTTTTAGAATTAACTCACTCTTTTTTAAGAAAAGACCAACATTATGATTAATTGAAAGTCAACCATCCTTATGATTGGTTGAGAAACAAAGATGAAGATTAATTTTCATTAATATTATGGTTGAATATAAGTTGGCTACAGAAAACCAATAAACACAAATAATGTTTTGTCAATTAATTGGCAAGATATTTTTGTTAATATACTAAGATAAACCCCTTCCTGCGACCACACTATATAAATGCCAGCACCCGATGTAATGTTTAATATAGACATTTCTCAAGTAGCGCCATTAAAATTATTCTGCACCGCATCAATCGAGTTTGAAATCCGCAGTAAAGCTGTATTTTCTACCAGTAGTTTCTATCATGCTGTCAAATCAAAGTACACGTATTTGGATCCATACACCTCAAAATTGTTATATGAGATATCTCAAAATGGGGCGAACAGAATTAGGAAATGTTTATCATTTCTTAAGGTTTTTGTCACAAAAAACGTTTTATCATGAATGTGTTCTTTTTTAAAATAATGACATTCTTTGAGTTATATTTCCTTGTTTTACATTGAAGTCCATGGAGTAACCTATTTTCAAGGATTAAAGACAGGAAAACATGTATTTCGATGAAAACTAATAAGACGCAAGAACATAGTATCAATCTAATGTGATAAAGCAAAATATAGGTCACCATACAATTTAAAAATATATTAATCGGTTTGTATTTTTCAACAAGGTCAAGAACTCTAATAAACTCAATAGTGTTGTTGTTCTGTTATTTTTGTTTTATTTATCTATTGTATGATATATACATTGTTTTTCTATGGTCATTTTACGGCCTAATTCTTTCACTTTTTGTAGACTAAACATCTCCGAGTATAGATGACGATTCTCACTAAGGCTTTTTGATAAAAATTGCCGAGAATATTGATTACAGTGTCCATGTAATATTTTCTAGAAGAGAAACACGTGCTGGCCACCCACGACGAACTTGAATCACCGGGTGTAAACTAGTACTCAGAGTCTACTCTACATATCAATGTACGACATTAACCAGTCCACAGCCAACTCTCAATTTACGCTGCTTGCATAAAAGAGGCATATGTTTTTAACATACTTGTTGGAAATCTAAATATAGTGGTAAGGTCAACAGGTCATTTATACAAAAAACGTTTGGACGGAACTTACTTTCCCTAATTCCCTACTACACCAATATGATCACAATTCCCAGTTTAACTTAGAATTACACTGTTGTTGAATGGTGTTGAAGAAATTTGGGGGAGTTTTAACAAACTCAGAAACAACAATATCCAAATTTATTAAACTACATAGCTCCACAATTACAAAAAAGGTGTACAGTATCATTCTGATGCCATATTGTTACGTAATAGTTAACTTCATTGCCATAAACGTTTTAATTTTGCCATCCATATCTACGTAATATGACATTATTATATACACTGCTCAACTTTTATAATCGTTAAAATTTGGTCTAATATTTTCTGAACATGACTTTCACTTACTTATGTTGATAATTTACAGATAAAACGTATCATTCTACATTTGTATTCATAAGCTTTATTTATTCTCAGATGAACTAGCATTTTACATTTTGTCTGTAAATCGACTAAAATAATAAACTGTCGTTAATGTTCCAATGGTGTCCAATATTTACAACTCGAGGTGACAGAACATAAAACTTCAGCAGTGTCTTCGTAGATTTTGACTTGTCAATACGGTGATATTTATCATAAAACTATACAGTATAGGACGGAACAGAACATATAAGATATCATCTCTGTTTATACTAAAATATGTTCCCCGATTGTTCGTAGTATTAAACATTCACTTTTCTAAACCTAGATACACTAATCAATGTCCTTAAGTAAAACTCATGTATCATTTCCATAATAGCTGTTTGTAACTTGATTGTCAGCAATCAACAGCAATGTCCTTTCATTATCTGAATATACAGTCAAACTTGTGTTAGCGGCCAACTCTGAATAAATTTAAAGCCATCCTTTGAATAAAGGCTATTCTTTAAAACCCGTCATTGATTATTTAGGACAAGATAACCCCCGAATAAATGCCATCCGTCAATAAATACCACATTTTCTTTCCCTTCCAATGATGGCCATTGTTCACAGGATTCACTGTAAATCACATTCTGTTGTACTGTTGCAGATTCCGCAACGTCTGCAAATTTGTCTTCGAAAGCAGCATAAATCAAATATATTCCATATTTCAACACAGGTAATCTAAATACGTTATTCAGTTCTTCCCTGGATGGAATTAAAATCAGAAAATGCAATTTGCTAACTTCAACCGAAATATGAACAAAAAATGAGCATTTTGGGGAAAGAATAATCTGAGAACCAAGTATGATTGTGTTCCCATGTTATACTTGTAGAGCGTACACCATTATTTGAATGGTATATATTTTCAATCAAAGTAATGAAAGTACTCGTGGCAATTGAACATGCGAAGACTTGTCCTGCATCATGCAACGGGTACCAGTCGAACAATTACATGACGGGTGTAGAAAAAATGTAGTTCTTCGGTCTGCACCAAACTTCATGCGCGCCGAGCGAGTGACGGCTACGGAAACCTAAATTCCAAAACCATGCAGACGTATAGGTATTTTACGCAATAAGAGACATAAGTTTCAGTTCAAGTCGTCCTGTGACCCAGTTGGTCATCGGGTGAAATATTTAAGGCCAAGGGGTGTCTGATCTCTTCAAATGACAGCTCGGTTGAATACGTAATAATACTAAAATAAAACGCCTCGAAATTAAAAACTAAAACAGAATTTGTAGCCGATATGTTAAAAGATAAAATGAACAAAACATAAAAACAAGCTCTGTATGACTTAAGTGCCAGGGGATGATTTAAACAAGTCTCAATATAGTGAAACAGTAATAGGAAGTTCTTGAACCGCATAGTATAATGTTGCACTAGTTCTGTGATATATGGTGTATATTACATACACATATACTCTCGTGTACTTTACATTCATTTCAAAATACAGCATCCGTTAGTGCATTAAGTATTATAATATGGTTATTATTCATTGTTTGTTTTATATGACAATCGTTTAATATTCCCCCAGTCGATGATGATCATGTGGCATTGTACAATTAATCGTTTGAAAACCGACCATTTTACTGGGGAAACCATAGATGGCGTGCATTACTATTCAATTTACAAGAAAGTTTACTAAACGTATTGACTAAAAAAGACAAATAAATTCGTCCTGACGTTTCCCACGTGAGATATCGGATAGGCCGTATCCTTCACTCGACACATAATCGTTTAATTACAGAAATAAATTAATAATGCTCATTTTCTGTCTTTGTTTACTCTACTTTGAGTAAATGAATGAACCAGTTCATGTTGGTATTGATCAAAGAGAAGGACAATAGACAATGCTGTAAGACAGAGCTCAGTAGCTTGACAATCAATCGAGGGAAGAGTGTCCTTTGTGATAAATTACAAACATCCGCTAGAGAAACAAGAATACATCAACTACATTTTAAATTTTGTTCTTAAATTAACTGTTGATCAAACTTCCTATCTATTTATGTTTGCTAGTAACTTCGTCAAGAAGTGTGCCTATAGCACACCTCACCAACAAAGATAGACATGTATAGCTTGCCTATGTTTTTTTGAGCCGTGAAGAAATTATTCAGAGCAAGTCAAATAGGGGATATGGATTTTCGAAACAAATCTCACTAAAACATATTGGTAAGATAAATTTAACCTGCTCAAGTACTACTAGTACTTGAATATGTACCCAGTTGATTTAGTATATTCTTCCGTCACGGCCAAATATATACACATACATTTTTTGTACATGTGTTTATTCGGGATAACAAAAGAAAACGAAATATACAAAATGACAAAACAATAGAGTTTCATAAAAAAGTATAATAATTATTGTTTGTACTGCTGACTATGGACAAGTATTCATGTATTCATATTTAATTACAATAATTTAACACGTCATACTACCAACGTTCATCCTTCATTGTACAGACATGCCGATCAGCAACAACATATTCATTGACGGAGAAGAAAACTCGAGACATTATGTTTTGTCGTATGGTCTAATTACTCGTTGAACATGCATATATTAGCATTTTGACACCAATTCCAATTTAAAGTAATTTATATTCACTGCTTCGAGAGTTAAACGAACAGCGCTGTCAATAAATTAATGCTAACTCGATAGTTGAGAAAACAAGCTTCTTCAAACGAGTCTTTGTTTGTTTGTAGAAGAACTCTGAATTTTATTTGAAAGCTCAACTTGATGTGAAAATCTTGTATTCCTCCTCCCGATCTGTTATTCCTATAAAATGTTTAATCAATACATAATTAAGTATTCTGAAAAAAATCATATAAACCAAATATTATCACGGTACACTATCTAGGTACTACATCAATTAAAGCATACTTCGGTACGAGGCTACTACGAGCATTAGTTTAAGCTTTAAGATCTTAAATCATGTAATTTCTGGTCAAGCTGAATTTGGAGAAAGAGGATTCTCAAGTTCTGGACCCAGAACCAGAGATAAGTCGCCAAGCTCAAATCTCAATTCCATTCTCAAAGTATTACGGTTGTAAAAATAGGGCTATATAAGTTTAGTAAGCTGTCAGACTAATTAATCGTTATTGCCTGATCATAATTAACTAAGAACCATTAAAAGACAAGATATGAGATTTGAGCTGGGAGACCGATCTCAAGTTTTATAATCTGGTACCCGGATCTTAGACACAAACCGTGGGTTACAGCATTACTTATCTCCTGTAGACATAGATAACGGAACACTCATTGTTGAGAGAGAATATACTGTTGTCGTTAATATGAAATGTATCAAGAAAAAAAAGAATCCAAACAATATGCATATTTAACCTTCATACTCGTTTTGGAAACAATCATGCAAGTCATTGAAAAATGAAAAAGACGGGACGCTTTACAATTTTTTTTAATGGCCTTATTATACGCACCTCTGATAGAAGGGGCGATCATTTCTGTGTGTATTTGGAACTTAGATACTTACACTTAAGCCTAACAAATAAATCGTGAGATGTTTTAGATTTTCTCGTTAGTTTATAGTCGTGCCTTATCATTGCCCATAAGACTCACAATATCATAACAAGATTTGAACAATTCAACAATTTTACATCTAAATTATTCAAAATGTCATTTTGATGTCCATAAAGCGTTGAAGTTGCGCAAAATCAAAATAATATGATATTACAATGTAATCATTTATCTTAAATTATAATACAGATTATTATTATTTGAGTTATTCCATTTCTTGAAATGATCCATTTATTTCCCTATTTGTTGTAGTGTTTTTATTGTTGTTTACAAAGGTGTAGAGATTTTCTCAAAGTTTAATTACATGTATTATCAGTACTTTTACAAAGTAAAAGAAAATGAAGGATATAAAATCGTTATTTATCAGTGATAATTACTTTCAAACGGGTCCTGACAGATGTACATATATACATGTACCAATACAGTACAAATGAAATGTAATAAAAACACTGAAAAAAAGCAGAATAATATTTTAACTTATTAATTCGACCTCGTCGATCTTTACTCTAGAACTAAGACCAATTACAGTGACAAGGCATAGGATAGAAGTCACGTGGTTTGTTTGGTGTCTTTCTTGTACCAGTATGAGAGTATCTCCAATTCGGAATACATCGGTTGATTCCGAACGTCCTTCTAACGTCTAATTAGACGGAGTCGGGCGAGGTTTACCGAGTGAGTGTCTCCTTGCAATCGTAACTACTCGGAGAATACGCCTCGTGATACATAAAGATATTTTGTTTCAAGTAATTATAACTGGCAATGACTACTTTTTCAACACTAGGCTTTTGTTTTTAAGAATAATTGTTAGTATGGCTGACTTTCATTGATAAAATGTGCATTAAATGTTCTTTGAAAAAGAAATAGGTCTTCCATCTTTAGATTCCCATGGTCAGCCATGATGGAAAGTAGCCCATGGACAATAACAACAACAATATGGTGGCCTGTCTATTATATCAGAGGCATTGTCTTCGGACAATCACCAACAAGTTCCGAGTGTGTTCCTGAAAGACGTGTAAATGTTTAAATCTGATTTCAACCTATCCGGTAAAGAAGTCTAATATGCGAGTCTTCAGTTCTATAAATTTAAATTTATGCTGTGATATGGTTATAGTGTTTGGTTACGTACATCCAATTTTCTTCAGACATTATAAATAGTGTATTTATCGTTTTATAAGAAGTTTATTAAGAACATAAATAGAATATCTCTGTGACGCAAACGTTTTGTTTATATATTACGATGGTTGAGTTATGTCTTATACTCGTATATGATTCAAAGACATAAAAATCCATTCATTTGTTTTAAAGGAAATCCGTGTATACATATAGAATTGTTAAATCCGTGTATACATATAGTATTGTTAATTCCGTGTATACATATAGAATTGTTAAATCCGTGTATACATATAGAATTGTTAAATCCGTGTATACATGTAGAATTGTTAAATCCGTGTATACATATAGAATTGTTAAATCCGTGTATACATATAGAATTGTTAAATCCGTGTATACATATAGAATTGTTAAATCCGTGTATACATATAGAATTGTTAAATCCGTGTATACATATAGAATTGTTAAATCCGTGTAGAAAATTATAATAAGGCTGATAGAAACTGTTTCGTACGTAGGAATTTGTTCAACATTATAGTATATATCCACCAGAACGCTCACGTCGTATAAAACACTATTAATTCTGTCACGTGACAGGCAAATGCAGTCAAAACTGTGTACGTGGCCACCTCCAAATAAAGGTCATCATGTTTGTAGAGGTCATTCTTTTAATACTGTTACTTGTTATTTAGAAAAAATCGACTTCTGAGTTTTTACCTGTCAATAAAGCTCATATCATGCCTTTCCAGAGGATGGCCTTTGTTCACAGGTTTAACTGTACATAGCGTAAAATGATGGTGAAAACATTACTTACTTCGAGTGTAAGTTGTAAAGTATTATATCTGGCTCATGTAAAGTCTCATGCTATATTAGAATCTGTCCCTAATATGTAAGAAGATATTCAAAGTGAGATTTTATCAGCTGATGGTTGCTATGATTACAATGTATACAACTCGACGAACGTGTTGGAATTTTCTTCTACTATTGCTAAACAATCCATCATACAGGCAACTAGTTACTTAAACATCACAAAATGTGAGAGAGCTGGCATCACAATCTCCCGTTATGGCAGTCAAGTCTCAAATTATTCTTTTCTTTATGCTAATTGGGGAAGTTTTAAGACGTTTTGAGGGCTTGTAATTACATGATTTAGACATTCATAACATTGATTCGCTTAAACATAGGCCATGACTAATAACGCGATATTACATGAACGCAACTAAAAGTCCAAATTATTCCGATTTTAAGAAATTGATTGATAGAGAAAGAAAATTAGCTGAAAACAAGATATCCGTATATCTATGTTATATACATAAATTATTATATCTTGCATTCAGTACATTATATACATGTTGTATATTACATACACTATACGTAAAGTACATTATATACATAATTATGTCCATTATCTTGGCATTTTTGTTCAGAAAGAAACTAAAAAATTTGAGAAAATTCAAGCATTAAGATTTGTATATGATGATGATCAGTCTTCCTACAATGAACTTCTGTCAAGGACTAAGCTTCCAACCCTTTATATTAGACGTATGAGAACAATGGCTCTGGAAACATTCAAAATTATCAACCGTGAATTTGGCCCCTCCAGTCGTATCAAATCTTATTCAAAAACAAAATAATACATATAACTTCCGCTATTCTAATAATTATGTTACTGATTCCACAAGTGAGGTCTACTAAATCTGGTAAAAACTCATTCAGGTATGCAGCCCCTGTACTATGGAACTCTCTATATAGAATTTGATCAAGTAACCTTTCTAAAACTTCAAAATTGCAGTCCTGGAGACAGTTAAATTTATTTTTGTTTAGCAATGATGAAGTAATTCAATGTAAATTGCTCTATGGCTTACATTTATACGTACTCCCTTCCAGTTAATTGATTTAACAGTATCATCATTTAAAGAACCGATTGGACATCTTGGCAAATAAAGTATTAGTAGTCCATGATAAGAACATATTTATTCAGAGAAAAGGATTTTTTAGAACAAAGAATACACTTTTAACTTGTTAAAAAAAACAAGATCGCGAACCACGAATCTTAGTAATGACGATTATTCATACTCGATTTTTCAATTTGATTCGTGAATACCCGAGTACTCGGATACTCGCCACAGCCCTAGTCTGTACATTCTTAAACATGTATTTTTTTTACAGCTCTTATATGATTTGTTATTGTTGTTTACTCTATTTATATATAGTCTACTTAAAAGCTTTAAGATGGCTTATGTTATACTGTTGTTGTCTTACCGACTTTAGATAAATATTATCTTTTTATAATTTTTATATCCTAATGGTTTGAATACAAAAGTTTTATTTAATGTTAAGGAATAACTGTGTAGTTAAGTTTTGCTTTCGTCATATCCTATTCTTGCTTTTTATATCATATAACTCAGTGTAGGATAGATTTATATTTCTTCAATCCGAAGTTGTTATAAAATTACATTTTGTTATTGTACTGTATTCATTCCTGCCATTTTATGTTGCGTTTGATATGAACTTTATTATGATGTAACGTCCGTTATTTTATTATTTTACTGTTATGTCTTGCGGATGACTAACGCAGTACGAAAATTTATATGTGTGTTGTTGTTAAATCCACATTGATTTATAAACATATAGTACATTGTAAACATATAGTACATTGTAAACATATAGTACATTGTAAACATATAGTACATTACATACATATAGTACATTATGTCCATATTGTACATTACATACATATAAAATATTGTATACATGTAGTACAATATGTACATATAATACATTGCATACATATATTACATTGCAAACATATAGTACATTATATACATATAGATATATAGTACATACATCTAGTACATTATATGCATATAGCACCTTGTATACATATAGTACATTACATACATACAGTACATTACATATATGTAGTACATTATGTACATATAGTATATTGTATACATATATATAGTACATCACATACATATATAACACCTTGAATACATATAGTACATTACATAATATAGTACATTACATAGATATAGTACGTAATGTACCTATAGTACATTGTATACAAATAGTACATTACATACATATAGTACATTGTATACATATAGTATATTATTTACAATGGCATATAGTACATTATATACATATATAGTACATTACTTACATATAGTACATTGCATACATATAATATATTGTATACATATATTACAATATATACATATATAGAAGATATGCAAATGCAAAATCCAAACTGTCTGTGATAGGGATCGAACTTGCTATGTGGTTGCTGAATAACTGTAGTGTATGTATTGATGTGTTTGTAATATCCTTATTCGTGTGCAAGCTCCCTCTTATTATAATTTTAAAAGATATTACCCTGGAGAAATCTGAAAACGTTTTCATAGTCCCCCGGGGTAATCTGAAAACGTTTTGAGATTACCGGGTAGGACATTTGAAAATGGAGGGGGGAATTTCAAAACGTTTTAATTGTACCTCATCAATAACTTTAAACCTTTTTTAAATTCACGGGGGTAAACTGGAAACGTTTTTAAGTTACCGGGGGGTAGCTTGAAACGTTACACCGTTACAACGTTACTCATATATTTGTAATATTTACTGACTATTTGTTAGTTATACACTTGCATGTTTCCTTAGATAAATAAATTATTGTTTATATTCACTGGTTAATTTATAAATACAGTTATTTTTGTAAGCAAGCTGGTTAAGTTAATTTACATAATAATATTTTTTCTTCAATATCCAATGAAGTATTGCCGATATCGCTACTACCTACGTAAGCACGATCCCTCGTTTAAAGTATGTTGATTAATGAAACCCACGGGAGGTTTAACCATCTATCATCATCATCATTATCATCTTCATCATCATCTTCAGTAATCGCATGCCTCATTTTGAGTATTCTCGCGATGTTTATAATTATTTGCATTAATCTTGCGGTATCGCACTTCGCGTTGTGCTCCTTAAATCATGTTTAATGTGTATAGTGTATTATATTGAAATAAGTGTTGATTACATCTGATAATAAAATTATGTTGCCTACCGTAACAGAAATCGCCAAAGACATCATATGTAAAGCGTTGAATTTTTAATTCACACAAGTATGTTTCCGTGAAAAACAAACAAAGGGAGAGAAATATGTTTTAAAACACAATTCATTGTCTTTAAGATTACTCCCCTTCATTTAACATTGGGGGGTGGGTGCAATGTATATCCTGGGAGGCGTTATGAATTTTAATGAATACCATCGGTATGATTTTATCACTGAAAAGCCTATAAAACGATGCGTCATGTGATATAACGACTTATGTAACGCCTTTTTGACTGGCCCAAGAAAAAACGCGATACATTTATTCATTTATTTTATTCATATTTTAACTCTTTCTAAAACATGGTACATAGGAAATATATTACACTAAATGGGCATATAAAGTTACAGTGTTCAAACAAACAAAAAATATTACATATACAAATTGAGACTGTAAAATTATTAAAGGTAAATAATTAATATCAGTAAAGAAATTGAAACCATGTCAAAAAAGTTAAAATACAAGGATAACACAAGAATTAAAATTACTATCACAGAATTTACATCATTATCTAAAAATTATTGATATTTAAAATGTGTATAAAAACAGGGATGCTATATATAGCATCCCTGATAAAAACAACGTCAAACACTAGCAAGCAGATGGGCTTTGACGGTGGACTTAAACTGAGGGAGGTTCTTAACTTCTCTTATATGCTGTGGCATTTCATTCCAGAGGCCGGGAGCAACCTTGATAAGCAAATGATCGTTTACCAAAACCCGTAACCTTGTGTAGACAAAATCTTCCAGTGTCTGTAAATGAATCACTGGAAGCATCAACTGATTCATCATGTTACAGCAATCTGTGAATCATTATGTATGTGTTTATTCTACTTTCTCTTTACTTTTTAAAGACTGTGAAATAGATACTAAAACATCAAGCTTTGTTTATTTACCCGTAAAGTAATACTATTTATATAATCATCAGGCTGAAGAATAATTAATTTATAGTCTTTCATAACGTTTTTTTCTCGATTTCCACGATGTATTTACTCTTTTTCAACGTTCTAAATAAGTTTTAATACATGTATCACTCTTGATTTTAATTAATTCATTAATTAAACCATTTTATGATAATCCGGCCTTTGTCTATAATTTAACATCGAATGTTGGCATGCATCACTTTTAAATATATTTCATGGCACAGTAACTAAAATATTTCACTTCAACAAGGTAGTTGTAACTACCTGCATTAACAAACGTGACTCGTGAATCTTAGTTTTATGATCAAGACATTGCTATCAAGTAATTTAAGAATCTTTCTTGTGTGGAATACAATCACTATATATACATACTAAAGCCACATACACATGTGACGTGTCATGTACTTTTTAAAGTTGCTTTATCTAAAATATGAGTAATTCTGCTGAGTAATCCCATCATAATTGCAAAAAAAAGCTTTGTATTTGTAAAAATGTATTAAAACATACCATTTTGCAATTTGACAAGTTTATTTTTTCGTTCCGTACGCGTTAGTGTACGGGCATACTTAGTTTTAAACATTTTCTAATTTTCACGAAATTCCATAAATTACGACCACCGGAAACACGGAGAAACGAGGCTAGACGATCAGTTGGGACCGACACGGCAGTTTTGTAGGGGAATTCCTGCAATTTTACCGAGTCTTTGTCTAGTCATACCAAAATCTTGCCTGTTACAGGAACTAAACATCATACAAAAGAAAATGGCTGAGCAAGAAATTACAATCAACGTCCAGGAAATCGTTGACGACCTCCCAGCTGACGAAAACACAAACAACGTGACAGATGGTCTAGTGACAACATCGTCCAAATCGTTGCCTGTTCTTCGTGTTGAGGAATTAAAAGATGATCTGAATAGTAGTTTTTCATATACCAGTGGTGAAGAGGACTCCAGAAGTCAACATGATGCGTCCGATGACCCCGAACAAAAATCGGAAGAAGAATTTGTTCCACCCAGTGATGAACTGAAGGATAAGATCATTCAACAGGTTGAATTCTATTTTTCTGATGCAAATATTCTGAAAGATGCTTTTTTACTGAAACATGTCCGACGTAATAAAATGGGATATGTAAGTATTAAGCTGATCACTTCATTCAAGAAGATGAAAAGTTTGACTAAAGATTATCGTGCAGTAGCTTACAGCTTAAGACATTCTGAACAATTAGAAGTTAATGAAGAAGGCAAGAAAGTGCGCAGAAAGAATCCTGTTCCAGAGTATGATGAAACAACTCCATCAAGATCAGTGGTAGCAATAAATATGCCAATGGAGAATCCTACTATTGAAAATATTGCTGAAATGTTCTCAAAATGTGGTGAAGTAGCATTGATTAGGATTCTTAAACCGAATAAGACTATACCACAAGATGTGAAGAAATATTCTACTAAACATCCAGAAATAGGAACCAGTGTATGTGCTGTGATTGAGTTTGAAAAACACGAACATGCACAAAAAGCAGTGGATACAATGAGTGACAAAGATGACTGGAAAAGGGGGTTGCGTGTTGTATTGCTCGCTGAAACCAAAAAGAAGTCTGATAAAGACAAAAATCAAACCGAGAAATGTGGTGAAGTACACGAAGGGAGTGGTGATAAAGATGATGAGAAAAAGAAGAAAAAGCGAGGTGGTAGGAAGCAGAACAAAAACAAATATGATGATGGTGCTTGTTACAGTAGTGGTTCTGAGTATGATCCTCCCTCACGGCACACTTCATCATTAAGCCCAAATCAGGGTCAGTATGATGGAAACAAGTTAAGTCCTACTAACAGTCCTAGATCAAGCCCTCGTTCGAGTCCAATGACAAGTCCTAGAACCCAAAGAAGACGACTAGGTCCACATGGAAAGTCACCATTGGCCGAAAATAGTCCCAACGGCAGTCCACGACCTAGCCCTAGAAGTAGTCCAGAGTCAACCAGGAAGCGCTATGATTATTCCTCTGGAGGAGATAGTACTCCATCCAGTCCTTGGGTACAGAGGCGACTGAAAGCTGCTCAAGAAATGAGCAAGAGTCCGTTAGTTGGAAATAGTCCTGCTGGAAGTCCTTTGAGTGTAAGAAAGAATGCTGATGGTCCTCGCAGGCTAGCTGACTTAGATGGAGTTATGAGACAGCCTAAAGGTCCTGACGGTACTAAGGGTTTCCATTTAGGTCGTGGAAAGCCTAGAGCTAGTACTATTTGTTGAGCAGGTTGTAAATAAATCACTTTTCTACATCTTTAAAAGTTTAGCAGAAGTGCATGTGATGATAGTGTTTTAGGGTCTATTAGCATTCTATTGTTTTATTGATTCATGGTGGACTGGCTACAGCTATGCTAGCATTCAATGCATGATGGGGTTTCTACTTACAACATTTATCTGCAACAAAGATTCAGTGAGAGCTTTCTTTAATCATCTATCATTTGACTCAAGATTAGGAAATATGTATATCATATATATACAAGAAATATATAAGAGACGATTGGTTTAGATTGTAAACATTACAATTTATATGTTCAATGTTGGCTGAGTTTTTTAAACTAGCTGTTATGCTGGTGTAGTGCTAGTCATGTGTTAATAATATATGTATTTGACTTAATGCATAAAGTGTAAGCTTGTACTATATTAAGTTGCCTGTAATGTATATTATGAAATAGTATTTTGTTAATGTACATGTAGATTATTTTACATAAAACATGTGATTATCTTTTCAACTGTTTATAATATATTAGATATGCATTGTTTAAGCTCAATTTTGTTTTATCTGGATTGTTGCCTATATTGTATAAAAAGCTCGCTGTTTTAAAATGTCTCCAGTGTTAAAGGTACAAGGTAGCTGGTATAATGTGTGTTGTTGACAAACTGTGTGAAATTATATTAAATTAAAAACAAAAATTTTATCTTTGCCCATTATGGAATTGAAATTCGTTATTACTTTCCCGAAACATTGAAAACAAAAAGAAATTTCTTCAGAATATGTATATTAGTAGGCTTACCCTGCTGATTGTCTACTATCATATTAATTGTATTTAAAAGTGATGAAATCATGGCATTTTATCAAAATATTGAAAATTGTCTTTGACTCCAACCTGGTGCATATACTAAATACTTTCGGGGGAAAATTTGTAATGTATTAAAATTAATAAACTTGTCTATAAAGACACTTTTTTTTCCAATATAGCTAATGTTTTTTCTGAGAAATAGAACCGTGTTGGGCTATGATATTTTTCAAAAAAATGTTTTTACGATAATTGCTTGCATGTGTAACTGGCTTATAATGTAACAGTTGTATGTCATTTGAATTTAAAACTTGTATGTTGCATACAATGTTCTCAAGGACATGTTTCAATGTTTAAAAATGTTCAATTCCCATTAGTTCCTCAAGAAGTTGCATTTCGATACTGATTATTACATTTGAACAGTCTTCTTTGCATTTTAGATAAACATCTCGAGTATGATAGTATTTGCCTGTTTCTCTAAGTATCTGGAGTAATTATTTTTAGAATTTAAAACCTTGAATCTCCTGTCATTATTAGTGGATGTAAATGTTAGTTGATATTTATAATTTTGATCTGAGTATATAGATTTTCATTTTGAATGTGTGAATTGTTGAAGAATCTTGTGTTGTTTACAATATATATATGCATTTTAAAGACACATGGCAGTTCTTATGTTGTTGTATGCTATATAGAATAGATGCCCTGATTTGTTGACTGGATGGCAATTTATTCAAATATGATTGTTACTTTGATTGTATGTTATATATATATATATTATTGGATAAAATTTCCATTTTGGCATTGTTTAGACAGTATTGATTAAAATTGCATGTTTCCAGTGTACATGTGATGTAAATTAGGTCAACTAATAAATGATTTGTCAAAGCTTTATATAATATGTTGCATATTAAAATGATAATATTGTACAAGTTGCTATAGATTTTGTAAAATATCTGGACTTTGTCTGAAGTTAAAGAATTAACTTTGTATGTTTCTGTATGAGTTGTTGCTTGTGTCACACTGCCTTGTGTTGTTTAAAGTTAAATGTTCCAGTATTGTTATTTTCATTTGTCTTGATTTAAAACTCCCATGACATCACCGATATAAATCAGACTATAAAATACGTATAAAATCATAAAGTGTAAATTACGTAATATTTTTGTACGATTTAATGATACAGAGAAAATACTAAGATGATATTTTATGCTATAACTTACAAAACATTCACCAATTATATACTGGCTTATTTTGAGATACGACAAATTTTCATACAACACAAACTATTTATACTACATTATATAGGTTCATCAAACTGTACAGTTCAGTCTCTTGATAATTTGTTGTTGTTGTTTTTTAAACTGTCAAAAGTTATTTGTTATTATTAATTTCGAGTTTTTAGCTCACCTGATTCATCAGGTGAGCTTTTAGGATCGTTGAATGTCCGTCGTCCGTCCACAATTAGTTTGTTTACACTCTAGCAACCACAGCTCTTTACGAATCTTGATTAAACTTGCTCACAATGTATATGGCCACAATGTCTCGGCTAAGTTCGATTATGGGCAAAATCGGACAATAACTTCTAGAGTTATGGGCCCTTGAATTACAGAATTTGCTATATTTAGCTTTTTACACTCTAGCGACTTCATTTATTCACCAATCCTGATCATATGGGCGGAATTGGACCCAAACTTCAAGAGTTATGGGCCCTTGATTTTGAAAATTTGCTATATTTTAGCTTGTTTACACACTAGCGCCTTCATTTATACACCGACCCTAATAATATTTTCAGTAAATGAGTATAATCAAAAGATATTGGACAAGTTCGATTATGGGCGGAATCGGACCACATCTTCAAGAGTTATGGGCCCTTGACTTAGAAAATTTGCTATATTTTAGCTTGTTTACACTCTAGCGCCTTCATTTATTCACCGATCCTAATCATATTTACAATGAATGTGTATGACCTTATGGTTTTGGACAAGTTAAGTTATGGGTGGAATCGGACCACAACTTTAAGAGTTATGGGCCCTTGGATTAGAAAATTTGCTACGTTTTAGCTTGTTTAACAGTATTATACCTTCATTGTTGGTTTTGATCTCAAAATCTACATAAAAATGAGTTTTACGAGATGGAAATTATATTACCTGGTCATTGATTATTGGCCTTTGTTCTCAGGTGAGTGATAAAGGGCCAATGTGGCCCTCTTGTTTAAGAGAAGCATATTTGTTCTTTTCATGCAAGCAGATGTCAGCATGTGTTTTTTTGTATTAGATAATGAGATATTTACTGGTTTAATTGCTTTCTGTTGTTCTAAAGCTGCTGGTTTTTACCTTTTGATTTACTTCAGAAAAAAATCATAAAATTATTTGACATTTTTGTTTTACACAAAAGGGTAAACATTGAAAATCAAAATGTATATACTAATGTGTATTAGTTCTTTGTTTATTTGTTCAAGTTTGGTGCATAAAATGCTCACATGTGAAATGTGTGTTTCATGAAAAACATTCCATATATTGCAGATATTATGTTTGTTTATTTGAATTAGTCAATTTAAGGCAATTTGTTGAATATATTACAGGTAATTCTTTATCAATATAAGTTTGTTTATGTTTTGTTTTCTTCCTTTATGTACAGTCAAACCTGTACTAGTGGCCACCTTCAAATAAAGGCCACCCTGTGAATAAAGGCCATTCTTTTTAACACTGTTAATTGAAAGGCCACCTGTCAATAAAGCCACAATTTGGATTTGCTCCCAATGGTGGCCTGGGTTCACATGTTTGACTGTACTTATATTACATGTTTGACTGTACTTATATTACATGTTTGACTGTACTTATATTAATATTGTGTGTCAGTATATTCTGTAATTTTAAGGTTTGTTAATTATCATCTTTATAATTGTTTAATCATCTCCTGTTTGTGGAAGGAACGTTCAAATAGATTACATACATATACATAGTTCAGAGAGTATTTGATATTGTTTATTTATAAATGTTGATTTTCTTAAAACAAGCAGGAAATGTCACAATGCAATCACGTGTCTGTATATATTATTATAACAAGTTTCCTGCTTCAAATTTGCCAACATAAACAATAGGTGTATACATTTATATAATTACATTTTTTCTACTTTTTAGATAAGAAGTACTTACTTTTTATGACATTTCCTTACAGATTTCTTGAAAATCAATAGTATGTGTCTGTTCTTTCTGGCTCGGTTGTTTTTAAAGAAAAAGTCCAGCTATTGTGATCACTGCGTCATCTGTAAAAACTGAAATGTAGCTCATAACTGAGAAACTATAAGAGGTAGCAACATGGAACTTCATAAGTAGATAGATCTAACTGAAGCAGATGAGCGATGGCACCACTTGTGGCTCTCTTGTTCATTTTAATTTCAGAGTGAATCCCATATCATCATCATCATGGTGATACTTCCATTTCTCATCTACATACTCCATACTTTGTACTTCTATTTTTTATTGATATGTAGGAAAGTTTATTCATTTCTCCATTGTATTTTACCTTTAATCTGTGTTTGTAATTTACATGAAAAAGTGTATTTATTGTATTACATACATATCTCAAAATATCAACCGGTACATCTTTTTTTATTCACGTTTAAAGATTACTACTATATTATGACAAACTCCTCGCACCGGTTACATTCCGTTTTGCTACTATAACCACTGCCACCACTATAATTATGTGACAATAGGTATATCATGTGACCAACAACTTTTCACATAACCAACAGGTAGATTCACAATAACATCTTTTATATCGGACAAAAACACTATATGTGGTCTTCTTTTTTTTTAACATTAAGCATACAATGTATATTAGTTAGATAATTAAATGGAAGAAAAGTAAAGTGAAAGAAATTTTAAAAATTAGTAGTGAAAAAAAATTACTTGGCTCCCACGACCGAATTTACTAGTGGTGGCAGTGGTTTGCCTACTGATAATGGGAAGTAACTGCTGTGGGAAGTTTGATATTTTGAATGTATTAACTGCATTAAAATGTGCAATATGGTCTGTATGCTTGGGTATTTGTACTTTCCCTGAATTGTGACAATGTTTACAAAGGATATTAGCAATCAGCTTGATATTAGGACTGTAATAGACACTAGAATCTAATCAATAAGCAACAAGGTATAGACACTAGAATCTAATCAATAAGCAACAAGGTATAGACACTAGAATCTAATCAATAAGCAACAAGGTATAGACACTAGAATCTAATCAATAAGCAACAAGGTGTGATATTATGGCAATGTCAATTCTTCTGTCCTTCATGTATGGATATTTTTTGTACATTTAAGATCAATCTTAGTGAAGTGCATTGTTTTTAATTTTCCTCTTTTTAGCTCACCTGGCACAGAGTGCCAAGGTGAGCTTTTAGGATCGAGCTATGTCCGTCGTCGTCCGCAGTCAACAATTTCTTTAAACAACATCTCCTCCTAAACCACTTGGTCAATTTCAACAAAACTTCATAGGTGTGTTCCTTGTTTGAAGCTCTACCAAAGTTGTTCCAAAGAATTCCATTCCATGTAGAATTCTGGTTGCCATAGCTACCGGAAGAATTTGTTTTTTAATCTTCAAAAATCTTCTTCTCAAAAACCAGAGGACCTAGGGCTTTGATATTTGGTGTGTAGCATTGCCCTAGTCAAAATTGGCCCCACACCAGGGTTTACTTTATTTGATATAGGAAAATTACAAAAATCTTCTTCTCTGAAACCACTAGGCCTAGAGCTTAGATATTTGGTATGTCACATTGTATAGCAGACCTCTATTAAGTTAGTTCTAATTATGGTTGGGAGGTCAAAATCGGCACTACCCCGGGGTCACTAGATTTATAAAGGCCCATATAGGAAAATTAAAAAAATGTTCTTGTCCAAAACCACGGGGCCTAGGGCTTAGATATTTCGGATGTAGCATTTTCTTGTTGAACTCTACCAGGTTTGTTCAAGTCATGTCACCATGGTCAATATTGGCCCAGCTCCGGGGGTCAGTTGATTTCAACACCTACTTAAGAATTTTGGTAGATAATTCTTTACCATGTCAAATAACCTTCCTTGATCAGATTTAATCCCTTAGTGTTACAGTGCTCAGGTGAACGATATAGGGCCATCATGGCCCTCTTGTTTATAACACGTTAAAGATTTATTCGTATAGGTTTGATTACTAATAAGTGTAAAAGTTTGGATTTACTAGACTAGTGTACCATTCAGTAAAGTATGGGTGCTGAAAATGCATGTTCAGTTATTTTATTCATGCAGATATAAGCTTGTAGATTTCTGTCTGCATTTTGTTCTCTCTTAGAATTACTCTAATTCTGTTCAGTTTGGCAGTATTGTTTTTAAAGTCGTGTGACATGTTTTAATGTACTAGTAGTTTGTCGGGCTACTAAATCTTGCCATTGTGGGATAATAAAAGATATACATGAGTATTGTCTTAATTATACAAGTTGTTAGAAATTTTTTGCAAATCTTACTGAATCTCTCTGGTATTACAGATTTAAGTACGGCTGTCATGAATTTGAATGATACTGATGTATCAACCTTATTTTGTTGATCACTTATTTACATATATTTCAAAATATCAATATTTTGGTAGAAACTGATGGTAGAAAATAAAAACAAATGTTTGCATTTTTCAAAATTAGGTGAAACCTTTGATTTGGAACTAATTGAAGAAACTGTCCTGTTAATGAAGTTTACTTTTATAGCAATATTATAATGTTTCAAAGTAGTTTATTTATTGCTTCCATAGTTGGCTTGTTCTGGTGTTCTGGTGCTTGGTTTATAAAATGAAGAAAACAATATTTTATTCTCAGATATACCAATAAGATATCAGGTTTTTGTTCGTCTTTGTTTGAGTGTATGTTACTTGTATGATAGCCCGTTGTAATGTTGATTTTGTGTAATGACCTTATAAGTGCTGTATAAAGTCGCCAGGTTTGTATGACAAATCTTCATGATTAAACTAAAGTAAATGTTTCTCTGTGTTTTGTTGTATATTACATGTGTATTTTGTTATACTGAAAGTCTGGATTTTCATATGTATTGACCACTGTGTTCTACTTTCTAGTTGAGGGTTTGTTTAAATAAATGTTTTATCCAGTAAATTGAGCAATAACTTACACAATGCCATACTGTTTTTACGAAATTATGAAGATTTCCTTAAGTGTTGATATTTTTTACTGGTCTGGTTTCGAAGAAAAAGTCGAGCTTTTGTGATCACCGCGGTGTCTGCGGCATGCAAAAGTTTTAATGTAGCTCATAACTCAGAAACTGTAACAGATAGCAACATGTGACTTCATAAGTTAATAGATCTCACTAAGAGAGTGAACTGAAGAGTCCTTGTACTACTTGCAATGCTCTTGTTAAGTTTTGATCTGACACACAAACCTTTAAGAAAGGCTGGTTATTTAGGGTTTAGCACAAACAATATCATTTAAGCATTTGGACAGTCTGTGTATGACAGGGCAAACTCTCCAACGCAACAACCTTTGTGAGTAACAAAATTATGTAGTTGTTGAGAGGGTGTTACTCTAGAAAGATTTATTTAGGTAACTTGTGCAGTGGGAAAAGTTTTGCTGTTGTTGAAGGGAGATTGTTGCTCAAGAGAGGACTACCCTGAAGAGGTTGTACTGTATAATTATATAAGTGATGGTACTGTGTAAACTAATGAAACAAGACTTTACCTGATATCTAAATAGAAGTTTCAGCCACATGTGAATATAAAACAATACATTATTAACCGCGAACTTAACAATAAAATGAGCAAACTCATTAAAGGTTGGTGACATGAGTGAGTATGTAGCTTCAGTGATTAACATTCCTTGATAAGTGCATATTATGTCTATTTGTTTCGAGTACATTGTCATACATAACAATGCATGGATGTATAAAACTTGTACAATCAGATTTGATTTTACCGTCATAAATTGTGAACACTGAACACTCCCCTTAAGCACGTTCATATACAAAATATGATTTATAAATTTTCTTCTGAATAGTGATGATCTCTGTGGTCGAGTGATTATGAAGTCTGACTGATATATTTACTGTCCCCTCATTACTGTGAACTGGAATCCTAACCAGGACAAGACGTTCACGTGTGAGGAAGCTATATTTAGTTAACGTACAGAAGGAGAAATTTTCTGCCAAGGTATACATCTGCTGAGGTCTTCATACGTCGTTAAAACAGAAAAAAACGCCAAATGACTGGCTATTAGCGCAACGTAAAACCTGTGTGAAAAAAATGCGTCTGAACATAAACCAACTATACATGCTATACATGCTCATAAACCACTTGGTCAATTTCAACAAAACTTCATAGGTGTGTTCCTTGCTTGAAGCTCTACCAAAGTTGTTCAAAGAATTCCATTCCATGCAGAACTCTGGTTGCCATAGCTACTGGAAGATTTTTTTTTTAAATCTTCAAAAATCTTCTTCTAAAAAACCAGAGGACCTAGAGCTTTGATATTTGGTGTGTAGCATTGCCTAGTGGACTTCTACTGAGATTGTTCAAATAATTGCCCTAGGGCAAAATTGGCCGCGCCCGGGGCTCACTTGATTTATATAGACTTATATAGGAAAATTAAAAAAATATTCTTGTCCAAAACTACAAGGCCTAGAGCTTCAATATTTTGTATGTAGCATCGTCTAGTGGACTTCTACCAAGCTTGTTCAAATTATGGTCCTGGGGTCAAAATTGGCCCCACCCCAGGGTTTACTCTATTTTATATAGGAAAATTACAAAAATCTTCTTCTCTAAAACCACTAGGCCTAGAGCTTAGATATTTGGTATGTCGCATTGTATAGCAGACCTCTATTAAGTTAGTTCTAATTATGGTTGGGAGGTCAAAATTGTCTTTATTTGAGTGTATGTTACTTGTATGATAGCCCGTTGTAATGTTGATTTTGTGTAATGACCTTATAAGTGCTGTATAAAGTCGCCAGGTTTGTATGACAAATCTTCATGATTAAACTAAAGTAAACGTTTCTCTGTGTTTTGTTGTATATTACATGTGTATGTTGTTATACTGAAAGTCTGGATTTTCATATGTATTGACCACTGTGTTCTACTTTCTAGTTGAGGGTTTGTTTAAATAAATGTTTTATCCAGTAAATTGAGCAATGACTTACACAATGCCATACTGTTATTACGAAATTATGAAGATTTCCTTAAGTGTTGATATTTTTTACTGGTCTGGTTTCGAAGAAAAAGTCGAGCTTTTGTGATCACCGCGGTGTCTGCGGCATGCAACAGTTTTAATGTAGCTCATAACTCAGAAACTGTAAGAGATAGCAACATGGAACTTTATAAGTTAATAGATCTCACTAAGAGAGTGAACTGAAGAGCCCTTGTACTACACGCAATGCTCTTGTTAAGTTTTGATCTGACACACAAACCTTTAAGAAAGGCTGGTTATTTAGGGTTTAGCACAAACAATACCATTTAAGCATTTGGACAGTCTGTGTATGACAGGGCAAACTCTCCAACGCAACAACCTTTGTGAGTAACAAAATTATGTAGTTGTTGAGAGGATGTTGCTCTAGAAAGATTTAATTAGGTAACTTGTGCAGTGGGAAAAGTTTTGCTGTTGTTGAAGGGAGATTGTTGCTCAAGAGAGCACTACCCTGAAGAGGTTGTACTGTATAATTATATAAGTGATGGTACTGTGTAAACTAATGAAACAAGACTTTACCTGATATCTAAATAGAAGTTTCAGCCACATGTGAATATAAAACAATACATTATTAACCGCGAACTTAACAATAAAATGAGCAAACTCATTAAAGGTTGGTGACATGAGTGAGTATGTAGCTTCAGTGATTAACATTCCTTGATAAGTGCATATTATGTCTATTTGTTTCGAGTACATTGTCATACATAACAATGCATGGATGTATAAAACTTGTACAATCAGATTGGATTTTACCATCATAAATTGTGAACACTGAACGATCCCCTTAAGCACGTTCATATACAAAATATGATTTATAAATTTACTTCTGAATATTGATGATCTCTGTGGTCGAGTGATTATGAAGTCTGACTGATATATTTACTGTCCCCTCATTACTGTGAACTGGAATCCTAACCAGGACAAGACGTTCACGTGTGAGGAAGCTATATTTAGTTAACGTACAGAAGGAGAAATTTTCTGCCAAGGTATACATCTGCTGAGGTCTTCATACGTCGTTAAAACAGAAAAAAACGCCAAATGACTGGCTATTAGCGCAACTTAAAACCTGTGTGAAAAAAATGCGTCTGAACATAAACCAACTATACATGCTCATAAACAACATATTTTCATCCATTTTGAGGCATTTGTTCACTGGCTTGGCTTTTATGCGCAACATGCAGATCTCCCACTCTTAGTAACAGACACATAACAACACACTACAAACAACTGTTGGAAACTTACTGTTTAAAGGGGGGGGGGGGGGTAAATGAGTGTTTTTGTGTTTTTTTGCCCAATGTTCAGAAAGTTTTTAAGATAAAACGAAAAAGAATACTTGCAACAATGTGCTGAAAATTGTAAAGACAAATGATCTGTATTACAGTGAATACCAATCTACTATATAAAGCCTATGTTATTAACTTGTAATAAAAGCGTACAAATTCTACATTGATGTGTATACAAGGTGCACTTATTGTGAATCAGCTAGGACACTGCGTCCTCTAAGCAACACATTTAAAATTCCGAGACTCTAACAGTTAGACAGTGTTCCCAACACCAGCTTAAGTTAAAAACATGAACACGCGCAGCACGCACTGTTGTTCAGTTATGTTGTTCGTTGTGTTGCAAACTGAACGGTACAGTCTTATACTATATGTAGATATAACATTAAACTTGTCACGTGCTGACGTGTATCTATCATACTTTATGGTTATAAAATATATTGTTATTACACAAGACATATCGATCATTTACGGTACATTTTGATGCTTTGTTTGTTTAAAAACCTGAGTTCACATGTAGCAACCATTTAAAAAATATCCAGTGTTAATTGTTTTAGCATACAAATATTGATACATGTACATTATTATGAGGTTACCGTTACGGTAGAAAAGTTAATGAAACCTTTAAATGTACGAGGCAATATTATATCTCTTCGTGATACGGTTTTTGTCATCTAATTCGCTGTTATTAGAATCGTTCTGGCGAATTTATACATTAAATCTATGTCTCACTTTATACCTGTTAATTTTTTTTAGCGAAGACTTGACCTTTTTATTATCACCATCGGTTATTTAGATTATTTAGTTGCGTGTAGCCTAGTATTTCGTTAAACACGAGACATGTAGGCGTTAGCACAAATTAGCAAAACGACAGGCGATGAAGAAAGGATTTGTGTGCGTCAGCTACGTACGGTCAGAGACGTATAATACATTATACGTCTCTGGTACGGTGTTGTTTTGAAGACGCCAACAATCGATAATAAACAAGAATCTTACAGACCTCAAAGAGTAAAGTTAAGACCGACGAATCATTTGATTCCGATGATTAGTGTTGACAGATAGTAAACAATTCGTCATTTTAAGATCATTGAAATAAAGGTGATTATAAACCCGGGCCTTCACTGATCAGAACAAAACCGAAAATCCAACAAAGACCCTCAATGAAAAAACCCGGCCTTTATAAGACGAATGACATATTGTTTGATAATCCATTGTCTGAGAAATGTGTTCCTGTGATCTGAGATATGATTCAAACACTTTAGTATATGATAACATATCTCGTAGAACTAGTACTATCAACATATTTAGAAGGTTTTGGGTTATAAGATTCTCGCCCCCGCTGCTATAATTATTTGAGTGTCCACATCCCAACTACAGATCAAAGTATTGTGTTAAGAAAATTACGGGAGAAGGGATGAGGCATGTATCGGTGTCTTAGATGGAATGAGACATGTCTCGGTGTCTTAGATGGAATGAGACATGTATCGGTGCTTTAGAAGGAATGAGGCATGTATCGGTGCTTTAGAAGGAATGAGGCATGTATCGGTACTTCAGAAGGGATGAGGCACGTATCGGTACTTTAGAAGTGATGAGGCACGTATCGGTACTTTAGAAGGGATGAGGCACGTATCGGTACTTTAGAAGGGATGAGGCACGTATCGGTACTTTAGAAGTGATGAGGCACGTATCGGTACTTTAGAAGTGATGAGGCACGTATCGGTATTTTAGAATGGATGAGGCACGTATCGGTACTTTAGAAGGGATGAGGCATGTATCGGTACTTTAGAAGGGATGAGGCATGTATCAGTGCTTTAGAAGGGATGAGGCATGTATCGGTATTTTAGAAGGACGAGGCACGTATCGGTACTTTAGAAGGGATGAGGCATGTATCAGTGCTTTAGAAGGGATGAGGCATGTATCGGTGCTTTACACCAGGTACGAAAAAGTACCATATGAAAAACAAAGACATTTTAATGAAAATGTAATAACTTTTCATGATAAGATTTTCCGGCATTAATTTTAGATCACTAATAATTAATCCCTAACCCACTTATTAAAGTGGACCATAAATATTTCATTAAAAAAATACGGTATTCAGAAATATATCTATAGCACCATTTACTTTTACTTCCACTGTTGTCAGTTGTGGCTAGCACTATTTTAATTCAATACACCTATGGTCTACGACCCTAGTACGTAGGTTACGAAGTATGTAGATATTATATATATTATACAAAGCAATATATACCAGAGACGTAATCTAAGTCTATATATATATTTAATAACTAGTTAATACTTATTCATACAAGACTAGCACAGTACATATATCTAAATGAAACAATGAAAAACGTTTTCATAGTAAAATGTAATGAACTCTTTATGTATTATTATGCAAGGAATATTTCAACAAGAGGTCATGTTAAGTGTTCTGTTATTTAGTATAATAAATTTCCCCCATCAAATGGATTTCTTCCAGGGCCTATTCATGCATGCATCATATATGACCAGTATGCATACAGCTTTTGTTCATGTCATGTGTAGTATCATTCGGTGTATCTAAGTTTGAACAAGTCTATATCAGCCGTTTGTTCCTTCCACCAAGCATCGAACATTTCACTCTGTGCTACTGTAAACCAGTTCTTCCAATCACCAACTTGTCCTGAAATAAAACGAATGTTACATCATTCTATAAATTATCTGATTTAACATCGATGAGGTGTCTTTGATTAGTAGTCCTTCATAAATCAATGAGTATTAATCACTTCAAATATCTAAACATAATTATAGCAATCGGCTTATTATGCTGTCCATAGATAACAAATTTGTATTAATATTACATTTGTATTTTATTCATCTGTTGTACAACGGCCGCCACGGAGAGGGGGGGGGGGGATAATAAACAGGAGAACCGGGCATTTATATCCCTACTCTTTGAGAATAGATTTTTCCAGTTTCTTTATCTGGCCGGTGTAAAGCACCACTAGAAGCCTCGCCTGTTTCACTATGATAGTCACGTAGTAGGTGGCTCGGTAGTTAGGATGGTGACACTGAAAAAACGTCTCTGAGAATTCGACATGCGGAGCTGAGAATTGAACCCACTTTTCGTTTAGTAGTCCAGCACGGTACCACTCGACCACCGACCACTACATAACAACATTGTAAGATTAGGTAAATACATGTATGATACAAAACAATTACCTTTTCTAAAAACGGTGAAGTCACCCTTTAGCACCGTACTGAACATTTTCTTCATCGGTTCAGGCATCTTTTCTAATTTCGTAGCTCTCATATTATCTATTTTACAACCTTTACATATCTCTGTCAAACGTGCTTCATCTGTATCAATCTCTAGAAATTTACAGACTTTAGTTAACTCCGCCAAACAGTCCTGTAAATTGAATATAACAGTAAACCTTTGCATGAACTCACGATAATAGAAAACCAGGGCGAGGCTCACACTGTACGTGACAAATTTGACTGAAGATATTACATCATATGTTAAATTATCCTCCGCCTCTAAAATATGTGGGTAGCTTGACTGTGGCTTACGGACAGAGTGAGTTTAGTACTTGTTAAGGCTAAAATGAAGTCCCCAAGGATAGTACACATGTATGCAGAATTTAATTTATACAAAAGAGAGAAAAACATACATTTAAAAGCATCGTCGGCATTTAAAAGTTCACGATTGAACTGATTTTGATGCCCTTAATAAGTTGGAACTTGAAATATGCTCTATGAAATTTTACTTCGCGTAATTTTGTTACGTCGACCAGCTTAGCCTCGTACATTCAAACCAATTTTTGTGTCCCGTCATGCATGTTTAATGTCCCTTTAAATTGCAGATGAATACATAATATTTATATAGATATGTAGATCAAAGATGAACGGTCCAATTATACCATGGCATAAAATTGCACACCGCGAGTTTCTCACTGTGTAATGGTCTCTCCGCATAAGAATTAGGTCTCTTCTGAAAAGCAAGTTTGTTAATGCGCTCAAAAAGAAGTCTCCTACCTGACAAAACACGTGGTTCAGACAGGATGGTGGTACGGTACATACATATCAAGTATTGTACTATACTTTATACACATGTTCGGCGATTGAGTAATATTCAGACGATATTCGGAGGTGAAATATTGTGGAATATCTTGACATGCGCATAGTCTTGACCTCAACCCATGCAACTTTATTCTTCGGGGAATATTTTTGAAGTCAAAGGTCTATAGTTCTAAGCCACCAACAAAGGAAATGCTGTTGATGTGTCAAAAATGGCATAGATTTCATCGTGCGTGTATGGTTAGCAAAGAGGATGAAAAGTCGTCACACCAGAAACGTCATAAATTACTAAAACGACGTCAAGGATTAACAATGCACTTTATATTGAATTACAAATTCTGAAGATATTTATATGGTTCTCTTACACAAAAAAACTTACATCTTTGATCTACATATCTCTATAAATATTATGTATTCATCTGCAATTTAAAGGGTCATTAAACATGCATAAAAGTGTTACCTTTCTGTTGGGACACCCTGTATATAGTACAATTATTTTGAAAGGACTGGAAATTTAATGAGTGTATATTTAACAAGCTAAATTATGATTATTAATATAAACAAAATGTTTATGAAAGCTGCGTTTACGTTACCAGTTTGAAGTCTTCATAGTAAACTGTCATTATTGGATGGTCTTTGTTTTCCTTCATGAACTGTTGCCAATCTTTTAAATATGTGGCATACGAACCATAATCAACTGTAACATAATAATCAGAATTAGCAAACAAAACTCCATGTATTGACAAGCCAGATAAATTCGCTAGTACTGGAAACTGATTCCATTTTTATTTCTTAATTAATATTTACCAACAGAGGAGATTAACTTTAAAACGTCTTCAGAGTACCCCAGGGAATTTGAAAACGATTTTAAGTTACCGGGGGGGGGGGGGGGGGGTACAATTAAAACGTTTTGAAATTACCCCCTCCATTTCCAAATGCCCTACCCGGTAATCAGGTTACCCCGGGGGCGCTTTGAAAACGTTTTCAGAATACCCCCGGGTAATAATTCGTCAAAAATATATAAAAACAACATTAACTATTGTTGGTTTTCTGAACATAATTTTAGTAAGACTTTTTAGTGTGGAATTTCACAGGTCATGCCTTGCATTTTTGTTAATTTATTGAATAAAGGCGCGTACTCTCCATAACCCTAATAGGATTCCATAGCTTCTAAAATTATTGCGTATATACAGTTTCGAAATACAGGAATGACTTTTCAATAAACCATGTTGACTGTGAATCATTTAGTATAAATTAAAACCTGAAATATAAACGTTTTCGCCATGAAGAATCAACATAGGGAGGGGGGGGGGGGGGGGGTATTATTAAAACGGGGGAGGGAGTTTGAAAACGTTTTAATGGTAACGGGGCCGGTACTTTGAAAACGTTTTTAAGTTACCGAGGGGTAACCTGAAAAGGGGAGAGCTTGAAAACGTTACACCGGAGATGGAGAAGGTTTAAGCGGAGAGTGAGAAAGCGTAATCTTGGGAACTTTAGCGAGCCAAGATTCGCTTTCGTAGCGAACCGGATAAACCGTCTCCATCTCCGACACCAACCATGTATTCGATTTATCCTGCTATACTTATTAAGTTTAGTATACCACTTCATTTTTTGCTGAAATCCATTCTTTTTCGCCAAATTATTTGTGACGTAACGTACACTTAAAGGGGCATACCCTATAACTGACTAACATTCTGTGAAAGTGTAAAAATGTGCTAGATGTATATGTAAAACAATATATAATGGATAATTGCAAGAAGAACTTGGGTCATAAAATGACTAGTTTAGGTACGAGCCACATAAATCAAAGCTATGAATAATAAATCACTTCCATCCAAAAATGTCCATGACTAAATGTATGCGTGTCACAAATACATATTTTTTATGACTTTATTTTTAATTGGATGAATTTTTGGCTGAAACTTTCTTCATCGGCTTTTTTCTTTACAAGCTTCTAATTTATCATCATTTTGCCTTAATTCTTGATGCACCAAGTTTTAGGGTATGCCCCTTTAAATGTCTTTTCGTTTGTGACGTCACTTATGACGTCACACGGAGCTTTAGATCCTTTAAAATGGAAATAACGCATTTAAAGGTTTAATATTTAATAATCAAAATAGCATTTATGCTTTATTTATATATCATTGTATCATTTTGTAATATAAAAAGCAAACTTTGTTGGATAACGAGCGGACTACGGCGCGTAGGAATACAAAGTGACAAAATAAAGCAGACCACGTGATCTAGTGACAGGATAAAGCCAGGTTTATCCAGTCACTGCTTTATTAGGTCTAAAAACAATGTAGAAACAGGATAAATGTGTTTATTTAGAATTGCTCGCTTAGGTTCTTAATCACGAATACCTTCTAAATAAAACTCATACGCACACACATTTTCTATAATACTTTTATTTTATATACAAGGGGTGCATCTGTTTACTTTTCAGGAAAAAATATATACATTTAATGTTCGGATTTATATTTTGACCAATGGCATCGCGGTATTTTTCAAATTTGTGGACCGGTTAACTTTATTTAACCATAAGATTTATTGAATAACTCGATTAACATTCGGATCTGTATTTAAACCATGACGTGCATGCATTATCGTCAAAACATAAATCCGAACATTAAATATACATGTATCCATGTTTGTTACGTAACGTATGTTTGCATGCGCCGAGCCTGAGCGGTTAAGTTCGTTTAACCAGCGATAACAAACATTAACATATATACGTACCTTCTCCTCTGATAAACATCTGGAGGTAATTTTCAAACTTGCCATCGTATTCATACATCCTAATACCCTTTGTATGATTGTAGAATGATACCGCAACGTCTTTAGGATTTCTTAGCAGAAGGATTGTCTTTAGTCGCTTTCCTGAAAAGTCCTGAAATTATGAATCACACGCATGATGGTTATTATGGTGGCGTGTGTCTAAACCTTGATTTGCATAAACTCGGAGTGATCTGTGGTCTATCAGTACCTAACGCGCTGGACTACTAAATGAAAGGTCGTGAGTTCAAATCACGAGTCCAACTTTCAATATTTCAGGAACGCTCTTGCAGTGCCCAAGTAATTTGGTGTTAAGAAAATCACAGACAATGGGTGAGGCGTATATATCGGTACCTTACACCGGGTACAACAAAGGACAAAAAAACTACATGTATTTGAAATAAGAGTGCGAATAAAAAATTAAAGACGGGCACGTTGAAAGCCTCTATCCGAACAAAGCTGAACTTTCAGATTTATATTATACTTTGGTATTTGATATGTTCAGGGTCGACTGTGTTGTAGATATCCTTGAGAAGTGATTGTGATCTGTTTGTTGGTGTAGAAAGAATGAACTACATGCTGCATTTCCTAAAATTGTACCGCTTCCTTCCTATTTCAGATAGTGTAAAACGGGCTGAACAAAGCCCAATCAGTCTGACTTTGCTACTTACTTTCGGCTGATACCTTGGTAGTAAGTGGTTGTTTAAAAACCTAGGGGAGGGCATTTTTTCGAACATTTCAGGGGGCTGCGCTTCCATCATACCTTCGCCTTTGGATCCACCAGTGACTTCAGTTGACTTAGACATGGCTAGAAGTACCATCTCCCATAGCCAGTTAGTACCTGAATTATAAAATACCAGTAAATCTAAGTAGCTGAACAGGATGTTATAATAAGGTGGTCGGATTATTGAGGCGGTAGTAAAGTACTTATAGTAAGAAATAGTAACGAGTCTTTTTAATATACTGTCAAACGTGTGTTAGCGGCCAAAACGGAATAAAGACCATCCTGTGAATTAAGGTCATTCTTGTTTAAACGGTCATTGATTATAATTAAATAGCAATTTAAATAACAGTTACTGACCTCTGAATAAATACCACTTATGAACAAAGGGTGGATTTTGTTCACAGGTTTAACTGTATTTATGAAATTATATGAGTAAGAACAGATCATAACACACAACATACGTTATAATTATTTATATTTACCTGTTTTAGGGTACGAAGCAAGAAGAAAATCGTCATCTCGACATTGAAAGTTGGGTAAATTGTTAAATAAATCTTGATGCACTTCCGGTGTAAAACCAAATGTACTCAGTCGGTATCCGTTTGTCGGGTCCGCTATATCATAAACAATTGTGTCTCCTCCGGGCACGTCTTCAAAGGTTCCTCGTTCCATTCTAAATGTATTAAACGTAATTACACGTATACATGATATTATCTTAAGTTATATATTTATATTTCAATGTTTTGACTGATGTTTGGTACGTGAAGTATTTACCATTATGTTATTCATGAACTAAACTGGTTTCCAACCGTCTGGGTCTAGCATAAAGGGGATTACATGACTACTGTAGCCGCGGTCGTTTGTAACCTAGGATCCGGGTTCGATTCCTGGACGTGGCAGGCCATACGTACCCTTCCATGACAATTTGACTACAATGCCGATTTTCTTCCACATGTGGGTAATTTGCGACTGGTTCCTTGTGGAAGTGTAAATCAGTACTGGTAAGAATACGGGCCAGGAAAACTTGTTAGGATAAATCGGCCACCCTGTACAACTGAAAACATGTTGAAAAACGGCGTCAAACCCAGTTAAACAATAAACATGTTGTATCATATATATATAATATATATACAAACCACAGACATTTTTGTATTCATTTATTTACGTATTTATTTGGGTTTAACACCGGTTTTCAACGATAACATTCTTTTCAATTACATACGACGGCCGGTTCACTTTACAGATATTTTAAAAGAAACATTAATTAATTAATGGCATTAGGCCGTTATGTGGGCTTTTTAAAACTCTTTTCCTGAAACCAGCTTGAATAAGGATCGGCGCTCCATGCAACTTTTTCTGTCAGTACAAAAGTGGGCCTCTAAATGCACTCATGCGAAAAGTGAGAGACGACCGATCAATAAACAAACCATACAAAATAGGGATGTCTATAAATAGCATGTGACTCAAATAAGACGTATATACATACACGTTCATGGATATAATTAAGCGGGATCAGATCAGATGTGCATGATCTAATTGAGGTATAATCAGAATAACGCTGGGTCAGAAAAACTACGGAACATTTTAGGAAACATTATATAGACGTTTTCATTTTAACAGCCAATGATAGCGCGCCTGATGCAAATACGTCCTGAAGATTATTGTTCAAACTACAATGTATAATGTATACTGCACACATTTAACGCATATATGAAACTAGGACGTATATATGTGTACTATATATCAGCAGTTTTATCTGTGAACTAGTTTAATGTTTGCACAAATGTTTGCATCAGATATCAAGCTGAACCTGGATATTACATGATTAAGTTCGCCGTCTTGAAAAAGTCACGATCGATGCAGTATTCTGGATTAGAAATAGTTTAACTGCTAAGTTATGAAATAATGCACACGTTACGATGTATGAATGACATGTTAAATTGTACCAATGATAGTACGTATAGTCGATTTAAAGTTGCATGCTAATGAGGGATTAGTCTCCTTTCGATATTTAGGTGTAACAGGTAAACCCGGTAACCATTAGATGAGGATTTATATGTTAATGTATCTGGCTTGGCTGTCAGGTCAAATCAAGTTTCACCAATTTATAGATTTAAAAACTAAACCATAATTATATACTAAAATAAACCCACTGTATAAAGAGCATTGCAAGTAATTTGAAACAAATATTACATTTGATTGGTATTCTACAAACCAATATCGCATGTAATTTACAAATTTCTTAACAACGATAACTACTCTGTATCAGGTAGTTGTATTAACATACAACTACCTGTCTGTATATAGGAATATATATTTCAATAAGTAAACTTAAAATGACTATATGACTGTATAAAGCAGGGAACCGTGCCTCATTTTTTTTATAAAGTTCTCCGTTCGTTAGATACTTGACTTTAAAGAAATTCCGTACTCAGAACCCCGTTGTTTATTACGTAATACTCCATATATAAAAAATGAACACACGTATCAAATTTCTGAGGCATGGTTCCCTAGATTAAAATGCCGAAAACCGCTTTGAAATCCGTCATCAAATAAGACAACAATGTTATTTCGAAAATGACACCTTAGTACTGTGTTTTTAAGCTAAGCAATTAACGATCATTATCGTTTCATGAAATCAACGAATTTGACGCACCCCATTCAATTTTGATAGCCAATCAAAATCGGTTATGTTTCAATTCAATAATTGAAACCACGCCCATGTTTGATGTCTAGTTAGAGATCTTATAACATTTTTTTATGTCATTAATGAAATAATAGTATCATATCGTACCGACACAATGCACATTACGTTAGAGATGTTTAACGCTGATAAGGAAAAGTCGATAAAGGGGTGCAGTATTTATCGATAACAAGAGCTCCGCGGTCGAGTACATATGCCCCCCAAACAGGGCCTTGACACAGATTTTTGTCCAAGGTCAATTCACCTGCGCGGTATGAGGCCCATCGGTCAATCCGTTGATGAGTTATGGATCAGAAACGATTTTTACACTCAAAGTCACAGTGACCTTGACCTTTGACCTGGGAACCCCAATGTCAATAGGGGTCATCTGCTGTCCAAGGCCAATATACATGCGAAGTATCAGGCCCATCGGTCAATCCGTTGACGAGTTATCCATCAGAAACTAACTGGTCTAGCGACAGACAGACAGACAGACCGACCGACATCCAGGACATACTAGTCAATTTCGCATACGATCGACTGACAATCTTGCATTAGTATGTGAAATTAGTCCATTTTGGTGTGGCCGCATTATTTCCGATCAGAAGAAATCGGGTCAAATTCTAGCGTTTCTTGTTCGATTTCTCAGTAACGGATTAGTCTAGGAATTTAGTTTTGGTCTTTTTTGTGCAAAAAATATATACCTGAAACCGCTGCAAACTTTGAATTGAAGAATTCGTCCGTGTTGCTGTATAATTTTGTATTTTGTAAAAGTGGTGCTCATTCACCGAAACGAAGAGATATACGCCTTCTTATAGTATATATACCAGTTGAATGCCATGAATGGGGTCAAATTTTAGGACAATTTTATTTTTCATTTAAGGTTATTATGGGTTAAGTTATTTTGTTTTATGTAGAATTTATTGCAATTTTACCATCACAGGTCCATTACTTCTGCCTGTGACTGTGACTGCGAGACCATAGCTTCTTTTATTTAACTCCGTCTATTTGTCTATGAAATCGGCCAACTGGAAAGCCGACTGAGTAAGGCTACTATGTATAGATATATACAATGTATATGAAGTCAGACGTAATTTTAATGTGTATAGATGATTTAACTTAATTTAACGAAAAAATGAACTACAAATGAAATGCCACATACCTCGAGATGAAATATATGTAAATAAATCCTGTTTAAACGTTCTCCTAGCTGGTCCAACTAAACTAGAATAAATGTCTTATTAGCTGTATCGACTTTTTATAGATAATGCGAGAGTACACGAGCGCGTGCACGTCCTATCTTTGAAGCCCTGTACAAAATGTTTTACATCCGGCTATCCTAATGTCATACACACGTGATGATAGGAAATAATTATTGCGTCATGAAAAAATTGATGAGTTGTATTTTTTAAAAGGGTTAATTAAGTTAAGCGTATAAAACATTGACAAATATATGTATTAAACTATTAATTGAAGCGTGTCGAACTTTCAAACTTTCATTAATTCAATTCATGACAATTAATAGGAGTAATTAATATAGTAATATAATATCAAACTAAAACGAGGTATAAATATACTAAATTATTTGTTTACTTAATTAATGTTTTAATACATGTAGTTGTAGGTGATATTATTTACATGTATATCATATGTCACAGTGTTGGAGAAGTATCTTAATAAAATAAATGTTTTAATACATGTAGTTGTAGGTGATATTATTTACATGTATATCATATGTCATAGTGTTGGAGAAGTATCTTAATAAAATAAATGTTTTACATGCATGCTCTTCTAGAGAGAGATCCTGTATGTTATATTTGTTTCTTACACACTGTACATTTTTAGCCAACATTACATTAATACGTTTTTGAATACATGTGTGTAAATTTACATTTCACATAAGGAACAATACGAACTTAGGTGTACGTTTAATTGTTGATGACTACATACTTAAACCGATATATTGGGACACAAAGCCGCAAACCTCTCTCAGTGGTAAAAATGGTATATTATTTGTATATGATTTTAAACCAGATTAATAAATTATGTTTTTGTCATCACGAGTCTGATATTATGTTAACTTACTATAATATAACAACATATAAAATGTGCTTGTCAATTTGAAGCACATGTACAGTTATAACTTAATACAATAGTGTTTACTCAGTATTCATGTATAACTACTTGTATTTTATCATTTGTTTCTTTATTCGAAATCAACGCCATTTTCAACATTATTTATGCAGCTCCCTGGACTATCTATCTATCTATTACATGTTTGTATGTAAGTCGAAACGTGCTTACATAACCCTAAATCTAACGATCTTTTGCACATATATACAGCAGAAATACGATGTATCCAAATGAAGTACGTAATCAATAACTTATAAAGTTTCTATAGCCGCCATCTTGGAACGAGAGAAACTAGCGTATTATTGTTGACTAGGGTTGGTTCGATCTATGTTTAGTTGAACTATTGTTATTATAATTATTAATCGAACTCGCTCATATATATATGGCGGTGTACGATAAAGAAATTTCTATTCAAAAGTTTAAATCCCGATTTCCCGAATATTTGCGTCTTCTGTAAGAATTTGTGTTAATCTGTATTAATGTATTTAACTGTTCTTTTTAGGACATACTGGTCAATTTCGCATAGGATCGACTGACAATCTTGCATTAGTATGTGAAATCAGACCATTTTGGTGTGGCCAATTTTTTCCGACCAAACGAAATCGGGTCAAATTCTAGCGTTTCTTGTTCGATTTCTCAGTAACGGATTGGTCTAGGAATTTAGTTTTGGTCTTATTTTGTGCAAAAATATATTCCTGAAACCGCTGCAAACTTTGATTTGAAGAATTCGTCCGTATTGCTTTATAATTTTGTGTTTTGTAAAAGTGGTGCTCATTCACCGAAACGAAGAGATATACGCATTCATATATAGTATATATACAAGTTGAATGCTATTGCTGTGTCCAATCTGTCACTCGGTGGAGATTCCGGCTATTGTTGTGTCCAATCTGTCACTAGGTGGAGAATCCGGCTATTGTTGTGTCTAATCTGTCCCTCGGTGGAGATTCCGGCTATTGTTGTGTCCAATCTGTCACTAGGTGGAGATTCCGGCTATTGTTGTGTCCAATCTGTCACTCGATGGAGATTCCGGCTATTGTTGTGTCCAACCTGTCACTAGGTGGAGATTCCGGCTATTGTTGTGTCCAATCTGTCACTTGGTGGAGATTCCGGCTATTGTTGTGTCCAATCTGTCACTAGGTGGAGATTCCGGCTATTGTTGTGTCCAATCTGTCACTAGGTGGAGATTCCGGCTATTGTTGTGTCCAATCTGTCACTAGGTGGAGATTCCGGCTATTGTTGTGTCCAATCTGTCACTAGGTGGAGATTCCGGATATTGTTGTGTCCAATCTGTCACTAGGTGGAGATTCCGGATTTTATTGTGTCCAATCTGTCACTCGGTGGAGATTCCGGCTATTATTGTGTCCAATATGTCACTCGGTGGAGATTCCGGATATTGTTGTGTCCAATCTGTCACTAGGTGGAGATTCCGGATTTTATTGTGTCCAATCTGTCACTAGGTGGAGATTCCGGATATTGTTGTGTCCAATATGTCACTCGGTGGAGATTCCGGATATTGTTGTGTCCAATCTGTCACTAGGTGGAGATTCCGGATATTGTTGTGTCCAATCTGTCACTAGGTGGAGATTCCGGATATTATTGACAGTAACGATGTTGCTGTTATGCTGGCTAAAATTAAAATAATGGACGCGTTTGAGGCCAACGAGAAAGTCTTGATCCTGAAGGTGAGAATTCATGTGCTAGACGAAGTCAAGGGCAATGGATTTGTTGACAACTAATTGCAAGAGGTTTCCGAAAATATGCACCTCGATGTTGAACATATAAACGAGATCGCAGTTTAGTTACATGTAGTGATTTATTACTGAATTTGAAGGACGGTGTTGAAAACCTGAATATAAAAAGCATCGCCAACAATATGAGAATTTTTGGATTGTCCTTTATTGAAAACATTAGCTACAAGGATTTGATAAAAAACGATTATCGATAGTGTATTGAATGTAGCAAGTCGACATATAAATGGTTGTCTGACGACATTTCGAATGTTTGAGTTATTTCCAAAGCGAATTCAAATGGATCTTCACTTGTGTTCGTCACATTCAGATACGAATATGATCAATTCCATGTATTCAGTGGGCGCGAACAGCTAAGGAATCATATAACCCGTTTGGAATCGAACAGTAAATTCTATATTATACGACTATACCCCCAGCAGAGCTATTCAAAAAGTGTCTTCTAACGTTTGTAAGAAGACACTTTTCAATAACTCAACTTTCACGTGGACATTATCCTTTATCGTCGTATAAGTCAGATACACGTACTCGTATTTTCTTAAAAAAATGTCTTCTTACAGACGCTAAGAAGACTGTTCCCTTAGACAAACAACCATTTTATCCTCGGCTTCGCCTCGGACAAATTGGTTGTTTATCTAAGCGAACCGTCTTCTTACGTCTGTAAGAAGACACTTTTGAAGGAAAACTCGTACTGTATCTATTACATATCTTCTTTAAAATGGAAAAGATATTACATGTATTAGGTACTGAAAAAGATATTGCACCGTGTTTCAGTTATTTTCCACGAGATATTATTCGTTACGCTCGAATGATTCCCGGCTTTCCTTATAATCTGCACGTGCTTTCCGGGAACCTTGCTTTCGTTGTAGCGTGCCCCAACTTTAAACGTTTTGGCAGCTTTTAGAAGGAAAGCCGGGACCCACGCTTATTTTCGTCACTACCGTCAAACGAATAAACTGGTTCCCGTTGACTTGTGTGTACAAAGCCAACAGGTACGGCCTAAAGTTTCCAGGACGCTGATTGGTCAATTTCGATCGGAATCCGGGCAGAATTCTGCCCGGGGGATCTCGCGAGACTTTGCATTATCGATGCACATTTCGCGCGTAATTTAAATAATAGATAAAGATTAGGGAACTGGATAGTTATTTTCTGATCTTGGTCGTTGGAACACTTAATTAAGTAGCATTTAAATACACACAACGTATACTTAAATGTATTTTGAAATAGAATACCGACCCTTAAAAAATATACTTAAGAAATATTTTAAAATCAAGTACTCGATCACGGTCGGTGTGGGAGAATTTTTTTTCACTTAATAATATGTAGATTTTTATAATTTTTATTATTATTCGTTGAACTGTCAAATAACATTAATCATCGGACACAATTGCAACTTTTTGAGTGTTACAACCTGATTTTATATTCTTATAAAATTCATATAAATATGCGATGCCAATAATAAATTTAAAAGTCGTGCCCAATATCTGATTCTGGACTACGCGTTTTAAAATTAATTAATGCAAACAGTATAGTTGATCATCAATTGACCAGTATATATCATTGTCTCAATTCCAATACAGGCATTGGTAAAATCAAGATAAGTAGCCAATTAAGAAGTTGTTATGCAATATTACGTAACACGACCGTCTCACTTCCTGGACCCTTATAAGGGAGAAATATTTTATGGATCATTTCACCGAAGGGGGTCAATATATTCTTTAGCACTTGTGCCATGTTAAATTTACAATATACAGCATAGATCATAATCTCAATTACTCCTAATTTAGTTCTGTGAAGTCAGATGTTAACGAAAAGAAATTAAGTAACAAAAGAATTACTTAAAACGACACTTGACATATATACTGATATACATTTTGTATATAAGATATATATTTTAATTGTAAATAAAGAAAAATATGTCTTAAAGGAATTAATACATATTACACCGAACTATGCATATATATATTTATACATATGATTTTTTAAAAAAAGAAAATCATTTAAACAATAAAAAAATAAATCGAGGCATTAATTGATATTTTCAAGATATGTATCTTTGATATGTTATATGACTATACTGTAACGAATATTCACATAGTAACTTCTAGTATCTATATTTTTTTATTTTGAATAAAGGGTATCCATTCAAACATTAGCACTAACATCTCCACGTACATTATCAGATGTACGGAAATCCCCGATGTTTCTCGAATGAACAGCAACCAATGAAATAGCCAAAACGGATTGACCAATCAGAACGCTGGAAAATTTAGACCGTACCTGTTCCTTTGGTGCACTGCATCATGGAACGGGAACCAGTTTATCAAACGAAAAGATGGCGAGTTTACTACCTTGGTGTATTTTATACACACAAAAAGGGAAAAATTGAAGATTTTTCTTTCGACAGATTTGCATTGTTTGATGGGTGAAATTGTTAAAGAACGTCTGTAAACGTATAAAAATCACGGGATCGAGTGCCTATGACCCGAAGTTGGACTGGTTGGAAAATAAGACAATGTGTTGTAAATACAAGGGTAACATGTATTTCTTATTTAATATGTTTATTTAGGACGAAATTTTGGCCGTGATGATTGCATGCAAATACTGTCACTAACTGTATACGAATTACAATGTAATAAAGTATGAATGCGATACATTCGTGAATATATTCTTGACAAGCTTCAACATGCACGATATAGACTCAACATAAATACATAACCATGCATGTCGTGTTATGCCAATTACATAAACATTGAAAATCACCATGCCATGGCTGAAAGAATCGTCCTTTCGCTCGTAGTTAACTGAATAATGTCCAGGCTAAACATCTAAACATAATCATGTTTACTTTGGATCGGTTTGATAGAAAATGATATTATCCATACTTGCGCATCACGATATTTGGACACGATCTGAAATACTGAAATATTCACATCCTAAATAATGTGGTAATTCGATTTCGGAAAATAAAGTCTAGACCTGTTGCAGTTGTTAATTCGCCAGAGCACAAAGTGCTCATGGTGAGCTATTGTGATCGCGTGATCCATCGTCCGTGTGTGTGTGTGTGCGTGCGTCAACAAATTGCTTTAAACAACATCTCCTTCTTAACCAGTTGGCTAATTTCAACGATAAAATCCTTCTTGTCAGAAACTGCAATGTCTAGTGCTTAGATATTTGGTGTGTAGCATTGTCTAGTTTGTCTAGTGGACCCCTAACAAGTTTACTCAAAATATTGTCGTAGGATCAAAAGTGCCCCCGCACCAGGGGTCCCTTGATTTTATAAAGACTTATTTAGGGAAATTTTAAATTCCTTCTTGTCAGAAACTACAATGCCTAGAGCCTAGGTATTTGGTGTGTAGTATTGTCTGGTGGATATTTACCAAGTTTATTAAACTGTTGACGTAGGGGCAAAATTGGACCAGCTCCCGGGTCACTTAATTTTACAAAGGTCCATGATAATTTTCTCTAAGAGCATTTTTATCTGGTGAGCGATATAGGGTCATCATGGTCATCTTATTTTAAAAACGTGTACTTATATACCGACAGGCAGATGTTCTAACGAGTCTATTTTGATTTCTTATTGGAGCTAACTTTGTCATTGAAAACAAAAGTTAGTAGGGGTTGAAAGGCCTAAGACTCAGTGTCTTCAACCAGATCATCAGGGAGTACATATGTCACGTCTATGGTTCGAACACGCGACCAATGGTCCTAGCGCTCTTTCCATTCTAAAAAACCTGCTGTCTTAGTGAAATTTTGATAATACATTATAAGTGAAAAGGTAATACAGAACGTCACACTAGTAAGATCACATGACCACCAAGTATCAGAAGTACTGTTCAAACGAGAAAATGAGACAAACTTTCTGTATCTGCTTAGGTTTGATTGTTAGTCCAACATAATTCATAAATTTGGATAAAGGCGAAATTATCACAGCTCGTATAAGCAGTACATAATTGATTTTTAAGTAGACAGCACACATATAGTTTTACGTATATTTACCACGAGGGCTAAACTTAATAATATTGATAACTTTATTTACTGAAATATTAACAATGATGAAAATGAAACAATACTTTTTTACAATGTGGCCCTCTTGAAAGAAACTTAACAATTTGTAGACATCTAATTCAACAAATACAACGAATTTATTGAATAAGGTTAATTACAATTTAGACAATTACATATACCGGAGTAAATTCCGAAAAACAGTGTAAACTGTCATACAAGCACCAAATTGTGCACATATGTTTGGAATGATATGTAGAAACGATTTAGGGAGTGTGCCTAAATTCAAGTGCCTCTATTTAAGATGACCGCCAAATTTTCAAAATGGCCGGCACTTATTTTTTTCAGTCATAGCATTTTTATCAGAACTTTCAATACCAAAAATTTATACTTTCTTAGCTCATTTTCATAAGCTGTTCAGTATGTTTATAGTATAATATATGTCGATTTTGGCTGAAAATCCGTTTAACTTATTGAAATTACTCACAAAAATACAAATTAGTAGTACCTGAAGTTTAAACAACTGTTTTGAGACAATCCAAGGTGCGAATATTACTGAAAACTGTACATTATACAAAGAATGGAAACTATAAGTGGAACATATACATTTTTCCGATTGGCTTGCGCTATGCTTCGTGAAAATCGATTTTGGAATAAAATACTTACAGTTTATTTTCTCCTGCTTACTGACAAAAATGCTTCCCGCAATACCCATTTGTAACGGCAAAAGTCACGAGGGTTGTCCACACCGATTACAGGAACTAACAAATTAACTTGGACTCAAAACGAAACATATCGAAAAAAATGAGCAAAACACTTACTATACCCGTCCAACTGCTTGTTTTGCCTGTTTGATAAAAAACGAATAAAGAAAAAAGACAGAGTGTACAGAAAGAAAAATTATTCAAATAACACTGCAGATATCGACACATTCAAAAAGATAAAAAGACAAGTCCAAGTAAAGATGAGGCAAGGATGTTGGTGCTACACGGTAAGCGTTATCTCCCTTGATTAAGATAAAACAGACCAACAAAACACATCGAAAAGATTGTGGGCTTACATTAAACGCAAGAAAATGATAATGGCACGATCTAAAGACTTAAAGACTTAGGGAAATATATACAGACACAAACTGCATGGCAAATAATTGGAATCAACAGTTTCACTCAGTTTTCTCAGGACCAAGCCGGATAACACGTCAATACTTCAAGAAGAACCAACTCATGAAGGGTAAGACGCATAGGGCAGCCAACAACATCTATATTAACAGCAGGGGAGTCCAAAACTATTTGAAAAACTTAATTCATATAAAAGCTGCTGGCCCAGACAACGCTGTGCCTCGGTTACTGAAGGAATTGGCTGAAGATACAGCCCCTATACTAACCATCATATTCAAATCATCTTAAAAAAAGTACCAGATGAATGGTGCAGCACGGTAGTTTACCCAATCTTTAAGACAGGAAGCAAATCTGCAGGTTTTAACTGCCGCCATTATATCTCTGTAAACCATCTGTTGCAATTATGGAACGTGGTGAATCAAACAACACCCTGAAGGCTACTCCCTTCAACACGGATTAAAACGAAGCGTAGCTGTGAAACCTAACTACAAGAATTTACCAACGAAATATCCGAATACATTGTAACTCGAAAATGCATAAAAGACTGATATGCTAGTCATGGACTTCGCCAAGACCTCCGATAAGGTATCCTCATGCCTTCTTCTACACAAACACCATTATGGCATTTAGGTCCAAACTAACAGACGGATCCAAGCATTCTTCCAAGGTCGAAAGCAAGAGGAACAAGAGTCTTATCCAGTAGTTTTCCAGTCCGTGGTAGCCCAGAGGTCCATACTGGGGTCGTTACTGTTTCTCAACTATATCGACGACATACACATAGGGTTGTACTGATTTATATTGTATTTGTCTGTATCTTTATCAATCTCATATTTGTGTCTGTCAATAGCTATACATAAATAACGTTTAAAATGTTATCTTCTTTCTCCGACCGTGAATAAATAAAGTTTAAACTAGAACTTGAACTAGCTATATAGAACTAGTGACTTAGTGGCTTTGGCCCATTGCCAAGTTTAGATAAACGATTTTTTGAACAGGTTAGCTCTTTTGATAATCTTAATTTGTGTGTTGAAGTTTGCACGTATATCATTATTCTGTTGATTTGTTTATTCAGTTATTGCTAAGTACTTGTAAGTATGAAGGAATGTTATCATATATCCGGAAAATAAACAACTAACCAGATAAAACTGTCCTCTTTATCTTACAGCATATTTAGTGTAACGATACAATTACATCTACGGATTCATGTGATCTTAAAATTTAATTAAACAGTTTATACAATCGAAATAAAGGTTTGTTTACCGGATTCAAGACTCAATTATTTAATGGCTAGAATTTGTGACCAAAATAAATGCATTTTGATAGTACATGTATATTATGAGTCGATATTTGACTCGATCTCCGGTTTGTGGAAGCATATATCATCGACTCCTGTACAACTTTTCTGCCGTTCAGTCTGTTGGGAAAATACCTCACGGTATTCACTTTTACGCATAGAAGTCAGTTCTACGATCGGCTATTCGTTAAGCCAGAATTCACATGGATATAGAATACCGGAATAACTACATGTGCTGACTTTGGTGTTTTTATCACATTTTCTCATTAAAACAAACACGTGTGTGAGGCTCTGCCATTCCTTTTTTGTCTATTTTTATTGAGTCTCACAAACACAAAAAGATATTTTGACTAAATCGAGGGTATCAAGGGTTACCCCCCCCCCCCCCTGCATTTTTCATCATTGCAGTTCTGCCATGAAAGATTATACATGTACATATAATTAAATAAATGTATTATATAAATTATATTATATGTAACATTTTAGTTTGTCCGAAGTTTAGATAAGGCCCTTAAGGTATACAGCAACTCCGATTAAATCACAACATGAACATTCCGAAGTGGCTAATTTAACCTTCATGAACATTCGAGGTGGTAAAACCTTCATGTACACTCGAGGTGGCAAACCTTCATGTACATTCGAGGTGGCAAACCTTCATGTACACTCGAGGTGGCAAACCTTCATGTACAATCGAGGTAGCTAACCTTCATGTACACTCGAGGTAGCAAACCTTCATGTAAACTCGAGGTAGCAAACCTTCATGTACACTCGAGGTGGCAAACCTTCAAGTACACTCGAGGTGGCAAACCTTCATGTACACTCGAGGTAGCTAACCTTCATGTACACTCGAGGTAGCTAACCTTCATGAACATTCGAGGTGGCAAACTTTGAACAACATGCTTACACCAACCAAACAGACCGACAAGACGACAAAGAAATATAGTTCTAAAATATATAAATACATTCAAATGTCCTCAACAATAAAGCCACAACCACCCATCAACTAATTATGTTCCAATATAAACACTAAATCTACCAATCATATGGAACTTGGAACAATCATGGGTTATCAACAGTTTGCAGTGCCGGTATACCCGCTGCTGTGCATCTCCCAAAAGGTAAACGAAAAGCCGCCATCTTAAATGAAAAAGGTTCTTTTACTAATTTATTTGATTTCGCTTTTCTCTTGAAATTCTGTTATAGCAAAGAACATGCTATGCAATTTTCTGGACGCATTGATGCCAAAAGTGTCTACTAGTAATCTTTGGTATAAAAGTAACATTGGACAAGAAAATCGATTCGAGGGGAAAATTCCGAGGTCACAGCAGCTCATTTTGTATTGTTCGATCTTTTTGTCCAGAAAATTGACTTTTTTCGCACATCGACGAACTTTTTTATACATTATTTATAATCATGCATGCCATGTTATGCACATAACATAAACATTGAGAGACATATATCTCTCCAAAGGTGTCCTAGCTTTGCTGCCAGGTTTGACTGTGCATCAACCACGTGTCATACTCACAACATCTGTAACCATAGTGCAATTCATTGAATACTCCAGAATCTCAGACTGTGTTACAGACTTTAAGTTCTTATTTGAAAAGAATGTCTAGTATGTGTGTACATCAGATGTGAAATACTCATTTCATTAGCCTTTAATTTATTGACAGATGGCCTTTATTCGGAAGTAACTTTGTTCTAGATAATCAATGACAGTTTTAAAAATAATGGCCTTTATTATATGATCTATAAATAAACACATTTTGATTGGCTTAAAGCCTGATCCATCATCTAACATAAATGTCATGTTCAACGGTGAAACTTGATATTTAATGGATATTTCGGAATTTCCAATTCTAAAAATAGAACCAGGTCAATATTCATTACACAAAAGATAGACACATTGTGTATTTTGTTCTTTGGTCCCTCCGTGTCGGAGGATGGAAACAACCCCTGCAGTTTTTGTCCCCACCCAATTTTCTTGACCCCGGGGCAGCTTTTTCCCAAATTTTGTACAGACCCCCGGGCATTTAATTCCCCCGACCACCGGACAATTTTTGTCCCGGTCCTTCGGAAAATTTTATCCAGACCCCAGGCATTTCCCTCCAGACCTCTGGGCATTTTCCCCGACCCCCGGGCAATTTTTGTCCCAGCCCCCGGAAAATGTTTGTCCCAACCCCCGGAAAACTTCGGAATTTCCAATTCTAAAAATAAAACGTACCATGTCAATATTCATCAACCGGAATTATAAGTCGTTAATTGTGAAATATTCATCTTTCTTTATGATTGATATGATACACATTTCTGTATAATCAAATAATGCATTAAATTTCGACATGAATCAGAATATTATCCTTGATGGATTTAAATAAACTTTTCATATAATAAAACAGTTGTTGACTTGTGAGCCATTAAATACGATGTGGTATTCACCGGCAGAATGCCATATTGACCGAGGCGAACTGTATTTTATTCCAGGGGTAGCCTTTATATGGAGGTTTGACTGTACATGGAAGATGAAAGATGCGACGAATCTTCTCCAATTAATATCCCTATTTGATGGCCGAGTTTCATTATTAGAAATGCTTGTATCATTAATATCTGTGACAAGAACTATCCAAAAATGTCAAATTATATGTGATATCACAAACTCATTAAACATTATGAACATATATATATTTCATGGTGTATACATGCAGAGACATAGATAACCTCTATGTCTCTGGTGTATAGAATGCATTGATAAGGGACTAAAACATGTTTGTGGTCATTATTATTTGGTATTTGAATTGCATCTAACAGTAAAGATTGCTCTAGAATGGTGTAAATTAAATGGTATCGCGCGTAATTAAATCTTATAAGTTGGATATAATAACATATGTCGTTCAAGAATGGATGCATGTATGTACATGTATGTCTGGAATATAATTTAATATATCTTTGTTTGTTAGGTTACAGCAGGTAGTTAATTGTATTTAGTTAATACAACTACCTGGTTACAGATACGTGTCAATTAAATGGGTTAACACCTGGTACCAATAATATATATTACATACATATGTACAATATGTATTCACAGGAACCTGACATTTTATCTATATAACAACATACCCCCCCCCCCCCCCCCCAACATATATACATATGTATATCAATTGGTCCCAGGTACATCATATAATATAATAATAATGAATATGTGATACAGAAACATTCTAATCGAAAAATGGGGGTTACAGATCTCGTTTTTGAGTTATCTGCCCTTGAATTTGAAATTTTGCTTATTTTAGGTCATTTCAAGGGCAGATAAATCTCAAATACCATGGTTTTACTTTTTGGTTAATGTTTTTCATTTTATTCTTGGTCTAAAAACAAAATTTCATGCATTAAAGATTTATATTGTCTTTTCTCCAATTGAAGTTAAGAGACCGAAAATTCTTCAAAATTAGGCCATTTTTTAAGAAAATTGGCAGTGGTTTAGGTAAAGAAAGAAAAAAAGAGAAAAAAAACACTGCTTAATAATTCATGAAATATTTCACGATGACATGAAAAGAAGTCTTCTACATAAAAATGAAAATAGATATAAGACCTTGCATGTATATATATATGCTTTCCATTATGGTGAATTATCTGTCCTTGAAATGACCAGGGATGCTATATAGCATCCCTGAAATGACCTAAAATAAGCAAAAAATCCAAATTCAAGGGCAGATAACTCGCTTAAAATGTTTCCGTTATCATATGCTACAATCATGCAAAGTTTAAAAGAAATTAATTCATTGATCAGTTTTAATTTTTTCTAGAGTATATGTCTATGTGAAAAATGTAGCGAACTACCGAAAACGTCTTTAAGTACGACGTCTCTGCTAAAAATATATTCCTGCATGCGTGTGTCTATAGCCGAATTATTTTTATTGATTATATCAGGCGAAGTATAAAACATGGCGCCCCTCTAGGTTTTAGTGTAAAATTAAAAGAAAACATGGCCCCCCCTATCAACTTTTTTGTTTCTTAATGGATATTAATAATTTTGGTATCATATTAAAGCTAACGTTCTGTAGTTTTAGAATATGTAATTAGATATAGAAATCCGTTTTGTTTTCGAGCATTTATTTCTGGTTAAAGATAGGTAAAAAATCATTTTTTTTATCACAAAATTTGGTGTTCGGAAAACATGGCCCCCCCTCTTAACTTTTTTATTTAATAATGTATTTTTTTAAGATTAATACTGTTGGAAACCTGAAGCTCTCTAGTTTTCATAACTGTACACAGAATTAAAATTGAATAAGTAAAACGTTTTTTATCGCGAGTTGAATTCGACTAAAAAAATTATTTTTTTTACCGCACATAAAATTTGGTTCGGAAAACATGGCCCCCCCTCTTAACTTTTTTATTATTTAACATATATTTTTTAAATCTACATGGTTAAAAAGGTATTGTAATCTAGTTTTTATAATGGTAAAAATATTTAAAATTGGTGTTCGGAAAACATGACCCCCCCCCCTCTTAACTTTTTTATTTAATAATGTATTTTTTTAAGATTAATACTGTTGGAAACCTTCCGTTCAACTAGCCTGATTAATTTGTGAAATGGACGAAACTATCAGTGGGGAATTATACTAAGGGCGAAACGACCGTTTGTTGACTGGTTCCCAGCACCTTTGGGTTCCCGTTCAATATGTACAACAGAGCGGAATCCAGTTTAACAGGAAGTCTGATTGTAGCGGTCTCAGATAAATTCTTACAAATTTTAAAATCAAAGGAAGAGGCACATCAAAGTACATTATAATGCTGTTATGAAGGTCAAACTGAAAAGTAATGTAAAGTTTTCAAAACTCAATTTTTGGTTTGATATTTCAGAATGATTTAATGTTTAAATGAACAAATTAACAAATGCATAGTAATCGGATGTTATTATTCGGATACTTCATACGTTTTAATGGATCTGGTCTTTAAAAGTTAAAACTGTGATCTTTGTTATGTAACTAGCCGCTAGAGTAGATGCCAATAATTATTTACTATTATAATATCAGTATGGTGTATATATATAGTATTTGTACGTATTTGTAAATTGACTGTATTATCAAGGACTTATATACATACATGGCTTCGCAACTGCTAAAAATGGCTCAAACGATATCGTTCGGCGATCCCAAAATGCATACCGATGCATTGCTTTATACTCGGCAATGTCCGACAGCTGTAATTGGGTGTTTACGAATTTGATGTATAATTACAGGGGTTTTTTTTACTAAGAAAGTGACGCCGATAGTCGGCGCCTTCCCCTCGGAAAATAAGCTATATTTTTCCCCTCAAAAAAAAATTCCCTCAGAGCCATAAAAAAATCCAATATATTTTATGATAAAGTACACATTATCATGTCCATTCCTTTTAAAATTCCTCGCATATTGAATAATGCTTCATCATACAGCATCTAGGTAGTCTTTTTGACTAGTACCTATGGTGGTGATACTAAATATAGCTTTTTATTACGTCACGGATACTGTGTACCAGCATACGAACCTCGTTACATACGAGGACGGGAACAAATGCACTAGATCCCCGCTTCATAGTCTGGCGTATATTCGCCGCATACGATGACGGAAACCATTCGTCTGGCCGCACTGAATAAATCACTGCGTGCTGATTGGTTACAACCGTAATGCATTATTTTAACCAATCACACGACGGAATTACGTTGCATCATTTTGCTGTCAACATGGTCGCATTTGTAATTAAAATAAATGAATGTCCAGCGATATTTTGTTGTTTCCAGCGTAAATCACGCATGTGCAAAATGGCTGCTTCTCAGAAAGCAATAAAACATGTTTATGTATTGAAGTTAGCAATGTTTGAGTTCAGACACGGTGTTTTGACATGAAAATCAACCAGACCTAGTGTTAAGTATATTGTTTACCTATCGTATTTATGTTGATTTACCGTGTTTTGTGGATTTTCATCTAATAAAAAGTTGTGACTATGGCAAGGTCTGTTAAATGAGCAAGACTATGATATATATATAAGTGTTAATGTCTTTCAAGTTTAAATACAAAAAGACAGCGAAATACCCCTGTATAGAGGCTTTTGGACTAGGAGATTAATTGTTATAACTTTATAAAACCAGTATTACAAATACAGGGATTTTTCCCCAAATTTGCTTCTTTCGTGTGTTTTTCACCAGCGTCCAGCGTCTTCCCCCATTCCTAAAAAAACCCCTGAATTAAAAAAACTCTGGCAATATCTTTAAGGAATTTGTTGCATCCTTGACGAATTTCCTGTGCCCAATTGCCAGTTTTTTTTTAGAATAATCAAGTTCGTAAATACCCGATTACAGCTGTCGGACATTACCGAGTATATAGCAGTTCATTGTGGGATCATCTAACGATATCGTTTGAGCTATTTTTAGCAGTTGCGAATCTATATATGTTTGTAAGTCCTTGTAAATACCTAATTCTACTACTGTTCCATGGGAGAATAAGAAGAACATTGTAAAGTTGTAGACCTACATTTTTTCCCAATTTGGTTAAATACTCTGAAAATTCTAATCAGGACCCCTAAAACTTGTGTCCTGTGGAAAAAACATTTGATAATGTTCGAAAAATACATTATATTTTAGCAAGGAAAATGGACGAAAAATGAAAAAAACGGCGGCAATTTTTTGTTTATTTGTGTGCTTCATAATTATTACATAAACGTTATTACTTTTGGTGTAAGGCCTTAAAATCGTAAGAACAATGGGGCTGAAAATAAATCGACACAAAGGAAGTATTTAAGAGAATAGTATACCTGTCATTGAACATCTACTATTCGCTGCATATACATTGATCTATGTATAAGTTAATATCAAAGTCTGCATCTTGAATATGACTATTGACTGTTTAAAGTACTGCTAATTCGCTGAAGATTTAAGCTGTCTCTGCAAAAATGTTGAGTGTTTCTCTAAGATTTCTGAAACAAAGAAGCACTTGGTGATGGTGATTTCAGTTATTGTGATACTATCTTAGAGCAATCACAGGCCTCTTATTTTCAGTTTCAGAAAAAGGAAGGAGGAATGTAGCAGTATGTTGTATATATAGTATTTGTATTAATGAATTGGCTGTAATATTAAAAGCCCGAATTCAGGGCTGGGCACTAACTTATCAACCATGGTGGACCAGAGGACCTCCAGCTTTTGAAACCTGCTGGTCCAACAGAATTTCAGGTGGTCCTTCCACCTATTGATATGTTGTTTATTTACAGTAGAATATATTGATACTCCTCCTAGAATTATCAGTGGTCCATTGGACCATTCAAATTGAAATTTCATGAGTTGATGGTTCCGCACAAAATCACAGGTAGCGGACCAGTGTTAGTGTCGAGCCCTGCTGATTAGCTCAGTTGGTAGAGCATTTGACTTGCAAACAGGAGGTTGCTGATGTTAGCCCTGCATCAGGTTCATTATTTTCTTCCTTTACATTATAACTCTGTTGTCTGATCTAACAGTGTAATTTTTTCTATTTTCATTCATTGGTTCTATCACCTTCCTTCATTGCTGATTGATTTGATCTTTTATAAAGGGTAAGTATTTATTTTTTCAGTAGATGTAGCTTAATTAATTAATAGATTTATTATGCTCATTGCTGATTTTAAAAAGACAGAACTTTTGTAGAATATATGTACAATAAATTTAAACTCTAACCTGAAAATAAGGTTCCCATATAACTAATAAGACTACTTTTTATTGACTATTTTGTGTGTTCTTGCACCTGTAACAATGAATTTTATATCAGGCATAGATTATTCCATGTCTGGAACTTGCTTACACAACTATTGATCTGTAGAGTTTAGCATAAAAGTAGTGGATAAATGAAGTGTGCATTGTTGTTTTATAGCAACCAGATGACTTTAAGAACAAAAAGAAAAACAAAGTTGATTAATTAATAGAAATCATGTGTCAATGAGCCCCTTTTTATACGCCCCTCAAAGACGGAACGTATTATGTGAAACCCCATGCGTGCGGCCATGGCGTCCAGCACATTGTCCGGACTCTAATTCAAATAGTGTACATCAGATCTTCACTAAACTTGGTCAGAAGTTGCATCATGATAATATCTGGGTCAAGTTCGAATATGGGTCATGCCGGGTCAAAAACTTGGTCATAGGGTCACTTAGTTCATTTTAAACATTCAACATGTTGTCCGGACTCTAATTCAAATAGTATTCCTCCGATTTCTTCACCCAACTTGGTCAGTACTTGCATCTAGTTGATATCTAGGTCAAGTTCGAATATGGGTCATGCTCGGTCAAAACTGTTTCACATGGTCACTATGTGCATTTTAAACATTCAGCATAATTACCAATCTATCTTCACCAAACTGGGTAAATATATTTCTGGGCACAAGATATTGGTCAAGTTCCATAACCAGCATAATTGCCCTAGGCACTTGTTAGTTATGCCCCTTGATAAATTGACTAAAAAATAAGTTTGCCAGAAGTGTTTATATTTCTCAGATCACAAGGATGTCTGGATTTCGATGAAAAATGTGAATGGTGCTACATGTACATGTCATATCTATAAAATGTTGCTTATTTTAAAAAAAGATATATAATTTGCCACTCATGGTCTCCCAAACCTTTAGACTGGCATATTTTGTAAAATTTTGCACTCTTGTTCCACACTGTGTCTGACCTCTAATTTTGCATGGTAATCAGTCTCAGTCATTACTGGTCCATTAGACCATGTCAGTTGAATGAGTTCTAAGTCATGTGGCTTCCATAATTCATTAGTTAAAATGTGTCACACAACTAAAAAATTTTTATTTTCAGTTGGATAGCTGTAGGTACATGGCGTTGGGTTGCCAATGATGATAATTGTGGTATTTGTCGCATGGCATTTGATGGTTGCTGTCCTGAGTGTAAATTACCTGGAGATGATTGTCCTTTAGGTTTGTTATTATTGTGAAAAATTTTGTTTGTGAGAAATTGGCAAATTTGATAAATAATTATTTACTTTTACTCAAAATTCTTAAATCATCAACTTACTTAAAACTTAAAATGACAGCAAAATAATAAACAGTCATTTCAAGTCAAATTTCATATACAAGTACAGTGTTTTCAATAAAAGGTGGCCAGATGTCAAATTGACTGCCTAGAAATGAAATTTGGCCATTTAGAAATCCCAAATATGTTGTTTACACTGTTGGAAATGAGCATGGAAAACCTCTTTCAATCAAGTTTTGTCGTCTTACAGCAGGGCTTGAAAAATTTTCAAGGTGCTACTAGTCCTGTAGGACTAGTAACTGCAATTTCTTACTCGCCCCTTAGAAGAACCAACTCGCCCTTAAGAAAATTAAGTGTTTGTATACTTTTAGAATGTAATTAAGTTATGATTAAGACTTTAAAGGATGTATATATCTTCTGTTATGTATGACTGATTGCGGGAAAATTACGTCGGATGCTGACAAATTATTACAACATACATGAAAGATACAGATTTTATAACTGGCATTTTAATCTTTAATCACTAAGGATCACCGTGATTCGCGTACATATCAAGCCGTCTTTCAAGTAGAAACACTGATATTTATTGCGAATGCTTCTTCTACTTGAAATTGCTTTCTGTCGTCTGTTCATTTTCGGAAAACGGGCACTGTTTATTATCAGAAAACAGGTAACATGGTAAGGACATTCCGGATTTGACACTTACTTGAGTCCGTTGATACGAGACCAACAATAATCAACGCATCCAATTAATTTGTCAAGTAAGAAATCCCATTCTTGAAATAAATAGAAAGGCCGGCGAATGAGGTGTTTTAAATATGCCGCAGGGCCGGGTACAGGGCAACAATCTATTTTTAGTCATTATTGTCTAGTGCAAGCGTTTCACGAACGCGGATTTAACATAAACAAAACGTGATTCTAAATTGATTCGGATCGAATTGGAAAGAGATATTTCCAGTTTTAAATTAATTTTAGGGTGATTGAATGCCTGATTTTGTGCTCGCCCCGTCGGACTAGCATTCACAAAAATCTACTCGCCCGATGCCAACTTCAACTCGCCAATGCGAGCGGGCGAGTGGAATTTTCAAGCCCTGTACAGGAAAACTGAATGAAAGCCCTGAGAGTAGTTTTCTATTCACAATATGTTTGACAGTTAGTCTGTGTTAATACATTCCTTGCTGTATCTTATTTGATTATCACACTGACTTTCTGCTTACTTTCAGTTTGGGGTGAATGTTCACACTGTTTCCATATTCACTGTATTGTCAAGTGGCTCAATTCTCAACAGGTTCATCAACTCTGTCCTATGTGCAGACAAGAGTGGAAGTTTAAGGAATAGTCTCCCTTTGTGAATATCTTACTTGAAGTGCTGGAATAGTCTCCTATTGTGAATATTTTACTTTTATCATTGAAAAAATGCTGCGTGGAGGACTAAATTTATCTAGATTTCTTCAAAATGCTTCAAAGCATCTTCAACAAGTTAAAACATATACAACATTTCAAAATGTTGACAAGCTTCTAGCAAATCATGATGAAGAACAGATCTCCCTCTTACAGGAGCCATGTCTCCTTGTCAACCAGATGGATGAATGTGTCGGTGTGGCTTCTAAGAAAACTTGTCACCTGATAGAGAATATAAACAATGGTATGCTTCATCGAGCCTTCAGTGTGTTTCTCTTTAACAGTAATAATCAGCTTCTTCTTCAACAGAGGTCTGATGCAAAAATTACATTTCCTCTTCATTTTACTAATACATGTTGCAGCCATCCATTGGGTTATGAGCTGGAGCGGGATGAGCACGAAGCTATGGGTGTGAAGCGTGCTGCACAGAGGAAACTCTTTCATGAGCTTGGTATTGTACCAGATCAGGTTCCTCTGAGTGTATTTCATTATATAACACGTATACAATATCAGTCTGAAAATATTCCATATGATGGTATGTTTGGTGAGAATGAAATAGATTATGTTTTAGTTGTTAAAAAAGATGTAGATATAGCTATAAATAAGAATGAAGTGAATTGTGCTAAATATGTGAATCAGAAAGAATTGAAAGAATTGCTACAAACATCTGAAGAAAACAGTGTTTTGATTACACCATGGTTCAGGTTGATATGTGACAATTTTCTGTTTAAATGGTGGGATGGTTTGAATAATTTGAAGGACTTTGAAGATCATGATAATATACATAAATTCTAATGTTAGTTAGTACCAGGTTCAGATATAATGTTTTAAAATCATTGGTTACCTAGGAATTCAGTCTACTCTCCTGTTAAGGATTAGTTTTTCAAATTTCATATCAGTGTCAATGTTTTAATGGCATGTTAATTTTTGTCATTTTTAGCTCACATGTCACAAGTGACAGGGTGAGCTTTTCTGATCAGTCTCTGTCCGGCTTTGTGCGTCATCAAACTTTATGTTGTGAACACACTAGGGGCCAAATTTAGCTCAATTTTAGCAAAACTGGGTCAGAACATTAATATCGACAAAATCTGGGAGGAGTTCGATATTGGGCCATTTTGGGTGAAAAACTAGGTCACCAGGGCCAAATAAGGGAAAACTTTGTGAACACTTTAGAAATATGTTTTTATTGTATCTAAGTGCTCATAGTGAGCTATTGTGATTGAGTGAGGCCTGTCATCAGTGTGTACGTGCGTGTGTCAACAATTGCTTTAAACAACTTCTCCTTCTTAACCAATTGGCCAATTTCAAAGAAACTTTACATGGATGTTCCTTGCGTACAAAATCTTCTTGTCAATAACTACAAAGCCTAGAGCTTAGATATTTGGAGTGTAGCATTGTCTAGTGGACCTCTACCAAGTTTGTTCAAATTATTGCCTTAGGGTCAAAATTGGCCCAACCCCAGGGGTCACTTGATTCAAATAGGCTTATATAGGAAAATCTTCTTGGCCGAAACCACAATGCCTAGAGCCTAGTATTTTGTATGTAGCATTGTCTGGTGGACCTCTAACAAGTTTGTTTAAATTATTGCCATAGGGACAAAATTGGCCCCGTCCAAGGGTCACTTAATTTTACAAAGGCTCATGATAATTGTCTCCAAGAGTATTTTTATCTGGTGAGTGGTATAGGGCCATCATGGCCCTCTCGTTTTATTGATATACAGGAAGCATTTATAAGGGAAGTTATCCCCATCTAATGGTATATGGAATGGCATTGCTAAATTATATTACTGAAAATTCTCAATTTACTGGCTTGAATTATTGAATAAATACCAATCATAATATTAGGTTTTGTTTATATATGTTATATACAGTTAAACCATCATTAAAACATGTCTTATTTGGGATAAAGCTACCTACTCACCAAAAACTGATTTATCCAACCTCTTCTTGGTCTCTTGAGTCAATATTTAAACCCCCAGATATGAAATATATGGGGGCTATATTGGATTCACGCTTGACAGTCGGTCGGTCCGTGCATCTGTAGACACAATTTGTCCAGAGAATTTCTCAGCAACTACTGACAGGATTTCAATGAAAGTTCACAGAAGTGATCAGTAGTAAGCCTAGTTGTGCATGCATTAAGCTTGTCTCGGTTGGTTAAATTTATACTGAGTTATGGCCCTTTGTTGTTTTTAGACAGTGTATATACAATATCTCATAGGAATTCAATGATCCTTCACAGAAGTTATAAAAAGTAAGCCAAGTTGTGCACGCAATAACCAGGTTTTGTTTGGATTAATTTTCACGAAGTTATGGCGCTTTGTTTCACACAATACGTAAATTTTGTCCAAACCATTTCTCAGCAACTACATTCAGGAATTCAGTGAAACTTCTTAGAAGTGATAAGTAGTTTGCCAAGTTGTGCATGTCCACAATAGGTTTTGTCCAAGTAAATTTTAATTAGTTATGGCCCTTTGTAATTTTTTATATAATGAATATTTAGAAACTGGTTAGGATATTTCAAAGCAACAATTGGCAGGTATTAAAAAAATGAAAATTCATTATATTTCCCTTTGTAAAATGTAACAATAACTGTGTCAAGGCCGCATCTGGGGATATTCATCACCTTTGGTGATAGTTCTAGTTTCTCTTTGGTTCAATGTGTTTTGACAGGTATTTTGGATTCAATGAAAGGGGTTACCACAAACAATATAATGTTTTGAGGATGATCAAGAAAATCATCTTGTCCGAAACCTCAATGCCAAGAGCTTACATATTTTGTATGTAGCATTATCTGGTGGACATCTACCAAGTTTGTTTAAATTATTGCTGTAGGGGCAAAATTGGCCCCGCCCAAGGGTCACTTAATTTTACAAAGGCTCATGATAATTTTCTTATGAGTCTTTTATCTAATGAGCAATGTAGGCCATCGTAACTCGATTGTTGTATTTTGTCACAAAATGAGACCAACATTTGTATACCCCCACAAACAATTTTTTTTTGGGGGGGATATTATGGAGTCACATTGTCCATCTGTGCATGTGACTGCTTGCATCCGTCCGGTTGTACAACTCTGTTGTCCATAGGTGGATTTCTGAAATATTTGGCAGACATTTTTATTTAAAAGTGCCAATGTCTCACATGCAAAGTTCAGTTCCATACCTCCAAGGTCAATTTAACAGAGGTTAAAGGTAAAAAATCAGTTTTCTTCGTTGCCACTCGACAACTTTGTCATCTATGGGTGGGTTTCCTAACTATTTGGCCGAAATGTTCACCAATATGTGGCGTTGTGTCTTACAGAAGGCCCAGGTCCGTGCCTCGAAGGTCAAGCACACTTAGAGGTTAATGGAAAAAATCAGTATCCCAGTTTGCATCTTTAAGTAATATTAAGCCAAAAACATTACTGAAAAACTTTACCTCTGATTTTAAACATTCTATGTCAAAGCGGCATGTGGTCGAATTCCTCACTCCTGCGACAAACTCTATGCAACTAATCATTCCTAAAAAGAACAAGTGATGCATAAATTCAGATCTACATCCTGTTTCACAAGATGCAAATATTCCTGACAAGTATGTTTTTATTAGCTTTAGTCAGTATCTGTGTCCGTACAAAAACTGTAATGTTGGTCGTTCCTCAGAAAGTGTTAAAATATTAACACAAACCTTGGAGTACTTGCTTATCACAACAAGGTGCAGGTATTACACAAGGGACGATACTCTGAAAGCAACATTTTCTGAGTGATGCCCCTTTTTATGCCCCCCGTATCGATAGATCGGGGGCATATTGTTTTTGGTCTGTCTGTACCAAACTGTAACCTTGCCTATAAAATCAAAACGCTTGCACCTGCATTCATCAAACTTCATTATGTAGGTTCCTCATGACAACCTCTACGGGACCTGGGTATTTTCATGTCAGTAGGTCAAAGGTCACGCGGTCATTGTGTTTAAAAAATTCGTACATTTCTTTTAGGTTACTACACCTACATTTTTCATGGGATTTTGACGAAATTTTCACAAACTTGTTACCAAGAACCCCTGCACATATATTCCGGGTTTTGTTATTCGATCATTTTTGACGGAATTGTGGCCCATTGTTTATTTTGTGCATTTTCAAGTTAAAGGGCACCCAGAGGGGAAATTGTGTTTTTGAAACACATCTTGGTAAATCTTGTTAACTTAGATTTTTTTGTTAAAACTGGTTATTCAGTAGAATATTTTGAAAACTGTTGTAGACATTCAACTCAATCGTGGCAACTAAGGTCAACAGTTGAACATGTAAACAAGTCAACAGTTAAACATGTAAACAAAAGTCAACAGTTAAACATGTAAACAAAAGTCAACAGTCAAACATGTAAACAAAAGTCAACAGTTAAACATGTAAACAAAAGTCAACAGTTAAACATGTAAACAAAAGTCAACAGTCAAACATGTAAACAAAAGTCAACAGTCAAACGTGTAAACAAAAGTCAACAGTCAAACATGTAAACAAAGGTCAATAGTTAAACCTGTATTAAAATGGTGAATATTTAGACCGGTGAACAAATGTTAACGAGGAGAGAAGTCACATGACCTTACTTAACAACTGACCTTTATTCAGAAATTCATTTGATTCATTGTGACAATATGTGTGTACTACAGTGACTGTTGTTCACAGGTAACTATTCACTAGTAATTGTAGACCCAGGTTTGACTGTATTTGGTCCAAAAAAGGACGAGGTATGTATCCATACTTTACACCGGGCACGGTAAAGAATCAGGAAAAACTATTGGAAATAGGTGTAGGGATACAAATGCCCGGTACTCCTGTATCTTCTCTCCCCTTTCTTTGTGGAAGGTACATAAATTACCATAACTGGTGTATGGATCGTTAAACAACAGATAGATAAATAAACACTGATAGGATGTCGATCAAACGATATGAATCATTTAGTGAAAACATCGACACATATTCAGTGCAACCTCCCCAAAGCAACACCCGTTGTGAGAAGCTACACTACGCTAATTATTGTTAATAGGTTGTTGCTCTGGACAGGTCAAATTGATAGTGAAATCTTATCTAGTGGAAAATCATGCTGTTGTGAAGCGAAAATGTTGCTCAAGATAGGGCCGCTCTGGAGAGGTTGTAGTGTGTATACAATGGTTATAGTTGTCATGCATCATGTCTAAGTACGGATTTTCGACGGGTAAATAAAAAAGACATTTTATATTTACATATTATATTTGTTCTGAATTATTCAATCCAACATCAATCAATCCCATTATCATTGAAGATATTATTTGACAAATCTCCGGCGTATCGGTAAAAGACCCGACCACTAAACTCAATGGTGAGGGTGCTTGAATTACAAACCTGGACTTTGTGAGTTCGAACCCTGAACACACCTCACGAATTTGTTAAGAACTTGTTAATGAGTGATCGTGTCTGTAAGTACAATGCTGTTCTCACTACGTACGAGGTTTACAATAATGGACTGTGTACAACTTGTATGTTTATAGTAACTTCGTTGACAACTTGACAGCATTATAACTTAATATAATTGAACAATGAATTTGTATACTTAACATGTCTATACAACGCACTTTCTTAATATTTTTCCGTGTTCTAATATTTTTAAGACATGAAATAAATGCAAGCGTTTAAGGAGTATTAATTACATACATCCAAACTTGTATATATTAAACATAGGCACTCGCTTCCGCGATGTGTATATGTTTCTAATAAATAGACGTTTTTAAATTAAACTCATCAAACAACTATGGAGTGTATAAAACAACGTCAATAAATGTATAAAAATCACGGAATCGAGTGCCTATGTTATTAACATGAGTAAGTATAGGATAGATTATGAATTACTGTCCATATGCTGATGTTGCTTGTCCAGAGTTTTATGGGCGATAATGCCCGTGTTCATCGGGTCACTGACGCCAATCAGTACCTTGAAAAGGAAAATACTGATTCTACGGCTAATCAGAAGCACGAGGAGTCGATGTCAGGCTGTTTTCGACGCACGAGGACAGCAGTATCGATACTAAACACAAAAGTTAGCACATTGCGCATTTTCCTCAAAGTTTGTATTCCCAACACAAACCAATAAAATGTTTAATTTTGACCCTATCCTCATTTCGACGCTCATTACGCTCGAATGATTCAATGTATGGATTGCATATTGCACTTATGATGTGCAGGTATCTTTGAAAATAACCAAAAATCATATTTTATGTATTTTATCCAAAATTAACGAGAATAAAAAGTGATCATACAATCAGCCAGTCATTATATAAGTTATATGTACACTAATTAACACACACCAATCAACATACAATCAGCCAGTCATTAAGTTATATGTACACTAATTAACACACACCAATCAACATACAATCAGCCAGTCATTAAGTTATATGTACACTAATTAACACACACCAATAAACATACAATTAGCCAGTCATTAAGTTATATGTACACTAATTAACACACACCAAGCAACATACAATTAGCCAGTCATTAAGTTATATGTACACTAATTAACACACACCAATGAACATACAATCAGCCAGTCATTATAAAAGTCATATGTACACTAATTAACACACACCAATCAACATACAATCAGCCAGTCATTAAGTTATATATACACTAATTAACACACACCAAGCAACATACAATCAGCCAGTCATTATATAGGTTATATGTACACTAATTAACACACACCAATCAACATACAATCAGCCAGTCATTAAGTTATATATACACTAATTAACACACACCAATCAACATACAATCAGCCAGTCATTAAGTTATATGTACACTAATTAACACACACCAAGCAACATACAATCAGCCAGTCATTAAGTTATATGTACACTAATTAACACACACCAAGCAACATACAATCAGCCAGTCATTAATTATATATACAATAATTAACACACACTAATCAACATACAATCAGCCAGTCATTAAGTTATATGTACAATAATTAACACACACTAATCAACATACAATCAGCCAGTCATTAAGTTATATGTACACTAATTAACATGCATTTAACCAGCTGTCAAGTTATATACACTAATTAACTGAAAATTAGCCTGTCACCAAGTTATATATACTAATTAACATACACTAATTAACATAAAAATAAGCCAGTCACCTGGTTATATACACCAATTAGCATGCATTAGCAAGTTACCTAGTTATAATCACTAATCAACATACACTAATTAACATACAATTAGCCAGTCACTAAGTTGTGTAAACTAATTAACATATATTATTAGCCAGTCTTCAAGTTAAATACACTAATTAACATACAATAAGACCGTTACCAAGTTATATACACTAATTAACATTACAATTAGCCAGTCACCAAGTTATATACACTAATTAACATACAATTAACCAGTCACTTAATTACATTGTTATTAACTATTAGCCAGTGACTTACAAAAAAGCGCTGTAAAATGTGGTATAATAATTATGTTTTACGTGTGTGGCTATCTTGTGATATTTTTACAGGCATTTTCCTATTTCAACATAATTATATAAAAGTATCTTGTGTTTTTCGTTTTACACCTAAAAAATAATTTTAAAAAATTCTATACTAATTGTACAATAATTTGCCCATACACTGCCATAAAATGGGCTAAATACGTTTTTCATAAACATGTAATGTCAATTTATGACTGCATAATAGTAATATTAAACAAATTTATTTATGTAAATATACATATTAAAAATAGCCTTCATAGCTTGACCATGTTGAGAGTAACAACATGTTTGAAAGAACCACTTGTGGGGAATACATTACTCCGAAATAAGTCAACTTGTTGACAATTTCTATATTTTATTCATTGTGTAAATTGAATATTTCTATTTAAAACCCCCATTTTCTAAAAATCATTATTTTAGTAGCATGTCTATTCTAATAAAAGTCTTCTCTATATCAATTAAATAAAGTGTCCCCCCTGGAGTAGATAATTTCTTGGTTTAGCTCCCCAAACATAATATTTAATTCCCTAGCTGAATATCTCTGATTAACTGATTGTATCTTCATCAGATTGACAGGATATCGAGTATGGATCATTTATTGTCCTAAGAAATTCCTTATTAAATTGATGTAATTAAGGATTATTACAGTTAAACCTGTGAACAAAGGTCACCCATGGGAAATCAAGATGTGACCTTTATTCAGACGGTGACCTTTATTCAGACGGTGACCTTTATTCAGAGGATGACCTTTATTCAGAGGGTGTCCTTTTCTCAGAGTTGGCCACTTTACACAGGTTTAACTGTATTACATTTATTATTATTATTATCAGTCAATGCAATGGTAATCAGAAAGGGCTATAACTAATATTCTCTCTCTGTTGTCAGACAAAATCTAACAATAGCCCCCTAGCCCCAATCTGAAATTGCTTTCTACAGGCCTGCTAAGGGTGTGCTTAACCAATGTGTGTAATTGTTACCATATATCATGAAAAAAATCAAAAATAAAATTTACCTACTTTGAACAGTATTATAAACTATAGTTCAATTTTCTTACAGTCAAGCATCTTTACTGGGTTCCTACGGGAGGCCATGGGGTCGTGGTGAGAGCCCTAGCGCAATGTTTGACATGTTCAAAGTAAACGCCGAGGTCCGATGTCCTGGCATAAGGCAAAATAATCCCAAAACTAAAATTGTGCAGATTTTGTTCAGTTCTTACACATGTAGAACACTTATATCTCTAACGTTTGTATTTGTCATTAAACATCGGCATTTACTGATTTCTGCAGAAAAACCTGTGAACAAAGGTGATATAAATATTGAGAGGGTCACTAACTGATGTTTACCATAATTTATGTTGTACTTATATTCAAATGACACAATCGTCAAAAATATTTGCTTTCAATATATATATATTGTTATAAGATTGACGTGCACAATCGTAGTTACTGTCTGTATCTTCTACAGGCAATGACCCATCGTTACTGCAGTAAAATACTGTTCTTGACTCGTAAGCAAGACTTATAGCTAGCAAGTAATGAATGTTCCAAAAGTGGATTATATAATATTTATATAATTATAGTATACTCAAAATAACGTCTGTACATACAAAATAAGTATGGCAAAGAGAGTTAATCATTTATAGAATTAGACCATAAGACGGTATTAGTTATCTCCCGTGCGTATGTCTATACCAACCTCGTCTACAAGTTACTATGTACAATCACATAATCGACTGACTCATGTGATGGCATGTTTCACTTGTTGACGTGATTTATTCGAATTTATAAACATCGGGGTTGCGTTTGTCTTCTGTTCAATATACGTACATTTTGTAATTAAATGTAAATAATACGCGTTCAATAAGCTTATCATTTACATATTTCTCAAGTTAGATAATGCATTATCAGGAACTTATCTACAGGAATTTATAGAAGTCATTGACATTATTGTATAAAACATGTTAAGCGGGCGGGTACCTGCACTAAATGTGGATCTAGATTGCATATACAGTACAACCTCTCCAGAGCGACCCTCTCCAGAGCGACCCTCTCTTGAGCAACAACTTCCCTTGAACATCAACCTCCCTTGGCGGCATGATTTTTTCTCTCACTGCACGATTGATTTAACCTCTCTAGAGTAACAACCACTCAGCAACAATATAATTTTACTTCTACTTAAGGGTGTTGCTTTGGAGAGGTTACATTGTATATCTTTTCATGGTGGCTGTACGTGTCGCATGTGTTCATTTTCTTCTGTCTCGTCTGTTCACAAATCTTAATATGAAAGTGGGTGGCACACTGGCGACAAAACAAACAAATCTATCAAAAACATTAGATACAGCAGATGATGCATGGAAGGATAAAAGATGAAATGCTATAAGCGGCATACTTAATCATGTATACACCTGTGACAACAATAAAACTGTCTCATATTTCCGTCTATAGTCTGTATGTCATGTCTGTCAACAATAGATCAACATTTATCAGACGTTATTATATAACTTAAGATGTAATAATATAACGCCAAGACTGATGAAGCTAAAGTGAACTATCCAGCTAGTTGGGGATATTTTTGAACATGTCTTGATTGAATTGATTGCCTTTTTGATTTACATGTTGTATATCAGTGTGTCCTGTTTTTCTTTTAAGCAATGATTATCAGACATACATTATATGTCAAAGGTTAACATTCCAATAATGGCTGTAATTAAAACACCCACTTAGTGGCAGTTTTCATTTTGAATAGAATACAAATTAGAGTACTAGTATAACACAAGAGGCTGTCCATACAACATTAAGGGATGTGAAATTGAGATTGTTAACATTATTTTCCTGAAAAATTAATTAACCCTCGTTTTTAGCTCACATGTCACAAAGTGACAAAGTGAGCTATTAGGATCACTCTCCGTCTGGCGTCGTGCGTCGTCAAACTTTTTGTTGTGACCACACTAGGGGCCACATTTTTGGCTCAATTTTAGCAAAACTGGGTCAGAACGTTAATATCAATAAAATCTCGGACGAGTTCGATATTGGGCCATTTGGGGTCAAAAACTAGGTTACCAGGGCCAAATAAGGGAAAACCTTGTGAACACTTTAGAAATCACTGTTTTGACTTTATCTTCATGAAACTTTGTCAGAATGTTTATTTTAATAATATGTAGGTCAAGTTTGATAATGGGTAATTTCTGTAGTAAAATTAGGTCACTAGGGCAAATTGCTGGAAAACCTTGTGAACACTCTAGAAGTCACTGTTTTGATTGGATGATCATGAAACCTTGTCAGAATGTTTGTCTTCATAATATCTTGGACGAGTTCGAACATGGGTCATCTTGGGTCAAAAACTAGGTCGCTAGGTCAAATCTTATGAAAAACCATGTTAACACTGTAGATTTCACAGTTATTATTGGATCTTCACCAAACTTTGTCAAATTGTTTGTTTTAATAATATAACGGTTAAGTATAAATATGGGTCATCTGGGGTCAATAACTAGGTCACCAGGTCAAATCTTAGGAAAACTTTGTTAACACTGTAGATGTCACAGTTTTAATTGGATCTTCACCAAACCTTGTCAAAGTGTTTGCCTCAATGATATGTGGGTGAAGGATGAACATGGGTCAGCCGGGTTCAAAAACTGGGTCACAAGGTCAAATCTTAGGTAAAAATCTTGTAAAAGCTCTAAATGTCATGGTTTTGATTGGATCTTGGCCAAACCTTGTCAGATTGTTTGTCTTAATGATATTAAGGACAAGTTCAAATATGGGTTACCTAGGGTCAAAAACCAGGTCACAAGGTCAAATCTTAGGAAAACCTTATTAACACTGTAGATGTCAAATTTTGATCGTATCTTCACCAAACCTAGTCAGACTGTTTGTCTTAATGATATGTAAGACAAATTCGAACATAAGTCGTCTGGGGTCAAAGACTAGGTCACCGGTTCAAAACAATGTTTTAATGAGTTAACAGTGATTGTCATGTGAGCGATATAGGGCCATCTTGGCCCTCTTGATTTACTTCCACTGGAGCCAAATATACAGTTGAAATATAAATGAAATGAACACCCGCCTGAGGTGTGTGATATAGTGAGGTATGTGATATAGTGAAGTATGTGATATAGTGAGGTATGTGATATAGTGAGGTTTTGATATAGTGAAGTATGTGATATGGTGAGGTATTGATATAGTGAGGTATATGATATAGTGAGGTATGTGATATAGTGAGGTATGTGATATAGTGAGGTATGTGATATAGTGAGGTATGTGATATAGTGAGGTATTGATATAGTGAGGTATTGATATAGTGAGGTATGTGATATAGTGAGGTATGTGATATAGTGAGGTATGTGATATAGTGAGGTATTGATAACAGAGTGGACAGTACACGAGGTGGTTTTAGTGTAGTGCTCTGTGGAAAAATAAACGTAAATAATTCATTTTACAAATGTCCAGTTTACAGTACAATGTATATAGTTATTACTCCACTCCAGTCAATTGTATGCTATCATTTATTATGTAAGCTGTATTACATAGCAAGTCATAGATTGCCTGAAGACCTTTTGTTCGTAAAGACGAGATGTTGTTGTCACAACAAACGATCAAAGCACTGAGAGTACTGTCAGAAGCAAAAGTTAAAATGTAATTCATAATATCTGGTAGATGTGCTTTAGATAATACCAAAAAGCTCAGCCAACACTAGGCACCATTTTTCAAACTCAAATGTGTGTGTATTGTGTGGACTAATAATTTCCTCAAAATAGTCAGTTTTGGCTCAGTGAAATGAAAATCTTTTGGTAGAGGTTCACTTGTCATGTTCCAAACTCTGTTAAAGCTGATTGTAAGCTCATACATTCACTTCCTATTCACTGTAAAACACGCCTGGCTCTTAAAACTTCGTAATTATAATTATGTAACAACAGAGTTAGTTTTTCCTTCATTAGGATTAACTCTTTAGCGATGTGGTTGAGTGTTAATTTATTTTAAGTTTTATGTTGAAGATGTTTTTATTAAAGATGTATTATACAAACCCATCTCGCAAATAAGAAATTCATTCCGCAAGATCGAGTGCATTCAGTACTTTATATCTATCCGGTAGGCGGAGTTACGGTTAACTGGTGTTCTCGCCCTGCTAGTGTCTTTTAGCGATTATGTATATAGTAGCGAAGCGTACTATGAATGAAACTTTTGTGCGGATGAATACTGAATTATTAAACTCAATAGTTTTACAGTTGGAAATGCCATTACAATGTAATTATTCAAAATGAACATAATCCTGCAATATATCCAACTTGTTTCATAACTGTTATACAACCGATGGTACTATTTTTCAGCGTCACGTTTTTGTCCAAACAAAACTGGGTGTATAACTATAGAAGCACTCGCTTCGCTTTTGCTTCTAAAAACTATACTTTTCTTGTCTTCAGATCTTGATACAATCATATTGTACACGTATAATCCCCCACGTCACCGCCATTACTGTTATAGTTCAACTTTAGTGATGAGATTTCTCTATGTACTCTCAAAGCCTAATGTGCCCGGTCAACGATATTGAAATTGAATTTAACTTGTCCGCTAATGACGTGTCCAATAGTACTAGTATTCAGTGTTAATGATTACTTTACAGCCATACACAGGGCGTACTTTATTTTTGTAGAGTACTTATAATATGGTAGAAAACCAAGAAACTGGCTTATGTAGCGCCTTTTCTCGCTTTAGTGTGGAATCTGCTTATTAACGTACCGCCTTAAACCTTTATAGAACATTGCAAGTAACAAAGATCTTGCCTAGCAAAGTAATCATCGAAATGTATTGACTGCACAGTCGAGGTTATGTACATTTTGATAGGCTTACTGGACAGAAATAATACACTTTAAAAAAATACGGGCATTATCTGCCATACCATGCCATAATGTTTGAATGAATGCGATACATACATTGTAGTAATATATATCTACAAACATCGATCACTTAAACGGTAGCTAAATGGTAAGTATCGCAATTATCTTATCAAGTACTCGGAAGCTGCGTCTTATAACTAATGTAGTTGTAGCCCCGATCAAACCATTAACCAACTCGCCAAAGCCAGCACTGTACCAATATATTCTCATAATCAGCTAATGCTTGTCTCAAACACAATATATCTTTGCCACGAAATACTTGTATGTTATAGCGTCTATATCAATTAGTTGACCGATCTATCAAGCTCTTGCGATATCAGTAAACACATTGTTGGCGCTAGCATCGTGATCGGCGGGGGAGGATAATTTAACCTACAGTTATCAATACTTTTGAACACCAATAAACAATTAATTATTTGTTCATGATATACTTAATTGATTTATCCGCAGTATCAGTAAAGATAGTATAACATCCATAAGCAACAGTGTATTACAATTGATCGTAACTTGTCAGACTGGAGACGTCTTTGTCCATTCCTGCAGATCCGAGCAGTAATCTATTTACCTTGGAGAGTGGAGATGTGTCACTTATTGGGGGTCAATATTCAGATGTTTTGAATAAATTTATCATCTAAATTTAACTTTTTTCTCTTTTAATTCCCTGTATCTAAGAGCCTAACAGTTTTATGTGAGTGAGTGAGTGAGTGTGTGAGTGAGTGAGTCCGTCCGGATCCTTGTGTCACGCCGCTAATTTCTTGTATTTCCGTTGTTGTTTACGCGCGTTACTTTATTTCGGGGAATTAGCTAAGTGAACAATCTGTCAGCACAGGAATTCCTGCTGATAATCACAATTCAACAGTAGTTACTACAAGTCCAAAACTTCAATGATCCACTTTATTTTTTAACGTAATGATAACAATAATAACGTCAATGTGAACAACAATCCAAATATGAAACACAATAAAACGTGGTGGCGAAATCGCACTAACTGGTCTGTGCACATCCACCTTACAGCTAAGACAAATTTCAAGTACCTTCTGTCATATAAATTTTTGACCAGTCCACCCAAGCGGGCTAGTCATGCATACAAAAATGGGAGTGACATAAATTAAAACGACCAATTAAAATACATGTACATACATTCTGAAACTAGAAGAAAGGGTATTTTTGAAGACAGAAAGATTAAATGATATACTTAAAGAAACGCAACATATAAGCTGCATTAAGCTAATTATCACCTTCTTTGTTTGGTCAGTTATACAAAAGTAGTTGCTATAGAAACAAAATGTTCAAGCCACATACACAGACAGAAAAGAGGATTAAACTAAGGCGAATGACGATAAAGCTAGAATGCAGTATATAAGATTATCAAGTGTTCTAGACAAACAAATAATTGAACATATTAATGTATAAAACGCGATTTGATTATTAAACATTCAATTAAAACATTATAAATACAAGAACAAAGAGACATAAAAATGCAAAATAAACTCAGCATAACACCTGTCCGGGCTGTACCTCCCTTATGCATTGACACTTTTGAAAATAACTTGGCATAATTGTTAAACACCATTAGACGGTGTGCAGTGCGCAAGATCCAGGTCTCTAGCTCAAAGTTCAAGGTCACACTTAGAGGTCAAACGTCAAAAATTAGCATTATAGACCTTGTCCGGGCTGTATCTCCCTTATGCATATAAACTTTTTAAGATAACTTGGCATAATTGTTAAACACCATGCCATGCGACGGTGTGCAGTGCGTAAGATCAAGGTCTCTAGCTCAAAGGTCAAGGTCACACTTAGAGGTCAAACATAAAAAATAATCATTAAACACCTTGTCAGGGCTGTGTCTCCCTTATGCATTGAATTATTTGAAAATGCCATAACTTGTCATAATACAATGAGACCCTGTGTCTTGGGCAACACCCAGATTTTCATAGGTCAAAGGTCAAGATTACACATTTGGTCAATTATATTTTCCTTGTCTGGGCTGTGACTTCTGTTTGCATTCAAGGATTTTGAAATAAATTGGTATAAAATATTACTTCAATGAAATGATGTGTCATGAATATCACCCATACTTGTAGTTCAAAGGTCAAGATCACAAGCTGGCTCTACAGGGGGCTCGACATGTTGCCCTTGGGCTTCTAGTTTCCCTTATTTTTATCTTCGCAAATTAATGTTAAGTATTTATTTTATTGTCGTAATCTCCCACGAGGAGATGTTTTATGAGTTTTTGGAAGTAACGACATATACACGCATTATTCCACATTTTTGACGCGGATGCCAAGGGCATTCGCATATACCAGGAATTAAAGTTGTACTGTTAGATGTTCAGTTATATGATGTGTAATAAATGACACTAATCAAAGTATTGTAAGTACTCATGGAAACTGAACTTACATAGACTTGCACTGCAATATAAAATGGCAACTAGTTTAATATTTGTATGACAGATGTGATGACAATATATCTACGGCCAAGGAAAGGTGATAAATCGTTCAGTTTCCAACATAGGAATATAAACAACCGAGCTGACTTTGTGAAGTGTATATAGATAACCACCATTCTTTGATGGCTATTCAAATGTATACATGTATACTTTAGCCAAATGTTTTACACAAAAATCTAAGTCCGAAAACCTTTTAAACAACATTCTTTCTAGAAAAAATGAAGCATTTCTGATTTCTAACGGTAGCTAAGTACTGCATAAATCCACTAATGAATTCAAATATAAATATTTACTAGCATACGACTACTGTTGTAATTGTACTGTATGAGCTCGATCTAGATCGTTTTACTATATCTAATGCATGTCAGAATACATGTTTAATAATTAAGGAAAAGTTATTTGTTCACGAAGACAAAACGGATAACAAGCATGAACTGGATCCACACAGAGACAATGGTATATTGTCCTGTTTATTCCCCGGAGCTTTCTTCAAATTTTAACACGAAATAACAGCTTCATGAAGATACACTAATCGGCAATGTCTTAAAGACGATCTTTCAATTAAGCGTGGAGAATGCACGGTGATATTTCTAATTAGCTCGGCCCAATTCATGCAACAAAATCCACGTCTGTCCATTATTTATAAAGTCTCCGTTCTACTGGCTTATAAAAAACATGTGTGTATACGAAATGAACCTAATACATAAACACTTGCGACAAGAATCTTGGATAATTTGATTAGATAGGGAGACACTAATTTGTGATGACGCATTCATTTTCCACGATTTTCCATGGTTGCAAAGAATTAACCTGAATTTGAATCTTAAGAAAGAAACCCATTTTATTAATTATTACAGAATATAAAGCGCATAGGTAATTATGAATACAACATTAATGGGTATCACACTAAGAGTCGGAAATATCAAGGATTGTAGACAAATGGTTACCAAAAGCTTTCTTTGGCTTCATGTGGATTAAAACTCGCATATATCTCTGTGAGAGTTACAGTCGGGAAAATAATGATTGTATTTCCCATTTGCATAATATTCCTGGTATCGTTTAGACATAGGATACCACGAACTTAGCCTAAAAAGCGAAGTTGTTTCCGTTTGTAGGTCAACAGTATTTTCTTATAAATCAATTAACGATATAAAACTGTATCATACAATTATTATATCCGTATATTCTTAATATCGCACATCGCTCAAATATGTATGTAAAAGTAATATGTGTTATGTTACATAAGGGAAATATTCTGAATATTATCTAATCTGGAGATTATAAAAGATTTATATAAGTCTGTCTATAGCGGGTTTATAGCACGTATGCACTCTAAAAATATGTCATTAATCAAAAATCATATCAATGCAATCAGATAATGTACAATGTAAATATCGGTGCAATCACGTGACAGTTCCATATCCAATCAGAGTGAGACGTATTCTAAACACATCAAATGATTCATTTAATGGTAAAACTAGCATTTTAAAATGCATTCATATCTATCGTTAATTTCCATCGCTCAAGTACTCGTTTGTATTCGTTTAATATAATTTTGCGAACTGAACGTGCACTGTTATATATTTATTGAACTATTCTCATGTTCATCATAAATACTATTTTATATATTCTTGCCATTTGTATATTATACACTTAATCATTGTTCATTTGCACTTACTGTGAAACTTGTGAACAAATGTCACCCATTTATACATTCGCATGGGCCTCAGCGCTTACCGATTGACAAGATAATCTTACAACGCATTATGTTCTTTTTTAAAACATGGTTTGAAAATATCCAAAACGAAACAACACCCATTCATACGTACTTTTACTAATATTGGTACTTATTGTTTAGTATTAATCATAATATTAATATTCATCTTTTTCTCTCTAAAGCTACAGACTAATTCCCTTACGGATAATGATAAACCCACCCACGAACAACACTGTACTAATAAGTAGAACAAGCAGAAATCGATTGAGTTTTCTGAACTCGTGTCAGTTTTCATTTATTTGGAGACAATTTCTTGCAGGAATCTTTCAAAACTCAGTTGAATAATTACAACATTAAATATCTGACTACATTTAAATCGTAATTGCATAAACTTAGTACTCACATGCGGCATTTTTGACGGTTTTCTCTGCAAACAGATATTGTTTCTTTGTAAATTGGATTAAAGTTGCTTCTTGCTTGTACATTGGTCTCGTTGCATCCAAATTGACGTATCTCCTTCAATATTTGGGTATCAGATCGATTCTTTATAGTTCTGATTTCTCCTTGGTTACGTCTCATCAGATTTTATACGAGATAAGGAAACATTTGGCGCCATATAAAATAGTGAAGTGTTGGATGGTGCTGGAATATTGCTATCGTCAGGTTTGAAGTACGGTCATTATTTATCACTGATAAGATGAAACTCATTGTGTTAACAACCGACTATACCATGGAGCCCATTTATGAACAAATAGCATTGATATAGTCATTACAAGATGTAAATATCTACGTTAACATAGTCATGACAAGATGTAACAATTGACGTTCATATAAACATTACATCATGTAACAATTAACGTTCATATAAACATTACAACGTGTAACAATTAACGTTTATATAAACATTACAACATGTAACAATTAACGTTCATATATACATTACAACATGTAACAATTAACGTTCATATAAACATTACAACATGTAACAATTAACGTTCATATAAACATTACAACATGTAACAATTAACGTTCATATAAACAGTACAACATGTAACAATTAACGTTCATATAAACAGTACAAGATATAACATACTGTTCAGACAGGCTAATATCCAGTGTATTTAATTGTCTATATAAATGCATAAACATGAACATTATATCTTATTATTTCCAATTCTAACAAATCTACGCATTTTGATTGGTCAATGGAGGGAGTTTACACTTCGATAAACTACTTTTCAATCGGAAACCTTTTGTTTCTGTACATCGTCGATTGAATACTTTTACCAGATAAAGAGTTTTAGCGGCTCATGTCCGACATTTGTAAGAATTGAATAAAAAAAATGAATTTAATTTGAAATAAAAGGATTAAACTTTCATTTCTGGTCGTTTATCGAAGCGTAAACTCACTCGGACCTCATAACAAACATTCACATACAGCCCATCGGGCTTTATTCAATCACAGGTGGCTGTATCAGTGTTCGGGCCACACACACAAAAAAAAATCCCGTCACTGAGCTTATTTATACTATAGTATATATAAGATCATTGACGGGATTTTTTTGTGAACCAAACACTGATACAGCCACCTGTGTATTCAATGTGTTATGAGGTCTGAGGGAGTTTACACATCGATAAACGACCAGAAATGAAAGTTTAACCCCATAATAACCCCCAAATAAGAAGACATATTCACTATTTACCTACTTTGTACAAAGTTTAACTTTGAAAATTATATGTTTATTATGTTTTATTTTGATCTGATCTGGTCTGCAGTAGCTGCTTTTTTATTTAAATGAAATAAAGCAACGTTTACTTTTCTTCTCGGATTATATAGTAAGTGACTTAAGGCGTGGGCATTTTTGTGAACACGCGTCGGAAAACACGCGCATTCTGTGAAAAAATGTTTAGAGAAGAAAGTGCGATACTCCGTTTTTGTGTTAATTACATAAAACAGATGAAAAAAAAATCAAAAGAAAATTCAATCAGAAAAAAGATTAGATTTTGTCAGCGCATTTCCTCAAATGTTGAAAACCAATTAGGAACTATTCTAATTCTACTACCAACGTTTACAAAAGCTTGCAAGTGCAGTGAAAGATTTTCGAATTGAAACAAACAACTGCAGTGCATCAAGTATATGTTTATGATTGTTGAATATGGGAAATAACTGTTTATTCTTCCAGTTAAAATGACTACACGATAGGAATAAGACATTTTTTTGTTATGTATCAACATCACGAATTAATCCTTCTTTTTAAATAAAGGGTCCTCATCGAATGACTATCATTATCTTGTCCATATTATAATCACAGACACTATTTCGATGTGATATTGTGAATATCGTTTCATCAGGCTTCTTGTATTCTTTTTGTGCATCTATTGTGTACCTTTTTGTGATTTCTTTTTGGTGTATCCTATTTGTTAATCCTTTTTAGTATCCTTTTTGTGTAGCATTTTTATTAATCATTTTGTGTATTGTTTTTGTGTAGCATTTTGTGTATCCATGTGTGTATCATTTTTGTATACTGTTATTGTTGTGTATCCTATTTGTGTATCCTATTTGTGTATTCTTTTTGTGTATCCTTTTTGTGTATTTTTGTGTGTGTGTCTTTTGTGTGTATCTTTTTTATTAATCTTTTTTTGTGTATAGTTTTAGTGTATTGTTTTTGTGTATCATTTATTGTGTATCTGTTTTGTGTATCATTTCTGTATGTCTTTTTGTGTGTCTTTTTTGTTAATATTTTATGTATCTTTTTTATGTATCATTTTTGTGTATCCATTTCGTGTATACTTTTCGTTGCGATAACTTAATCTCTAAGGTAGTGTGATTCTTCTCGTCGTTTATTTTTCGGTTGCCATTAATAATGTTATACATAGTATTATGATCGAATTATTTTGTATCAGTGGCCCTAATCGTAGTTCATGCATCGTTTGTAGATCAATGTAAATATTAACGAATCTTGTAAAATAACAAGATGTTTGTCACAACAGCTTGCTGTCTGAGTGATGTACGCTATTTTATACAATACGTGTATGTATGACAAACTAATTACATATTTTACTGTTTTAAATCAGCTCTGTGCTACAGCTATTTAGTGGATTTATGATTTCACAATCAGCTACCAGTAAGTACATACCTTTTTCCTTTATTCACCAAGATGCCCTTGCAATGAAAACTATTCCATTAAAAAGTATCTCAATAGTTAGTGATGTTAGTTTTGGTGATAAGTTCAAACAAAATTTATGATGCTTAATTATATTTTATTTCAAAGATTATCTCATATAGAAGATGTATTTTTCAGCACTGAATCAGTACATATTGTTGCCATATCAGTAATTTATTATTATTTTGTTTAATGTATCAGAATTGTACTTTTAATTGTGAGACAATAGTATGTTGGGTGCTTATCTTATAGAGCTCATCAGAACGCGTGTGTATCACGTGACATTTAAGAAAATTCATTAAAATCTATAACAGTCACTCAGACGAATATACAGGACATTTTCTTACTAATAAAGTACACCGTCGTTCACAACTGTTTTAAATGCTTGATAGGTTTACTAAATCAATATTTTGTCCAGGGATCTATGTATAAATGTATATTGTAAGTATTGGTGGACAAACTCTGAATGTCTCAAAGCTTTGTTGAATGAGACCCATTAGGCTATTGCCTCGTCTTGCTAAAACATGGCTATTTGACATTAGATCGCTAATTTCTTTCCTAGAAGTTGACAACACTCATGAGATTTAAAACGTCTCAATTCAATTAAAATAACTGCATCAGTTTCGTTGTTAATTACCATATTACGCTAATTGTTACATGGAAAGCACACATGTAAACAAACCGTTTTATTCTAATCTGAATAAAGTAGGCATTTCCAAATTCACTCAACTCATTGAATCTAAACATCAGATAATTTATATTTAATTAACGAAGTTGCGGAGTTCTGCTAAAAATGAAATTAGAATAATTTCTTGGAAAGAATTTCGATCTATCAAACAAGAACTGACCTAATGACATATTTTCAAGTTTACTGTTATTTTTGTAAAGCCAATTTTATATTATCCTTAAAATAAGAATGGTTAGCTTCATCTGTAAAGTCATCGCTCTGTGTCGGATTAAAAGTACTCATGAGATGCCTTTACTCGCTTGGTGGCCCTTTTTTCGCTAACACAGGTTTCAGTTTGATAAGTAGGACTCATATGTCGGGCGTTTCCCGAGAATCCATTACTGCTTCGTACTATATATTTATTACTTAAAATCAGTTGTGTGCTTCACTGGTAATATAAACAATATCTGTTTGTCCATTACTGATATATCAAGACCTTGTGATAACATTAAACATAGAAACATATCAGTCGACAAGCACACATTGGATAGAGTGATAGATGAAGGAACAACAGTAGTAGATAACGTGCCTCATTAACCAACCAATACCCTGACAAGCGAGCCATGATGAACAACATACAATCTCACTTATACACAGCCCACAGCATGCATTGCTTCATTTCACAAACTTAATTCGTACAGTCTAGGTATTTGATAAAAAATCTCATAATGTTTTATTTCTATACATGAAATGAACATTTTATAACAAGACAAGAATTGATTCTGAATATCAGTATTGTTGACCTAGTCCTGGTGATGTGAATAAATGAGCACTTACATAATATAACATAATGACATTTTATGAGGTAAACAGTATACTTTGACTTGCCACTACATCATTATGCCTGTCTCTTTGAGTACATGCGTTGTATTATATAATGCGATTGTACCATTATCATCCATATATTGTTTTGTCTTCAAAGTAGAATGATTTCGAAAATAACATTGCTATTAATTCTCATCTACCTAGTTATTGCGTACAAAAGGTATTTCTGAATTGTTCTACATACATGTCTTACATCAAGAATTAAAATGCTGCAATTTACAACTGTTTTTAAATGATCTGATCAAGAAACTTTCCGTATAAATTCAACAATTTTGTGTTGACATGTTCAAAAATAATGCACACTCTTAACTAAGGATATCACTTTTTAGAATGGCCATCTTTGAATGCCATATTACAGTGTCAGTCACAAAATCAAAGTTCTCCAAAAAATTATTCAGCATGTATCTTTTAAATTCCCAATAAAACAAGACAATTGAGAAATTAAGGCGAGTACTTGTGTGTTATTTTATCAAGAGTTTATGTTATTCTGATTTTATGATTCAGTTATGAAGTATATTTAGAATATAAATATAATGGCAACCAAAGTCTGCAGCATCTCCCTACCATTACAATAACTCGCCTTCCAGTTAAAAGTGTACTAAGTTATATCTGACAAGAAATGCTATACATTAATTAAAAAAATGTAAAATCAGTCGTTATGTTTTCTCCTAAGAATTAAGTAAAAGCTATCTCTGAAATTTGACAAACATGATTGTTACAAGTCATCAGAATAAAGTGTTCCCTAACATTTTTATTCCATTGGTTAACTATTCAAGCATCTGCTGAATTCAAACATTCCCCGCTCGCATTTCCAATATTTATAAACAACATGTATTTTATTTTTTAAAGGCTGACTAAACAACATTGAAAATGTTCAATTTTGTTGCTTTTTAATTCCCAAGTTATCTCCCTAACATACCTGTTAGTAATTGTTAATAAAAAAATTATGCGCCTTTTCCAATTTTTTAAATGTCTGTATTTGGGTGTGATTCTTATCATGAACAAACAGTTATTCTGAAAAAACTTTGATTAGTTAAATAAATACATATTTCGCTATTTTGCACACATGGCTCCTTTTATTACGTTTTTATTCTTGGCTCTCATTTTACGTTCGCTTCAAATCACCACTGGTTCCAGTTACGTGATGCTTCATTTTTATTCCTGTATTCCGTAGGTAGAGCTCCGGCTATGGTAAATACAGACATTATTGCACAACCATTGTCACGTTACCATATTTATATCCATTCCTCGTATTATGTTGTGATATGATTTATTCACGTCAGTCTAATCGTATTTGTCGCATCATTTGAAGCTCAGTGGAAGCTAAGTGAGATCAATGATAAGGCATTTGTCCCAACAGCTCGGTGTCTGCGTAATAAAATACTTACGTACGTTCGTAGATTTGTATTACATGTTGAGTAATAGCTAGCATTGCGTGTGGACATGAGAAAATGATTTTGAAGAGGAATTCTTACATGAAATTCCCACCACTCTCAAAACTCTACCTCCCAAAATACTTAGTACCCAACATATCTTAAACGCACCAAACATTGTGTTTTGTCATTCATTGGGGATAACATTATTTTGGGAAGATAAAATGGTCAGCTACAGGACGTATAGTCTTGTTTAATAACACTGTTGGTTATGCATAGGTTCAAAGTGCTAAGAATGAAACAATTGTGTGTTAAAGAATAGCAAATAATCGACATTATTAAATCCAGTATTTCGACAGCACACTATGTTACTAATCAGGAGATGGAAGAAAGAAGTAAAATACTCCTTCGTACGACTTTATCATGGTTCTAACTTGGGTAAGTCATCTACAAGTCAATGCCCTACACTAATGGACCTTGTTAAAATGGTACTTCGAATTGGCGTAGCAGATAATACTTTCCCAACCTAATGTTTCTGTTGTATATTGTAAGATATGGTAGCACGTTAGATACACATGTCCCGTGTGAGCAGTCTTCGTGTTGTCTTGGTCATAAACTAGCGATATTCCAGTAATAGAAACGGATGAGTTCTGCGACATTAAACATATACGTTGCTTATCCCTTAGTCAAACAAACAGAATTGTATAGATGCTCCGTGGCATGATACTTGCATGACAATGTTACTTCACTGTGAGTGTTTTCTCTACAATGTTTCAGATATTCAAAAAAACATTGTATCAGTGCTGCTGGTTGATATGTTGAAAAGCATTTGTATGTAAAACTGTCAACATTTATGATAGCTAATCTGTCTGTCAATTGTTTGATTGATTTATTACGAGACTGCTGCATCTTTCAGCTCGTTGTAGAAGGACAAATAAATAACGGAGTTAGATCAAATGGATCATTAGGCAATCGATACCAAGACAGCTAGGGCGTAAAATTACATAGATTCACACTTATGACGAATTCAGATTGGATTGGTTTTCACCCCCAATCTTACTTAATACATTTCTTTTGGACTGCAAAACAAGTAAATTTCAAAAGTGACTTAAAACCGTATATATCCGTACTAAAGGCCAACAACCATTTTTGTACAATTGAATTTGGTTTACCATCTAGTGTCAAAGTGAACAATGTTATATACTACTCAAAATTTATTCTGTATGACATTATCGTCAATTTTGGATTACATGCATAAAATATGATTTTTGGTTATTTTCAAAGATATCTGCATATCATGAGTGCAATATGTAATCCATACATTTAACCATTCGAGCGTAATGAGCGTCGAAATGAGGACAGGGTCAAAATGAGACATTTTATGGGTATGTGTTGGGAATACAAACTTTGAGGAAAATGCTCAAAAGTGCTAACTTTTGTGTTTGGTATCGGTATTGATCAAATTTTGAGTAGTACATTATACAAATAAAGTATGGTTCATAACGTAGGTTTCAATTGATTAATTTCGTATAATATTTTTTTCTGTGGTTCATATATTCTTTAATCAATGTTGATCTCAGGTTTATGTGACATTTAAAGGAAATATGTATTGACAACCTTAATTGATAAATCATTTGAAATACCACTTGAACACGTTTATATAATTGTATTTATGTTTGTATGCATTTAATGAGTTTGATCATTTATGGTATAATCTATTAACACTCGTCCAATGATTCTTAGGACCAAATAATTTGCTAGGGTTGGAAAGTTTTTCTGGATGCTGGCATTAAATCTGTTCATCACGACACATTCAGCTTATGTATCTACAAATATGGCAACCAACAGTACTGTTGTTTTTGGATCAAATAACAAGCGAATATAGATAAAAAATATGATTCATAGAAAAAACACATAACATGTACAATCTTACTTTTTCTCTTAACTAACCCAACCCAAAATTCAACCAAAGCATAAGGACAAAAACGCATTCGCCCGGATGGTATCCCATTGGAATGGTCTGTGATCAAGTTAAATGTGGATTGAACTAGTTTTAAGTAGAAGGGTCATGTGGTTTATGTTTAAGTGGTATATAGTCTTTGGCTCAAAGATTAACTACTTTGCGTGTAATTACCAGAAATGTCTAATTTCGTTAATTTGTTAACACTGATTTTCCAATATTATTTGAAACGTTATCTCCCTAGTTGACGTGCATTATGGCATGAAATTGAATAATTCATGTTTTCGATTAACACCAAAGGCAGCATTGCATTGCAAGTAATACGTGACTTCAAAAAATCAAATATAGATACGTCATAAGACCTGTTGCATTTTGTCTCGATGGAACTAAAGCACTAACGCTGGAAATGGTTATATTTAAACTTCTGCAGTAACCATTTTAAATTGGTGCATTATACAATTATGCATATTGCTAGTAGAATGTTAAAACATATTTGACGATCAGTTAGTAGAAAGCGTCTTTGTTGATTCAGGAATTGCATGTTTAAGATGCATTGGACAATGTACATGCTATAACAGGATACTGTAAATTGAAACTGCGATAAGAGATGGATTTTTTATAAGATACATATAGTGTATGACTTTGAACAGTATAATTGGATAAGTTGTGTAATTTTAGTATCTGACTTTACCTATTTTTTCTATGTTCATGGTACATGTATCACATCCACATATATGTTACAGTTATTATCTTGTGTATGTTATATCGTGTTTCAATGACTCTTAGTGCAATCAGTTTGACCATGTTTAACAACGGAAACTGACTGACCAGTCTTGTGTGAAGTAAACACCAACATTAGGAGCAAGCGATCATAAAATCATGACCTTTACCTTCCAAAAAAGCAACGCTTTTTGCATTTATTCATTTTCCGTCACATACACAAGAGCAATCTAATTCATCGGCGATAATTTCTATTTAGTTTTTTTGCAAGCAATTTTCTTATGGGAGACTTGGTGGTACTCGATTCTACATTAATCGAATAGATACTTCAATCTTAATTGCATTTAAGATTATTGTTCACAAGGGAAATGTTTCAGATTGTTTCTCGGCGAACAAAACGCCACTAAGACTGAACGTACTTCGTGCACGCATCAACAACATACGATCAACACTGAAGTATTTAATTCAACATCCGTTCTTCAAGTAAACCACATTTAGCTTGCTTACATTTTATTATATTTTTATTCAAGTAATCGATTCATTCGGCGCCACTTTGTGTATGTAAGTGTTGCTTGGCATACACATGATTTGAACTCCAGATTTGTAGCATTAATTGTGAACAATGTATAAATCACAGACACAATGGATCAACAAAGTAATGAGGATACAATATTGGTACACGCCTAAGGGGAATTCGAACAAGAATTGGGATGCGCTATTCATCAAAGATAGCTGAACATACAGCTGTACGTCAGACCACAAATACATCAATTAAAGCCATAAAAACACAGTTAAACATTCAAAAACAATAACATGAGTGACGTATTCTTAAATATAATAATAAAGCGAAATGATATTTTCTGCGTAGCAAGAAAAGAATGATATTATTTGACTTGGTATGTACATGTTTTGATAAGTATAATTATGATCATGCCATACGTGCGTGAGACAAGACTGTTTGTGAAGAAAAATCTTCTAGGACAGGAGTGGTGAAGTCACAAACACGCAGCACACATATTTTGTAAATACAAATGTTCCTTGCATATCCATCAAGGGTTGAAAAGAAATTAGTCTGTGGAAATTTAATGGCGATGGTGTTCGCGTGAGTGTCCAAATTGTTTTGCGGTTTTATTTGGTGAGCAGCGCATGACGGAATTAAATTCACTAACGTTTTATAGCGATATAATTGTTTGTTATTACCAAGTCTTATTTTCCTCAGTTAGTTAATAAATGTTAATCATTTTTATTTTGAAATTGGACAGAATGGAGAATAACAACAGTGTTTATTTTCCTAACTATTATATTGGTACTCTATCTCCGCTTTTAGAAATCATTACGTTTTATTTGGTGCTGAAAAGTCACATACAAGAATGGAATTACAATAATACTTGTCATGTCTCAGTTCACAGTTCATGTAATTAGATAACAATGCAGAATTAATTACGTGAAGACATTTTTCACAGGAGAAAAGTGATTATTATGTCATTAGGAGAATGTTATTATGTATATCCTACTTCTTTATGTATTTATACCAATTACCTACGATGGTGTTTTACCCCCACAATCTATTCTTAATTGCTTATTACTTACATTGTACAATAAACAATGCAAAGGTATAGAAATGCTAGTTACATTCGATGAAAGAAATATTATATACAAGGAATTAAAGCGTTAAATCTAGTAATACTATCTGTTTCACATTTTTAATGAGAACTTGCAACGTTGCTATTTTACTGCACAATATGTAAAAACAAAAAGCTTGAGTATAAAATAGTCATACTTGTATACACGAGATTTTATCTGATGCACACGATGGTTTGATACGTAAAAAAGGAACAAGCACAGTGTATTTAGTCTGTCAGTATTATTTGACTATATTTCTATTTGTATTTTATCACCAAAATAAATATATTTGTATTAAAGCATAACGTATGTTCAATCGCTAAATGTATGTATGCTGCCCACACTAATGTTTTGTCTTTTAGAAATGTTCCAAACTGGAAGTTTCATATTATGTTTATTAATTGGTTGTGGAAAAGACAATTTCGTAGATACTCGTGGTTTAGCATGTGCACATTGATAGACTACTGTCGTAATTTTTTCAGAAGTATCAAACATTCACTGTTTCAAATAATGATGAAAGCATTTCTTCACGAGACTTAATCAAGAAGTCGCCATTACATCGCTTGAATTCTACAATTAAAACAATTGTATTAAAAACAGTTTCACGTGCAAGTCGATAATTGATAAACTATCACGTAAAAAACAGAACAAGTCAGACAAGATATTAATGCAATAGGTAAGATTTTAACTAGATAATATCGAGTTTTTAAAGATTTAGAAACATGCTGGCGTTTCACTCATTAAACTATTTTTTAATTGCATTGTCATATTAGCATAAAAGAGCGATGCTTTATGACGGACTGCATTGATAAATTTGTTAATGAGTAATAAACACTTGATACATATTCTTCTGTTTCTTTCCGTGAAAATTTACTGTGAAATCATGGTGAGCATTGTTTTGAAGCTGTTGTATTTTATGATAATGCCATGAATATAAATGCAATCTGAGAAATCATTCGTTTTATAATTTAATGTCTTACAGCAAAGCTGAAAACTGTCATGACAATAAATCTTTGTAAGCTGCTTTGGTTTTAGAAATTAAATCTAAATATTCCTTCTAGCGCCTCGGTAGTATGGTTGAGATTTAGTATATTTTAATGTAAGTTAATTGAATGGGGCTTCTCTTATGTCTTGATGTGTGGTATATGTATTGTTGATAAGGAAGGAAAAGCGATTAAGCATTTATTTACCAATTTGTACTATGCTTATTCCAGGGGGATTTTGTAATGTTTCTTAAACGCAAAAAGTTGTGTTTCCTTGGTGACAGGATGTATTGATACTGACAGTTGGACGTCTATCGAATTAGAGACAGAAAATTCACCAGAATAAATTCTAATTATTTCAATCAATTAAAGAAACAACATCGTCTCTTCTAGTTTACACAAAGTCTATATATTACTTGAATATTGGTATCTACAAAGAGCTGATGAGTTTGTGTATTTGCTAAAAATTACTTCCTATTGACACAAGATTGAAATGTTTCTTATAACACAAAATGTACAAAACCACGTTCCTTATACAGTGACTGCAACCATTTCTCTTATTCTTTCATGATAAATTATGTAAAAGAAGATTTTCTGTATTTCACCGACAGAGCATTAGCGACTTAATCGTTGTACCAATCATTACTACATGTATAGTACATAAGAGAATCTCAGATTATTTGTCGAAAATGCCTTTGAGAAAGTTAGAGCTTCTGTTCAATAAAAAGAACAGTTCTACGACCTTTGCTCAATCACACCTAATTATGATATTTTGCTTGCCTAGTTCTCGGATGTCTACAAGTGACCACAACAGTATAACACAAAATGTCGTATATTTGAAAAAGATACATTTCTTGTAGGCGCACGTTCATTAAATTTAAAACGTCCAGACATACAACAATATTCACCTTATCATGAAGTCTACCCACCGAAACAATGTGTACTATGCTTACATTGATAGAGTCAGTATACAAATGTATCTATGATACTTTGCTGTATCGTGTGTTCTTAGCTGCAGTTCAAAAGTAAGGCATGGTTAATACAATCTGATTGACTTTGTTTATGATATTCTTCCTTTCACAGCATTTTCTGTGTAAGCTTTCAGAAGATGAACCACATCAAAGTTATCACCTCTAGAGACCGTGCAGTTTATGTTGCAAGATAATTTTTATCATAATAATTGAATTTGTGCATTTAATAAATACATAAACTGTATATGAGCTTTAGTGTATTTCATATGAACTACAAATAATTATTGTTCCTTTGTAAATAGCATTGAACGTGTGTTTAGCTTGCATTTTAAGGGAACTTTTTAATGAACAGTGTCTGTAGTCTTATTTTAAGTTAACAATAATGAAGCAATGTTTGAACAACAGGTACATGTTACGCATCGATTGGTGTGTCTCAACGGAATCATTTTATCTGTATCCTATAAGTCATTAACATGGAATATTATTGTTCTCCTTGAATTGTGTATGAATAGTAAAGCTAAGTTTCTTAAAGTAAAATCATTAATCACCTTCATTACTACAAGGAAAGTCGAAAATACATAGTCTTGAATCAGATATAATGTGCTGATAGAATGATTGGAAATCGTTTTAAGCAATAAATCGAAATTTAAAAAATACGAGTACATGTACTTGATAAATTATACAGTTTAGATTAAACTACTGTTTTTATTAAATTTCACAGAAACAATGATGGCAGACACCCAGCTTAACATCAGCTTTAACAAATATTTATTTTGCCCTAGTTGATAACAAAACGCAGATCCTCAATATAAACAAGTAATTTGAAATATTTATCCCCTCACAGGTGCCTATGGCATATTTCGTACAAGAATGTAGCTGTCTTTTGTTGTTTTATTCTGCAGCTGTTATTACACGCAAAATGCTTAAAGAAATAATAAATATTTGACATAACTGACTAGCGGTATTCAGAAAACTATATTCCCCCTTTCCAAAGCCACTATCAAATACATGAATCACAGACAACACATGATGATCGAAGTGACAAGGAGTGCCGTCTATATCTAAAATTCAACAACTATAAACAATACAGTTATTTTCATCAGTCTTTCAAGACTGTCGCCAAAAAATCACGTAAGATGTTTAAATTACAGGACAACTTTCATAATATAATTTAACAGTGCTACTTACGTTGGCACTAAGGACAACTTTCATAATATAATTTAACAGTGCTACTTACATTGGCACTAAGGACAACTTTCAATATGACAAAATGATACTAAAAACATCTCTTAGACAAGACGTAGTATTGAATTGATGATATGTATAGTTGAAATATATGGGGAAATATATGTAGAGAAAAGCTCCAGGATAAGTGGTCGACGTGTTAATTAAGCATTTTAACAATGAATTGAACTCTTTGTGATGTCCGTGAAGTTGGCAGCCCAGCAGCCTAGCAGCCTAGCAGCGTGAAGTTGGCAGCCCAGCAGCCTAGCAGCCTAGCAGCGTGAAGTTGGCAGCCCAGCAGCCTAGCAGCCCAGCAGCGTGAAGTTGGCAGCCCAGCAGCCTAGCAGCCCAGCAGCGTGAAGTTAGCAGCCCAGCAGCCTAGCAGCCCAGCAGCTTAATATATTTCTACAGTTAAACTGCACCACAAATCATGCAAAAACTTAAAAACGCATGAAGTAAAAACATTATGTTGCTGTCATGTTTATTAGAAGAAAAAATACGATTTTTATCGATTTTGTGAATCTGGCAGTGTAGCGGCCGCGTAGCGGACTATTATAGTCAAACATAAAATGCACAAGAAATCCTGCTAAACACTTACGAATCGATGATATAATTCGATTTTATACCTTTAACGTTCATTAGATGAGAACTTACACATTTTTTCATATTTTTTTGTGAAGTTGGCAGCCCATCAGCGTCACAGCGTAATCTATATTTCTACAGATAAACTTCACAACAAATCAAGAAAAAAACTTCAGAATGCATAAAATAATGTCAGTCTGTTGTTTAAACATTAATTAACAGAAAATATATAATTTTCATATATTCTTTTTCAATGTGAAATTAGCCGCTGCTAGCAGCGTAAAGTTGGCAGCCCAGCAGCGTAACAGCGTAATCTATATTTCTACAGATAAACTTCACAACAAATCAAGAAAAATACTCCAGAATGCATAAAATAATGTCAGTCTGTTGTTTGAACGTTAATTAAATGAAAATATATGATTTTTCAAAAAAAAAAATTGTGCGTGAAATTAGACGCTGCTGGGCTGCCAACTTCACGCTGCTAGCAGCGGCTAATTTCAAATTGAAAAAAAAATGAAAATCATATATTTTTAGTTAATTAATGTTTAAACAACAGACTGACATTATTTTATGCATTCTGAAGTATTTTTCTTGATTTGTTGTGAAGTTTATCTGTAGAAATATAGATTACGCTGTTACGCTGCTGGGCTGCCAACTTCACGCTGCTAGCAGCGGCTAATTTCAAATTGAAAAAAAAAATGAAAATCATATATTTTTAGTTAATTAATGTTTAAACAACAGACTGACATTATTTTATGCATTCTGAAGTATTTTTCTTGATTTGTTGTGAAGTTTATCTGTAGAAATATAGATTACGCTGTTACGCTGCTGGGCTGCCAACTTCACGCTGCTAGGCTGCTAGGCTGCTGGGCTGCCAACTTCACGCTGCTAGGCTGCTAGGCTGCTGGGCTGCCAACTTCACGGACATCTCTTTGTGAGAGTTTACTGTTAATGAGCAATTGTGTAATTAATAACATTGCAATACATGAAACGTTCGTAAAAGATCATAATTAGCTGGGTGACGAATGCTAATTTTTGTTTTAATTTACCCAATTTTATGGGTTTCATTACCGAGCATTTACTTAATTATGGCGGAATTAACTGGTAATCTAGATATTTAAATTGATAATGAAGTAATTAACTCTTGAGCTGTTCTCAACAAGAAATTAATCTCTTAAGTATTAACTAATGTTTACGCATGTCTAGCTCAGAGATTCTATACGGTATTTTATATTTATAATTATCATTTGGCTTTAACATTTTCAGTTTTCGCAAATCTAGATAATACTTCATGATTATTTACAACAAATCAAAATTCACAAGGATGCAATGAATTGAATTGCTCTTAGAAGCATAATTATTTCTTTCGCCGATGAAATGTTATTCATACAAAATTTGCGAAGCTGGATGATATTAAAACAAGAAATAATAGAAAATAAATTAAATGGAATTGATCGTAATACCTGTCTGTTTGGTACTTAAAGTATATTTTTGGGTAATGTATGATTTTATTAAACAAAATAGATATATTGACATTCACTGTTCGCAAACAATTTATTTATGAGATTTTCAACTAAATTCAAAAACAGTTTTGGACAGTAGACTGTCATCAAATTCAACTTACTGACCGAACTCTATATACATGTTTTAGCATAAAACATGGGCACTATGTTTTATTTTTATTCCACCTTGATAGAACATTCTTTGTGTTTCGTAAAAGAAAACTGCAAACACTGGATATGTAATTGGTCTGAACAACGAAGTGTTTGCAAATCATTTGAAAGCCTTGGTTCTTGTAATTATACCTCTTATGGCAAATTTAGTCAAAGTGGTGAATTTACATGATTCCAGTTATACGTGTTTATGTTGGTAGAGTGTGTATGGGTGAGAACACAATTAATTAACTCCAAATCCACATGGCTTCATTCTGATGTTTATATCTAATCTGTAAATCATATTTGTATAATCAATAACAGGTATATTATAAAACACAGCGAGTGTAAGGGATACCACGTGTGTCTCGGTTACATCAACAACACAATCCCCCATTGTACGATAAACAAGTCTTAATAGCTACATCAGAATAAATAATATCTTCTAATTGGTCTAATTTCGAAAATAAAGCTCATGCGCAGTCAGCTTTTCCAGTTGCTTTTTGAGCAGCGGTTGAAGTCGAAAAGTTGAAGTCGAAAAGTTGTTTTTAAGGATGTAGATTGTTAAAAGGTGGTCATGTTCATTGTATTTTCCATACAGCATCAAGATTATGTTCGAGAATCAGACGGCAGATTGTTCCACGTGGTCTGCATGAAGTATATAACATATCAAGATTGACTAATGCATCGCTCGCAAATGATATGGCCATCGATGCGTCTACAGAGCCCTTTACATCTCGAAGAGTATTTACATGTTCGGCGTCCGTGCCATCACAGCAGTCTGGTATTGAGCCATTTCCGTGGGAAACTGCACGGGAACTACACGATATTTTCTTAATACTCCGAGCGGCGTACGTGCGGATTTCTGCCTAAAAATTAATTTGAACAAACTTGGTAGAGGTCCACTAGACTGTGCCACACACCAACTATCAAAGCTCTAGGCATTGTAGTTTTTGACAAGAATACTTTTTTAATTTCCTATATAAGTCTATGTACGAGTAAAATCAAGTTACCCCTGGTGCGAAGCCAATTTTGATCCCAGGGAAATTATTTGAACGAACTCTGTAGAGTTCCATTAGACAAAGCTACATACCAAATATCTCAGCTATAGGCCCTGTGTTTTCGGACAAGAAGTTTTTTTTATATTTGTTGTCATAACAACCAGTTTTTAACGGCATAGCGGAGAAGAAGGAGATGTTGTTTTAAGTAAATATGGATGCCTCTTCACGACAAACGACGGTCATTGAGCGATCACAAAAGCTCACCTTGAGCATATTGTGCTCTGGTGAGCTAAAAACAAACAAAAGGTAAATCGTAGAATACAATATTGTACACCGCCGGGGACAAATGTAAACTAAGCATTAAGTGCAGACGTAGAGCGGTGTATGAACTATTCTGAAAGTACTTCTAAAGAATCAAGCATAGATCACAGGTGGCTATATCAGTGTTTGGTTCACAAAAACACTCCTGTCACTGAGCTTATAATATTTTATATATACTATCAAGGTGAATAGCCGACTATATGTCTATATGCTAAACAATGTGGAACATCGCATCTCGTTGTTTCAGCATAAAAGATTTGCACTGAAGGAAAAATGAGATTTTCGGTAGGCATGAATATCTTATAGTTTATCTGAATGACATGTGTTGCGATTTTCCTTCAGTGCAAATCTTTTAGGCTGAAACAACGAGATGCGATGTTCCACATTGTTTGGAATATAGACATATAGTAGGCTTTTGACCTTGATAGTATATATAAGCTCAGTGACGGGATTGTTTTGTGAACCAAACACTGATACAGCCACCTGTGGCAAATGTTACAACCTCTAAAAGAACAAAAACTCGGGAATCAGTTGAGCCGATGAGTCTTCATCTACACACAAGTCTCCCTGCACTTATAAAGTGTTAACTACTACATCAGAATTAACTACCAATTATCGTGATGCCGATCAGTTCTCATGACTGCGAGAAAGACCTTTTGTTGCAGTCTTGAAATATCCCCAGGTCGCGGCTTTTGATATCCTAACATTAAACAACAAAAACAAGACTTTAATTCTGTCATTTTCAGACTGGCGAAGACAGACGCGACAATAAAACTGCACTGATCTCTTTTTATTGTCTTTTACACGACATATTAGGATGTATTGCTCCCTAATTAAGTTGCAATGACAGTTTCATGACCTTGATGGTGTAGTTACGTGGTTTCCACGAATGCTACATTGAAAAATCAGCATTTAGTCTCATTTGCAGAACTAAGTGAGCGCGTGTTTATTGTTAATTTAAAGGGTCTTCTGATACACCAGTGCTAACCGAATCCTTATTATTTTGTTAAAAGTTCTTAGCGTCAAGAGTTTAAAAACGTTCATGTTCTTGTCGTCAGTTATGTGAAAAAAGTTCAAAATCGATGATGTATTTATTATAATTAAGTGTGCCTAATTTAAACGAAGTGTTTTAAAGATTTTGTAATTCCAATTTGTAGCCGACATTGACCACAAGCATTCCTAACCAGTGTTTGAAATCTTCTTGTCAACACTTGCGTTCAGCAAAGTATGCCTCGTTCATATTTGGCCAGCTGTGCGCATTCTGTCTATGCGTCGGAGACAGGAGGCACCCGTACGACACGGATTCATAGGCTAGGTTCCGCAGCCACTACGATGCTGTTCATCGGAACGTTATACAAATCGGAGAACAAACCGTACGGAGATATATTGGCCATCTCCAGCATGTTTCCATTATTCTGCATTGAAGCCGTAGGGACATCGTGCGATTTCCATGGAAAACTTGCGGAGACTCTACGGGGACTACATTGAAATTGCACGATTTCCGTATAATCTCCGCTCGGCGTCCGTACGGTTTTCTCCAGGCCTTCCACCGAGAGCCTGTACAATAAATTGTACGATGTACGTACATAATGTGAACACGTAGGCAGTAGCCACCTACGTTGTCAAAAAATCGCAAGACAATCGAAGGCTAAAATATCGTATGGCGCCTGTGTCAAATGTGAACTAGGCATACTGGATGATAAATTAACATTGGATACAATACTCATTTAAGGAATTGATGGATTATTTATAGAAATATTTTGGACAGGGTCATCTTGCACTTATTCGTGTCACAGGTACATCAGAACTTTAACAATTAGTGGGGAGTCTTATTTAACTGTCTATCTGGTGTTTTTCCAGTGAGATCTAAGCCAGTGTCCTTGCGCAAAATGACGATTTAACATTGCGTGACTGAGAAGAGGTGTACATAAACGATAAATCTAGAACTTTCTATGGAAGCTAATCACCCTTATCCTGAATAATTTAAAAGATACAGTCTGGTCTGTGTTGTTAATATGTTCTGTATATGATAATTGACATTTATTGCTTTATTGGTTTAATTTGAGATCCATTGGTGATTGACCAAAAGTGTTGCAGATTCTTAAGCATGATGATTGTAAGTCTTCTTTCATAAACGAGTATCCATTTTACAATTTCCATACTGTTCATATGTTAATATTTAGATGCATATTTGTCATATTTATACATTATAAAGATAAAATCAGTGAACCTAACTTCACCTCCAGTCACAACGATGTTTATAACGCATATCAAAATGAAACACGTTTCCAACGATTCTTTTAGTTCTGTAGTAACTTAAATGAACATGGCTCAAGACCTAATTCCCTTTGAACGTGGCTATATAAGGCTAGTAAGACACGCTAACTAGGACATTACCTAGCAATCATACAAATATTTGTGTTATCACTTCATAATGACCGCAAAGTTTTACTCAAATTATTATATATTTCCAATTGGTCGAGTTGGCATAATTGAGTAATGAATATTACAACTTGAGGTTATCTATTCTAACGCTGTAAGATATATTAATCTTGATAACAAACATCTGGGCTTGATATCAACGAGTTTTGAATGAGTAAGCTCACACGACTAACATCATTGCTGTTTCTCCAATCAACTCTTTTATCAAATGCTTTTGGATGGCGTATTTCACTTGTACCTTATCCCACTTTATTGACTTATCTTGATTCATATGGCGTTTTCTGTTACTACTATTAAAACACACAGGGCTGTATTTCATTTTTATCTATGCTCGCATCACTTAGATGTATAACTGAACTAATATGATTAATTTGGTATTAGAGGTCTGCTTATATTTGGTTATATGTAAACATGTACTTTTATCACCAGACATAGATTTATGTTTGAATGTTTCAATCTTGTGTTCCTTACTAATGCTACTTAGGTAGTCTATTCATACTATATATTACTATGGTATGACTTTATTCATATCTGAAAACAATTATCATTGAATTACCAAATATAGTTCCGTACAGAGAATGTTACATCTCTTTTTATGACCTATTATAGATGAGATAAATTCTAATGCGCATCTTACATTATTCTAAGGTTACCAGAAGGTATCCATTCAAACTTGTATGATGAACAGTCGTTGTGTATCAGAATATACACTGGCCCTAAATAATGGCATAAAAGAAATAAAGCGAAGTAAAATGTAGAATGTAAAAGACGATCATCTAAAAATTTAGACTTTATTAGATCTGCAAGTAGTAGAATGAGACAGAAAATGTCAGTAAAGAATAGACACCGGATAATGTAGCTTTTCCGACAATAGTATCAATTATTCGTCGCATTGTTCAAAGAACGTTGATGTTTATTAAGATTCCTTAAGGGGTGGCAACCCAACATATGTTGAACGATCACTACCGTATCCAATAAAACCAAAATGTTGTAAAAATAAATTTAGAGCTATAGAACCTGAAGTAGGTAAATGGATACCACAGGAAAATAGGACAAATAATTGGCAAGAATTCAACAACAAACAGCGACCAGAAGTCCAAACTACACCCCGGGTCTGTCAGTCTTACAGAACTGAGCATCATATCCTCTATTCTCGGGTTAATTCAGGTCTTGCTGCACAACTAGTTGATATACTTCTATAGTCTGAAACTATTCAAAGATTGAAAGTTGAACACAGATTCATTTTGTTTACCGGTCACATTTTATGCATTAAGGAAAACTACGAGAAAGGCTCAACATATTTGTCGACCATCATTGGATAAAGTCTATTAAGAATAATTTTAGGTAAATAATTCTGGAATTTAGGATCGTTATTATGCAATTGTTGTGACTACTCCAATGAGCCGCACTGGTAACGTTGGTGATTTGGTATTCCTTAAATGTAGGCTTTATTTTAAACGACATGTCCTTAGAAATTAGTTTTCATCTTAATTATTCTAGTTTACTATCAGTTTCAAACGAATACAATAAAGTTTTCAATCGGTCAATTGTTATTTTTATTAGTGTGGCAATATAAAAAAATTAACGTGCGGGAATCAATGTTTTTTATTCAACACGTTCCTTTTCTCTTTTATAAATATATAATTGAAATTTTGTTTCTAGACAAAGAAGAAAGTAAAAACTTATTCTCAGGAAATGCTACATGCAATTTATTGTATTAAAATTGAAATTTTGTTTCTAGACAAAGAAGAAAGTAAAAACTTATTCTCAGGAAATGTTACATGCAATTTATTGTATTAAACAAACTAATTCCTCCTCCGCAATTGGCACTACTATTAAAATGTTCACTCATGGTAGAACATTATACAATATCCCACAATTGCAGTTACATTGCATCGGTAATGTTTGTAAAGTATTGATAACATATATGAGATTGTTCAATGGAAATATTCAAGAAACAGTTTTGCATTTGTTTAGAAAAGCTTAATTCAATACTTCATAATAAGTTTCTTATATGAAGAAATAATCCTTGTAAATAATGGTATTTTATTACTCAGTCTTCATGATTCGTGTCTGTCGACTTCGGGCTTCAGAGAGCGAGCCCCGACTTGCCATATGATCCTCCCTGTACGTTCTAATGAAGACATTGAGCCAAATGTCATTACCGACCCCCCTCCCCCCTCACCCCCCACCCCACCCCTCCCTCACCTTCATCAGTGTTTCATACAGCAAGTTATTAATCACAGATCGAGGAGAACAGAATCGCTAGTCAGAAAAACGCCGTACAGAACTGAATTAGTGTTGATGTATTGATGGCGTTTATCGAATATAATGTAAAACATATCGGCACTGAAAGCCAAATGACACAGTTGGTAAGAGGAGGCATTGATTAAAATATATTCAAATCACTGATTACCTTTTATTAATCTCCAAATAATCAATCAATGTCGGAAATCGACGTGAATTTCGCAGGAAATTAATACGACGGCATCTGATTAACATGATTCTAGCGTGGACGTTTCCCTACAATTACATGCAAGTGGTGTTATGATATTGAAAGTTGAAAGACCATGCTGTCATAAAATGCTCAATACATAAGCTATAAAAGAGTAATTATGGCCTTTTTCTTTCCTTTCAGAATATAATTATATAATTATGTCTTCATATCACCTGATAGTGTTTTAAATTCTGATAAAAACACTATTCATTTTGAACGTACAGCACCACTCTGGTGTTCGCTTATTTACTTACAAGTACGATCATCCCTCCTGGCCTAACATCTGCTCATAGCTATATAGTTTATTTGAAGCAAGAACGTGAATTAATATTTAGTCTACGTTAGACAAATACACTCTGCAGATACACTATATAAACAAACAAATACATCTGCAAGATTTGATATATATTGATGATTACGAAATGATTTCCCGGAAATAAATTATTCAAGCATTTTAATTCCTTACCAGACACATGTTTTTCTATACGACCACATTTCTAACAAGAGTAGTAAATCTTGTTAATAAAAACAGGACTCTGTGTTCTATGTATCAAGTTATAAGTATGAGAGTAACCAATATGGGGAACAGAATCCAAATGCTGTTTGATTTGTTGTTTAACAGCTGCTCGACAGCTATGGTCATTGCAGACAGTGGAGAGAAGAACCTGACATTTATATCCCTTCTCTTGTGGTAGTTCTTTTCCTGGTCCTGTCTCCTACCCGGTGTAGGACTTTAAACACAGTACTTGGCTCAGTAGCATGGATGGGGACACTGAAAGCGTCCCTGAAATATCAGAAGGCAGAGCTGAGATTAGATCGAACAACCATCTGTTTGGTATTCTAATGTCCCAGATTCGCCCAAATCCAAAGGGAAGAAGGCCAGAGTTCAACAAATCAAGATTGGCAACAAATTGTAGTAGCACGTTGTACGACAACGACTCTGTTGACTTTGGTTTCTGACTTTATTATCCATTATTATTTACTTTTCACTATATACTTTTAATATGCATATATGTATTATTTATTATTTTATTAATACACCATACTGGTAATGATAATAAACTTAAGCACTGATTAAAGTCAATAATTGACATTTTAAAAGGTAAATACTTTCATTCTAAGGCATAGTCTGCATGATACCACTCTGTAGGGGCAATCATATCTTAAATGTATACCCACACCAGTCATTGAATAAATAAAAATTATTTAAAGCAAGAGCTCCGCGGTCGGAGACATATGCCCCCCAAACAGGGCCTTGACACAGAGTTATCGCTCAAACGATTTTCACACTCCATGACACAGTGACCTTGACTTTTGACCTAGTGATCCCAATTTCAGAAGGGGTCATCTACTGTCCAAGGCCAATGCACCTGCAAAGTATCAGGCCCATCGGTCAATCTGTTGACGAGTTATCGATGGGAAACGATTTTCACACTCCATGTCACAGTGACCTTGACCTTTGACCTAGTGGCCCCAATTTCAATAGGGGTCACCTAGTGTCCAAGGCCAATGTACCTGCGAAGTATAAGGCCAATCAATCATTCAGTTGACGACATATCGATCGGAAACGATTTTCACACTCAATGTCACATTTACCTTGACCTTTGACCTAGTGACCCCAATTTCAATAGGATCACCTAGTGTCCAAGGCCAATGCACCTGCGAAGTATAAGGTCAATCAATCAATCAATAAATAAATCAACCAATCAATCAATCAATCAGTTGACGAGTTATCGATCGGTAACGATTTTCACACTCCATGTCACAGTGACCTTGACCTTTGACCTAGTGACCCCAATTTCTATAGGGGTCATCTACTGTCCGAGGTCAATGCACCTGCGAAGTATCAGGCCCAGCAGTCAATCCATTGACGAGTTATCCATCGGAAACTAACTGGTCTACCGACAGACAGACAGACGAACGGACGGACGTTCTCATGAGACGTATGTTGTGGGGTGATCCCTTTGGTCTTTTCGGTGTTTTTAACCCCACAATTCGCACCCCACAAGTCGAAATTATCCCCACAAGTCCAGTTTGTACGTATCTGAACCCCACAAGACCTAAATGTACTAACCCTAACCCCACAACCACCCTCGCATGCGTGCGGACAGACAGACAAGCTAGCAAAACACATATACCCCCTCTTCTTCGAAGGGGGGCATAAAAATGAATTATTAATAATTCCATACCACCATCTTTAAAATCTTGGAAATTTATCTATTGTTATTGAAGACTGACGTTTTCATTAAATAACTTAAATAACAATTTATTACTGTTAGGTGTCGAGTGTTTTAAGGTGGAGATATCGTGCATTAGGATTTCACAAATGTAAAGTAATTTATAATTATATTTTACAACGCGCATGTTCGATACACGATATATCTAAGTGTAACTGTGGTTTGTGAAAAATAATACCAAACAAAGATTAATTGAATGTGTGTATCTTACGTTTGGAAAGCCATAAACTTTACGAAGGAGTGAACGTCATATATATGTCTTGCATTTATTATACTTCCGAGCACCAAATGTATTACTTACGAAGGAAATTGACGGTCTTGTAACACTACATAACAATGGTTAGTAATTTTGTTAGAGAAAATTATTTCCAATGACGATGAACCGCTTCGTTGATATTCAATTTTATTCTCCGAATAAAAGCTTATACATCATAATCATATGTAATGCATATAATAAAAGCGTTTGAAGTTATTAGCACGGTACTTTCAAAGTTTGAATGATTGATAAGAGTCAATTATAGTCAAATATAGCAGGTTGTTGTACTAATTGATTGGCATTATATTACCCACATGTGTTGTGGTTCATCAGGTGATGTCTATTGTCTGTTGTATTGTAATTCGTTTAAAACTTGGCACAAATATGCTATACATCATAATACATGTTTTCTGGCTCACTTACTAGTATTGCCAAGTATCAAATACATTTTAAGAAGTAGCAACCATGTAAGAATATCCATTAAAATGTATGACATCTTATGATGTCAAAAGTCAAGTCAAAGTCCTTTTATTTTTATAAGAGAATAGAATGAACGCTTCATATGGTTTAACTAACGGTTGAATTCCTTTCGTAGGCTAATACGATAATAATTATAATATGTCAATTGCAAGAAATCTATAATTATGGTCCAGACCTTATTGATTCTATCCTGCTAACATAGCTCACACTTACCAACTGATATGTTTTCGGTACCTATAGAACCAACGTCTTCTACAAACTTTTCAATTAAATTTCGATTAATATCATCAATATGGAGAAAAAATGTAATTATCGAAACAATCCGTTACAACTGAAATTCAAACATATTTGATTAAATCTTATGCTTAAGTCCATAGATGTTAAATCTTCTGATATTAAATAATACAGTACCAGCAGTATTGGAGACGATCATCTGAAAAACCAGACACTTCTCGTTTTATTGCATTATACTGTGGTACAAGTAGTGTAAATGACTTAATTTACCAAACAGTTTCTTGTCATTTTTTTGGTACGTAGACCTCACACTTTACGAACAATACGACACCACTGAGATTGTCTAGTTGCTCACGGGTTTGTTCAAAAGTTGTTTCGTCGATGGCAACTTTCCTAAAAATGTTTGTTATTTAAAATATAATTTCATTATTTATACTTCTTAACATGACTTCTCATAAAGTTCTGACGCCGTGTGTTTAAATGAATTTAACTCATTTGTAACTGAGACAGCTGCTGACTTACTTGGTAAACAAAGACCATCAACGAAACCATGGGTTACTGCTGACGTCTTGAAGAGACAAAACAGCCAAGACCACAAAAGCCCTTACCAAACTTAAAAGCCAATTTTGAACGACAAGAACACCACTGATTAGAATAATGAGACCACTGGTCCTTTCTATCTTCTTATACCCCTGTGAGTCGTGAACACTAACAGCCGCCACAGAGCGAAGAATCCGAGTGCTAGAAATGAGGATCTTTCGAAAACCTGCATAGAACGAATAACAAACGAATAATAAAAAAAACAAGATTGGGCCTTAGGGGAAAACAGAGAACAATATCAAGAAGTGGACCGGTCTTGATATGAATAATGCTACAAGAACAGAGAGTCGTGAAGACTGGAGGAAAGTGGCCGTCATCTCATTCATAGCTGCCCCCACGGTCCTAGCGACTACGGGATAGGATGGACATATTATGCATGCTTTTAGGAAAACCTTTCCTGTTTTTATTATCAAAAATAAAACTATTCATAGAATAACTAATGCTGATAAATGGCGTCAAACCAAAAAAAACGAATAATTTTGTTTTCGACTTTTTCTTTTTCGGCGAAGTTTTCCACAAAATCAACTAAATACAATATATATTATTTTTGCATAAATATTTTATAAGAATGCATTGATTGCCAGCAACATTACCAGCTGGCATGTTTCCATAAATTGTGCTTTGTGAATACTTCTATGACTTCGTTTTTCAATTTCCGTGTGAGCTTATTAAATTCTAATTGCCACCATCCTATGTATAATATATTTATTGCATTTTACGGTTATTCAGACAAAAATATTGAACAAGATATAATGTTGAAATACACGCGTTGCAATGAAATGTGTACACACATCATATCAAACATAATATTGGAAATATACGAAATAAACTTTAGTTTTTTTATTTTAGACTATATTCCAGTGGATAATGACTTCATACAAAAATACATTTGTTCCTTATTTATATAAGTTGGTGGTTTTAAAACCTATAATAATGACTCCTCGTGTCTGACATTTACATCAAACAATTTAAAGAGACAATCATTTCCATTCATGCTTGGAAATTTTGCCAAGGCGGCATGTTAAATTGAGATATGCAAAAATAAAAACGCACTTCTTAGGTTACCACATTTATAACTCTGTCATATGCAAATAACACAATGGAAAACACGGATGCTCGAACAGTAAACATAGTTTGGAGGCACACATGTGTTTTTTTAATCGGATTATTTGACCGATATTGAATTAACAAAATGAACGCTAATCTTATATTAGCTACTATTCTAGATAAATACATTGGAACTGTTTTGCACCAACATAATTTACTTACATGAGGTTACCAGACTACAAGACCCAATTACCATTAGGTTATTATATTTATTATTAGTTTGGCAATGAGGTAAAATAAAAACGTGTTGAGTGAAATATATTCGGCTTTTGGTTTTCTCATTGAGTAATTTGGAATCAATTACTGAAATATATAATTGTAATTCCATTTCTCTAAACTCCGCTTGTTACAAAATAGTATGTCTCCTACATAACTGGCACTTTTCACAAAGAGTTCAATCATGTATGAACAATATCATACTCTTTATTTTCCTATTGATATTATTCGTTTTACAACACTCTTATCTCTGTATACTTCTAGCTGATCATTGGTTCTTAGAATAACTTATTGAAAATTTATAGTACAGAAACACATGCCGGGCAATAACTTTACGTAAGCATTTGATGTTACAATTTTTTAAAATAAAATTCGTGAAGAATCGTTTGGAATCATAGCGGCATAAATTAACGTTTAAATAAATTAGTCGGTTAACTTAAAGTCATTAATTTGATAGATGCTATGGTATTAAGAAAAAGTCGCTCATACAAAGGTTTCTGTATCTAATATAATAACATACACTAATTTGATTCCTAGTGTTACATTTTACTTTGATAATTAAATATCTTCAGATGTACAAGTCAATAAACTTACACCCATCTGATCACTGTATTATTAATTAGATTATATGACTTGTCTGCAGTTTTATGATATTTCTTGTTTGGAGGGTTGTATATAAAATTGCAATGAAGTAACGTCCCATACGAGTAATGATAATGAACAAAAGAATAGGGAAGACATGTTCCATGGTGCAACACGTACACCAGGTTCAATGTATTGTAAAGTGCAGCTTCATGCTATGTTATTTAATATACTACTCAAAATTTGATAAGGATCACTTTTTGTTTTGTATGGAATTATCTTCGATTTTGAATTAAATACATAAGAAATGAATTTTGGTTATTTTCAAAGATATCTGCATATCATGAGTGCAACATGTAATCCATACATTAAATCATTCAAGCGTAACGAGCGTCAAAATGAGGACAGGGTCAAAATTAGACATTTTATAGGTATGTGTGAGGAATTCAAACTTTGAGGAAAATTAGCAAAAGAGCTAACTTTTGTTTTAAGTATCGAAACTAATGTCCTCGTGCGTCCTCGTGTCCTCGAGGTAAATTATTACTGGTAAAATCATAACGTATCGACATCGGAGACCCCGTATATTTCAATACTTATTTTAATATAATATTGTACATATATATGTATATCCATATGTATATCTATATGTATATATATATGTATAAATGACTTCGTCAGGGTTTACTGTTTGTAATATTCAAACTAACGATTTAATGCAACCCCGACCTCGCTCTGGTGCTAGCTCCCCATTTATCAAGGTGTATTTATGTTTTGCACGTTCGTTGCTTTTGGCAAAACATCTGGAGATAGACATATTTGTATTTGTGGCAGCATTACTATTTTATGTTTCGTCTACGGGCGTAGATAACTTGAAAAATCACAGCTACAGAGAGTAAGCAAGTGGTTATTTGATTATATTATTCTATAAATCTGATTTATAACAAACTATATATGACTATTCTAAAAGTATTCATCATTTGTTTCCCTTTGTACTCCATGAATAAAGAACTCATATAATATCTCATTGTTTCTAAATATATTTCAGCGATGAAGTCATACAAAGAAATGTAAATATGTAGACTCATGGTAGCATGGATTATTTTCTTAAAATGTAATCGCTGGCCTTTCTAAGATTTGCTAAGGAGAAGAAGTAAAAAATGGAATAAACATTCCATGAGTACGAACATATTACCACACTACATATGTAAAACCACCCAAAATAGTTAGTTGTCCTGTAACAAAACAAAGCACATTTAATTTCTGGTTAATACGTACACATGCCTCCAAATAATTACAACAAATAGGACTTATCGTAAAAAAGATAAGAAATGATTGTCGTTTGCTAATATTCACAAGTTTATCCCTAGCCTCCTTTTGTGCGAATTTTCTGTAAAAGTCAGTAAACCTACAACTTTCCTTGGGGATTAGAAATACGGTGCGAATATATAATCTTTTAAACAAAAAATCTGAATATATCAATAATTATTATTAATAAAGATATAAACCTGCAATAAACCTTCATCAAAATACTGGTAATTGTTTCTAATGCTTGTATTTACATTATCCTTGATGTTATGGCTGTGTGCCAAGAAGAGCTATCCCAATTAAGTGCTGCTAGTGCTTCTTCCGAATTAGAACGAGACAATCAATCATAGCAATGTTATATGTGTGTTTTATATTAGGCGATTACAGCGATCATTCAGATCTTAATTTGCTTAATCAATTAATGAATCAATTTTAGGATAATATCATAAACATGATAAAACACCGCACCTTTTCAAAATCACGTATAACATACGTCAGGCAAATCTTAACATCAAATTACATCACTAAAGCACTTTTTTAGTATTCCTGGAGAAGGAGTTCGTTATGAAATTTCAATTTATAATACAATGACAGATGTGATTACATCGACAACAAATCTGTAAATGGTACTACTAACAATGTATCTAAATTATCACTATCACCAATTCCTATTATCCACTTAAAATAAATACTCACCCTGAGAACACTGGACTATTTAGAGGAACTCATTGTAACAACAAATTATTGATGATCAAAGTTTATAAAGTGAATTATAAGATCGTCAGTAAAAGTATTCTGGTATCAAGTGTGATTTTAATACCGAGGCTTTACTGAAAACAATCGTATGACGTGTATTATTTCCCCAGTGTATTCCTCATTGTTCTAGCAAAATTATTATATGATTAACATTGCATTGCTCCAACGATTAATACAAGATAGTCACAGTACACGTAATATTCATAAACTTCAAGCACTACGTGTGTATTGTCAAATAAACATTTATTCGACTTCTGTCAACAACACCGTTTTCTTCTTTTTTGAATATCCTGACAATTATGACAGATTCATAAATCGTTATTATATCTATAGCCGACGTGATGTTACATAGATGACAAACATAATTAAATGTACAAGTTTGATGTTTTTTAGGTCTACACACAAAATGACATTCAATATAAAAAAAGTTGGCATCTTAGCAAAACTATCGTGATGCCATTGCTTTTGCAAGGAATTCACTTCAATTGTTTAGAGTGTTTTGGTGGACTATACGAACGGCTTCGGTGCCTTTGGTCCGCAACATTACTTGTAAAATTGTGACGACTTAGCAACTAAAGTTAGTGGATATTTACTAGGTTACTAGGTTTCATATTAAGTTTTGACCGTCCATTGGACGAGTATCATGTTTCAAGTTGATAATAAATGAAATTATTCAGTATCAAATCAGAAATATGTTTGATACGTTTATTAAATAAAGGCTCTCTATGTGACTAGATGGCTCTGTAACTGGTATCCGGTCTCTGATTGATAAATCGATCGATAAATTTGACTGATTTTGGATATACCAGGCAACGTAACTAGCATTTTACCACTATGCTTGGTGTAAGTTATCAACATTCGAATAGTTACATTCAACCGTGGTGGTTGTGTTTATGCGAATTTGCCGCTATTGTAGTCAGGTAAGAAGTTATCAGTAGGTTCTTGGCTTTTTCTGTAATGCTTATAAATGCACTTTATACATTTAAGCATTGTCGTTTTAAATCCTCATTATACTAGAATGATTTTTTTCGGATGCTATGTTTGGATCTTTCAAAATTAGAAAAAGAGAACCTTCATAGTCAATAAAAAGTAAAGCTGACATCTGAACGGATTGAAGTAAATTTGAAGTTCGTTAATGACTAGTTTAAATAGGTTTGTCACCCAGAAAAGCGATAAGTAAGTGAAATATACCAAGTTATAAGAAATTGTTTTCCGACTGTTGATATATGTACCGATGTTCAACTAAGTTGCAATGTTTCAAAGATTATTAAAACTGATTCGTTGAAAGATATTTCAATTAGAATTAGATACTACAGTAATAAACCAATCACATGAACCACACCAGCCAGCAGACATTCAGAATAACAAATCTATCAGCATGCTAATAAAGTTAAAATTACATACTGGTCGCATTTTCCATGATATTTAAGGCATGGTAAACAACCGTCATTAAAATGAAATTATATCTTTTATGCCTGTAGTGAATTTCTTCCTGTAATTACGGCAGATTCCCCTTCGGTTTATCGTATATTCCAATGCATCTATTTCATTCTTAATCATTACTTAATTATAATATATTTAACTGTCGAAGTGAAGTTCCTGCAGCATCTAAGTACATTATAAGTCCATATTTCATGTCATTACAGACATATTTATATCAATATATGTTATTTTGTTTCTTCTGATTTCATTCCTAAACGTGTTTACATCTTCATAGCTTATGAAATACATATGTATGGCTCTAAATCATAATTAATAGGAACTTGGATTCTTGGAAACAAGAAAATCTTAATGTTAATAAAAACATGCATGTGTGAGGTTCTCAACGGATAGAAACAACTAGGACTCCAGATGGTTCTCGTGTGGTTGTGCTTCTATTTGAACATATGAACAACAATAAGCTATTTGATTTCTTTTCTGAAATAACACAGTTCTAAAGTATATATAAAATCTCATAAAAGCGTGAAGCAGTTGATACATGTTGATAGCCTTTTTTCTTTGATTTCATAACACTCATTCAAGCACTCTCTTAATTGTCTTTGGCAATCGTATATCTTCGTGACTTTGTCCGACTACGACTATCTTCAATAATAATGAGAAAATTAAATGACTTTAGTTATTAAGACACATTTGTTATCAATCTTACTTCTGCTCTGCTCTCAGATACCTAAGAATAGTCGAATACCTAACAATTGACAACATGCTCTATATCTGTATATTTCAATGCAGACAGAAACTTTTTTTTTCGTAGTTTACTGCATACCTGTCTAATACTGGTATGTTCATTTATTTTAGCAACTGAATTCAATGCTTTCAAAAACGATTATGGTCTGCTGGAAGATCCATGATTGGAATGAACGCATATAATTACCTATGTGTACTTAAATGTGTTAGTTTCTGTAAAGTGTTATGAAGACGATTCTTCTAAAGAATGTGTAAAAGCTGTTACAAAACAATTGCAAAAAGTAAGATAAAAAATGGAATATTGGCACGTTTGTCGACGCATTTTTTTGTATCTAAAACATTTGCACTCAAAAGCGTTCGCTACTATGGTCGTAACTTTTAACTTAGATGAAAACAACATAGTTTTATGTTTATTTGTACTTAAGCCAAACTGTGGATATTTATGTTTATACCTTTCTCTGTACATAACTACTCACTTTTTGACAAACTTGGGAAAATATTACTCGATATTTTCTGTATTGTGTAACTTCGCCAATCTAATCAAAATATTCTAAGCACCTTATTTCTTATTCATATGTCATATAAATAACAATTGTTCATAAATCGAAATGATAATACTTCTAGGTGACTTAAGGTATCTATCTGGCTTTGATGTCGGGTCAAATCAGGTCAAATCAAGTTTCACCAATTTATAGATTTAAAAACCTAAACCATGAGTATAAAGTGCATTTCAAAAAAAATGGTGTATGTCTTCTCGAGATGTGGTGTTCTGGAGATGTGGTGTATGTGTTCTGGAGATGTGACGTCTGGAGATGTGACGTCTGGAGATGTGATGTTCTTGAGATATGGTGTATGTGTTCTGGAGATGCGGTGTTCTGAAGATGTGATGTCTGGAGATGTGATGTTCTTGAGATGTGGTGTATGTGTTCTGGAGATGCGGTGTTCTGAAGATGTGATGTCTGGAGATGTGATGTTCTTGAGATGTGGTGTATGTGTTCTGGAGACGTGGTGTATGTGTTCTGGAAGTGTGGTGTTCTGGAAGTGTGGTGTTCTGAAGATGTGATGTTCTGGAGATGTGGTGTTCTGAAGATGTGATGTTCTGGAAGTGTGGTGTCCTTGAGATGTGGTGTATGTGCTCTGGAGATGTGATGTTCTTGAGATGTTGTGTATGTGTTCTGGAGATGTGGTGTTCTTGAGATGTGGTTTATGTCTTCTGGTGATGTGGTTTTTTGGATATGTAGTGTTCTGGAGATGTGGTGTTCTGTAATTGTGATATTCGGTAGATGAGGTGTTCGGTAGATGACACAATGAAGCGCTTGTGTTAATGACCTGCCTATGTTTTGTGCCGTACTATAATATATTGACGAGGTATTTTTTTGTTATTGCGTTATGTGCTAATTTGCTATTCTACCTTCAAACAGCCCATTAAATGACCATTAACTACGTGTTAAACATCAGAAACAATTGTACAAATCTCTTAACCAACACTGAGTATTAATTCTCATTATGTGGTTTTGCTTCTTTGCATGTAACTAACAACCAATCAGATCCTTCTAATCACTTCCTCTGTAGTTTCCTTTGAATGATAATGAGAAGACGGTCTGTTAATCGCTTCAAAGAGCACCTGGTGTTGCCTAGTTGTAATATTACTAAAGATCATTCATACCTATATTCTTTTTCTATATGTTTACAGGCCTATTGACAAAACAAATTATTACAAATTGTTCACAAATAACTTACTGTCAAACTACCTTAATTGTTTTTGCATGCATTGATACATATTATAATACTGAATGGAATGCCGCACTTGGAAAATCGTAAATCCCCTTCAAACGAACAAAACACGTACGTATTGTCGAAAGGAAATCAATTTTGTTGAGATTCCGGAACTACACATACGTCAACAGACGCTTTATATTTCCGGGAAATGTCAAAGAAACTTTTGTCATTCTTGAATATGGAAGTATTGATATGCAGATATAACTGGGAAACAGACAAATCATCGCTTGATCTTTCACATGTTCACATAGTGAGCTTTAAGATAATTAAAAACATACAGAAGAGTTTGATCTGATGATATTATCCCACCTTTAATGTTACAGTCCTATAAACAAGACTAAAGTAACTAGAACTATCATTAAATGTGATAATACCCCCAGATGTCGTCTGGACACAATTACTTTTACATTTTACAAAGGAAATATAACTCATTTTTAATACCTGAAAAGTGTTGCTTAGAAATATCCTGACCAATTTCTAAATACACATTATATAAAAATTACAAAGGGCCATAACTCAGTAAAAATTAATCCAAACAAATAATGGTTACAGAATGCACAACTAGGCTTACTACTGATCACTTCTGTGAAGTTTCATTGAATTCCTGTCAGTAGTTAATGAGAAATAGTCCGGACAAATTGTGTCTACAGACGCGCGGACCGAAGGACCGTCAAGCATGAATCCAATATAGCCCCCATATATTTCATATCTGGGGGTATTATAATGGAAATTTAATCAGACGTTTTAATATATCGTGTTTTGTTTAGAGACTGACATATTGTCTACGCTTAAATCGCATATTATGATGATAGATATTCTCTCAACACCTTCCTTGTAAATGCAAACCATCAGCCACCAGCAGTAGTTGAATTAAAATACAGTAAAACCCCGTCTAGCCACAACACATGTTGAATTACACAAATCAACATAAGAAACATCCCACCAAAAATGTATTTTATCCATTGGCAGTCCTGAAATCCCAGGAGTAAAACATCAGTTTAAAGTCTTAAACCTCGTTTCTTCTTGAGTAGTGGTTTATTTTCTTTTTTTTATCCCTCATGTTTTTGCCATGTAGTATCACGAATACTCGTGTGACATTATTTATATTTTTCACTATATCAATTTTTCGATTTGTTGAATATAAACATTGTACAAAGAAAATAATATATTTGGTGATGAACTGAATAGTTAAAACCTAAAAAAAAGAAAAAAAAAGTTTTGTCTTGCCTGCCAACGATAGTGCATGTACACTCAATCAGAACTCAATGAAACCATTGGAATTTACTTAAAACAGATATTATTTGGTCCCAGTTTTATAGGACAAGTCATTGTCCAACTATTCTATCATCTTGTCGTATCGAGAAGCATTGCTCACACAAACTAGTAATTGTATTCCGTCCTGATATAACACCTTGTCATTTTAATTGTTAAAATAACTTACAGCAGCTTAAGTGCTTTTGTTAAATAAACCTTCAGTCACGAGGTGTACGGGGCAGAAGAAAACTTTATGCAATTTAAATGTAAGATAACAAATTAAACATTCCTATCACAATATACGAAGACATATTATCTAAACTAAATTAATTGTCATGTGTAGGTTATTAAATTCCAACTGGTTATTATTTGTTGTAATTTGTGGTCTGAAATCTTACTATATAATCATTTTTGACGTCGTCATCCAACTAATACTACCCTGATTATAGTAAGATGGTCCAATTCATTCGATTGTCTATCCTATCAGTTTTATTCCTGATCCTGCTTTGAAAACTTACGTATTTCAAGTTCATACCGACATTATAAAGTTGTTTTATTTTTAAGAAGAGAGCATTTTTGTCGTATTTTTAGAAAAAAAGATTTTTAAATGAATAGTCTTGCCATGTCATAAAATGGCCATTGATTTGTACAATTTCGGCATAATGTTCACTGTTTTAGTCCACAGAAGTATTAGCGCTTTACTTTTGTTATCCTAAAACTAGTTTTATCAAGAATGTACCGGCATTATGCAACCTGGATGACAAATTGCTTTATGAATATGTTATAATGGTAAATGCATTAATTTTGTATTATGGTTGATGATCGTAACAAAAAATTGTCTATGCTCATTGTTTCTATATTTATTTTACGGTCATGCTTTCAGTCACTGACTCTTGCAGTTATTTTCCCTGTACTGAAATTATAATCAATGAGATATTTTTTATAGAGAAGTTGTTTCGAATTATTCTTAATGTATTTGGTAAATGATGTCAGTTCGGACAGTTCCTTTACTTATATCAAGTTAATAAACCCAACAATATGTTGTTTACAAGGTCAAACAAATATTAGAACACGCATCACACAGGTTATATTACCGCCATAACACACAGTTGTAACAAACAAATATGGCCTGGAAATACGCTGACATTTACACGCCTTTCGGTTCAACTACATGCTCATCATTGTAATCAAAACAAGCAAAAACTCTCTGAGACTTTTTATGTTTAGCTCGTCTTCGATAGACCAGATATTTGTTTTCCTGTGTGAAATGGATGCCATATAATTCATTTTATTCATATGTCGTAAATGAATCCCTGATGATATTTGGTTTCTTCAAGTCATTATATACTCTTTTGTGAGAATTTAAGCTATATTCAGACATGCAATTTGTCTCGAATGATAAAAACAAAGAAGGATTTGCTTTTCAAAGGTTAGAGCTATTGCATATCCTGTACAAATGATAGTAAACATTTGTATTTGTATACTGCAGCAGGTGCTGTGATAATAACAATAACTGATACATAATCTCGCCGTACGTGGTTGTAAATTTCAAGAACTACTAGTATCTGCTCTGTTTAAACATTGAATTAAAATCATAGCGATTCACTGAGAACACTAAAACAGACAGTACGTCAACTGGATTTCAAGGCAACGCCGCATAAAATTCAACATCCGAAAAATGTCACAAAAGCAAAATAATTAATACAAAAACAATGTAGACATCGCAGGCAAAGTCAACACGTCTACCACAGTCCTACCACATCTTCCATCCCACATCACACGCGAGGTCAACACGACTACCACAATCCTACCACATCTTCCATCCCACATCACACGCGAGGTCAACACGACTACCACAATCCTACCACATCTTCCATCCCACATCACACGCGAGGTCAATACGTCTACCACAATTCCTACCACATCTTCCATCCCACATCACACGCGATGTCAACACGACTACCACAATTCCTACCACATCTTCCATCCCACATCACACGCGAGGTCAACACGACTACCACAATACCTACCACATCTTCCATCCCACATCACACGCGAGGTCAACACGTCTACCACAATCCTACCACATCTTCCATCCCACATCACACGCGAGGTCAACACGACTACCACAATTCCTACCACATCTTCCATCCCACATCACACGCGAGGTCAACACGACTACCACAATTCCTACCACATCTTCCATCCCACATCGCAGGCAAGGTCAACACGTCTACCACAGTCCTACCACATCTTCTATCCCACATCACACGCGAGGTCAACACGACTACCACAATTCCTACCACATCTTCCATCCCACATCGCAGGCAAAGTCAACACGTCTACCACAGTCCTACCACATCTTCCATCTCACATCACACGCGAGGTCAACACGTCTACCACAATCCTACCACATCTTCCATCCCACATCACACGCGAGGTCAACACGTCTACCACAATCCTACCACATCTTCCATCCCACATCACACGCGAGGTCAACACGTCTACCACAATTCCTACCACATCTTCCATCCCACATCACAGGCGAGGTCAACACGTCTACCACAGTCCTACCACATCTTCCATCCCACATCACAGGCGAGGTCAACATGTCTACCACAGTCCTACCACATCTTCCATTCCACATCGCAGGCGAGGTCAACACGTCTACCACAATCCTACCACATCTTCCATCCCACATCACAGGCGAGGTCAACACGTCTACCACAGTCCTACCACATCTTCCATCCCACATCACACGCGAGGTCAACACGTCTACCACAATCCTACCACATCTTCCATCCCACATCGCAGGCGAGGTCAACACGTCTACCACAATACCTACCACATCTTCCATCCCACATCGCAGGCGAGGTCAACACGTCTACCACAATCCTACCACATCTTCCATCCCACATCACACGCGAGGTCAACACGACTACCACAATTCCTACCACATCTTCCATCCCACATCGCAGGCAAGGTCAACACGTCTACCACAGTCCTACCACATCTTCTATCCCACATCACACGCGAGGTCAACACGACTACCACAATTCCTACCACATCTTCCATCCCACATCGCAGGCAAAGTCAACACGTCTACCACAGTCCTACCACATCTTCCATCTCACATCACACGCGAGGTCAACACGTCTACCACAATCCTACCACATCTTCCATCCCACATCACACGCGAGGTCAACACGTCTACCACAATCCTACCACATCTTCCATCCCACATCACACGCGAGGTCAACACGTCTACCACAATTCCTACCACATCTTCCATCCCACATCACAGGCGAGGTCAACACGTCTACCACAGTCCTACCACATCTTCCATCCCACATCACAGGCGAGGTCAACATGTCTACCACAGTCCTACCACATCTTCCATTCCACATCGCAGGCGAGGTCAACACGTCTACCACAATCCTACCACATCTTCCATCCCACATCACAGGCGAGGTCAACACGTCTACCACAGTCCTACCACATCTTCCATCCCACATCACACGCGAGGTCAACACGTCTACCACAATCCTACCACATCTTCCATCCCACATCGCAGGCGAGGTCAACACGTCTACCACAATACCTACCACATCTTCCATCCCACATCGCAGGCGAGGTCAACACGTCTACCACAATCCTACCACATCTTCCATCCCACATCGCAGGCGAGGTCAACACGTCTACCACAGTCCTACCACATCTTCCATCCCACATCGCAGGCGAGGTCAACACGTTCATATGGTAAACACCCGACCCTACCACATTTATACTAGTAGTACATATCGGGGACTAAAAATAATTTCACTATATTGACCTTCAATGATTTATTCTCTAGAGTCTAAAACAGACAGTTGATAAATCCGTTTAATCTAATAACGATATTTCAATCAAAATTTTCATCTGACTCCAATTTCGATAAGGCGGAAATAACGTCTTTTAACACACGACAATTTGTCATTGATGAAAGTAGAATCTGACAAAAGTAGACTCAAATATGTGTTGACACTATGTTTGCTAGCATAATGTCTAGACTACTTTCACACATTCTTATATCATCTGACCGAATTCCAGCTTAATGCAGATCGTCATTCACCATTAAGTGTGAGGTGGTGTAGACATAATTAAAACAACAACTTCACGTGATGGACTGTATTTCAAATAAACTCGAGGCAATTTGTGTCTAGTTGTTGATCAAGGTGATATATTGGCTACAGAAAACAAAGTAAATATAAGACTGACAACAGGTAATGAACAAAATTTTCCAAAGTATATGACAAAGATATCCAATAAATATGCCACAATTACATTTTGACTGCGATAAGCCTACGGCGCCAGCAGCCTACTTTCCGTGCGGCCTCCTTGAGGAGACAGCCAATCGGTTTGTGGTCCGAAGTCTCCACGTTTTTTGTTTAGATCAGGTGAGCTTTTAGGATCGATGAATGTCCGGTGTCCGTCCACATTCAGATTGTTTACACTCTAGCATTCACAACTCATAATAAATCTTTACCAAACTTAATCACCACAATATCTCGGCCGAGTTCAAGTATTGGTGAAATCGAAATATACTGATGGTGAAAAGTTTAGCTAGTTTTTTACGCGTTTACTTTAGCCATTTACATTCAAGAAATGAAAACGTTTTTGTCATCACTGACTAGTTTGTGTACACAAAACACCTGAAAAAGCGAAAATGACGTGCGGCATGTGCACAGTTACACCGACATTATTAAGTGTATAGATAACCATACTATCACATTGCTCCTATAGAAAAAGGAAAGAAATTTCATAAAATCTACCATGGGACGTCGACCTGGAATGACTTTAGGAGAACGTCAAAGAGCCTCAGGTATGCCCATGGCTGGTATGTCAGCAAGGGACGTCGCTCGACTTTTCAATAGACACGAGTTAACAATTAGTTGCCTGAGGAACAGACTTCAGCGAACGGGGGACCGACCCAGATCAGGCAGGCCGCGTAAAGCAACGCCGCGAGAAGACCATCTTATAACGGCGTCTTTGGGTTCGAACTCATCGCCACTGGACACGCAGACAATGGAGCGATGTTCTGTTCACAGACGAGTTACGGTTCAACGTGTCATTTGCTGATGGTAGGATACGTGTTTGGGGGAGAAGGGGTGAAAGGTTGGCCCCGGATAACGTCGTCCAACGAGACCGCTACGGTGGTGGCAGTGCTATGGTTTGGGCCGGAATATACCATGATGGAAAAACTGATCTCATCACCGTGACTGACAATTGGACTGCGTACTGTGACGAAATCATCCGGCCTGTTGCTGTACCATTTATGCAACAATGTAACGTTGAAATTTTCCAACAAGACAATGCCCGCCCACACACTGCATGGCACATTCAGAATATTTTACGCATCAACAATGTACATGTGCTACAGTGACCAGCACGATCGCCAGGTATCTCGCCTATTGAGCACTTGTGGGACCATTTAGGTCGCAAGGTGAGAAAGTCATGACGTCAATGACGTACGTGACATTGAACGTGCACTTCAACATGAGTGGGCCAGAATCCCTCTGCGGGTCATTAGAAAGCTCATTCGTAGCATGAGACGGCGATGCAATGCAATTTTGGCTGCCAATGGTGGACACACCAAGTACTGAAATTTGCCTGATTTATTACGTCTGACCCCTATGTCCTTTAGGGATAGAATACACTTACGCAGCAAGTCTATGGAATAAAATTGATACGTATCAGCTGCAATATAAATGAACAATTAACATTTGAATTCAGTTTTAAGATTTGTTTCACCCTTTTACCCCAGGGATAATACATTTCCGAATTTGCTAAACTTTTTTTCCATCAGTATAAGACTTGAAAAGTTATGGGCCCTTGACTTTGAAAATTTGCAATATTTAGCTTGTTTATAATCTAGCATCTTCATTTCTTCAACAATCCTAATTATATTTTTAGTGAATGTGATTGACCTGAAGGTCTTGAACAGGTTTTATTACGGACGAAATCGGACTAGAACTTCAAGAGTTATGGGCCCTTGGCTTCGCAAATTTCCTATATTTCAGCTTGTTTACACTCTAGCGCTTCATTTCTTCACCAATCCTTATCATATTTTCAGTGATAGGTGTAGTTGTTCTCAGGTGAGCGATATAGGGCCCTCTTGTGTTTTTTTTGCCTTTATTCACAGGATACCCTATATTTGGAGGTGTTCGCTTTCAAAGGTTTGACTATATATGACAATATTGCTAAATTTGAACATAATTATTAAATGTGTATTTGAAAGCCCAACCCGCCACCTTAACCGAAACGGACTAAAATCAAGACCAGAGCAATCATGACCAAAGACAGAATGATTTTACAAATTCAAAGATACATGTTAATTATATTGTATTATGTTTCTTTCATAAAAATTCGTATTGAATTTATCTTTGAATTCTGATCTGTCATCCATAGTCTACAACCATTGTAGGAAACAGTTGGTATCAGTTTACGAGGACACAGCATCTCACATCATTACACTTTAGATGCTCTGTAACGATGGGAAGTTAAAATCATCTAACATTTATGGTACATTAATGCAGTAAAGGACACGATTTAATCGTAGCATGCCAAACTCTGTTTTATCCCATTAGAAGATTTACCCTTGTACTAGCGACATTAATTTCTCGTCAATCTATCAAAAACGTGAAAAATGTACATTCTTTGAATTCCTATCGACTGTTGTATGCTTTAGTATTGAATTATTAATCTAATTACTGCATTTAACAATAAATTTAATTGTTAAATGCACTATGTGCTTATACTTAGATATGAAATTGATGATTATGTTCTGTTTGGTACTGAATTATTTCTGACATGATGTTTTTTACATCAACAATGTGAATGTAGTTTTGTTTCGGTTCATGTTTAAATTCCATCACAGACAGAGCGATTAAAACCTTTAATATCATTCCTACAATAGATAGATTGCTTTCAAGTATAGCATGAGTATATGTCAATGTAATGAATAATGTAATGAGAATAGTGATGAAGTAATATTTCAAATACACAGCATGGAAGATGATGCAAACTTGTAGCAAACCGTAATAATTCTTGTTTTTGACTAGATCAGCCAGGGTGTCAATGATAACGCTGTAAATTTGGTGGTATAATCAAATTTGAATTAGATATTACGCTGAATCTACAAATGTATTAGATATCATTACTTAATTGACGAATTTTCCACAACACCTTTAGATAAGCATTCCACGAGGGTCTGTATCATTAACACAATCTAAATCCAAGTGTTAATTACATAATTACTTTCCGGGTTTGTTTCATGTTGCAGTAATACATATATAGTTTAATTGTTCTGTGGTGTGGAATGTTAATAAATCATACACCATAACAACTGTTGTAGTGAATGTTTTGTTTTTTAACCATATGCCAACAATGTTCATTAACAATGGTATTTACCAGATTTATTTTTTCCACCGAGAGTAGCATTTCTGAAATGATTAGAAATACTACCAAACTTAATTCTATACGGTGAGATTTTATGCTTTAAAGGTCGTCTTAAAATGATGACGCCACTGAGACTTGTACATGGAACCGAAATTGTGCTGAGAATATTTTTTATGAAATAATATGTTTCTGGAAGACGTTAAATCATTACCACTGAATATAGAAATCCCTTGTGGTATATTCAATAAGTTTTGTTGCATCTATCATGGGGCTTTTATACGATCCTACAAGGTCAATTAAACATAAGTTTGTACGCGTCAGGATTTCGAATTCAGATATCGCTGCTAACAACACAGAGAAGTTATATTAAAAATTGTTTTGTCTAAAATATAAGAATGTTTCTCAATTATATCACGTATAAGAATGCAATATTTCCTAATATAAAAGACTGATCTACAACCCTTGTGTATTATTTGACTACTGATCGAACTCGTTTTGATGCGAAAATCACAACAGATATTTTCGTCACAATCTGGAAGTTTATTCATCATTTATCCTGTGCAAGTAGTGTTTTGTTTTCAGTGGATGATTTGGTCTTAATCTAAAGCGAAGCACTTTGTCAAGTCTTATTACCGAACCAAGCCTTTTTGTAGCAACTGGTCGATTCCAGAAGTTGGGACAGAAAGTGGTCTTTACAAATTTTAAATAGGTAAGAGGATCGGATGAATTGAACTATAGAAATAAGATATGTAAAATAAGAGAATATATATAAGAAGGTGTCGATTCAATGATAGAAGTAAAAATTCCGCAGTAAAATTAAATGAAGGAAGCAAACTTTGTGTTTTATTCATTTTCTTGTTATCTGCTTACATATTATTTAGTCGTGTCTGTCCTCGTTTCTCAAATAAAGTTATGACAACTAATCCATCGAATTATATCATCATTGTCTGAATATAAATGTAAAAATCTCTTTTGAAAGGAGATGTCGATTTCTTGTTTTGTAAATCTTACGGCTAGACTGAATTTACACATAGGTCAATTGTTTATACCCTGCAACTCTGAAACAATCTAAAATGTGCCAATAACGCGTCTGTCAGACGAGACAATGACTGACAGGGCATAAAGTACTTATCTGTAGAAAGAATCATATTTATATTATTGAAAGACATAACTTTGCATATATTAAATTTATATTGCTTAGTTTCTGCACAATATTTTTGAGTTCCTTATCAAAAACCTATGACAACATTATCGTATCTATTACATGTTGAATGTATCTAGAAATCAATCCTTATGATGAAACAGGCCTGATGTACTTAACGAAATATGTCTGTAATTTTAAACACCTGTTAAGATTTATGAGAATAAGATTTGATTCAGTTTTAGATAGATACTTCAAGAATGTCTAGAGCTTATAATTCTAAAGTTATTGTATCTGTAGTATAATTATGTGTATTAACACAAGACTAGAAACTGAACATTTGTTCGGTGAAATGATATATAAAACAATAAGTCATTCAGATGGTAGACGTTTGTCCAGCTTTCATATCTCATTTCAATCCGCTTGTCTCCCATATGTCATAATAACATGTTGAAATGTCATCGTTTTTTTAATTCTCGAAAGTAGATTTCATTCGTTAGTTATTGTTAAAATCAATGTTACGAACTATCTCATTTCGCTGCATGATGCCTCCAAAAAGATGCTTCTCAAATATTCCAATTCTAAATTAACAAGCCTTACCAAACAAAGCCGTGTTATATTTCTTGATCACTGGCTTATGACTTCAAAAGATTAGTCAGTGAAGAAAACTAGATGTGTTCATGTTTGTACATTTTGGCTTCTTCTCTGCTCATTCAACAACTGGACAGTGACTTCATCATGTTTGCAAGATGGCAGAAGAAATGTGAAATACATTACTTGTGATTATAATGTTTAAGAACTGCATTGTAGGTTATACGTATTACAAAAACATTATTGCATATCGTTTTTATCCCCCCTTGGTCTGAAACAGTTCCTTCTTGGTGTACAGCACATTGTAATGACTTCTTTATCGCGTCTTTTTTACATATATGCATAAACAATGGTTCATTGTTAGCTCATTAGAGCACAAAGCGCTCATATGGTGAGCTATTGTGATCGCGTGTTGTCCATCGTCCGTGCGTGCGTCAGTGCGTTAAGAATTGCTTTAAACAACATCTCCTTCTAAAAGAGTCGACCAGTTTCGATGAAATTTTACAGGGATGTTCCTTGCATAAAGCTCTACCAAGTTGTTCAAACCATTTTTTTTATCTTCTTGTCCGAAACCACAGGGCCTAGAGCTTAGATATATATTTGGTGTGTAGCATTGTCTAGTGGACCTCTACCAAGTTTGTTCAAATTATGGCACTGAGGCCAAAATTGGCTCCGCACCGGGGGTAACTTGAAGTTAGAAAGGCTTATATAGGGAAATTTTAAAAGTCTTCTTGTCAAAAACTACAATGCCTAGATCTTAGATATTTAGTGTGTAGCATTGTCTACTGAACCTCTTCCAAGTTTATTTAAATTATAGCCCCAGGGTGAAATTTGACCCCGCCCGGGGGTTCACTTGATTTATATAGACTTATATGGGAAAAAATGAAAAACTTCTTGTCTGAAAACACATATGCTTACATAGAAAAATTACAAAAAAACATCTTGTCAGAAACCGCAAGGCCTAAAGCTTTGCTTTTATTTTGGCCCTCTGGTAAAAATTGGCCCCGCCCCCGGATCACTTCATTTTACATAGGCTCATCGTGTTTTTCTCTCAGGGTCTTTTTTGCTGGTCAGCGATATAGGGCCATCATGACCCTCTTGGTTAAATGAAATATCACTTAACATCAGCATAAAAGTTTCTATTTTCTGTTAAAAGCACATGAGAATTATCAATAAGAATCAACAAGTATTTTAAAACTGGCACAACATGATAAAATCAGTGGTCACAGACGTGAAATTTAGAAATGTTCTCCAAGAATACTTTTGGTCGTCTCTCACTTTTGCTCATTATCAACATAAAATGTCTTAGGATGACCAATGAAGCCTTCGGGATTGAATCCAGACAAGCATAGTCTCGGGAGAGTTGGTAACATTATTTGGTCGATAAAGTTATTTCAGGTTATGATGTATCCAAAATAATTGGATTTGGATCAGAGGTTATTAAATGGCTTATGTTTCCGAAAATGACATAATTTACATGATTAAATTTCGCCTGCACAATGTTTTACATCTGATGAAAGTTTTCAAGCCCGGCTTGATTTCTAAGTGTTTCAAATATGTTCAGAGAAGTTCATCACGATGATTCAATTAGTACAAACATCATAACGAGTAAGTGTTCGTATCATGGTACCTTACTCTATTTTTATAAAACCCTTGTTTACTTAGGCTACTAGACATTGACTTATACCTAATGTTGTTAGGTGATACTTTCGTTTGTTCCTAGGTGTTGCTTCATAGAGACTCTAGAGACTAGATCGGAATTTAAATTAAATTCATGCGCTTGTGTTTTGTGGGAATTATTTTAGCGGTCTTCTGGGAAAACACAAAATTCAGCAAACAGCTGATAAGAACATGTAAAATATTGGCCTGCTCGTATAAACGATGATAAAAGGTTTCAATGTATCAATATCCAAGATGCCATCACATCATTACAGCATATTACAATGCTCTGTAATATTTAACGTTTGAAGAAGAATAACACAATTAGAAAATTGGAGCAAAGTATAATACAATTATAAAAATGAAATCAACTACTTATCTTGTAAATCATAAAATACTGCAAGTACAAGTGTAATTGTGTTGAAATAACGATGACTAATAGCATTTGGAACATATACTTGACCTAATGGACTTTAGAATGAAATATAATCACATTATCATTCACATCGGGCTCTCGCTAAATTCACGTTCTAAAAAATGACACAAAGCGTGTATAAACTTAATGTAAAGCGGATGGTGCGTAAAAGATTGTATTTCAGAGACGTATGCGAAACGTTTTTGACGAGCGAAACATTGTCAAGATTGTATTGGAGGATTATTGACCTAATCAATGCAGTCTTTGGTCAGAACTGGTCGACGGATGCACTCAAAATGGTATATTTACTGTAACGAATGTTTCATATTTAGTACTTAGAAGTTGTGACATTATTCTACTAATCGATAATAACGAATACGTTTTGAGTTGTGTTATATAAATAGCAGGGATTCCGGATCAGAACAGACACATAAGAAAAACAGTAACCCTCGAACACGTACTATGTACCGATTGTGTGGCCTGAAGGTGTGAATTACACGATCGAACGAGCACCAAACCAACATTAAGTGTACTTAAGGTTGATATAATGATTCCGTCGATACAGGACATATCTGACGTCATTATTCAGCTTAAGGTTAGATGGTGCATACACAAAATGTTTCTCTCAGAACTGAATATTGCACCATAAGTCATCCTCTCACTTCTGTGTAATCTACTCATCAATGGTCCAGGATATATTCTCGTCTGTCTGACGGATGGACAGGAATGTAATTTGAGAAATATTTCAAAACATTGGACAGCAGAAAAAAGACAAAAAGGCAAGGATAATTTAAAATATACCATTCATGCAGTAGGCTCCTTATAAAAATGTCATAAGTGTGTAATATCAAGAACAGAATCAGCAATATGTATGGAATTATGAATTAATATTTTACACGTTCAAGAACTGCATTTCATTGTCTCAGATGGTATTTACAATTTAATTTACACACTGACCACCACGCACTGACCATGTAGTAAGACACATATGTTGTGTATATCTCAGTATTAATGTGTGTATTAGAGGTCAAAATAACCCCTTGTCTGCCATAGAGAGTCACGTCTTCAACATCTCACTTGGACTTGTTTTGTTAATTTCAGTTTAAATCATTATTTTGAAGGAAAAAAACACATTATCATGACTAATACAGGACAGTAATGCAGATCTGAATATACAACGTGTGTACATATATCGTGTCGTTGACTATGAGAGAGCATCTGAGAATATGACAAATATGTACACAATGTCATGTTAATTGTTTCACCTCATAGACCACTTTTGTATTCCCTCAATGGCCAATGAGTGAATCTGAAAATCTTCGTAGTGTGGGAAACATGTAGTTTATTCCAGTACGCATGTTTTTTATCTTAATATAATATTTGTAGATTTACAAGCTTCATTTATATATCAGCGTGTTCATTGATCGATGCATATCTTACGAAGATATTCAAACACAATGCCGAATCAAAGCACAAAAAACAATACCCAATAGGTTGTCAAACAATTCAGTGTCTTGGGACGAGGAATCTGGATTATCGTCTATTCTTGCTTTCAACATATTTGCCCTTATTCCTATAAGACAAACCGATATATGTTCATAATATTTCTGATAATATTTTGAATGTCGTGTCACATAAATCTTAGGATACCTGCTCCTAAACCCGACATGCTGAAAATACACATCTGAGTATATTGAATTTCTTAAACATATAAACCTTCTCCTTAAGAATAAACGAACAGTGTAAAAGTTCTTCATTACACTAGAAGAAGTAAAAAAAACAAGATCTTGACATAAAACGTTAGATACCCAATCTATGCACATCGATTGCCTTCCATCTGTTTGTTTGTTGGCTGTTTGTTGGCTGACAAACATACGTTCTCATGTTCTGTAGATTTTCATCTGGCTTTCCAATTGATTAAGGAAGTCTATGAGACACTTGTATGATATACCTATCTTGGCCACCTGGCCACCAACCCAGCTGAAATACAGCTGATGAAAGAGCAACCTCCTAATACTACTACTGAAAGATTTGGATATTTTATTCGACCAATGATCCTTTGTGAAAGAAGATTATTAACATTTGAAAACGTAAACTCATACATTCTAACCTCGTCTGTGTTAATTTGTCTACAGCCATTTCAAAAAAACAAAACATATTAGTATTGAGAGCTTTTTGAATGTTGTCCAATGATAAACTTGTCACAAAATTCCGTCTGCACTTACGTCAAATGACAAAATATATATAATTATGTCATGCAATATTCTGGTGAAGCGACATACAATGTATAGTGCTTTAATGTTTGCAGTCACAAATAGAATCATGATCTATCAGTCTGTGTCCTGCAAGAAGATTACATCGAAAATGGTCAAAATTGTTCCTTCATAAAAATTCAAGGTTTCGCTAAATTTAGCTAATAGTGCAGCTATATTTCTGAAATTTGACGCATGTTTTACGTGCTAAACACGTGTTTCATGATTAGCTATTTATCTAGCGTTTGCAAGAATTTATTGACATTGGAGTTAACGAGAATCCAACAACATTACCAAACAAGAGGGCCATGATGATGATAGCTCACCGGATAAAAAGACTCTTAGGGAAAATTATCATGAGCCTTTGTAAAATTAAGTGACCTAGGGGCGGGGCTAATTTTGTCCCTACGGCAATAATTTAAACAAACTAGGTAGATGTCCAACAGACAATGCTAAATACAAAATATGTAACCTCTTGGCCTTGAGGTTTTGAAAAAGATTTTTTGTTTTCCTATATAAGCCTATATAAAACATGTGAACCCCTGGGCGGGGCTAATTTTCACGGAGATTGGCTCAAATATTTACCATTTCTCTCGGTTCGAATTTCGCGTGGTTTATTCCTCAAAGTTTATAGCAAATAATTAATATAAATCCTATGCAACAGACAGTGAATTTATTTGAACATTAGATGCAACTGTTCTTCTAAATACATCGGTAAAAAATGACACGTACCTCCTTGTCCTTAACCCCTCAGCCATCTTGGATGAAGCACCGTTTCACGTACCAGACAATGTTTTCCATAACACATTAAACAGACCTATTAAAATCCTGTCTATACATTAAAATGTGCTTAATAATGGAGGGTATTGCATAGGTGCTACTGCATTTTGAAGAGTGATGTACAATATGCAATTATTTTGGTATTAATATATCTATAAAATGTTATATCGAGGATTCGAGGTACATTTGCTACCTAATCAGGTCACGTTTTTGGAGTAGATTTGAAAGTTATTTATTGGATGACGGAGTGTACTTGACCTAGTACTTTAAACATCAGTAGTGACCTAATATTGTAAACATCAGTAGTGTACTTGACCTATTACTTTAAACATCAGTAGTGTACTTGACCTATTACTTTAAACATCAGTAGTGTACTTGACCTATTACTGTAAACATCAGTAGTGTACTTGACCTATTACTGTAAACATCAGTAGTGTACTTGACCTATTACTGTAAACATCAGTAGTGTCTTTCCTCTGGGAATTAATCATGACCAGATAACTATTATAAGAAATCTTACTAGTTTATAGGGAACAGAAGTTGATACTTTTGCAGACATTTGACAGATGTGATAGTACGATGTATCAGTTAGTTCATGATGTGATCTAACAGTAAGTGATTGCAATGTACAGAGGCAATAACTACAAGAGATGTCCAAAAATAGTGTATAATTCGTTAAGATCCGTGTTTTGTTAGGTGTTATAATATTGTGATTTGGAATGTAGATTCAGTATTGTTTATCACGTATTTTGGTCGAATTTTGGACGTGTTTCGATTTTGTTATTTGAAGTGAACTGAACTACTGTTTTTGTATTTACCCTAAAAAGGATAGTTATGTCTGACAAAAGTTTATGTTTGGAAATTGTGTGACATATAATGTACACAGACTATATTTAAAGCTATTTTGGAACAATCCTCGTATATCTGATACTGTTACTGTCTAGTTTTCAACCCCCTATCCCACAAGAAAGTGTTTGTGCATTACAGACTGGGGATACAGTCATAAAGCAATATTTTAGCTTCAATATTTAGATTTTAACCCCCCCCCCCCCCCTTGGTTGTTAAATCGATTTGACTTTATTTTGAATAATTCAAATGCTATTTACTGCGTTTATCACTTAAGGTCAAACTATCTCAGACAAAATAGACATGTTGCTTTATGATGCAAACGACTCATTGTTACTTATTATTTTGGCAAATTTGTACTTAAAAATACCTAAAAAGTACTTCGCCCCAATTTGCACTCAATCATTCATACGTTGTCTTTGCGTGGTCGGCGATATCAGGGTTTAATCAGTGGTAGTCATGTGAAAATGATAATGTAACTCGATGACAGTTTCAACAACCATCAAAGGTTTTATCAAAGGGTAAAAATATAAATATCATGATTCATATTGAAGACTGACATGTAATAACAATGCAATTACTTGGAATGCATTTCAAAGCTCGATCATATAATACACTTATCTTTTTGATGTTAACACTTCTGTTTAATCATGGTAGTTTGTTACAATTATTCTAACTGTGCTCAAGATATAACCAGACGGAACTACGTCAAAAGACACGTGTCGTGTGAAGTAAAAGGCATAAAATAGTGTACGGCAAAACCTGACCAAAGAACAGAACGGTATTAAAACACAAATAGCTTTTTGCTAAATTAGCTTTTTAACGTTTTACAAGATGTTGCTAAAGAAAGGTATTATGTAAATATTGTTTTAGAGCAAATAAAATATATTTCTTACAGTTTTATTGTTCTGTATTACTAAATTCAAAAAGCTAATAGGCCTTTAAGGGAAACGATGAATACTGACTGGATATTTATTTGGTGAATTATAACAATAAAGTGTGTAAAATTGTTCAAAAGGTATCAGTTAATTACGGTAGATCTTTACCTGTTCATTGCATTAGTACTCCAAGACAAAGCAAGTCTCCTTATATCAAATGGAATAAAAGAGATGTTAGTTTTCATGTTAGATCACAGTGCGTTTCAATGTGACCATAATATGGTTGTGAAAAGGGCCTTCTAATGAAGCCTAAACAGATTATATAACTACGTCCATTGAACATTATTCTAAAATGAATCAGATCAAAGTTTCAATGTCTTCGAACCATACTTAATGAAATAATGATAATTCAAGTACAAATGTAGAACAAATATGTTACTTACTCATCAACCTCATCATAAAATACTGGTAGAAACTTAGGAAACACAAATACAAAATATTGCAATTGCAGTCAAACTAATAATCACACGTAAATAAACGCCAACATGTAGACAAAGACTGCTCATAATTATGTACTAAATGAATACAATGTGCATGGGGATTATTATCCTGTATGTAGAAACATTTGTTCACAGTCGTGGTGATAAAGCTAGGGTGTGTGTGTGTGTGTGTGTGTGTTGAAACTCTGTAATATCAATTGTGTAATCTCTCAATAAGCTGCGTATTTTACCAGTGATACACAAAGACTTGTATTGTCCTTATTGTTAACGACAATAAAACATCGCTTCGTCTGTTGTATGGTATGATTCAAGATGATACGTATTGCAGTATCTGCACTTAATTCATCAGGATAGATAAACCACTAGGGAGAAATTACACTGGTTGCCATTTGAATTATGACAGAATCACAAACAAAACTGTATTTCTCGCTGGTTGATCAAATTCTGCATTATTTCAAAACATTAGATGCTGCAGATATTGAATAAGATGTCCCTGAAGAGAGTACAAGTTTGTTTACTTAGAGAACAGACATAGCAATACTAGTGAACAATTCATGATGAGTTGATATTTTAACTTAAATGATATATCCCTTCACCAGACAAACATATGTACATTATAGTTTAAATATCGCTAACCTAGTAACAAACACAATACGTTTTTCTGCAAAAAGGACATGTTAGGTCAAATCTAGCATTGTAAGGTCTGTCAAAGTTACATTTTCAATGATTATCACAAGAGAGTAAATATTTGCTATTACAGTCAGACATGTAAACAAGGGCCATCTTTTGGGAAAGATAAAAAATATGGCCTTTATTCGGATGTTGTCGCAAACACAGTACATGTTTGACTCATATTCCTGCATCTATTTCTGAATTATTTTTCAAAGATATTGAATCAATACACCATTGATATGTTGATAAAAAAAAGAATGAGTCAAATTGTCACGGCATATGACGATGTTAATTATGGATGTTTACGACAGATAAGGACATTGAAATGGCTATTGTGATATTTTATCAAACCATTGATATTTCAGTGCAACTGAAGTCCATGCGTTTCATAAGTTAATTGAAATTACAATTAAAAATTCTTCAAAACGGCTCCACTTTCCTCCACAGATTCTAAAACAAAAATCTTTATTTCTGTCGATGACTGATGTGTTTGTTATGATTTGCATTAATGATAGCTCTGTTTGACATTTATATGGATTTACTTGTTGGTGCAATCCTTTACGAACTTATTAGTGCAAGTTAGGATGTGAATCTAGATACATTAACATTAACATCTTTTGTATCGACTGTGTCTTGATTGGATGTAAATTTGACGGCCCGTGATTAACGTTGAATTAACTGAACCTGACAAGCAGTCTGAAATATGACAGCCAACCAATAAGACCGTTTACTAAGACGAAGCAGGAAACATTTGACTCGACAATGGTGGCTGAGTGTTCGTTTTGTCTCATTGGTCCAGCTAGAAACACTTGTTAAATACTAATTGATTAATATTAACCTTTGAAAGCTGCAATATGTACCGTAAATCTTCAAAGCCAACAAAAGTTTTAGAAGTCGAATAACTGAATCGGTATCCTGATGGATATTTGATTTCTGGGGGTAAACTATTATTTTTATCATTTTCAAGATTTTTAAGCTAAATCAAAATACATTACAAAGTACTGCGGTAGAAAGGAAAATAGTAGCCATGACAACCAGGACATATCTAATATACTTATGTGACATACATGTATGTTACTGACGAATTCAATTGACATTTAAATTTAACTGTAAACCATTTCTACAAAAATCTAGCTTCATATTGAATTTATTCTCATCGAATAAATCTCATGAGATAAAAGTTCTGTATAATTTTCAATATCCTAAAAAAATAACAACACATCATTCCATACGTTTGTTATCAGAACTATTCTATACCGTATCTTTCAAAATCACGAATTGCTTGTATCGCCGTGTTGTTTATTCAACTTGTCAGGGGAACTCTACATTTTCACTTCCTCCATTTTATTCAATTCCTGATAAATTTCAAATAAGTTTATCTATACCTGATATGCTATTTGTACACCAACGTGTTTTTGAATCTGTCGGAATACAATGTCGAGAAGCTTGTTAATAGAAATTTGAAAGCAACATAAATTCAATAGCCTGGTATTATTGAAGATTCTTCAAATACATTCTGTGAAGTCCATCACGATGATTCAATTAACACGAACATCACCTGGAGTATCTGCTCATATCATGGTACATTATTTTATTTTTTACAAAACTCTTGTTTACTTTGCCTATATTTTTACTGAGTCTGAATTCATGTGCTTGAGTTTGGTGGGAATTAAGTAAGCGGTCTTCATGGGAAAGACAGATATCAGCAAACAGTTGATAAGGGCAAGTAAAATATTGACCTTCACGTATAAACGATGATAAAGGTTATCAATGCATAGATATCCAAGATAGCGTCGCATCATAACAGACTATTACAATACTCTGTGTGTGATATTTAACGTTTGAAGAAGAATTTTAACACTTTTTATAAATGTGAGCAAAGAATGATATAAAGATAAAATCAATTACATTTGTACTTGTCTGGTAAATTGTAAAATACTGCTAGTAGAGATGTAATTGTGTTGGCAATCGTAGACTAATAACATTTGGAATGTATGCTTGACCCAATGGACATTATACTGAAATATTCCTATTTGCGAACACCCCAATCCCGTTGTGTCCTCATTAACTTCACGTTCTAAAATTACACGAACGTGTACAAAGTAAGGTGCGTAAAAGTCATATTGAAAAAAACCGTATATATATTTATAAACAGCAGGTATTCCTGGGTAAGAAAAGTGCCTAAAAATAAACAGTTATTGTAACACTTTAGCACGTGTAAAGTATTAATCACATGACTCGAAGAAGTGAACTACGCAGTCAACATATCTCAAACGAACACCAAACCAACAATATGTGAGCTTATGGTTGATGTAATGGTTATATGGATATCAATTTCAATTGTGTAAATGAAAACTGGGTCTAGATAACTATATTTCATTGAGCATCTTCAAACATTCAAATCATCACTGCCTGACAAGGTCAACGCTTTTCACTTATAAATACAAATAAATACAAACGTTTCGCAAATACGTCTAGATGTAGATTTTGAGAGTAATCATGTATAATGATATGTAAATGGCAGAGCAAAAACTTCAAATAGAATTTTCTACAAGCATTCTACATTATAAGCAATTTAGAGATGTTATTGTAGATACGAGTTCTGTACTATGTATAGACGGTATTTATTGAAGTCGGTGAACATTTCAGAGTCAGACACAACATTATGCTTACGTTGATGTTATCACATCTTGTTTTAACTTTTAGATCATTTTTACGATACGTTTGTAACTATTAAAATTTGATTCGATATCTCATTCTGTATAATTCAATTTCACATATACTTGCCAAGAACTATTGGCTAGCACGCAGTTGACTTCCATGTGGAATTGATACTAGACATCAGATAGTTAATAAAATCAATATGAAAAGAATTACCATCTTATGACAAAATGGATGTCGATTGAATTAATGATATGATTAGTTCTCTTTATGACGGGTTCCAAATATGTTATCTCGTATAAGTAAATATCGTATGCGAGTTATTGACCAAATGCTCAAAGGATACAATGCTAAATGTCAGTTTTATTACATTTTGACCACTGAACACATGCTCTCAATTTAAGTATAATCGAATTGATCCTACTATTAAACCCATGAATCTATTCAACGTCATTCCTTATTCGAACTTGTAAGAGTAATTACAGATGATTATTATATTAAGTACTTTCTACTTGTCCTGCAACATAAAGTATTATTGGTATGTAATAAACATATGCCAATGTGTCTGGTTACTGACACAGAACGTATCTGATGTCATTATTCAACTTGAAGTTAGATGGTACATACACAACCTTTCGGAAATGAATATTTCACCATAAGTCACCCTCGCACTTCTGATGTGTAATCTAATTGCCAATGGTCCAAGGTACATTTTCGTCTGTCTGAGCAGGACAGTAATATGAGAAATAATTCGAAACAATGGACAACAGAAATAAAACGAAAAGGCAAGGATAGTTAACAATATAACATTAATGTTGTAAGAACCGTACAAAATATATGGCATGACTGTGTCATGTCAAGAACATAATCGGGTAATGTGTTTGTAATTAAGAATTAATTTTTATGCGATTAAAAATTACATTACATTTTCTCATATAGTAATATTACACATTGATTTTTACACTGGTCACCATGCACAGACCGTTATGCAAATTGATTGTTGTTTAATTGATAAATGCACATCGTTAAGTCTGATATGAGTCTTCGGGTATGTATAAGAGGATGTCAATAAACCGTGTCTTCCTCAGATAGTCATATCTTTAACACCTCACTTTAGACTTACGAATGTGCTCAGGGTGAGCTTTTGTGATCGCCCTGCGTCCATCGTTCGTCGTGAAGTGGCGTCCATGTTTACTTAAAACAACATCTCCTCCTACACCGCTATGCCGATTGCAACCAAACTTTGCTGGAATGATCCTTGGGTGGTTGTTCAAAAAATTAGATTTCATTAAAAACTCTGGTTGCTATGGCAACAAATAGAAAAAACTTTAAAAATCTTCTTGTCCGAAACCACAGGGCCTAGAGCTGAGATATTTGGTATGTAGCATTGTTTAATGGAACTCTACAAAGTTTGTTCAAATTATTCCCCCGGGGTCAAAATTGGCTCCGCCCCGGGGGTAACTTGATTTTACATAGACTTATATAGGAAATTTAAAAAATCTTCTTGTCAAAAACTACAATGCCTAGAGTTAAGATATTTGGCATATAGCATTGTCTAGTGGACCTCTACCCAGTTTGTTCAAATTATTGCCCTAGGGTCAAAATTGGCCCCACCCCGGGGGTCACTTGATTTATATAGACTTATATAGGAAAATTTAAAAAATCTTCTTCTCCGAAACCGCAAGGCCTAGAGCTTAGATATTTTGTATGTGGCATTGTCTAGTGGACCTCTACCAAGTTTGTTCAAATTTTTGCCCTAGGGTCAAAATTGGCCCCGCCCCGGGGGTCACTTGATTTATATAGACTTATATGGGAAAATTTAAAAAATCTCCGAAACTGCAAGGCCTAGAGCTTAGATATTTTGTATGTGGCATTGTCTAGTAGACCTCTAACAAGTTTGTTCAAATTATGGCCCCGGGGTCGAAATTGGCCCTGCCCTGGGGTTTATTCTATTTTATATGGGCAAATTTAAAAAATCTTCTTCTCCGAAACCACAAGGCCTAGAGCTAAGATATTTGGAATCTAGCTTTGTCTAATGGACCTCTTTTAAATCTGTTCATATAATGGCCATGGGATAAAAAACGGCCCAGATGGGTCACTTGATCTTACTTGGACTCGTATAGAAAACTTTAACAATGTTCATCTCCAAATGACCTTTTCTCCTGGTGAGCATTTATAGGGCCATCATGGCCCTCTTGTTGATTTTATGTTAAGTCCTTATCTAAAGCAAAGCAAGAAAGCACACTATCAGGACAATATAAATCTACAACGGGTATACGCAAATCATGCCGTTGACTTGGAGAGGGCACCGGAGAAGACATTTACTGATCAGTTTGCAGACCCTTATTCGATTTTGTTTTTGTATTGTTCTGCTTTGTGCTTACAAGTTGTGTGTTTGTTGTAAGCTACGATGGTAAGTTTGGAAATGTATATATGGAAATGTGAATTATTCTACCTGATAGACCACCTGTATATTCTCTAAATGACCAAGGAGTGAATTTGAGGATCATGTATGAAAAACATGTTGTTTATGCTGCTACACATGTTTATGATCATATATTTGTGGTGTTACAGGCTTTGGTTTTACAAGCTTCATTTATGCATCAGCATGTTCATTGATCGAAGTATGCACATCTTTTGCAGATATTGTAAGCACAATGCAGAATCACAAAAAGAAATATCTATAAAAATTGGATCAGTGTCTTTGGATGAGGAACATGGATTATCGTCTACTAGTATTCTTGCTGTGAATATGTTTACCATTATTCCTATAAGATGTGTTTATAATCCTTCTGATACATGGTATTTTGAATGCGGTTTCACACAGGACGCATGCTCATAAATCTTACATACATAATGACAGTACAAATATCACATCTGAGTGCAGTCAAACATGTGAACAAAGGCTACGCTTGGGAAAGACAAAGTGAGGACTTTATTGAAAGGTGGTCCTTGTTCGGAGGTCATTTAGTTCTAAATAATCGATGGCGGTTATAAAAACAATGGTCTTTTATCACAAGATGGTCTTAATGGCCGCCAACACAGCTTTTACAATATTTCATCATACAAATAAACCTGCTCCTAAAGAAGAAATAAACAGTGTAAAATATGAAGGTTTTTCATCACTGTACAAGTAGAAGTTACTAAACTACATCGAATGTCTTCAACCTATATGTTTGTTGGTCGACGAACATATGTTTTACCATTTTCTGCAGATTTTCGTCAGACTTTGCTGTTGATTAAGGAAGTATGTAATGCACTTGGATGTTAAGCCTCTCCTCACCAATAACCCCTTGACGTTTCAATGATCAACAATTCTTCATATGTGCAACTGAAATATCACTGATGAAAGGGACCCCCACCAAGCTTTGTAAAACAAATATCCGACCACTGACCTTCTGAGAAAGTAGATTATCAACATTTGAAAAACATAAATTCATACATTCTATTCTCGTCTGTGTTAATTTGTCTACAACCATTTCCAAAAACATATTAGTATTGAGAGCTTTTAGATTGTTATCCAATGATAAACTTGTCACAAAAATCAGTCTGCACTTACGTCAAATGACAAAATATATAAACTTGTGTTATGCAATATTCTGGTCATGTGACAAATAGTGCTTTAATCAAATCGAGAACGATAATCTAACAGTATGTCAACATTCACTATTATAAATGATCAAGATTACATCTATAAAGATCAAGTTGTTTCCTTCAAAAGGTCAAGATCACATCTGTCCATTTAGCTATCGGTTGAGCTACATTTCTATTTTTACGCATGTGTTTACGTGTTAAACACGTATTTTTATGACTATTGTTCTATCTAACGTTTGCCAGAAAGTTGAATTTCTGAAAACGATTCATTGACATTGGAATTAATTGGAATTCCACAGCATTATTTGTAAAATAGTAAAACTGATATTTCAAGATTGTCTGCATTTATTTCCATGGAAGCTATTGCATTGGTGCTACTGAATTTTGAAAAGTGATTTACGATTTATATATCGTTTGATGATTAATATATCAGTCGCATGTTTCGTCGTTGTACATCGGCTTCCTAACCTGGTAATGTTTTCGAAGATTTAAAAGTTATTTATTGTTACAGTTATTTTGATGCGTTGTTTGTATTAAGGAACATTTTTTTATCAAAACTACCTACCCATGAAACCGAACATTGACAAATTCTTTTAGACGATAGGAAATGAATAGTCCGTACATACGAGTGTACTTGACCTAGTACTGTAAACATCAGTAGTGTACTTGACCTAGTACTAAAAACATCAGTAAGGTCTTTCTTCTGGAAATTAATCATGACCAAGCAACCACTATAAGAAATCTTACTATCTACTAACTAAAAGGAACAAAGTTTATTGTTTTGCAGACATTTGCAAGATGTGATATTGCTATATATGAGTTAGTTCATGCTGTGATTTAACAGTAAGTGTTTGCAATGTACAGAGGCATCTACGAGGGATGTCCTAAAATAACGTATAATTTGTTAAGATCAGTATCTTGTGAGGCGTCATAATGTTGTAATTTAAAACGTAGATTCAGTATTGTTCTTTAAGTATTTGGGTCGATTGGTTGGTCGTGTAAAATTGTCCGTCTTTAAAGGTAGAACTCAACCAGTTGTTTTTGTACATTTTTAGCTCACCTGGCACAGAGTGACAAGGTGAGTTTTTAGGATCGAGCTATGTCCGTCGTCAGTCGTCCGTCGTCAACAATTTCTTTAAACAACATATTCTCCTAAACCACTGGATCAATTTCAACAAAACTTCACAGGTGTGCTCCTTGCTTGAAGTTCTACCACCGTAGTTCAAATAATTTCATTCCATGCAGAACTCTGGTTGCCATAGCAACCGGAATGATTTTTTAAAAACTCTTTAAAAATTCTTCTTGTCAAAATCCAGAGGACCTAGAGCTTTGATATTTGGTGTGTAGCATTGCCTCGTTGACCTCTACTAAGTTTGTTCAAATTATTGCCCTAGGGTAAAAATTGGCCCTGCCCCGGGGGTCACTTGATTTATATAGAAACATTGAAAAAAATCTTCTCGTTCAAAACCACAAGGCCTAGAGCTTCAATATTTTGTATGTAGCATTTGCTAGTGGACCTCTACCAAGTTTGTTCAAATTATTTCCCTAGGGTCGATATTGACGCCGCCCCGGTGCCATTTGATTTATGTAGACTTATATATCAAAATTTTAAAAAATCTTCTTGTCCAAAACCATGAGGCCTTGGGCTTAGATATTTTGGATGTTGCATTTTCTTGTGGATCTCTTCCAAGTTTGTTCAAATCATGGCCCCCCATGGTCAATATTGGCCCGGTCCTGGGGGTCAGTTGATTGCAACCACTACTGAACAGTTGTGGTAGATAACTCTTTACCATGTCAAATAACTTTCCTTGGTTTAATTATCCCTTAGTGTTGCAGCAATGCTCAGGTGAGCGATATAGGCCCTCCTGTTACATATAGTATTGTCTGACAAAAGTTTATTTTTCTAAACTGTGTGACGTACAATGCACACAGACTATATTTATACGCTAGTTTTCGGACAACACACGTATGTCTGATTCACATACTTCAGATATTGTTCCTATCTAGTTTCCAACACCTTTTCCCACAAGAACTTTAAGATAATTTGTGCATCACAGACATGGAATGAACTCGGATAAAAATAATTTTAGTTACAATATCTAGAACATCAACATAACTTGGACGTTAAATCAAGCGGACTTTCATTTTGAGGAACTTAACGATTATCTACTGCAATGAATTGGAGTTATTATCTAAGAGAAAAGAGATATTTTGCTGTATGACGTAATCGATGCAATGTTATTCTTCTGGCAATTTTGTATGTACTTATGGATACATATAAAGTACTTTGTTTCAGTTTGAATTTGAAAGAGCGGCGATGCCATTTTCTAAACAGTGGTGCTCATATGACGATGGTAATGATGCTCATAGATGGTTTTGAAATGGTACAAACATGTAAATCATGATTCATACAGAAGACTACACAAAACTGTGTGCTGACAAATGACAACAATACAATTAATTGGAATATATTTCAAAGCTCGATCATTTAAAACACTTTTCTGTTTGATATTAACACGTCTGTTTAATATTAGTACTTTGTTTCAAACTCTCTTCCTGTGTTTCTTTCTGTAACGACATTTTTTTCTATCTTCAATGCGTCATGAGACCTTGTCAAACTGAACTACGTGAAAGGACGCGTTTTGTGTGGAATACAAAACACATTATATTGCACATCAAAACCTGACCAGAACGGTTTTAAAGGTAGAGATGAATGTTTACCGGATGTTTAATTGCAGAATTATATAAATAAAATTGTTTTAAAAAATCAGTTATTTTCTATTGGTTTTTACCTGTATGCGTACATCAAGATGAATCTGTATGTATTATACTGAATCTGACCAAGTTATAATATCTGCGACCATCTCTTGCTTCTTAAGGTAGAAATGGTTATTCAAGAACTAGGAGTAAATGTTTAAAAAGGTACTAACTTATAAATAATAATAAGTATGTACACATCAACTTCATTATAAAAAGTACTTCTACAAATATAAGAAGCAAAGAAAACTCATGGAGTCAAACTAATAATCATACGTAAATAAACGCCAACATGTAAACAAAGACTGCTCATAAGTACTAAATGAACGCAATGTGCATGGGGATTATTATCCTGTATGTAGAAACATTTGTTCCCAATCCTGGTGTCGATAAAGCTAGGGTGTGTGTGTGTGTTGGAACTCTGTAATATCAATTGTGTAATCTCTCAATAAGCTGCGTATTTTACCAGTGATACACAAAGACTTGTATTGTCCTTATTGTTAACGACAATGAAACATCGCTTCATCTGTTGTATGGTACGATTCAAGATGATACTTATTGCAGTATCTGCACTTAATTCATCAGCATAGATAAACCACTAGGGAGAAATTACACTGGTTGCCATTTGAATTATGACAGAATCACAAACAAAACTGTATTTCTCGCTGGTTGATCAAATTCTGCATTATTTCAAAACATTAGATGCTGCAGATATTGAATAAGAGGTCCCTGAAGTGGGTACAAGTTTGTTTACTTAGAGAACTGACATAGCAATACTAGTGCACAATTCATGATTAGTTGATATTTTAACTTAAATGAAATTTTCCGTCACCAGAAATATTGTTTATCGCTAACCTAGTAACAAACACAATGTATTTCCATGACTTTTTTCGGGTGTGACCGCAAATACAGGCTTGACTCTGTATTCCTGTTTCTATTTCTGATTTATATTTGAAAGATATTAATCAATACAGTTTTGATATGTTTATACAAAAAATCATTAATCATATTGTCACGGCATTTGACGATGTTAATTATAGATTGCCATTTTTACGACAGGTAGGAAATTGAAATGCAAGTGGCTATTGTGATTTCTTATTAAACCGTTAATGTCTGAGTGCTTTTGCATTCCATGCATTTCATAAGTTAATTGAAATTACAATTAAAAATTCTTTAATACGGTTTCACTTCCCTTTTACAGAAACAAGAATCTTTATTTCTGTTGATAACCAATGTTTGTAATGACTTGCAATAATAATATTGTATTTTTTTTCTTGATGCAATTCTGTTTAAACTTACCAAAAGCAGGTGATTTGAGATTCAGCAACGATTCGCTAAGCACCAACATATTTTTATTCCGCCGGTAGTAAATGGTATATAAATAAATCTTTCATAAAAGCTCGCACCCTGGCTCACCCACCCATCGTTTCTTTCATTTGAAGCACATTACATTATTTCATTTTAACATATTTCCACTTCAACCTGTACTCATTTTTTTCTAATATATTTCCTCGATGGAACAGAACAGAACATACCACGATACAAATCTTCCTGATCTGTTATCAATGATTTAAACATTAAATTTAAGCTACAAAACTGCACCGATACAAAAAAGATATCACACAGACAGGAGCTTGTAGCGAGATAAATTTCTTTTTGATGCATTTTGGTATCAGATTTTTTTCTTTTTAATGTTTGTGTAATTTAAGATATTATTCTTATAACATTCTTATGCATGTTTTGTCGACACCTGTCAATATGATGTTTGTTGACATGTATGTTTATTTGTAACACACAATTATCACTAAAATGTGACATAAATCAAGTTTGTGTTAGTACGAAACGTACATTGGAGTACATATGTAACATGTTCAGAAGATTTTATTAAATAGTTATTACAGGTTTTACCAGCTATGTGAGGATAAATTAAAATAGTGTATAATTGGAATTTTGTCATTATTTAACATTATTAATTCCATATTGTTAAGTTTATGATCAACTTGTTCATATTATGAATGTAGTGTTTGTGTTATTTCCACCTTTTCTATCATCTTCAAGATTTTAAAACTAAATTAAGATACATTTCACGGAGAACTGAGGTCCGGAAACAGTGATCATAACCACCAGGACATATTCATTATTCGTGTGTGATATATATTTCCGATGAGGCTAAAAGTAAAAATAAGTTTGTTTGGAGTGCTCCTACCTATTCACGAAAATCCTAGCAAATACACGAAGATGAATTTTTGGGGCATTTTTTTTTTGCTTTTGTTTTAGTAAAGAAATCCCAACCTACCTACCCAGTGCTAAAATTCTTGGTCGGAGCACTTCAAACAAACTTTTTTATTTTCAGCCTGAATTCATTTGGTATTTACATTTAACTGTAAACCATTTTTGCCACAAACCTTCAAGTTGAATTCTCATAGAATAAATCTCCTGAGATTAAAAGTTCTGTATAATTTTAATGTTCAGTATCCTAAAATTGACAATACACAGTATCATACGATTACCAGAACTATTCTAGGCCGTATTTTCAAAAAGTTAGAATTGCTTGTATCTTCATTTGTTATTTATTCAACTTACCAGCGAAACTCTGTTTTCACATTTTCGATTACATTCACTTTACTGATAATTTGAATTTCAAATATTGTTATCTATACTTATGACATAATATGTTATTTGTATACTAACGTATTTTATTAATCTGATGGAACACAGACGATGTCGAGAAACTTGTTCAGTTATATAAATTCACGTACACACTGTGCCAACATGGCCGGCTGTAACATACACATGTATACTTATAAGATATCTCACAAATTGTAGCATTGTCATGACACGTAGTTTCAATCAAACAAAGTAAAATGTTACAATCATCATAAATGTATCGTCATAAAACATTATATTCTGTCTGATCTTTTTACTATATCCATATAAATATAGATGATTAAAGCCTTTCAAGGAAAAAAGCATACTAAACATTCCACCATTACCTAAGGTACTAACCTCTCCAAATCTACCAAATCAAAGCCAAACAAACACATAGGTTTATACAAACAACTAAAATAGCAGTCTACAGGGGTATCGCATTGGAATGGTTTAAAGTGAAGCCGCGGTGGGGGCAAGTTTTGAGGGCCCGACCTTACGGTATGAGTTGTGCATTATATTTATATAAGAAAGTAGGCAGTTGCTTACGTAAGATATGAGAGTCTGGTACTGGTTCTTCCCAGGAATGATGAACTGTCCGCCTCATATGACTCTGGCTGTTGAAAAGGGACGTACAACTCAAATAAACAAACAAACAAAGCAGGCGGCCAGGAAATTCCTCTAGAAAGGAAAACAATCCGCAGATGTTTCCAACAGTAACATTAAAACTGTAATAAAAGGAACCTCAGCCAGGTAGGATTCATTTAATGTAAGAAACTCCAAGAAACACTTGGAAACTTGTCAGATTTTTTGTAGCTTTCTGATGGATCATTGATTGCTTATTAGCGTTCATTCAGATCAATTATATGTCAATGTGGCAATGCATTTTACAATTATATTATCATAAAGTGGCTTTATCCCTTATCGTTTTAAATGCGTTTCGAATAGATAACCGCATCCACTTTTATTGATGAGTTTACTATGAATATTTCTGGAAGTGTATAAGACCCTCAACTTACATCAAATGAAGCGTTGGGAAGCAGATGATAAACTGTCATTAGATAAACGTCTAAAATGTCATTGAAAATTAAATTCAACTAGAGGGGGGTTATATTTTCTGTTGTACGAAATATAAATTTAATTCTAAAACAATAAATCATGGTTTGTATTTCATTGACGTGTCAGTTCCTTGGTTATATGATCAGTGTGCAGTTAATCGATAGATTTGGTCTGTGAATCTTTTAGGATCTGACGACTCTGAACGTATTTATTGGAAATGGTGCATGTATTTGGACATGAATAGTGGCCGAGGTATTCGCCTAAAGCACACACTCGTGTATGACTCATTGTTACAATCCGTCTTAATGATTCAAGTACTGGTTACGTTGTGCACGCATTTATATGCTGTACATGTATTTGTAAAAATTAGTATACCCCCACTACCATTGGTAGGGGGGGGGGGGGCTATATCGGAGTCACTTTATCGGTCGGTCTGTCCCACGCTGTATCTTCTCTATAGATTGAAGAATTTTTGGTCAAGGTCACACTTGGAGATCAAAAGTAAAAAAATGGCACTAAATTAGCTTGTACGGGCCATAACTATGTCATTCATTGTGAGATTTTAAAATCACTTGGTACATTTGTTCACCATCATGGGGCGGTGTGTCATGCGAAAGAATTACGTCAATATCTCCAAGGTCAAGGTCACACTTTGAGTTCAAAAGTAAAAAAATGGCACTAAATTAGCTTGTACGGGCCATAACTATGTCATTCATTGTGAGATTTTAAAATCACTTGGTACATTTGTTCACCATCATGGGGCGGTGTGTCATGCGAAAGAATTACGTCAATATCTCCTAGGTCAAGGTCACACTTGAATATCAATTCTCAAAAATGGCCATAAATTAGCTTGTCTTTTAGTTATCTATGGTGGGATTTTAAATTAGCTAATCACCATCATTATGATAATAAACAATCACACGTATTATCGCACGGACAACTAATATGTGACAAGGCGGAATGTGGGGGTATTTTAATTCACTTTGTGGCAGTTCTAGTTTGAATTGTTTCGTTTAGAAAAATCTTCAGATATCCATGCATCGTCCAATCTTTGTCTACTCGTATTTCCGTATATTCGGTGTCTATTTTAATCTATATTTGTCTTCTATTTCATATTTATTAAAACACCAGAGTTCTGGACAACCTTACCAACTTCCTTTAGTCCCCTACTGTAAGGAATGGACTTTTTTTCATTATCCCCTGCAATAGAAGGGAAGGCCATGTTATGCTGAGTCGCACCTTTTATTAATCCTTTTGAAAAAAGCTCCACTGGGTAGCTCGTTTTATGAGTGGTGATACACATTAACCAAAAGGACGATATAAAGGACTACAACGAAAACCAGTTACTTGACTGAGAAACTTTTGGTCAAAATGTTGTGAAGCTTACAGTCTCATTGTCGTTCATTCATCAGTACGTCAGCTGAGTGGCAACCTAAATGGTTCGTCAGCATGGAAGAAGCAGACAGACATTCGTACTCACAATACCAATTTTGTCAGGTTATCGCTTTGATCTTGTTGATAATATTTACCAACAATACAATTCTTATCCCAAGAATACATCTTTTAACACAATAATGACTCAAACTCAAAATATCTCATTATTTGGTCCTGTACAGACAGACAGACAGCCGGTTTGTAAGCTAGACAAACATAAAATCCCATCACTATATTGCTATTGCAATGTAAACGCATATTTTATCGTCTTGTGTTTTCTTCTATACAATGAATTTATCATCATTAGAATTTTAATTAATTTTATCATGCATCGGATAATTGGGGATCTTTATCCTAAAGTTCAGGCAACAATTACCCAGAATACGGCTTCTTATTTAGTACGAGAGCTATATTCGGCGAATAGAGCTGACAGGGGAGATGATATGTTAAGAATGTGACAATGTTGACTCATACCAATACGAAAACATATACTAGAGGATGTTTCTTTTTGTACGACGACTGGACTAATATGTTTTGTGTCGTTACTATTTCTGGTAAAAGTTGTAAAGGAACTTTTGTTGTGCATAGTGACATTGAACTCTTTGTGTGGCTGTTTACTCGCTTCTTATCAATTGTAAGAACTTCCGAGACAGTTATTCCACTAGAATTGGTATCAGCGGAAGTTTTAGAATTTTAACACATCAATATATTGGAAAGGCGATCCAATGTATTCAGAACGTTATCCCACACATTCTATACCAGACTTGTTTCTGTCTATAATTAAAACTCCGTCTTTCTGAGTTTCCGGTGAGATTTGATAGTTTTTGGTATTTCAGATTACATTGGTCTTCAAACAAACGTCCAAAAATGTCATTATTGTGCAGTTTTGTTTACTCATAAAATAGTTTAAACTCCTCAAGTCTAGGAAAAAATACCTTTCTGTTTGTTTCTGTCTCGTAAAATCGAAGAGCTATACAAAAAATCATGCTATGAAAGAAATGGTAATGAGTTCTTTTTAAGACTCAGCAGTTAGATTTCTAGTTGCTAATACAGTGTAATTTGTGCATATCTTCCCACAAAATGTAACAAGAAACGCACTGGCCCGTTCTGTGTGTTAACTTTAAGAAGATAACATTGATGACATGTTTATAGTTGTATTGACAACATTTCATATACTTTTACACGTCACAGCTTCATTTTTTTATTTTATTCAGGCACTTGCGGTGTTAAGTATGCGGCTTATCTCATAATATGCCAAATATATATTTTAGATCAATTTTAGACAGGAAAAGACTTGTGCAGGGAGGTGTTCACAGCTACACAGGTCTATAATGATGTTTATAATACAAGTTGCTCTAGTGGTGGTGAAATTAGTCAAATTTCCTTAAGGATTTTGTGTCTAATCATGATACTCATTAAGAGAAGCGAGTGTGATACAGGTGTGCATGGAATAGTTTAATGGTACCAATGGTCCGTGGATAATGTATCAATATAACAGCAGACTGGTGTAATGGTTATGGACTAGGTCAATTATCTGAAGGTAAAAACGCTCAACATTTAATGTGAATACAGTGAAGAGCTTTCTTAAGTATGTATTCGTACTTAAAATACAATGTAACCAGGTAGGAATATCTTCTGGTTTGTAATTCAAAAGACAGGTGATTAAGACATTAATTGGCGTTTGATTAAGTATGTTTTCATTTCTTGTAGATAATTAAATTGTCACTTATCAAGGCGGTAACATTCATTTCGTATTCTCAATGCACAGTGAATGTGGAATGACAGATATTGTATTGGATTATAAACAAATTCACAAACAGGTAAGACTAATATTATTCTAACGCATAGAAAAGATCTATGAATAAATTCACAATGTAAATACTTATTCCTTTTTCTCATTTACTGAGTAGATAACGTCTGAGAACCTGGTGAGTCCTGAATGAGAAAAGCAAATAATTCACTCGACTTTCAAGTATTGAGCAAAGAACGTCAACATGAAACTTGCTTTTATGTATTTAAAACTCACTATACCATGCTATTCTTAATTTCGCTACATTATCTTGAGTGGGTGAAGCATACATAAATATTTGATAAAAGCTTCGTCTTTAATATGTAGATTATAGTTTAATTGAATTATTGAGTTTCATACAGTAAACAAAAATAAACAGCAGACTTTAGCCCAGCTTTTCAAACAAAATTAGTGTGTGTACACATTTGAAAAAAAAATGAGAAGATCCGTGACCTCTTTGCAGAAATGGGACTTATGCAGTGTAAAAGACTATTATTTTATCAATAAGTGGGTACTAACGGCATTATTAATATCATTATACATTTGTATGTGATATATCCTGTTTTTTTTTTATACTAATGATTATATTTAGTTGTAAAAAAACTCTCTATGTCAGCCACACTATTGTGATTGACATGGCATTCTTATGTTATATACTGATATGTTTGATCGTTGGTTTATGTGCAAACTTCTTGTAGGTTATTTTAAGCTGTGTTTTCAATTATCTATCATTGCCATTCCTCATACGTATATTCTGAATAAATATTATTACTGTATGACATTCTGATAGAATCCTTTACTCACAGGTGGTCGCCCTTACATGTTTCACTGTAGCTTGATTAGCGTTTGTTTCATGTCCAGTATGAACAGGTTCATAATTATTCAGCATTCTTCAAGTACCTCATACTTCCTCATTATGGACTTTAACCCACTCTGTTCGTCTGTAGTTTATCCTTATCAATTTGATCAACATTTCATTCGGAACAAGTTTAATATCTCAGGTTCTGTAAATGTCATTGCATTTGTATTTATTAGAGTTATATTCTGACAGCACTCTGTCATAACCCATTTTCTAGATTATATTTATTTATTGTATCTTTTACAATAAAAATGTGTTTAATCATTTTTGTCGCGTTAGTTTCTCCGGGAACTTGTCATTATACGGTCTCTGTGTTAGATGCCCTTGGTACAGCGCACTCTAGATCGCCTCCTAAAACAGAGGTAGATTTCTATTCTATTCCGTTCTATTATCATCATGTTGGTTGATCCCTGGTACGGTATATGACTACTGTACATATCATGTTTAGTTGAATGCACATGTATATTGCATGAAACTACATGTATTTGTAAAGTTATGTATGAGGTCTGGCGATCTTCACAAATAACACACCCAGACACAACTGTCAGACATTTTAATTAACCAAGTATCATGGGGTCTTCTTTACATCAATTATACATCACAGAGTACCACGTGTAGCCTTCAGCTATTGTAAATTACAGCAGCTACGTCCCAAATCACATGTTAGTCTATACTCAATATGTGCTTTAAACTTTACTAAGCGACCACATCTGTACTACAACCATCTCATTCTAACCACCTGTTATTAACGATATTTCCTCCACATTTCAAACCTGATACAGAGACATATATACTCGAGAGACAAGTTTTAGTCAACGGTGAAATTTATATTTATTAAATCTTGAGATATTTTACTATTTTTGTTATCATGTGTAGATTGTTCCTCAAGTCTTAAATGCATCCTATTTGAAACATTAGTGATGCATATAATTAATGTTATCATAACGCACACTGAGTTTTTTCTATAGATCTCACAGGTGAGTATAAAACATGTTTTACTTATTCTACAGAACGTTTACCAGCTCCCTGGATGATATTAAGTGCACGTTCTACATTTGTTTACTTACGTTAAAACTGTAAAATTGAATGTACCACGTGTGTATAAAATGTACATTGAAAATAAATGATCAGTACCGAGTCTATAGTTGTAACATGAAGTATGAAATAATGCACTGTAACATGGAGTATGAAATAATGCACTGCCTAGAACGGGAATTTATCAAAAATAAGAAAATGGGATTTTAATTAGTCTCAAGTAGATGTAGTTAGACTTTTTGATAGCACTGCTCACATTTGAAGTAATCACACTGCTCCCCTGTAAGTCCAAAACAATCTACAGTTTCAAAAGTTGAAAATGTTTACGGTTTATCCATGAAATGAGACGGTAACGTCGTCCCCATATTTTCTAGCTAAGTTTTGTTCTGTCTTCCACCAATCATTAATAATCTACCATCACATAACCACGACATGTAAAAACAATGATATTCTTTTTGGTTATTAATGTCAAAGTGTATTCTACTTAAATTGCTGACTGGAAGTGCGAATATCTATTGAAATTGACACCGGAAACATCGAAAAATATTTGTTAGCTAGAAAGTTAGAGGAAGACGAAGAAATATAAAAACGTGTCGTTACCATCTCGGGGATTTCCCCGGCGGGAAGACAAATCCCATATAATGAGTCAGAACAGTTTATATTTTAGCTGTTTTCAACGGCCCATTCGACAGCTGTTGTCATTTAAGAGTCACCCAAGAGAGAGGTGGGAGTGAAGATTTTGTTCAGTAGTAGCTCGTTACCACTTGAGCCTGATCATCCCTTGGAACAGTTTAGTGAAGATGTTGTTAGACGTAATTCTTATTGTACATACATATTGAAGTTAAGCATATTGTATCATCAGCTATCCGCGTTCAGTGGATGTACGTTCTCTTCATGTCCTAAACTTGTACTTTATGGAGGTCTACAGTTACTGTATCAGTATTATATACACACAGATAGACTTTATCTAGTGATTGACACTGTGATGTTGCAGTTATCCAGTTTGATTTTCTGAAAATTAATTGTCCAAAATCCGTCTACGATGACTGTTTTTCTGTTGTAAAATTCACAAAAGACATCGTTTCGTTTGAAAGAGGAGTAAAAATTCGTCGGCGTGTTCTAATTTCAGAATGGGAAACTCATTATCAATGTTACTGTCAAGGAATTCCTCTTTGCTAGTTTATCACTCAAAATCAAATTCGAAAATTACAGATTAGTTCTGTCTCGGTTCCTTCTAGTTGTCGGATAAAGACATAAATATTACGTTAAGTACTCCAAACAAACGTCACAAAACTATGCAAGTTCGGCGTTAGAGATGATTTTAGATTAAACGCATGTAATGTGACGCGAACCAATAAAACAAAGACTTTAAGAAAAAATGATCGGCGTTCCGTTGTTGATAATACCATTTGATGAAAGTCTAGTTTCGCTTCAAGACCACGGTGGCATGAAATGCCTGTTGAAAATTTGTGACAGCATTACTTTACAAAATAATGAAGCATTGAAAAAAAACAAGTGTGTATGTTCAATGTACGATCATATTTACATGAATGTTCATACCAATCTATATGCATCAAAGCGTAATAATAGTTATTTAATATGATAAATCAATTAGTGGTGTACATATAATACGTTCAGTTATGTTCCCTTTTACAATAATATGTTTTAATTTATAACCGTTGTGGGAAAGTGTTCTTTTGATTTCGCTGAAATTGTTCATTGGCATAAAAAAGATGGTTGTAACAGACCTTTCTATCAGTGAAATATCGGCAAACAGGATCTCTACTTCCAAGATAATTAAATTATTAAAATCAAATCAACTCCACGATAATACATTGAACAGAAAGTCAATTTAGTCCAAGCTCTAGTAGTTTTCATTTATTTATAGTTTCTCTGGGATTTCCTCAATTTTTATCTTGTATTGTACATTCCACGAATCATGTGTTGGATCCTAATTGGAATTAGCAAATAAAACTATCATACACGTGATATTTAATCTTATCAAACAATATACAGGTCAAATTTGTACATGAAAACCTTCGTATGAATATAGTGAATAAAGTTCTATATTTGAATACTTTATTTAACTAACATTCTATATCAAACTCTGAAGAAATACCACCTGTACATTTAGATTGATAAACTCTGCCTGTACAAAGCCATTGGTGCACTGCAGCATGGAACGGGAACCAGTTTATTGTACATTTAGACCGAATGCTCTCCCTTCCTGATAAACCGACTGATTGTATACATTTTATATTATTATACCTCACGTGACTTATTTACTCTATAGTCTTATGTGACGTCAGAGGGTGACAATCCGTAATGTTACCCTCTGACATTACATTTCGGCCCGCTTGCCATAACGAAACTGCCCTCGCGCGCTCAAGCGATATTACCGGGTGTCGGGTTTTATTCAATCTCTGTCGTATCGAATTCTATCCTTGTCTAGACACTTTAGGCACTTAGTAGAATATAATTGTAGTTTGACATCCGGTTTTGCAGTTGACATTTTGACAGCAAAAGTAACTATGGTGTCAGAAAGAAGCTTCGTTTCAATTTCTATTATAGTTTTCGTTATATTTGTTAACATGTTTGTTGCATTTAGTGTCTTTCTTAATTATTGTTTTGTTCGGTATAATAAAATAAATATCACATCCCACATAGGGTGATAGAACGTAATGCTCACCCTTGACAAAGTAATGTCAACCTCGGCTAACGCCTCGGTCGACATTACTTGTCTCGGGTGAACATTACGTTCTATCACCCTATGTGGGATGTGATATTTATATAATGTGATATCAAGTCCAGTTTATATCATTGATGTCAGTATAGTTTTAGGTCAGCAATGTTATTGTATACATGGAAGATCCCATTTGCAAAAGTTTAGCTAATACCAATACTATTGTAATATACTGTGAAGCAATCTATGAAACATGATATATCACTGTCCTCAGTGGCGCAGATGGTAAAGCACAAGGTTCGAGAATCCTAACGACTTCTTTGGACATCGCATTTTATTTTTAACTTTTATTTCATTTTTAATAAAAAGTAGGAAAATATGTCTAAAATGTTTGTGTTTTTTTTAAATTTAAATTGTTCCGTTAAATTAATAAAAATATAATAACCTTACATGGGTAAGTTAGCATGTATCATTATTTTAATTGTGGAGTAATTACATAATAAGAAGAAACCGGTTTAGGTGTTCAGTATATGAAGTATTTGAAAGTATTACTTTGTATTCGCGATGTCGTACAATAAAATGTATAAATGGAATACAAAAAAAGAGAAATACACAAGAGAACAATTGCATTCTTTCTTCCCCATTTCTCTTTGGTAATATTCAGCGTGTAATATACATACATGTAACAAAAAACAAACATAATCAGTCAATAAATGAATTATGAAAAATATTTGTATATAGTAATTAAAAAAGAAAGTGCCATTGACAGAGTTCGAACCACCCACATGTGCTTCATTTTGTAAAATGTCATTTATGTACATGCAACCGTATTCAATACACCATGACTCTGGTTCACGTAAATGACACTTCCCTACGAATTTAAAATAATTTCGGCAATCAATTTACAGTGATTACCTTTACAATGGTATCGTCAAATATTCGACCTTGACTATAAGAAGACTGAACTATATTAGGTATATTATCAAAGTCTGTCATTTGTTTACCATCAACGAAGTAATGAAAAAGGTCGATGTTTCACAAAAATTTCATCATAATTATAATTTAATACTATGTAAATTACAGTCATTTTTTTCGTTATTAACAAAGATTTTGCTTTGTAGACATAAATTTGCTAAATAAGAATGTGTACACGTTCATTTCGGCCATCTTTGTATGTCAAGCCCGCACGGTTAGCTCAATGTTTAGAGCTTGTGAGTTCGAAATCGGCGAGGTTCACACTGTTCGTGACAAATTTGACTGAAAGTAATACATCCCATGTTAAACTGTCCTCACCTCTGAATTATGCTGGGTAACTTGGTAGTAGCTTGTGGATAGAATGTGGTTAGTACTGGTTAGGGCCTAAATAAAATCCCGGGAAGCCATGGTTAGGATAAGTGCCCGTCATGATATAACTAATGACGTTAAATCTGATGAAATAAATAAATAACTTTGTTTATAAAGCAAGCATGCAGTAAAATGGAAATGTCTGAAATGTTTTCTTTTACATGACACCCAGGTATATTTAGAGGAAGTGTGTATACAAGCAAGTAACACATTATATTTATGTTCTATCTATATTATAGGAGACGGGTGCTTGTTGAAGTGTCACGCACATAAGTGATATATTCTTACACGTGTCCTTCCATACATTAAAACCTCTCGTGATGCCGGAAGTTTAACCAATTAATTTGTCAACTATCTACAATAAGAATCACAATGCAAACAGTCAATCTTATGGCAAGAATTTCTGTGAATCAATATGGAAACTTAGACTCGTGCAATTCAATGATCAGGGTGTCATGATCGGGTGATGAAAGCAATTACTTTAAATCAACAAGGTTTATTATATCCCGCCAAAGACTGGGGGATATTGTTTTGGCGTTGACAGCCAGGCTGTTTGTCCGTCTGTCCGTTCGAACGTACATACCAGAGGTAGGTCGGGGGGTTAGGGTTAGCACAAAAAGACATTATGGGGTTACAGTACGTACAAACCACCGTTGTGGGGTTAAATTTTCTCTCAGTGGGATAATAAAATACTCTTGTGGGGCTGAAAAATAGTAAAGGAATATAGAAGGAAAAAACATACAGTAGCCCTCGTCCTTCTGTCCATCCGTCCGTCCGTCCGTCACACTTTTTGAAATTTGCAATAACTTTATAAGTTTTGAAGGTTTCTGTTTAGGTACAGTGTGATGAGTGAAAATATACTTATCAAGAACCAGAACTCTATCAAGTATTTTTACTAAATTATCCCCCTTCTCAACTTAGAAAAAAAATGTCACTTTCTCCGTAACTTACAATTACTTGAAAAGGTTACATTAAACCCAATGAAATTTGATATATTGGTAGAGCGTGATGACTGAAAGAGTACTGATCAAGAACCATAACTATATCATGAATTTAGACTAAATTATCCCCCTTTTTCAACTTAGAAAACATGTATTTTCTCTGTAACTTACAATTACTTGAAAAAAATTAAAGGGAACCCCATGAAACTTGATTTATTGGTAGAGCATTATGAGTCGAAGAGTAGTAACTAAGAACCATAACTCTATCATGCATTTTGACATATTTATCTTCTTTTGAATCTGCTTGTTATTCTTCAGTCATGATACCAAATCAGCTAAACTGTAGAAAGTTTCATATATTTAGATCCGGCATGTTCGATTTTTTAGTTTTGAAACCGAAACAGAAACTAGCGTACCTTTTTTATCAATTAATCGGAATAGTTCTGACCAAACCGTAAGTTTCATTTGTTCTGTTTTGCAAGTAAGAATGACTTCATTAAAGCATTACAAAAATCAATTTCACTTGCATAGATATCGTAAACTATTTATTTGAAAGAGAGTAATATCAATATACATAGTGCCGCTGAAATATCAGATAAGATTTTTAACATTTATGACCACAATGGAAATAAGGGGTCTCTCCCTTTTTGTGTCATCCTTGGTGTAGAAAGTTGTCGACATGGTTTTATCTAATATTAAGTTTTTTTATTATTTTGATTAAGATATTTGTTATTTCTATTTAATACAATACTTTTAGAGTTATTTACATGTTAATTCTTTATAGATACATACATTCATTTTATGTGGCAATCTCATGTCTGTGACATATGTACCATGTTTTATATGCCTTTTACATTGAAATAAATGATGATAATAATAATTGAAAGAAAGAATAATTTTGCCTACACTTTATACAATGATTTTATCTTGTTTTTCTTATGTTTATGAAATTCCACCACGCGACCATATCTCCTTAAATGTCTTTCAAAGTGAATACGATCGGCATATTTACTTATTTCAAACAATAATTAGAATAGGCAATGTATTTCATCACGAAATATAAATATTTGACCGACTCATAACGGTATACAATGTATAACCGAGTTTTAACCTTACGAAGAACGAGGCTTTATACGTTCCCTGATGTTCAATATGGTGTCCTGTTTTGGCATTAGCGTTTTAATTACATACACAAAATTTACGCGATATTCGAGTGTATGGTGAATCAAAGTACTGCAAGCACTCATGAGAACAGAACTTACAATTACTTGCTTTGCACTGCAACATGGAACTGGAACTAGTTTATGGCGGATGTAGAAAAATAGAGAACTTAATTCCGCATTTAAATTCATGCGCGCCGGGAAAATGAAAATGAATGTTGAAAACGGGAAATTACATCGGATATTCGCCATCGTACTTTCGACGTTTATAATAGTACTTGTATCTTTCAAATTTCCAATGATCGATTTCTCAAGAAGTACGATTCGATAAAAAACGCATTGGCCCACACAGGACACCATAGTTGATTACAAAGTGTTACGCACGTGTGTATACGACATTATGATATTTCTTAATATAGTTTCAATATTCACGATCTTACATTTAATCCTTATCAATTACAAATTAATTATGAATTAATATTTCAATTAAGGTCTTAATTACTCGTTAATTGGAATAATTATTTTGTATAACGATATTTTAATTGGATAATAATGTAATTTGTTTATTCATTGAAATGTAAACAAGTCAACAACTACACGTATTTATGTTTACACGTAATACCTTGACTTTTTTTATTGTGTCCTATATTCAAATTGTACATTCAATAAGTACACATAGGTAGATTTTCATTTATTCATGCCAGGAATAATTAGGGGGTCTTTTGAAATAAAAAAGTGTACGGATAAATATTCTACTTGTTTCATTTTCGGTTTGAATGAAAATAATGTAAAATTGTACGTACATGTATTAATACAAAATATACTTTTAATTTGGAAATTAAAAAATGCATGTTGCTGAAATCGATACCAGTCCGTAGATTCAAATTTATGGATAAATGTCTGTTACTACTAAAATCCATTTTGAGTTATCATGTCATGAACATGACCTAGGGGGGATCGATGATCTAGTAGTAGCACTTTGGACTACCAACCGAAAGGCCAGGGGTTGGAAGCTCGACTCCATCTTAGATATTTATAGGATTGTCTAAACCGGGTAAGATAAAGAACTTGAAAAATACTCACGAGTAAGAAGAGAGGAGATATAAATGCCCGGTTTTCTTGAATCTTCTCCCCCCCCCCCCCTCTCTCTCCCTCTCTCTCTCACTCTCTCTCTCTCCCCCTCTCTCTCCCTGTCTCCCTCTCTCTCTCCCTTTCTCTCACTAGTGCTCCTCTGAAATTACCTTAGCTGTCGAATAGGCCGTTGAACAAAATATAAACTTAACTTGGTGTTACAAACATGTCCATATACGGAAATGTATCAATATTTTACAATCAAGAACAAATAGATGTCCTTGAATTATGTTTTTCATGTTATTGAGGGTAAAGGTGAAGGTCACAGCAAACGATATATGATTCGTATACAGCTAATCATGCTTGAAAATTGTTTAGACAACAAAAGATTGACACAGGTGGATGTAATTAAACCCAGCAATAACCTTTGAATTGATTACATAAACCTTTAGCTTCAGTTCCATCTTCAGGTTTTTGTTGTCTTTAAAGAGCAATGGAACTACATTACTTTTGTTAATGGCTTTGCTTAAAAACTTTCAAACAACTTGGGAATGTTTTCATTTCGGAATCGGTATTTCCTAGTGTTTAATTTAGGCATTCCTACAGGAGAAGAAAACTTCTGTTTGGGAGAAATTTGTTAATTTCCCCCCGAATTCTGGCATTACATCACATACAAGAAAACATCGACACGACTTAACTGGGTAATGAAATAGCAAATGACAGTCTATAATTGAATCGTCTCGACTTAGCAGACAGATACGAGTTCTTGGTATAAAACGTTACGAGAATTCATTGACCATTTGACGTTTTTTTATTTGTGTATAAGACGATGTATTGTTTGTCTTTTATTGTCTCTTAAAGGCATTGTCTGAATAGGAAATAAGATAAAAAAACAAACAGTAACTGATCGTATCAGGAGAGTAACAACACTATACATGTACAACACAATATGGTAACGAAATACAATACACCAACACTATCAGGTTAGAGGGCATTTAAAGTCAACTTTTTATCTGAAAGATTGTTTTCTTATTCATATCCAGAAATCTCATTCATGCAATGATTTGTAATGTTTATGTTTCCAAAATTATTCTGTTTAATTCAATGCTATTTCCAGCATATTGTACATATGCATAAGCAAGTCTAACTTCTTCTAATCACGAATTCCTGTATTATATGACAAGAGCAACTTCAGGAGTACATACCTAATGTATCGTCCTGATGTGCAGTATGGACCGGTATGTCCATCGCTAGCAATGTTTTGTTCTCTCTAAATCAACACGACTAACTTTAGAACTAATTACACAATGAACATGTTCTATGTTAACCCATTGTCTTAAATAGGAATGTGTCTTATTCTAACTTTGTAAATACATTCATAGTCAATTTAAAAAAAAAGAAATTTTCGAAATGTCTCTATTTCCTCAAATCATTTCAGATCGTTTTTATTTTGTACTAAGATCTACTCTCTCAGCATTTTTGTACTAAGATCTACTTTTTAAGCTTTATATTGCACTAAGATCTACTCTTTAAGCTTTATATTGCACTAAGATCTACTCTTTAAGCTTTATGTTGCACTAAGATCTACTCTTTAAGCTTTTTTTTTACTATGATCTACTCTCTCAGTTTTATTTTGCACTAAGATCTAGTCTTTAAGCTTTATATTGCACTAAGATCTACTATTTAAGCTTTTTTTGTACTAAGATCTACTCTCTCGGCTTAATTTTGTACTATGATCTACTCTCTCAGCTTTATTTTGTACTAAGATCTACTCTCTCAGCATTATTTTGTACTAAGATCTACTCTTTAAGCTTTATGTTGTACTAAGATCTACTCTCTCGGCTTTATTTTGTACTAAGATCTACTCTCTCAGCTTTATTTTGTACTAAGATCTACTCTTTAAGCTTTATGTTGTACTAAGATCTACTCTCTCGGCTTTATTTTGTACTAAGATCTACTTTTTAAGCTTTATTTTGTTCTAAGATCTACTCTCTCGGCTTTATTTTGTACTAAGATCTACTTTTTAAGCTTTATTTTGTTCTAAGATCTACTCTCTCGGCTTTATTTTGTACTAAGATCTACTTTTTAAGCTTTATTTTCTTCTAAGGTCTGTCTACTCTCTCAGCTTTAAATGAGAATACTTCTAAGAATAAAAAACAAACGATTTCCGTTGGTGCAAAGGCTATTTTAACTTCCAAGAAATCGAAATAACTGATGAAATCTCGTTCTTGACGAGACTACAGGGACGTGGCTTATTTTAAGACATCATTATGTAAATTGATCGTCATGTGCATAAAATTTATCTTCACAGAGTTGTTACCGCTGAGAGAAGTGACGTCATGATGCTTTAGTAATTATTGTGTCATTGACTAAAACGCTGTATTTAGATCTGTACGGGCAATACGGAGACAATTTCCTTAAACACGATCGTTTTCCTGTAATTTTTCTAATAACATGTGGTGACAATAATCGATCGTCATTACAGAATTAACATTTTTGTCTACTGAAATCGATCCAGTATCTGTTTATAACGTGATATAATGGTATATACGTATAAATATCTGATATTACTATAAATGTCCGGTTCATGATTTATATCTTTGGGGGAGCTCCTTTATGAACTTATATTCTTGACTGACTTTAGAAAAACATTTACTTTATAGGAACTCCAATCACATGTTTAAAACATCTAAATTTCAAATTTATGACACGAGTACAAGTGTAACATATTTCTACATCTCAACTAAAGCCGCACGGAACGAAAGTCGTCATGTAATGAAATGTAATAGATGGTATCGGCATTGACATGTGCCGCCCAGAATCCAGTGATTTTAACATTTTAAGCATGCACCAGTTAAATAGACAACATGAAACTAGATTTACACACGCAAGCATGGCTCAAACTGAGTTGTATTAAACCATAATTGTTGGATCTAACAGACAACGTTGTTATTTGCAAGAAAATGCTTTGAACGTTGCTTTATAGTCGTACCGTTTTTGATACGCCAATAAATTCCAAAAGGAATATAACGTGAACTTCAAGTCGGCATGCTAGACGTCAGTAAGTGGACAGATGGAGGTGAAAGAGTTGTTAGGATTTATAGTCAATCTTAAAGCCATCTTATCAATCTTTAGTCACGATCTTCAATGTAACGGGATAATGGCATAGAGCATGATTTTTGATGGTAATTTAAATTATCAACGTTACTGCAATGGCATTCTCACGCCTCATGTAAATTCGAAAACAAGACCGATATATCTACAAATCCACAAGCCATACCTCTAGAGACATAGTGCAGCCTCACAAGTCACAGGATAATTATTTCATTGATGACTTGTCAGTCAAAAGTCCAAATTTAGACAGAATCGAACAGGTTTGGGAAAGTGTAAACAAACATGTAAGGCATCGTCCCACAGACCCGCGAACCTCAATGAATTCACCAAGTAGCAATTCAGGAATGGAACAATATTCCACATTTAGTTTCCTATCTCATCATAATCAAGTTCTTATAATAGTCGTGAACCATTTAACGTACCAGTACACCCACTTAGAGTCGATCAGAAGTTTCGGAAAGTTTGTCTGCATGTCTGACGAGATAAGTTAAATGTGGCGGTAAATAAACATGAATAATCATAATACTATATTTTGAAATAAAAACAAAACATCTAGTGTAGAGCTCCTTAATGAATCATGTATAATAATGTTGTTACAGAAGAACCAGGCATTAATACCCCTACTCTTTTTTCGAATAGATTCGCCTGGTAATTGATCGTGCCCGATGTAAAACGGTCATCTGCTTTAAAGTTGGGATGGGGACGCTGAAAATACGTCCCCGAAAGTTTGGAAGGCGGAGTCAAGATTCGAAGCTACTACCTTTCGTTCCCAGCGCGTTGTCACCGATCAACCTTAGTTACTTACTGCACAAACGTTGTTTTATCAAAATCATATTGTGTGTTAATGGGTAATTATTGTTTGGGCACGTTTCCAGGATGGTTGCTTTAGGAACAATACACAGTTTTACATAATTCATCATACAACATAAAAACGCTTGAATTCTAGAAGCGATAATTGGCAGTCCCCGGTGCGCGACGATCCCTTATTTAGCAATAACAGTTTTTCCCTCCTAAGTACCATGCCATTTTCAGTAAATCAATCAATTCCGTGTAAAGCTGATAAACAAACAAAAAAACTATGCAGAAATAGGTGGAAATTGATACAGAATATACTTAGATTCACAAAAGAATGAATACACGAAGCAATGCATCCTCTGTGGCGACTTTTACATGTTAACTATAACAGTAAGTGTCTCTATGTGGGAGACGAACCCACATCATTCAGTATACTAAAACACTTAGCCACTGTAGGCTATAAGTTTTTTCAAGACAGATTGTGTTTTTATTATTTTTGATCTTGAAAAATGGGTTCGCCTTCATAAATAAAACCAATTTTCAAGACAATTACTCACCTACTACATGTAGTATATGTTTTATATTCTCTCATCAGTTCTATAAAACTGTTGTTCTCATTGACAGATGGGTAGAAAAAACAACGATGTACACATGGAGAACCATACTTTGTATACATTTTTACGATTTAAATTATATTCATATAATATTTTTTTTTCTTATTCATTAGGCACTAAGGCCCATGTGAACAACATATTTACAAATATATATAAATACATACAATGTTACATGCAAAATACATAGGCGTACATGACAGTAGGTATATTTTAAATTAAAACTTGTAGCCATAATATGTTTATTTTATTGAATATTTATATTTTAGGCATTTATAATACTCATCAAAGAATCATTAAACATATACATTCATAATATTCATTGTAGTGTATTCATTGCTCGTCTCATTTTCATTCTTGGTTTCATTTTAGTCTATTATAAGATGAACACACTTCGTTCAATTAATCAGTGGTGTTCAAAGTTTAGTTTTGTATACACCTGCATTTTTAAAATGCCCTTTGCGGTTTTAAGTATTTTGTAGCAGATATGTTTATCTAGGGAACCTTGCCTTAGAATTTTGATACTTGATTTCATTTGAGTCTGTGGCTTATTACGTAATAAACAGCGGGGTTCTTTTAAGTCAAGCATCTAACGAAGAAATGACAATATAAAAATCTGAGGCACGGTTTCCTGCTTTATTCATTAGTTATTTTAAGGATCATTATTGTGAAAAATTCCTATATATAGAGTAGTTATCGTTGTTCAAAAAATTGTAAATTACTCGATATTGGTTTACAGAAGGCCAACCAAATATTATGTTTATTTCAAATCACTGGAAGTGGACTTTAATCCTATAATTATGGTTTAGTTTTTAAATCTATGAATTGGTGAAATTGATATCACCATTCATCCAATGCCGATGCATTAATGAGTGAGGCAAAAACAAGAGTTATAATTCTTTATTGGCCAAACTCAGTGCCGATTATGATGTCGCTCTTGAAATGAAATAGCATTAAAAGTCTTGTATGTCTTAGCAACACAGAAAAGCGTACGACACAAAACATAATGAACAGTCGGTCGGGCATTCGAGGAAAAATTATTAATTTTGCTGAACTAGTTACATACCTATTCGAAACACAGATTTGTCAACTGTCTGAGCAGGCATCTTTGTATAAACAAAGACTAAAACATTTAGACCCACAGTCAACTTATAGTCACAGAACTCGAATAAAAAGGAAAGTCTGTGCTAAGCTGCGATAGGAAGGTCTTATTGACTTTGTAGAAAGTTATTTGCGTTATTTGTTGCACGTGCTTATGACCAATTTCATTTAGCAAAAACTGCAAGTGGTACGTAGACAAAATGTTTGGCCATAAAAGACGTTTCCGGTAGTTCGCTACATTTTTCACATAGACATATTGGAAAAATTAAAACTGATCAATGCATGATCGTAGCATATGATAACAGATAACATTATAAGCGAACAATAATGGGGGGTCACTGATCTCGTTTTTGAGTTATCTGCCCGTGAATTTAAATTTTTGCTTATTTAGGTCATTTCGTTCAAATACTCGAGCAAAAAGTGACAACCCTGATAGACCTCTTGCTGATGCTCTGGTTATTGATGGCGCTTCTTGTGTAAATACATGAATTAATTAATACATTTGATGCTGCGAAAACGTTTGATGGCTACGTTACATATTATGTTTTGTGTCAATTCCTGGTTGCTGCTTTCTAACACACTCTCGGATAGAATGTGTTCGGTATATCTTCCTAATTTAAAAGCAATGGCAAGAACGGCTCGTTGATCAGGTATTAGTCTATTAGACAGATGTTAGTAATGGGTTCGAACAAAATTTCAACATAACTTTTTAAAGGTGGATAATGACAGAACGGAGTGAATGAAGTTGGTTAGAGTTTTAAGCACCCGATACTATATTTGCGATGAAAGACCAAGATGTGCTAAGTAACACTGAGCACTACATAACTATATTGACTCCATGTATTCATAAAGAAGCTGACACTAGGATATTTTGTATATGAAACACGCTGTCGATAACGGCTAGGAAAAGGTACATGGTGAGGGGTTCTGACACATACATTATAGTTCTTTCAATGTCTGTTTTCAAAGAAATCAATACTGGCACTATTTGAGTGGAGTTTGGTAATGCAAAAGACTTTTCCGGTGCATGAAATTGTCGAAACAATTTGGGAAAAGGTTAAACTTCTCCCATTTTTCACCGGATTTGAAACTGCGTCTGAAAGGACGAAAAGACTTGGAATGTAATGGATAAGGTCACATTGTTACTTCAATCTATTTAGGTATTTGGCGGCCATCTTGAATCGAGGCACTTGAAATTTGGCACACACGCTGGATCGTTTCTACATACCCATATCTTTCCCAACATGTGTGCAAATTTGGTGTTTGTATGACAATTTGCACTATCAATTGTTTTCGTTATTTACCCCGCTAAAATTTGATTAAACATATTAAATAGAGAATACATGGTTGGTGCCGGAGATGGAGAAGGTTTATCCGGCGAGTGAGAAAGTGTATCTTGGCGAGCTTTAGCGAACCGGATAAACCTTCTCCATCTCCGACACCAACCATGTATTCGATTTATCCTGCTATTCTCATTAAGTTTACTACAACACTACATTTTTTACTGAAATCCGTTCTTTTCCGCTAAATTATATGTGACGTGCACTGATGTATTTTCGTTTGTTACGTCACTTATGACGTCACACGGAGCTTTACATCCTTTAAAATGGAAACAACGCATTTAAAGGTTTAATAATTAATATTCAAAATAGCATTAATGCAGTTCACATATGACAACAAACTATAAAAATCTCTATTTTAGCTTTAACAGAGCGTGGGAATCTTAAAATGATTTGTATTTTAATCACGTGACGCACTGACGGGAGATAGATAAGTTCATCCTGCAGGGCTATCTCCTGCACCTAATGAGCGTGATAGCCGGATAAATGTCAATCGTAAGGCTTTTCAAGTGCCAGAATTAAAGTAAACATGTTTTGTGATACAAACACCAGCTTAAGTTAATATTAATGAAGGAACGCATCTTGTTTAGTTTTAATAACAAATTCTTTATCATTGAATTTCATAATAGTTGCAGGCATAATTTATTAAACAAAACCAGTTATAAACAGAATTATTTCCTGGTCACATAGAACGCTTACCGACATGCATAAAACCCGTGCCGGGAGCCGTCCTCATAAATATACGGCTCCCAATGTTGCAGCTGTATTCATTGAAAGAAGAAAAAAACAATTACAGACATAGCGGAAATTGTGCGCGTAAATCCGAAAAGTCATTGTATCCAACACCGTTTATATGTTCTGTTTGTGTTTTGTTGTTAACCGATATGCTTACAAAATTTAAATAAATGTATTTTCGGCGTGAGGAAAATACTTAGATAGTCATATGTCTTCATGTTACCGCGCATTGAAACAGTGCTTGTTATTTCTCCATTATTTCAATGAGGTAAAAATCGGATTTATTTGCGGCAGCTCAAACCTATTACTTTACACGTTCATGTTTTCTTAGATATATCAAGTGGTCTTACATTGATATATATTCCTTAAAGAGCACGATAGGTTAATTTGTGTAATGTAAAGTAGTTAAGGGGATGTATTACTGTTAAATGTCTGCGATATTCTCAGCGTTAGATCAGTCACAGCCCTAAGATTGTGTACAGGCGTAGATCACGCTATTAGTGCCAGCTTGATTTATATATGTAACCCGTGTAAATGTTCGATACAAAATTGCCTGTAATTAATAGGACTGTATAAACAAATACATGTACATGTATTGGATTTTTCAACAAAAATATTCCTTTTGTTGCATACCAGATGTGAAAGTCACTTTTTAAACGATAACAGTATTTAAGATGTAAGGAAAGATGCGTGGTCTGTAAATGTTGCGATTTTTGCTCACAAGATGTAAGGAAAGATGCGTGGTCTGTAAATGTTGCGATTTTGCTCACGTTTCAAACCCCTCGTCTGTATAGATAAATTAGTTTCGAAAAAAATCGGAGATCAAAAATTTAAGAAATTAGACATAAATGGATAGTTCAAAATCGTACTGCTTACGACTAGCTTTGATGTAATGAAAAATGCATCGTTCAGTTCGTACTGCAGTGTACAGTTCGAGTGTACAAAGATGTTAGACTTAACTGTTCATAGACTATGTATATAGATAACATTGTCAAAACGTCATCAAAATGTTATAAATACGTCATTGTATAATGATGATGCATTAGTAGCCTGTCTGCGGTGAGATAATGTAGCTGATGGTGGATGTACGTACAATACCGGTTACCAATATTTCAAGCGGCCTGGTTCCCATCTCGACTATAATTGTCAGTGGTGTATGATTTATTAAACCGGGAAACATCTAGTCTTATTTTTATTTTCGCTGCCTTTTAAATGGAAGGGAAAACGCGATGTTGCGGCATTGCGGACGTGTGACAACTAGTCTTAAATCATTCTGTATAATCCACGCGGGAAAGCAGATGAATACGTTCCCAAATAAATCGATGGTGAATTCGTAACCATGTCCAGGGTAGTAATTCTATTAGTGTACAATATCCTATAGATTAAACGTACACATTTACATTTTGGCATTTAAAGAATTGAATAAATGCCTTTGATTTTAGATAATAGCTAAACTAAATCGTCGTAATTTCATAATAAAAGTGTTAGTGCTAAAATATCTTATTCAAATTGGACACCCCGTGTAAAATATGTATTCATACTTCACGAACCATTGCAAAGCGCATTCATGTCGCCTCTCATATATATGTACACAGTAAGATATCGCTATCGCACCATTAAAACCTCATATACTAAAATAACAACAACAATTTGAAATGGCCTCAATATCGTAGTGATACTTTTCATTCTTAATGTTATTTCTTATGTTTTATCTCTTCCTTCAAATTAAGTAAATACCGCCTGTTTTTATGTAAAATGTAAATTATTTTCGTTAATGTGTTATGTTAAATCAACGATACCAACTGAGGACAATGTATTTTGAAATGTGTGTACAATCAAACTAAACTGGTTCCCTTTCATCAAGTCTGTACATGACCTTTGGCGTACTAAATCATGGGACGGAAACCAATTTACAGTCAAATGATTTAAATAAATTCCGTCAGAGGATGATAGAAATGTGACCAGGGTTCGAGGTTATAAAACGTTTTATCAGTCTCCGAACTCAGATCTTATATCTCGTGTTTTTTATATTTCTAAGTTAATTATGATCTGGTATCACGGATAAAACGTTTTATTTTAACATCGAACCCAGGCCCCAATGTTAAACACTTGAGATCAATATCCGAACTCAAATTCAATTCTATTAATAAAGTATTACGGTTGAAATATTAAAGCTGATTAAATGTAAATGCATCGCCAGATTAATTATGCTAAAAGGCAAACTTGTCAATAACATCATTATTGTATGATCATATTAATTAACTTAGAAACATTAAAAGACATCATATGAGATTCGAGCTTGGATACCGATCTCATGTTTTGTAACCTTGAGCGAGGATTGTTGTCACTAAAAACTGTATGTTAGCGTTTAATATTACAGGCTATTTATCATGGTATGAATTTTCAATTAAGAAATGTAATAAATTAATACAATAAAAATGTTTTTTGTTATACTTATTATTTTTCAAACGCAATAAAAGTCTCTGTAGCCAGTGTTATGTTAATTTTATATAAAAGTTGATATAATTTTAGATTAACATCTTTCGTTATAGTGTTGTCTGGTCTTGACCGGATAAATTATTTCAAAACAATTATTTTTATATCGTCTTTACTCTGCGGGAATGTTGAATTATTTAAATACGTTTTGTGTCTGATAGTTTCGTGTTTCATGCACTCCGCAAACATGTATAAGACACGCAGGCAGAAACATAGACACGCAGTGATATCAATTTCCTTAGAAAATATAAATTTACTTTGTTAAGTTTATTATATTTACATTAACATTACTCGTATAACATTCATTTGCATAATTTCACAATAATTAACTAAGTTTTGCTGACGCACGTGAAACCCGCCCGTTTTATACAAGCCCGCACGTGAAACATGCCCGTGGTATAAAAACTCGCACGTGAAATTTTCGCTTCTCGAAAAATTTGCTACTCTTTGTCATTTTGCGTTCTGGTGGAAGAAAATCATTGTAAAAACGTTTAAACATACAGTAGTCATGTATGAAGCATATCTCAATGGAGAAGCGCCCTCTCTTTTAATAAGCTGACTGACGATTTAATCCGGGGGTATGTTATTCAATCTTAAACCAATCAATCTAAGTTAATCTAAGCATTAATTGATCGTTAATTTTTAAAATAACAACATTGTTACAATTGATTTGTTTAATTAATCAAAATTTTGCTACTGTATAGTTGTATGTTTTTTTTTATTATTTTAGTAGTTATGTTGATGATGGTTTGGTCTAAAGATGTTTTTTTTTTATTTTCTATGTTGTGTTGGGATTTCGGGGATTCTGTGACACTCTTGTAGGTGGATTTGTTTTGATTAGAGATTCTGTATTCGTGTAATGTGTTCAATAATGGTCAATTTATGGCTGTGTTGTTTATTTATGGTCATCCGTTGTTTAACGGTCCATTTGACAGGATATAGTCATTTCAGAGCAACCCCAGATACCGGGGAGATAAGATACAGGAGAACCGGGCATTTATATTCCAACTTTTATTTCTAATAATTTTGATAACCTGGTTCTAAATCGTGTCGTGTTATCGTCGCCCCTTTTCCGTGTCATTATCTAAACGCAGTACTAGGTGGGTTCGGTTGTTGGGATGGGTAAATACTACTAGGATATTTGATATCCATTGTTGGATAACTTGATTCTGGTAATTATTATGTCGATGAAATAAAAGCTTATACATAGGACAAAGAAGCATAATTATGTATTACATGTACATATATATTGATAACGGAATGTTCAGACAAATGTACGTGTATTTACAATGTTACTTCAAGAAAACTTTGCCTCGTTTACAAAACTGAAAACAGACTACATGTCGTGGGGCGATAATGTGTGTTTGACCCTACGTGAACTTATTAAAGTGTAGCCAAGTGAATTTGTTATACATCATGATTAAATTCAACAAACTTGAAGAAAGATAGAGGTCGCCGTTTTATTACATATATATACTATTGCCATTATATTATATTAGAACAGGTCTGCGGCTTGTGAAATATATTTTTAAAGAATGCACAATTATTATATAATTAGGTCAGGGATATTTAACATGTGGTGTTCATGAACCCTATGTTAAGTGGCATTTACCACAAATTCGTTTTACTTAACTGTTACTCCGATGAAATAACATTGATTCATCTAATAATATAGTTGTTTAATACAATCCAATAGATAAGATGAACCATAAAATACCATTAAACTTTATGAGAGGCCATTCCGCTGAAAACTTAATCCACGAATTTTCTCTTTTATGCACATTCCCAAGAACTTTATTTATAGTCTTTAATGTTTTAATGTTATTACGTACATCAAATTCTAAAAGCACTTGCTATTTACATCTTATCCGTTCAAATAAAATAAAGACTACGTTTTGCTCTTACAAATCCTTGCTAAGAAATCCAATTTTGATAATAGAATTAAAAAATCCGCCAACGACTTCATGTTTAACAGGATGGTGTATATAATGTTCTATACGCCATTAAACTTAATTAATGTGTTGTTTTATCATCCGAATACATTCATGGTGGTTTGAACACCATCATTGTTGTATGAACACCATCATTACTGTAGTTGTTGTATGAACACCTTCATTGTTGTATGAACACCTTCATTGTTGTATGAACATCTTCATTGTTGTATGAACACCTTCATTGTTGTATGAACACCTTCATTGTTGTATGAACACCTTCATTGTTGTATGAACACCTTCATTGTTGTATGAACACCTTCATTGTCGTATGAACACCTTCATTGTCATATGAACACCTTCATTGTTGTATGAACACCTTCATTGTTGTATGAACACCTTCATTGTTGTATGAACATCATCATTGTTGTATGAACACCTTCATTGTTGTATGAACACCATCATTGTTGTATGAACATCATCATTGTTGTATGAACATCATCATTGTTGTATGAACATCATCATTGTTATATGAACACCATCATTGTTGTATGAACACCTTCATTGTTATATGAACACCATCATTGTTGTATGAACATCTTCATTGTTGTATGAACACCTTCATTGTTGTATGAACATCATCATTGTTGTATGAACACCTTCATTGTTGTATGAACACCATCATTGTTGTATGAACATCATCATTGTTGTATGAACACCTTCATTGTTGTATGAACACCATCATTGTTGTATGAACACCTTCATTGTTGTATGAACATCATCATTGTTGTATGAACACCTTCATTGTTGTATGAACACCATCATTGTTGTATGAACACCTTCATTGTTGTATGAACACCTTCATTGTTGTATGAACACCATCATTGTTGTATGAACACCTTCATTGTTGTATGAACACCTTCATTGTTGTATGGACATCATCATTGTTGTATGAACACCTTCATTGTTGTATGAACATCTTCATTGTTGTATGGACATCATCATTGTTGTATGAACACCTTCATTGTTGTATGAACATCATCATTGTTGTATGAACACGTTCATTGTTGTATGAACACCTTCATTGTTGTATGAACACCTTCATTGTTGTATGAACATCATCATTGTTGTATGAACACCTTCATTGTTGTATGAACATCATCATTGTTATATGGACATCATCATTGTTGTATGAACACCTTCATTGTTGTATGAACACCTTCATTGTTGTATGAACACCTTCATCGTTGTATGAACACCATCATTGTTGTATGGACACCTTCATTGTTGTATGAACATCTTCATTGTTGTATGAACATCATCATTGTTGTATGAACACCTTCATTGTTGTATGAACACCTTCATTGTTGTATGAACACCTTCATTGTTGTATGAACACCTTCATTGTTGTATGAACACCTTCATTGTTGTATGAACACCTTCATTGTTGTATGAACACCTTCATTGTTGTATGAACACCTTCATTGTTGTATGAACACCTTCATTGTTGTATGAACACCTTCATTGTTGTATGAACATCATCATTGTTGTATGAACACCTTCATTGTTGTATGAACATCATCATTGTTGTATGAACATCTTCATTGTTGTATGAACAACTTCATTGCGATATGAACGTATAGTTTGTTCCGTTTTATTTGCTTTTTCTGCAATAATTTCCATGGACGGAAGACCGGAAATGACTATGTACATTTCTCAAAACTTCTCAATTACTCGTCTAAGCGTGCCGTAAATAACATACATGGTTGTGTACGTAAATATCGCTTTCGAATTCTGTATACAAACGGTTATATAACAATATTGGATTCTCATTCTCTGTTGATTTTATTTGATTTGGGGAAAGCATATGACCCTAAGAATTTGTTATTTTTTCTGTGTGTATATAATTTTTCTTAATTAGCTGCGTTCTGATGTCTCGGACTAAATACAACAAATAATGGCAAACGACAGCTTGAATCCGATGGTCTGTTAAGTTTTCAAATTTCTTGATGAGTTAATTTGGTTATATAGAAGATCAGACAAACTTTTAATTTAGCTTCTTAGAATATTCACCACAGCAGACTTACTTGATTGTCGGATATTAAGATCCTGACAGCAGGTGGAAACGTTAGGCTTGTTGTTTTATATCGTCTGTTTGTTACGGGAATCAATTATATTTATTGCAACATGAGATCAGGAATAGTGTCTAAATTTAACATAATATAACGTCAGTAAGTTTACTATCAAAAGTAATAAATCCAATAAATAAGATTTCTCTTTCCGCTACAGGGTGATATTTATACTAAAGCGTTAATTATATTTTGCTTTGAGTTAAATTAGCAAACAGAAGTGTTGAAATTAAGCCTATAATATTTAGCTATTTATCTATTTGGTTGCAATCAATTTTACGATTGTTTTGATTATGAAATACACAAGTTTGTTGTTTACCGCGGTCATATTTAATGTTATTATACTTCACTCACGTTTCCAATGTAAAGTCGCCAATACCTGTCCAGGCAATAATTTTTAATAACACACTGTAATAACACAAGAGCAGAAATGAACAGTTCAAACATATTTTAGGTTATTAAATCATTTTCATTTATTTGACGAATTGTTCATAATAAAATTTGTTCTAGATTGTACATTCTACTTGAAAGTACTTTTAATTAAACCAAAACTTCATTTACTGAGTTTAAAGCGCTAGTAAAAGCTTGATAGTCTACGCAGTGTCATTGCTTATTAAAATGTTGTGACATCATAGTTTCTATAAAAAATTCGGTATAATAGAATAAATATCACATCTCTGAGAGGGCGTTATTAAAAACCGCCAGCCCTCGAAAAAGTAATGTTGACCGAGGCTGCTTTTTTCTCGCGCTGACCATTTTTAATAACGCCCTCTCAGAAATGTGATGTTTATATATTAGCGCTCATTTGTATTATGTTATAAGCAACTTATAGACTTTACTATCTATTAATATGCTAAGTATATTTAAAATGATGTAAGGGACTTTATCTGAAGGATAAGAACACATAATAACATCATGTTATTGCTTTATATACTTGTCTGTGTCGAGATGATGCAACTGACAGTGAATGTTTTTACCGGAAACCAATATTTCACCAACAGGCTGGTTCCCTTCTCCACTGTTATTGTCAATATTTGTATGATTTATTCATTAAAGACGTTTGCTACAGTTCGCTAAATTTTTCAGGCAGAATTAAACTTATCCAGATCTCTTTAAACTTTGCATGATCATAGCATATGATAACAGAAACATTTTAAGCGAAAACAATGGTGTCACTGATCTCGTTCTTGAGTTATCTGCCCTTGAATTTGAATTTTTGGTTTGTTTCAGGTGATTTCAAGGGCAGATAATTCAAAACAAAGGAAAGCAAGACCTTATTTATTTTACTTTTTATGTAGCCGACTTCTTTCTATTTCGTCGTGAAATATTTCATGAATTGGTTTGTTTATTTTTTCTATCTTTAACTAAACCAATGCCAATTTTCTTTAAGATGGCCCAATTTTGAAGAATTTTCAGCCTGTTAACTTCAACTAGAAAAGGGTAACATAAACCTTTAATGGAATTACATGAAAACAATTAACCAAAAGTAAAACATTGGTATTTGAGATTTATGTAGTAGCTATCTGCCCCTGAAATGACCTAAAATAAGCAAAAATATCAAATTCACGGGCAGATAACTCAAAAACGAGATCTCTTGATCAGTTTTCATTTTGCCTAGTATTTATATGTCTATGTGAAAAATACGGTGTTCCGTTTGGACAATCGTAACTGTTTATTTCAACCGTTACCCGCGATGCACGATGGTACGAAGGTGAAACCACCATGGTACGTATGATGGTGAAAACGCGATGGTACGATGGTGGAACCACTATGGTACGAAGGTGAAACCACCATGGTACGTATGATGGTGAAAACGCGATGGTTCGATGGTAAAACCACGATGGTACGAAGGTGAAACCACCATGGTACGTATGATGGTGAAAACGCGATGGTACGATGGTGGAACCACTATGGTACGATGGTGGAACCACGGTGGTACGATGGTGGAACCACTATGGTACGATGTTGGAACCTCTACGGTACGAAGGTGGAACCATGATGGTACGATGGTGAAAACGCAATGGTACGAAGGTGGAACCACGATGGTACGAAGGTGGAACCACGATGGTACGATGGTGGAACCATTATGGTACGATGGTGGAAACACGATGGTACGATGGTGGAACCACGATGGTACGATGATGGAACCACTATGGTACGATGGTGGAACCACGATTGTACGAAGATGGAACCACGGTGGTACGATGGTGGAACCACTATGGCACGATGGTGGAACCATGATGGTACGATGGTGGAACCACGATGGTACGAAGGTGGAGCCACGATGGTGAAAACGCAATGGTACGAAGGTGGAACCACGATGGTACGATGGTGAAAACGCATGGTACGAAGGTGGAACCACTATGGTACGATGGTGGAACCACTATGGTACGAAGGTGGAACCACGATGGTACGATTGTGGAACCACGGTGGTACGATGGTGGAACCACTATGGTACGATGGTGAAAACGCAATGGTACGAAGGTGGAACCACGATGGTACGATGGTGGAACCACGCTGGTACGATGGTGGAACCACGATGGTACGATGGTGAAACCACGATGGTACGATGGTGAAACCACCATGGTACGATGGTGGAACCACGATGGTACGATGGTGGAACCACGCTGGTACGATGGTGGAACCACGATGGTACGAAGGTGGAACCACTATGGTACGATGGTGGAACCACTATGGTACGATGGTGGAACCACGATGGTACGATGGTGAAAATGCGATGGTACGAAGGTGGAACCAATATGGTACGATGGTGGAACCACGATGGTAACATGGTGAAATCACGATATAATATCGTGTTGTCACCACCGTACCATCGTGCATCGGGGGTAAGGGTGAAATAAACAGTCCAAACGGAACACCGTAGAAAAATCACCAGGAGTCATACACTATACTATAGATAGAATATAGAAGGTAAGAATCTCTAATCAGTCTACAATTGTTTTCATACTACAGAAATCCTCACGGTACTGTAGGACCTGAGAGTTGGTCTATACTAAAACATCTGTCGCAATCAGCACATACTTCAAACTGAAAGATCTAATGAATTTCTATAACAACATTCTAACAGTGCCTTCAAGGTAGATATTTAATTGGAAATGTTACTTAGCTTTTAATTCCAGATGCATTGCGTGGTTTAATGTCAGACCTGTATCATATTGTTGTGCTTCATGTTTTGTTATAAGACATTCAAAACACATTTAGGTTTTTCTACACAGCTACACTTATCTGTTCTGTTATGATGATATCACACTCATTACTACAATCATTGAGGTATTCTGTTATATTAATATTTGCACTAAATACTACAATCAGAACCAAGATTTCAGAACGTCAATTTTAACAGTTTTATCAAAATATTTACTATTGAAATTACATTTCGCTAATAGCTGTATGTCTATAAAACCTCATCTTGTTTTATACACTATATGTTGCTAACAATCATGTTTGTTAAGGACCTCCGCAGCCGTGTGGTTATAGTCTATGACCATTAATTACTAGCTATAACAATTGTTCGAAACACATCAAGGACCCAGACAGTTGTTTTCATTAATTCTATAGATGTTGTCTGTTAAAGTACGAGAGTCGACACATGTATGAACGTGACTATTGGTGCGGCCTTGAACCCCGCGGAAACATGGCAGTTTGTAATAAATAGAGATTCGGTAAGTCGTCAGTGCCATTATGGTAAACAGAAATATTTATCTGAGAGTTTGGTTTTAGAATTACATTACTTGCTCGCTGCCAATATGTCCACCAAAATGTCGTCTGTTTCAGTTTATTATATTTTATTACTACAGTAAATGTCTTTTTGTATCGATTCTGAAATAAATTGATAATACTTAGATTTGAATCATTCATACACACACCGTTAACAAGAATTTGCTGCATTTTGTTTGTAAAACAGGATTAATTTTAGTTAAGATTTCAAATTAAATTCTGTTCCGAATTGATAGAATTTTAAACGTCCGGAGCTAGGTGAAGACATTGATTAATTGTCTTGCAGAATGGATATTTAAATATCTATCATATATACCATTAGTTCCAGTGGCTGTCTCGTGAAGCAGTTAAAGAAGACGTTTTGTAAATATCATAATTCCATATTGTTTACAGAACATAAATTTCTCTGTGACGCCTGGATAATCTGTCTAACATATGTGTTAGACTGTCATGTTTGTGTGACACATAGAATGCATCAATTATCTCCAAAGATAACGTGCTACCTCGCAACCTCTGGGAATACAGTGTTTCCTTTTTTGCAATATTGACAACCACCAGATCAGATATATGTTCCATACTATGATAGTTAGAATGGTAAACATTTTGGCGTTTCTTGATCATCCGATTTTTATTCAATGCGAGATAAACCATATTAATAATAGACCTCAAACGCGAAATATTCTAAACATTTTTATCAAAAAGAGAAAAATCTGTACTGTAATCGATTCGAAGGAAACAAATGTGGCTGACGATCAATCTTATAGCCCAATTAATGGGGAGAACTTTAAGTCACAAAGTAACTCATATTTGGTTAATTAGAAGAGGTAACTAGTATTCATTATGATAAATAAATATTTTACGTACATACAACTCATGTGTTGAATAAATCTAACTATTAGTTACTGACATTTATAATAACAAAGCATACTTTCAGATGGCTTATATTATAAGGAACTCATTAAGCTTCATCCAAATCTTTATGATGACTTGTGTGAAAATAGGACAGGAGTTGTAACTGACCTTGGTTAATGTGGTTCGTTCTCCTTGTTAAAAATAATCTCTAGACAAATGTAAACCAGTAATTATGAATATTACAAACATGTTACAGAGCTTGTCTGATGCCCCGTGGACAGCACTAATATTTATGTGACTACCAGGAAAATATGTTAGCAACAAATTCACTGAAAATAAATCTTAGTACTTTTTAATGGGCATTTTCTACATATTTCTGTAGGCATAATTACAGTAATCATGCTGTGGTACATCGTATTTCCAGTGGTATCCAGTTATCCGTTCATCCTAAAATAAAGAATAAAAGGGTCATTTCTTCTTCTAAGAAATCTCTTTTTACGCAGGAATTGAATAAAGCAATCTATCTACTTCAGTTATGATACAAACGATTCCACATCAGAAGCACGGTGTTTTTGTATTTCGTTAAACTTGATTGAATTGTTTGTCTTAAAAAATCGTTTTTCACGTTTTGGGTGCCTTCTAGGAACACGCTTTGAATGGAAATCCTATCCTGTTTTTTTTCTTTACGCTTTTCACACATTCATGATTAAGAATTATGAAACCTTGACTGGGTGTTATAACCGCATGATTTATTTATATAATAGTTGCGCTCTCGCAATCCTTTGATCTCAAACTTAAAAGCAACAAAAACTCATTGTTTGGGATCTAAGAAAGTAATTAATGCTAGAAGAATTCGCATAAAAGAACAATTTATAGATGGTTTTAATATTTATATCCCATGGAATCAAAATAGCATGATTTTGAATATTTTTATCATTCAACAAGCTAGTGCAGAGTTGCCATTATGTCATTACTACTAAATCAGTATTACTTGTTTTAATTGATTGAACAGATTTCATAATTCTTACAACTAACTTTACAATTGCATGTACAGCCAGATGTTGTACTGAACACTGATAGTGAAAGTGGTATGTAGTTATATGACTGAATCAGATCCAATGATCGGTTACTTTTGTTTACTTATGTACTCCATTGTCCAATTGTTTTCATTTTAATCTTATCTTCAAAAACAAAGTTCAGTTGTCCGAAGATGTTCCTTTATCGAACTTAGCATTGTCATACGACTTGAAACCATAGTACGGGCCATTGTGCTGTTCTTTCTTGATCGCAAATCTTGAATCAGTTTTAGAACCAATTATGTGTAGCTCTTTTGAGTTGTGAGTAAAATATGTAGATGTTAGACTTAACTGTTCATACGTAACATTGTCATAACGTCATCAAAATGTTATAAATACGTCAATGTATAATGATGCATTAGTAGCCTGTCTGCGGTGAGATAATGTAGCTGATGGTGGATGTACGTACAATACTGGTAACCAATATTTCACAAGCGGCCTGGTTCCCATCTCGTCTTTTTGTCATCTTGAATGACCAATTAAACAAGAAAATAATACATGTTTCCCATTGTTGTTTCAACTGTTTGGCTCCCCACTCAACCAAGATTGGATGGATATTTACGAAGCATATAAAAATACCTCATCTTCTACATATCTGATATTTTAATACAGATAAAAAATTACAGTTGATTAAGGGTTGGAATCGTGATAACGACAATGAGTAATGAGGTTGTCACGCCCTTAATCTCGTTATCATGACAATTTAAGACCGGAAAACATTCAAGTTTGATTGAGTACAAAGCAATAAGTTTTAGCATTTTGTTCTGTAACTTCGACATTATGTTTTAATTAGGTTTTAACCCTACCTAAGTACATACTGACAGTTAGAAGGGTCTATGGTTGTTGTATTGCTAAGTTTCTTGTTTTGATGATATTAATGTGTTCATATGTTTCCTCTTATTACGACGTTTTCAACATTCCATCGGTGTTTTTTCTGTCCTCTCGATTTGTTGTTTCTGTACTAACATAGTCATCTTAAGTCTGTGTTTAGGCCGTGGTCCAGTGGTTAGGTGCACTCAACTTCTAACCCGGCTATCTGGGTTCGTAGCCCGTTCGCGGCAAGTCATACACTTCTTTGAAAATTTGTCAACAATGTTGATTTTTATGTACGTGGAGGAGCTTTCTGTTCCTTTTTGGAGACTAATTTAGTACTGGTTAGAATTCCTTAACGCTTTATACAATCTGTCTTTCTAAGTTCTAATCATATTACATTTATCTAGATACATACATGTACATGTATGACATAAAACGTGTGTTCATCAACTAAAATAATGTGATAGTCTGGAAATAGTGATGGCAAGTTTATATATATTGTTCCTGCCAGTTTATCTGTTAGTCATGTACTGCTATCCTCCGGAGACTTATATCATTGTAGATGTTTTAGAATGTCGTATTATATATCATCCTTAAATAATACCTCTGTCTACGATATATATGATATAATTACAAACGTTAATAGTTCATAACTGTGCACAATTACTCAGCAGCCAGCACCCTAGGACAAGGACTATGTTAAATAGTTAGTCTGTCCATATCTTGTGTCCGGGGCCATAACTTGGACATCCTTCGGGGACAATTGTAAAATAACTTGGCACAATTACTCACCAACATCAGACTGTGTGTTTTCCTCAATGAAATAAACGTTTTGCAAGGTTCGAACCACACATGCAATGTGTTAAGTTTACCTGCAGCAAAATATATCACAATCTGTAATGTAACAAGAATTTGATAACAAGCACATGTATCGTAGCTCGCTTGCAACAACACAAATCTGTTGTTTGACAGTTTTGATAAAAGTTCTTGCGATTAGTGTGAAAGAATCGCAGAGTGTCGCGTATAGACACGTTCAGAAAAGTCTCAAGTTATCGTGTCTGTCGCTGTTTCAATAGTTTCTCTGGTGATCGGATGAACAGCTTTGACACTGATTAACTTTTTGATTTGATTGACTGTCAGTCAAAATCAGCTTTGTAACAGCATGTAATAGCTTGTCATACCCCACGATGTACGTGAACTAAAGCGAGACCATATTTCATTACATATCTATAATTCCTGGATATTTTTACTACTTGTTCTGTGTTTATTGTGCGATGTCTTGTATATGAAACATTTAAAAGAACAATATAAAGTTCATGTTAAACACCAAAGTTTCGTCAAACGACGAATGACACGACTTGCAACCATTATACAAAACTCCTAATATGTGTCACAGGACATGACAATTCACAATAATAATCTGCAAGATTCGTACTTTATAATCTTGGCTTCTTTGACTTATCAACATAATTTTATATATACAGGTTTTTCCAAACGTGATAACTACTCGTATATTTCATTATTTACATTCAGTACGTATCCCATATTTGCTGCGTGTATACAATTATTTTCTACGATGTCGAAACTATTTATCAGTTATCATAAATAAATCATTTTTAAATAAGACTGCAATCAATGAAATAAATATATATTAATGTGTATTTTACTCATTTCTTTTATTATCACAATTGTTGCATGGATTCGATATAAACATAAAACAAAACTTAGGATAGTATTCAGGCCATGATTTCTAAAAAGAATGTTGGTTTGTCGTTTACACGACCTACTAATTCAAAAGTCCCTCGATACAAATTTTGAAGCAACTATAATTTTTACCGTTCTTTATTCCTATACAACCATAGGATGTTAACCAAAAAATCCTACGTACCGATCCACCCTTAAACATTCGGGAAATGTAACGGCATGCATCATCAGTAATGATCATGGATGCATTATTTCAAATTAAATGATCTACAACGGCACATTATATTTTATAGATATTATTTCTCCGTTTTATTTTACTATCACATGAGATAATCTCGTTAATAATGTTCGTTCGTTAAAAATTAATCATCTTCTCATCTGCTACAGGCAGATGTGTCAGTATTGTAAGAACGTTATGGTGTAAGTTGTATCGTTGTACTGAACAGGAGTATATTACCCAAAGCACAATAATATAAACATGCATACTATGAAATGATAAATAAACATGCATTAATATTAACTAATCAATAAACAAACATATTAAGAAATAATAAATAAACAAGCACAATATAAAATGATAAATATAAAAACACAATATAAAATGATAAATATACAAACACAATATAAAATGATAAATATAAAAACACAATATAAAATGATAAATATAAAAACACAATATAAAATGATAAATATAAAAACACAATATAAAATGATAAATATAAAAACACAATATAAAATGATAAATATAAAAACACAATATAAAATGATAAATACACAAACCCAATATAAAATGATAAATATAAAAACACAATATAAAATGATAAATATAAAAACACAATATAAAATGATAAATATACAAACACAATATAAAATGATAAATATACAAACACAATATAAAATGATAAATATAAAAACACAATATAAAATGATAAATATACAAACACAATATAAAATGATAAATATAAAAACACAATATAAAATGATAAATATAAAAACACAATATAAAATGATAAATATAAAAACACAATATAAAATGATAATATAAAAACACAATATAAAATGATAAATATAAAAACACAATATAAAATGATAAATACACAAACCCAATATAAAATGATAAATATAAAAACACAATATAAAATGATAAATATAAAAACACAATATAAAATGATAAATATACAAACACAATATAAAATGATAAATATACAAACACAATATAAAATGATAAATATAAAAACACAATATAAAATGATAAATATACAAACACAATATAAAATGATAAATATAAAAACACAATATAAAATGATAAATATAAAAACACAATATAAAATGATAAATATAAAAACACAATATAAAATGATAATATAAAAACACAATATAAAATGATAAATATAAAAACACAATATAAAATGATAAATATACAAACACAATATAAAATGATAAATATAAAAACACAATATAAAATGATAAATAAACAAGCACAATATAAAATGATAAATAAACAAACACAAAATAAAATGATAAATATACAAACACAATATAAAATGATAAATATAAAAACACAATATAAAATGATAAATAAACAAGCACAATATAAAATGATAAATAAACAAACACAAAATAAAATGATAAATATACAAACACAATATAAAATGATAAATATAAAAACACAATATAAAATGATAAATATACAAACACAATATAAAATGATAAATATAAAAACACAATATAAAATGATAAATATAAAAACACAATATAAAATGATAAATAAACAAGCACAATATAAAATGATAAATAAACAAGCACAATATAAAATGATAAATATAAAAACACAATAGAAAATGATAAATATACAAACACAATATAAAATGATAAATATAAAAACACAATATAAAATGATAAATAAACAAGCACAATATAAAATGATAAATAAACAAACACAAAATAAAATGATAAATATACAAACACAATATAAAATGATAAATATAAAAACACAATATAAAATGATAAATAAACAAGCACAATATAAAATGATAAATAAACAAACACAAAATAAAATGATAAATATACAAACACAATATAAAATGATAAATATACAAACACAATATAAAATGATAAATATACAAACACAATATAAAATGATAAATATAAAAACACAATATAAAATGATAAATAAACAAGCACAATATAAAATGATAAATAAACAAGCACAATATAAAATGATAAATATAAAAACACAATAGAAAATGATAAATATACAAACACAATATAAAATGATAAATATAAAAACACAATATAAAATGATAAATATAAAAACACAATATAAGATGATAAATATACAAACACAATATAAAATGATAAATATACAAACACAATATAAAATGATAAATATACAAACACAATATAAAATGATAAATATAAAAACACAATATAAAATGATAAATATAAAAACACAATATAAAATGATAAATATAAAAACACAATATAAGATGATAAATATAAAAACACAATATAAAATGATAAATATAAAAACACAATATAAAATGATAAATATAAAAACACAATATAAAATGATAAATATACAAACACAATATAAAATGATAAATATAAAAACACAATATAAAATGATAAATATACAAACACAATATAAGATGATAAATATAAAAACACAATATAAAATGATAAATATACAAACATAATATAAAATGATAAATATAAAAACACAATATAAAATGATAAATATAAAAACACAATATAAAATGATAAATATACAAACACAATATAAAATGATAAATATAAAAACACAATATAAAATGATAAATATAAAAACACAATATAAAATGATAAATATACAAACACAATATAAAATGATAAATATAAAAACACAATATAAAATGATAAATATACAAACACAATATAAAATGATAAATAAACAAGCACAATATAAAATGATAAATAAACAAACACAAAATAAAATGATAAATATACAAACACAATATAAAATGATAAATATAAAAACACAATATAAAATGATAAATATACAAACACAATATAAAATGATAAATATAAAAACACAATATAAAATGATAAATAAACAAGCACAATATAAAATGATAAATAAACAAGCACAATATAAAATGATAAATATAAAAACACAATAGAAAATGATAAATATACAAACACAATATAAAATGATAAATATAAAAACACAATATAAAATGATAAATATACAAACACAATATAAGATGATAAATATACAAACACAATATAAAATGATAAATATACAAACACAATATAAAATGATAAATATACAAACACAATATAAAATGATAAATATACAAACACAATATAAAATGATAAATATAAAAACACAATATAAAATGATAAATATAAAAACACAATATAAGATGATAAATATAAAAACACAATATAAAATGATAAATATAAAAACACAATATAAAATGATAAATATAAAAACACAATATAAAATGATAAATATAAAAACACAATATAAAATGATAAATAAACAAGCGCAATATAAGATGATAAATATAAAAACACAATATAAAATGATAAATATACAAACACAATATAAAATGATAAATATAAAAACACAATATAAAATTATAAATATACAAACACAATATAAGATGATAAATATAAAAACACAATTTAAAATCATAAATATTAAAACACAATATAAAATGATAAATATAAAAACACAATATAAGATGATAAATATACAAACACAATATAAGATGATAAATATAAAAACACAATATAAAATGATAAATATACAAACACAATATAAAATGATAAATATAAAAACACAATATAAAATGATAAATATACAAACACAATATAAGATGATAAATAAACAAGCACAATATAAAATGATAAAGAAACAAGTATTTTATAAAATAATGAAATAAACAAGCATTAATATAAAACGATATATAAACAAGATTAAATATAAAATGATAAATATACAAACATATCAAGAAATTATAAAATAAACAAGCACTAATATAAACACGCATCTTATGAAATAATTAATAAACGAGCATTAATATAAATTAATAAAATAAACAAGCACAATGTAAAATGATAAATAAACATGTACATTATAAAGTAATAGATAAACAAGTATGTCATAAAATAATAAATAAACAAGCGTTAATGTAAACTAATAAAATAAACAAGCACAATATCAAATGATTAATAAACATGTATATTATAAAATAATAGATAAACAAGTATGTCATAAAATAATAAATAAACAAGCATTAATATAGAATAATGAATAAACAAGTAAATATCATAAGATAATAAATAAATAAAACATTATTAAATGAGAAATAAACAAGCATATAATAAAATAATAAATAAAGAAAAATATTAATAAACAATAAATAAACATATTATAAGAAATAAAGGATATACGAGTAGTATCTGTATAGTCATAAAGTGTTTCTCTTTGAAAACTGAGTGCTTGCTATCTAACACTGGAATCCGACCAACAATGTTAGAGCTTAAACTATTTAAAGATTCCAGACGTATTTTGTCGTTACATAAAATAAATGTTTCAGAAACCTTTCACTTAATCTCGTTGTTGACATTTTATAAAACAACAACATCGTTAAATTATTAGCATTTTATGTTGTTTGCAAAAAATACATAATGTGAATTCTTGATTATTATTCCACTAGTACGTGTTAAATATGCATTAAATTAAATAATTCTTCTCTGCATCTCACATAGTTTGTGTTCAGTCTGTTTTGTTATCTGTCAATGGTGTTTGGGGTATGAAAACATATTTTCTAGACCGACTATTAGATTTTAAGTTAACCGATCGACAACTCCAATCTTAAGTGAACGCCTTTTGCGGACCAACTTTTAATACATTGTGTTTTTCTTTTAATTTTCAAATTGCTAATGAATTAGAATCAACTTTAAAACATTAGTCTTTAATATTAAGAACTGACAATAAAAATTTTCAACAAGCAAATCATGTTTAATTGTCATTTTAAGTCAGGACATGTGAGAAAAAATACTCGATTAGGATTCGTTTTTTCTTCGTTATGTAACATTAACGACGTGTAGAAATGTGGCGTCCACCGACTCGCAGGTGCGAACGATATTCAACGTGACACACGTCGAGTTAAAAAATGCTACTAACGCTCACAATTAAAAATAAGAAATCAAGGGACCATGAGTTGTGCTCGAAATGTCAAAATATTGACGTTTACTCGTATATCTAACTAAGAACAAAAAAACGGCACTTTAAGAACTCATCGAGATGAGCCCAGTGCTCGTCATATCGACGCTCGTAAAAAAGACGGTCATAGTTATGCCAAGCTGCGACCATGGTCCAGTTGATTTGAAACCCGGCGATCCGAGTTCTCTATTCTCAGTCGCGACAGGTCACTACTCTTCGATGAAAGTTTGACACCGTCGTATGGAAAAGTCGTCGGTTTGTTGTGTGAGGGTAAGTTAGTAATACATGTAGTTAGAATACAGGCGAGGAATCGGGCGCCGTATAACTGAAAAACTGCTGAAAATGGCGTTAAACCCAAATAAATAAACATAAATAAATAAACCAAGTGTGCCGAATGAAACATGACGGAGCAAAGATTTCAAATTGGTAGAATTTGATGTTGCACAAGGGGCTATCAGGTTCGGATTTGTCTAAACCAGGATGGAAGCCGAATTTGCCCGAACCAGGTAAAAGTCAGATTGATGAGGAAGGTTTCTATTTTTAGAAATATATTGTACGGACAGACTGGTCCAAATAAAGGAGACTTCGGTATAAGAGCGGTCCAGATGTTCCACTGTTCACCGTCTAATATGATAATACTGGAATCCGTTAACACGCTTATCCTTTCAATTCAATAATAGGGTCATATTTTTCTCTTAAGAAATCTCGTATTACTGCATGAATTTAATAAAGCGATCTATCTACTTCAATTACGTCTAAAATGATTCAACATCTGAGAAATTAGTGAATTTTATTGAATATGATTGAAGTGTTTGTCTTACAAGAACTTGTATCATTGCAATTGCCTTCGAAAAAAATCATTTGAATGGAAATTCGACTCTTCTTTTTTCTGGATTTTATGGAACTTCCTTGCAACTCTAATTATCAATTAACAGTTTTTTTCTGACTAACACTTGTAAGCGCCATGTAGTTGCTGTGGTCTAAGAAATACAATTGTGAAGTGAGAAATCAATAAATGGGCTATTTATTCCGACTTGATGTTTTCTTCTTGTTTCAGTAGAGCACCTTTAAGGATATCTTAACTATAGATTAAAAAATGGTGTTTAGTTTAGGGATCCGGTGTTTATAAATATGTTAGTGTCAGTATTAATCTTAGGGGATGTATATTGTATATCAATGTTTAATGAAAAAATAAATATAAACTTGCATAGTACCTCATGGTAGATATAATGTGAAGTATCTCTTCTTATGCTGAGGTCAGTATATCAATGTACCCAGTAAGGGGCAACTTTTTCAATGTACCCAGTAAGGGGCAACTTTTCAATGTACCCAGTAAGGGGCAACTTTTCAATGTACCCTGTAAGGGGCAACTTTTTCAATGTACCCAGTAAGGGGCAACTTTTCAATGTACCCAGTAAGCGGCAACTTTTCAATGTACCCAGTAAGGGGCAACTTTTCAATGTACCGAGTAAGGGGCAACTTTTCAATGTACCCAGTAAGGGGCAACTTTTCAATGTACCCAGTAAGGGGCAACTTTTCTATGTACCCAGTAAGGGGCAACTTTTCAATGTACCCAGTAAGGGGCAACTTTTCAATGTACCCAGTAAGGGGCAACTTTTTCAATGTACCCAGTAAGGGGCAACTTTTTCAATGTACCCAGTAAGGGGCAACTTTTCAATGTACCCAGTAAGGGGCAACTTTTCAATGTACCCAGTAAGGGGCAACTTTTCAATGTACCCAGTAAGGGGCAACTTTTCAATGTACCCTGTAATGGGCCAATTTATCAATGTACCCTGTGAGGGGCCAATTTATCAATGTACCCTGTGAGGGGCCAATTTATCAATGTACCCCGTGATGGGCCAATTTATCAATGTACCCCGTGTTGGGCCAATTTATCAATGTACCCCGTGATGGGCCAATTTATCAATGTACCCCGTGATGGGCCAATTTATCAATGTACCCCGTGATGGGCCAATTTATCAATGTACCCCGTGATAGGCCAATTTATCAATGTACCCCGTGATGGGCCAATTTATCAATGTACCCCGTGATGGGCCAATTTATCAATGTACCCCGTGTTGGGCCAATTTATCAATGTACCCCGTGATGGGCCAATTTATCAATGTACCCCGTGTTGGGCCAATTTATCAATGTACCCCGTGATGGGCCAATTTATCAATGTACCCCGTGATGGGCCAATTTATCAATGTACCCCGTGATGTGCCAATTTATCAATGTACCCCGTGATGGGCCAATTTATCAATGTACCCCGTGATGGGCCAATTTATCAATGTACCCCGTGATGGGCCAATATATCAATGTACCTTGTAAGGGGCCAATTTATCAATGTACGCTGTGAAGGGCCAATTTATTAATGTACCCCGTGATGGGCCAATTTATCAATATAACCAATGAAGGGCCAGTTTATCAATGTACCCTGAAGTTGACCATTTTATCAATGTACCCAGTGAGGGGCCAATTTATCAATGTATCCTGTGAGGGGCCAATTTATCAATGTACCCTGTTTTTGACCAGTTTATCAATGTACCCTGTAAGTGGCCAATTTATCAATGTACCCTGTAAGGGGCCTATTTATCGATGTACCCTGTAAGGGGCCAATTTATCTATGTACCCAGTGTTGGGCCAGTATATCAATGTACCCTGTTGTTGACCAATTTATCAATGTACCCTGTAAGGGGCCAATCTATCAATGTACCCATTGAAGGGCCAGTATATCAATGTACCCAGTGAAGGGCCAGTATATCAATGTACCGTACCAGTGAAGGACTAGTTTACCAATGTACCCTGTAAAGGGCCAGTCCATCAATGTACCCTGTGGGGGTAAGTTTATCAACTGGACTAGATTCTCTATGTTCACTTGATATGATTATAACTACATGTTACATATTTGAATAATCTGTTTCAGCTTTATCGTCAAAAGAAATAATGACATGGCCCCCGTTTTACAATAACTCTTTTTGCTCAATTCAACTTATTCAACAAATCATGCATTTCTCTGTATTCTAATGTACAAAGGTAGTCTAGTAACAGTTTCCAACAATCTCAATCTAGCGATAATCTCTTGATCTGGTATCATACGATTAAATTGATTTCAGTCTGTTATTGAGAATTTGACTTTTGACTCAAATGAAAATGGATTTTTCATACTATATTTGTCTGCCAGACCCACAATATTATATGCTGTCGTGTTATACATGTTCATAGTAAATAAGGAAACAAATGCTAACATTCCTGGTAACATTTAAAGACACAAGATTTTATAGACAGAAAAACATAGAATCCATTCATGAGTTTCTACTCAATTGTGTTCGTGAAACTAGGGCCTGCTTATTATCTGTACTTAACCAATATGGCCGACATAATAATGCTGTTATGTAATCTTATATGATAAACATCCAATCATCATGTACAGTTACATTGTAAAGGTCAGACAACTTAGTTTATTTAAATATTTGATGGACATAAAGTGAGCATTTTCAGTCTCCGACAGACATTATTTGCTTTAAGAACAATCACCGAAACGTACTTTAAAGTTCCGTACAACGTCCGTCTATGAATTACATGTCTGGGACAAGATAGATGCATAAATAAGTCAGCATATTTCTGGAGTTATACATGTCTATCATATCCGTTGTGTTGCATTCATATTCGTTATTTCTCTCATTTCCGCAGTTTTCCCCCATTTCGTTTTACTTCATTTTCGACTGGTTGCGTCTAGGACAATTCTGGCAGCCACGTTCTCCATATGATTTAAATTCGTGTATATGACTGGTTCCCGCAATATTTCTGCTCATGAGTTAATTTACGGCCAATATCGGCATTTCATGGCCCTTTATCATAACCTTTGATATCTCGATATAGGTATAGATGGAATAGACTCTAATTCCAACGCATCTTGGGATTCACATATTAAAGAAGTACTTCCTAATAACGCGATGTGGTGAATATGTTTGTTTCACTATATACTGTGGAGTTATTCATTTCCGTTGGGGATTTAATTTTGTGGATTTCATGGGTCGGCTCATCCACAAAATTAAATTCCTTCGAATTTAAATGCAGAGATTAAGGATCTTTTTTCAAAAATCAAAATCCACGAATTTATGTCCCCACGAAATAGCCTTTTAGTAAAAACCACGAAAATTGAGCTCAACGAAAATAAATAAGAATACAGTAATAGTTTCTTGACTGTATTCCAATACATTATAAGATTTTAAACAATTAATTAACACGTGCAAACAATTATCGTACAATTTCAACAACACATAAAAGTAATTGAAATAAATGATTACGGGAAACATTTTTTATAGATTTGGTGAACAAGAACTCAGCGTTCTTACATAGCTGATACACATAACCATGTGATACGTAATTATGAAGATTATGCTTTAGGAGAATCAATTCATACCTTCAATTGTTTTGATATTTTTAGAAGTACTTAAAATAGTATAAGTATTCTTATTTAGCATGTAGATAGCATTATATTACTAAGTTTAACATATTAATATTGACTAATGTATTCAAATATCTAATAGATAAATCAAAGTAATGAAAGTACTCATGGAAACTGAACTTACATAGACTTGCACTGCAACATGGCACGGAAACTAGTTTAACAATTGCATGTCGGATGTAGAAAAATGTATCAATTTAGCTCCGAGTATAGCATTCATGCGGGCCGAGCAAGTGACGGCAATGGAAAGCTGATGTATCGTTCAGTTTAAAATGAGAATATTAGGTTTTTATTAATACATATGTTACTATAGAAGTTCTCGTCTGATATTTATAGTGTCTGCATACTTTCATCGTAATTCTATAAGGTAATCCTATAAAACATTTATAATGCATTTTGTAGTAGGGAGCTTGCTTATAAAGTTGAAAACAACATCATAGTTGTAGCGTCTCAAATCACATCAGAGCTATAACGTATTAAAAGCAGACGTTTTTTGACATCACTTCTCAAAACACCCTTAAGGGCTAGACAGCAGAAGTTATAAAGATTCTTAATTTCATACTATTTTCAATAATAGGTAAACTAGATGACTGCGTGGAATTACAATGCTGCGTACATGTATATCACTGGCAACATTTTGATATCAGATATCAGATAATATTATGTAGAAAGATGTCCACAGTGTGAATTATACGTTAGAAATGTTATTATTAGTCTGTACTTATTTTCTCTATGTTTGTCAAATATCAAAGAAATCAATTAGTTTACATGACATCTCTCAGGTATTTGTTTGTTTGTAAGATTTCATTTGTTTACATGTGTTCCTCCAACAGAAATTAGCATTCCCCCGGCATCTACCCGAGTGTTCGTAAGTGACAGAGAACCTAATACCATCAAGACTGATTAGTAATATGTAACAATGATATCGCTTCCTTCATGAAATAACGTAAATTAGATAAGTTTTACTTTTTGGGATGCATTGAATTTCCCTGTAAACACACATTGCGATATTTAACGATAGCGTTACGAGATTTAACATTAAAAGTGCGGCATTAGATGGCAGATGATCTTAGATATTTAGCTGCGACTAATCACGGCGTTGTGACATTCAACGGTAAGTGCGACATATCACATCATTGCGACATTTAACGGCGCTACAATGCTACATTAACATGGTAAAACCATGTAGGTTCCATTCGATTTTGGATAGCCATCTCTTGCTCGATGCGTATGCATTTCGACGCGAACCAAAGTACTACGTTTTCCTACATCCGCCATACAATTGTTTAACTAGTTCCCGTTCCATGTTGCAGTACAAGTCTATGTAAGTATAGTTTACATGAGTACTTCCAATAATTTGCTTTCATTAAGTCTGTAATTATAGTATTCTTACTGTATATTGAAGTGAGTTGTTTGTTAAATACACAGTGGATCACAATTTTAAATAATTAAAATACCATAGAACTCACAATAGACTAAATAATTGCAATAGATTTTCCCATTCACATTGATCCTTCTATAATAGGGGATATTTTCTCGTGTGCCATTACAGTTACAAGAAAGAGTTTGTATCATTTTACTCGCTGTATCTTTAAAATGATACATAAATTCAAATTTCCTCGTAAAAATATTATTTTACTCTAAAAAGCTGAATTATGCTTTCCTTCTATTTCGATTATGTCTGAAATAAATTTTCATCCCTTAAGTTATTGTAATTTATTAAAGTTGATTGAAATGTGTGTGTGTCATAAGAAAATATTTAACAATATTCATTCTGAAGTCCTATTAATGGAAATTCGACCTCCATCTCTTGGTAGCTTTTCTCCTAACTATAATTACTAGTTTCAACAATGAAAACATTTAGTCGATACAATTAAAGAGACATGCCCTGGAACTGAAGCGTCTCAAATAGCAATCAAATTGGTATCATTGTAATGCCTAAAGAAATCAATGAAAACCCTGTAAAAATATACGGCAAGTTTACTCAAAATACACACTTCAAGATTTACCAAACCTGCCAATATTTCAGCCTCAGAAAGTATTCATCTGTCAAAACCGAACTCATCACGGAAAACAGTGAAATAGTAAATATTGTTCAGGCTATGTTCATGTTTGCGATATAAAGTTGATCCTGTCGAACAATTATAGCCTTATATACGGTAAATATCAGTGCGATTGGCTTTGAAAGCTCAGTTAAATTCTCAAACGAACAGACAACCTTTTATTCAAATCGATAGACAAATGCCGTTGAGTTATTTTTGAACGCACGTTCGAATTATCCTTTGACTTTTTGGTAATAATTGACTTTACAAGTGATAAAGGCATTTTTGGAGAATGCAAACCAATACACGACAGTTGCAGGGCATGTGCCTTTAAAATGTGATGGTGTCTATAGATATAATCTCAAATTTTGAAGAAAACTAACAGTGTTGTTGTATTACGTAAGAAATCAATGTATGCATCATTGTTTATTGCTTCAATCATTTTTCTCCCCTTGTCAGAAATAATGAGAATTTATGAAAATTATCATTTTACATCCAAGAAAAAATTCAAATCATTGTCAAATTTTAATTGTGTTATGAATTGTTGAAAACAAGAGGTTACAGTCTTTGAAACACCACGTTATACATGCGTTATCGAGGGACACAGAGGCTGACTTTATATGTTTACTTAATGAAATTATGGGTAAATATCTTTATCTCCCATCTAGGGGCTTTCTCTCAGTCTGTCCCTCTGGTCAGATCATGCTGTATCTGCACTGATAGAGAAAGCACCTGATCCCTCGTGGCTGCACCATGTGTAAAGCGCCTTTGAACGTACGAACTGTATGAAAAGGCGCTATATATAAATCTGGTATCTATCTGTCTATAAATACTTGTACTTAAACAAGTGTTATTATTGTGGTTAGATGAATTATGATCACCGTATCAATAAGAAGTCGATAATCACATATTGTATACTTAAGTAGGGGAGACGGGGGCTAGTTGATACACGGGGATAGATGGTACAAGACACATTATAATGTATGACGTAACGAATGATGCCATTTCACATATTTTTTAAAAACAGCATTATACTGCGGCAATTTTGCTGTGAACACCAACGTTCTATGACAAAAACTATTTTACTGAAGTCCACTTGAATGATTTTTAACAACGTAAGTAATTTTTGTGTATTTTGTATTATCTGTAACTGAACGTGTACTATAATGAATTTGCTTCATGTGTTAGGTCCTGCTTAAAATATAATCTGTTGGTAGTGATTACAGGAGTGTCTTCATCGAGGTATCATAGACGAGTCCACTTTTAAAACAGGGTGGCACGTGTTAATTTAATCACAATAAAAGTTAAATTAAATGATTTTCTTGGGCTATACATTGTTTTGTGTCTATATAAACGTACACGATTACTTTTTATGCTTAGATAGTTTTTACTTCTAGTTCCTTTTTACTAAAAAAATGTATAATTTCTATTTTGTTGATTACAGAACTGCTTGATAAGTAGGTATGTAAAATGCTCTCCGAATTAGGAGGAATAAAATATTCTATCTATCTTTTTTATTCTGATTTCAATTTTCATGATATTTAGCATATACATGTACATATAAAGAAAGTCAAGAAAAATGGTTTTGAGAACCTTAAAGTTGGCTATGGCCAGATCAAAAAATCACTAGCTACTGGTGAAATACAGAGCGACAGTGAATTAAATGTGTTGATTACAGTGAATGGGCAAATGTCGAATGCACAAATGTATCTAAAGGGTGTGCTTATGCTAGTCAGAATTGCGAGTCTGATGTTGATGACTTCAGCTATACTGACATGTATGTATCAAGGGTATACATGTATTCCACAATATTTTTTAGATTTTTTTAGATATGAATTTATACATCGTTAATTAATGAAAATCAAGTAACCATGGATTTCTGACACTCATCTTTTCAAAACCAGATGGTGAAACTTTTTAAAATTCGCTATAGACATTATACACACACAGTAGTTAATTTGAGAAAAATTCAGGTGTTGCCCCACTTTAGTTTTTATCTTAGTGATAATTTTTTGGTAATAAGCAAAATTCTTCACTAAATCTTAAAGGGGTGGGTTATATTTTTTTTTTCTGCAACATAGTAGTTCCAAACATCATATTTATACTTTGGATTGACTAAATATTGGTTTCCCTGAGACTTATACACATTTTTGCATTTATTGCGTCATCTGTTATAGAGGTATATCAAATTTTCATACAGGTACGTGTCTTCATTATATTTTAAGGTGCTATTTTACGTTGGGGTAGAGGAACAAAAATGGTCGTAAATCTCTTAACTGACGGTGAAAGTTTTTAAAAATTCACCTGTGAGTGTACTAGTGGATGTACAAAAGAATCCTGAACACCTCATATTATACATCTTATACCTTAAAGGCACAAAACTAAAACAAATCCCATATGAATGAAACAACTGTCATTCGTATCAAGTAGCCCCACACGATGTACCAACTAGCCCCGAGTACGGGGTTTGTTGATACACTTACATGACCATTAAAATTGTTCGATAAATTCGTTACCTCTTGTTCTATGTGCTAAATTAGCTCTTGTTTAAAAAAGCTCACGTTATACTCTCAGAAGTGTATCACTTATTTTCCATACTTTCTAAAGAAGAAGAAAAAATACGGAAAATGTAACAACTAGCCCCGGTCTCCCCTATACTCCTAGTTACATGTTTCATATGAATACAAGACATTTAGTAGGCGTCACGTGATACTGTCATTAGTAGTTCTACTTCACAGTATTCCAAACCTTCATTTATTTATATCTACCTGACGATATTTACACCAAACGTTCATTTATTTATATCTACCTGATGATATTTACACCAAACCTTCATTTATTTATATCTACCTGATGATCTTTACACCAAACCTTCATTTATTTATATCTACCTGATGATATTTACACCAAACCTTCATTTATTTATATCTACCTGATGGTATTTACACCAAACCTTCAGTGTAGAATTCATCGGCCGTGGATCAGTGTGTAGAAATTTTTTTTTTTTTCTTATCCTATCCACCTTTATATATAATAGCACGATATTAAGGTCTGTTGTAGTCTTAACATGTCAGGCATTACCTTGATATCGTGTAGTGAAGTAGATACTGTCCATTGCATGGGGTATGCGAATAATGAAATGTGTGAAATTTGACATTATATGTCCTCTCTTTAATAATGATTTAAATTCGGTTACTTTCCATTTATTACGTAACCTTTTCGATTATTTTTGATACCGAACTGCTTCTTACATCATAATATCACAGATGCATCAAATTTACCAACTGTAAAGCAAATACCAAAAGATCAAAGGATTACATCATTTCTGTTATCTAATATTTCACAGTTCTGTCAGATTTCCAAAACCTAGAGAATTCAAACAATTGGATTGCATGTGTAAATAATTACCTTATAATTAAAAACACTGTACGGTTAATTATTAACAATGATAAGTCAGAAGAATTTATCAGCGATTTTATTAGGAAAATAAAAATGTACATTGAATACAGAATTTATTTTTCATACTGATTTATTAATATCAAGAAACCGTTTGATTACCATTGACTTAAGAAAATTTGCATCCTCAAATTTTCGATATAAGAAAGCGAGTCTATGAGTCATGTATATTTTATAATCAAAACATCTACTTAAAATAATTAAGTAAATTGTTATATTGATGTTTGGCCACGTTAGAATAGTAATTTCTTCTAGGGGAAGAATTTTTTCTTATTAAGAGAAAGTCCCGAGTTCATCTAAAATGCCATAATATTTGAATAGATTTGTTTATTAAGATTGTATATTTCTATGATTTAATAAACATCAAGAATGCAATTTCCAGTATTATAAGTCCATGCTTGCAAAGAAAAAATGGCGTATTTTGAATTTTCTCCAGTCGCGCTATTCTCAAAATGGCTTATCCAAATTATAACAAAAATGTAATTTTCTTCAACTGAGAAATAAGATTCATAGTCCCAATTCGTGACGCCGCATCATTGATTAACAACAGCAAAAATGTGGCTCATCAACTTTGCTTGTTGCAACATTTTATCACCGAGCGACCATTAAATGAAATGTTTTTTCCGTTTAACTATTTCTTCATAGTTAAAATCATCCACACTTTTTACCTTAATTATATCAACTCTTCAAATTACAGCAAGGTTAAATAAGTTTTGTGGTAATTTGTGTAATCTAATTATCCATGCCGACTGTAAAAACTCGGTTTTAACATGGTAATTTGTGTTGTTTTTTGTAATAACTCATGTTATACGAGAATGAACTTCATCACATGGTTGCAGCATTTTGTCGTCAAATATTCGACTGTTGAATTAACATCAATGAATACTATTCGTTTCATTGTACGAAAGTAATATGTTTGGAATTTGAACAATCTGAAGGTGGTTTAGATTTGTATGAGTATGTATTATTTATTACATTCATAATCTTCAAACATTGGAATTCTTCAATAAACATAAAGTTCTATAACAGAATACGATTACTGATGAGGGACACAATGTATACAAACATGCTTCAAATCTGTGTTATTATAAGAAATGAAAAGGGAATGCAACCCTGTTAGACCATCTTCAAAACCATTTCGATGGCTAAATGAGGGGTCGGCCGTTCCACAAGATCTCTTCATACAATTAACACATGTTGCATACGAAGCAATACGAAAAGAAAGACAGTACGTCTATACGTGTGGATTTTATCGGACAATGGGCTACATTTGTTAACATGTGTACCAAAATCTTGAAAACCTTTTGAGTCTTCAATGTAAATTAGTGTATTTAATTGTGGTTTATAACTTTCAAATAATTCAATGAGTTTATATTCAGAGACGGCAGTAGAAGGATTTAGGAGAGTGCAAGCATTCCATAGCATCGGTTTATTGTTGTATTTTATGTTTTTACAAGTGCATTGTATTATCTATGCTAGGCTGAAATACTTGTACTGAATACAAGAAATACATTCACCTCAAGCTAGTCTTATTCTGAAGCACAGTCAAACTTGACATAACAGCTTATTTAAGATGTGGGTCCTTCAATAAACAGTGGAATTGAACCAGAAATCTTTCCCGATGGATATTTTATTGTAAACACTTAGGAAATCATAAATAAGATGTTTACATTAATATACCTGAATACAGGTTATGTGTTTATAACAACATACCAAACTCAATTTAAGCTAATAAATATGTAATTTATTATTTAGATACGTTTGTTTGTAGCATAGTATGAGATATGTTTATTTGTTTTTGTTATGTACAAACATTTAACAATAGTTCCTAGCTCACCTACCACCACTTACTGGTTCCCGGCTTTCTGTGAGAAAACTTTCCAATGTTAGAGTGACAACAATATCCAAGATGGCCGACCCCAAAAAGGCGTCACATGCGGCATACCCAACCCCACTTTTTGAGACTCACAAAGTAGACTATACAACCACAAGCTCAGAGACATGGACCCAGGTGTATTCGAAAGGGAAGCCTTATTACAAAGCTAAAATATTGTCGCAGAAAAAAAACGCAAATAAAGCTACCATGGAGGTGTCAGGAGAACATAGCCTGATGTGCAACCAGCATACACACTACAACACAGCCGGATGTGCAACCAGCATACACACCACAACATAGCTTGAGCTTACAGCTGTAATTTCCATTTGAATGCTTAGGGAAGCAACAGTTTATGATAGACTCCCTCTGCAGAACTCCAAACAGTGAATGAATCCTACAAGGAAGAGTTATTTCAACAAATCAGTGGTCTGCGCACCACATATGCTACATCCATCATATGGATTACAGGTGATGTCAACCTCCCCGATATAGATTGGGACAATAATTCGCTAACTGTTTCTAGCTACAAGCATCAATCAGCCAATATCTACTTGAAACAGTGCACGATACCAAATGAATGTAAAACAAGTGGTCGAATTCCCGACACGTGGCGCCATCACACTGGACACCTTCCTAACCAATAGGTCATCCCTTTTCTACAAATTCAAGCCAATATCCGGTCTCAGCGATCATGACATCCTCTTCGTTGAAGCCAATGTCCTAGTACCGAGGACGAAATAACTTGTATTGACAACGTTAAGTCAGAAGCGCAAGCCTTTTCCAATAGTTTCCAGTCCAGAAATGCTACCAGTTGCCGAAAATGAGCAAACCAGTCGCATTGGCGTTCTTAAGCTATTACGAAACGTCAACCCACACAAAGCCCATACTATACAAGCGTGTCTTATCAATGAAGGTGCAATAGATTTGTTTTCCGTTTTAGCACTCGTGTCCCAGGTCTCCTTGTTACAGGGCACATTTCCAGATGACTGGAAGCAGGACATTTTCCTACATATATTCTATAAAGGTGACAAGAATTCACTAGCGAACTATACAAGCCCTAGTGACTTACAGTGCACTTCGAGGTGATGGAACACATTAATCCACACCAGGACAAGTTGCGCATATAAGCAGTCAGCAGCCTATTAGACTGCCAACATGTTTTCGGGAAGGAGAGGTCATGTAACAGTCAGCCAATCCTTACGATCCAGGACCTAGCGACAGCACTTCATGAAGGGAGCTGAAAGATACATTCCTGCTGGACTTCTCTAAGACCTTCGACAAAGTACAGGTCCTTGTCGAAGGACATTCTTCTTCTTCTGCACCAGTGACTTATAGCTTTCTACAAGGTACAGTCCTCGGCCACTATACATTAACTACTTCACAAAGAAAGCCCCGCCTTTTTGCAGACGATAACTACATGTACAGACAAATCCAATCAGCAGGATGCCATAGTTTTCCAGGATGACCAGGACTGATTATATAAGAGGTAGAATTACAAGTAAAAAGCATTTAGAAGTTTAACCAGAAAAAGAAACCCGACTAAGGCCAAGTACACCATGTATGGTCAAGACTTAGTCATAGTCCAATCAGGCAAATACTTTGATGTAACCATCACGAATAACCTCACATAGAATGTATACGTTGATTACAAGACAAAGAAGGTAAATAACACACTTGGCTTCCTTGAGTAGACGGAACGTAACCAGATATCTGAGAGAAACAAAGGCCCAAATAGTATATAAGTCTGATCACTCCTATCATCAAATATGCATCATCTGCATGGGGCCCCACACCAGCCACAACGATCTTGTACATAATTTCACATGCGACGATACTCAAGATTAAGAGCCTCGCGTGTTAACAGAAGAAGAAGATTTTTTTGTTTGGAAAATGGGATCAACAAATAATGTTATTTTTTCGCGTTGCACTAATATAAGTATTATACATAAAGAGGTGATTGGGAAGGGGACTAACAGTTTTTAATATTTTGTTGACATAAGCATGTATGGATTTTTCGCAATTGGGACTTATCTATTTAGATTTGGCTTCAGTATCGGCTGAAATCAGGCCAAACACGTCAGCAAATCTAATGTTGAATTACCTACATCCGGACTTACACGCCGGAACATGCATCTCTCCCAATCTATAAGAGCATACGCTGATGTCCTGACATAGTTTGTATAAATTTGACTACAAAAGATTTAATCAACGAAATAAATATAGTTTTATGAACATCTACGGATGTTTTATTGAATTAAATAACGCACTTATTCACATTGATCAGAACATTTTATTTTTTATCTGCACGTACAAGATTATTAATTAATTAGTTCAGTCTAGTATAAGATTCTCCTAATCAATTAAAGCCATTGTGGATAGAAGATAAATCATGCATGCAAGCGAGCTTGTATGACGTAACATCAAACACTATTTTTATTGACACTTATCAATATTGGTTGTAAACAATATTGTCAGTTATTGAATAAAGAATTGATATATCCCTAGCAGCACCGACTTCTTTGTTTAATTGTTTCTGACTTACTGAGAGTGAAAACACGTGAATAGTTTACTTCCAAGCGAGTTATAGCGCTGTATGAACGATAACTCTGGATAGAAACTTACGTTATGACGTCATTATATGTTCGGCCAACCTCGGATGAATCCGTTTATCCCGTAAATTAACCCAAGTACTCTTGAAGTCCCATGATCATGCGTACTTTATAGGAAGAAAAAATGTTTCCAAAACCACTATCATATTTTTTTCAATATCATTGAAAAAAATATAATTTATAGAACAGCTGTGTTTTCCCGCAGTCATATTATGCACTCGGCATGACGCCACGCGCTCTATATATTTCAAGTTTACAAAAGCAAAATTCACATTTTAGAAGAAAAGGGGCTTGTTTCGTCGGCATTAATTATATTGGGATAATATCAGCAATTGTTTGTTTCTTGCATATACTTTTTATAGCAAAAAGGTAATGGGACTTTAAATTTTCTAAATTATTCAATATTTTTAAATATTTCAAGTTGATTATTTGGTTAGGTTCACTACATAAAAAAACTGTTTACAAATAATAAACAGATTAAATATACGATAAAGAGGCCAACAATTAAAATGGTTTAATGCCAATTATCATAATTATCAAAATTAGAACAACGATTACGATTTGCACCTGACTTTATTGAACTTTTTAGTTATAATCGTCTCATAATTCAAATGTATTTAACTATTCGAGTCCGCTTTGTGTTAACGACACTTAAGTTCTCACAGTTTATTCGCACAAGATTTATGAAATATTTACGCTTCCGAAATAAAAGGATTACTATTAACAAGGTATTAGAATTCAATACAAATCAACAATCTGTTATACACTTATATATAATGCTAACAATTCAATATGTATGCATATCATACAAGCTAAACACGTGTAGACGATTAGTATTCCTGGAAGGTAACACTAGACAATTAGCTCCAAATAATGCTGTTGTTTTTTGGTACACGTGGATTTAGATACACGTGGATTTAGGTGCACGCGGATTTAGGTACACATGGATTAATGTATAGGTGGATTTTGTTACACGTGGATTTTTGGTACACGTGGATTTAGTCACATGCGCAGGTTTAGGTACACGTGTCCATCTCTATTCGTGTTCCATACTTGCCCAAATATGAACATCAACAGTTGAAACACGAAACTATACAGTAGGTCCACTGATTTAGTCATGAAAAAATAATCATTTGATGGCAAAATTAAGTATTCAAATCATGGACTAGATTGACGTCATGTAAAGAACCATTTTAAAAGTATAATGTTAAAAACAGTAAACTATCACCTAGATTGTAATGCATATTTGGAAGCATGTCTAAGCATCCCATAAAAATACTCGACATTCCAATTACACTATCTATACCGCTATAATGGCGCCGAGATCAACTGATGACCTTTCACGTCCATGTGTAATAGACCTTTATTCCGCATTACTTAATTCCGTTATCAGCACAATAGTTATGTCGCAATTACTCAATTGTGCACATTTTGCGTTTATGCAAATTAGACTGAAATACCAGTTAAATAGTATTACATGTTTTATACGTATCGGTTTCGTATAATTTTCTAATAAATGCTAATAATTATCGAAATAATAAAACATCTGACATGATACCAAATCTTTAGAACGGGATTTAATGTTATGACGATCGTGAAGATGGTCCGTCATCATCTCCATCACGATCATTATCACCGCCAACATCTACATTGATATCTTCACAAGCATCATCACTTTATTTGTCTTCCCCATCATAACCACCATTACCACTACCATCATCATCATTATCATCATCATCATCATTATCACTGCTACTTTCCTCATTCCATCGTCTTCACCATCTTTATCATCATTATCACAGCCACCAGCATCATTTTTAAGATCATCACTACCTTTATCATCAACATCGCAAACATCATTTGGACCACCATAATCATCACCGCTATCATAATAACCATCACCATTACCACCATAATAATAGTATTAGTTCATACGATCTGTCGGCATAAATCATTACGCCTACGTCGACAACGACATGCAGAGTGGGCGACCACAAACATGGAAGACCTTGATTGTTTAACTCCACGAACTATAGTTACATTCTATTTCCAATGAGTTGTCAATAGTGATAACTGGTCTAAAACCTCGTGTAACAATCCCATAGAGTTTCTAGCAAAACGCATTAACAATTATACGTTATTTGATTTACGATCTGTTCTATTGATCGTAAATGGAGCGTTTTGTGTTAAATTGATACGAAATACTGACATAAAGAGACATTTCTTTGTCAGTAACAATTTAAAGCTTAGTACATGACGTATTTTCATTTGTTTTGTAACAGTTCTATTAACTTTTTTTCTGCACATTAATGCGAGTATATCAACTTTCAAAGGGAGGTAATATGATTTATTATGTAACAACAGTTCCTGACCCTGTACTCTTGTTTAAAACAACTGTTGATGTGTCGTGTTCATTTATAATCATGTGGAAATTGTATGTATTCAACCGGAAGTACAGTCCTTGGATTTACACCACAATTCAATTTGTATTCAATTAAAAGCATTCGATTGATTTCATTTATAAACGTAATTGAGTTGGATACCAAATTAACCCTGTTCTCTCGTTTTCCTTAATTACTGTATTCGCATTAACACATAGTTTGTCTGATTGAGATAGTATTTTATTATAAAACATTAATGGTAGTGTAATATTTGTAACATGCGAGAAAATATTTATAGTTTTTATAGTCAATGATCAATGATTATGACTTAAGTATTCTATGAATTTTAGTTATGTATCTTAGAACTAGCGTACTGTTGAATGTTGAGACTATAATGGATTGTGGGATTTAGGAATGTGCATGGATGCCGAAATAGTTTAATTTGGGAGACTTGTCGAGCAGTGGACAGAGGTCTTTGTCCAGGAGTGATCCATGGTCTAATAGTAACGCGCTAAACTCGCGGGTTCGTATCTCGACTCAGCCTTTCAATAAATCAGTGACGCATTTTTCAGTCAGTGTCCCAGTCCTAACTACCGAGCATAGAGAACTGTATACTGTGTCTAGATATTCAAAAGAAAAGGACGATGCGTGTAATCTCCCCTCTCTCTCTCTCTGGGCCGGTACTGATATGACCATAGCTGTTCAATGGGCCGTTAAACAACAGATGAATAAATAAATAAAAAGAGGTTTTTTTCCACTATTGTATTATTTGTGTTTTTTGGGGGCGGGGGGGGGGGGGCGTTGGAGCGATTTCTATTTAGGTCTAAAGAACATGATACAATCTTTGAAGTGTTTCCATCTATCTATGTTTAGTAGTTTAGTATTTAAGGGGGGGGGGGGGGTAAACTTTCATTCAGAAAGTAGCGTCTTATTCATAGAATCAGTTCTACTCTACGAAATGAATGGCTTCAATTAATTGTATATCATACAAATTGATCAGTTTATTTAATACACGATACATATTTTGTGAGAAAATTTCTCTCCGTATTGTTACAAAAGACGAATATATTCTGCTCGTTCAAATTGTTTCGTCTGTAAATAATGTTATTATAATCTGAGTACAATAAGTACACCAGTGTCAATGATTGAAGATACAAGTGTATATTAAAACTTTGGTTCAGAAATTAAATGCATTTATGATGCAAATCAAACAAAGCTCTCTACCAGTAGTTTCCAAGTTTCTTGTCACTGATGGTAAATGTTGTAGTCAGTCAAACCCGTTTTGATGTTTTACGGAGTTGTCGTTTTCGATTTTTTAATTCAGTTCAGATACAAATTTATTTATTTGCTACATACGTACATGTAGACGTCTCATTTTTTATAATCCTATGAAAGAGTCAACTTGTGAATTAAAATGTTGACTAAAATCAAACATAGCAAGTAGGTTTTAACACTTTAAATGCGATTTCTAAGGCGCTGACTTATGTAAACACACGCTGATACCGACTAAGCTCTTTGATGCGGTATTAAAGTGGATGATAAAAAAATGGTGGTATAATTTTGTTATTGGTGTGAGGTCTTAAAAAAGAATCTTTACTCAAACATTGGAGACAGAATGACCCCGTGTAAAGTAGGTTTGCAGACACCTTTTATGGATACATGTTTCGATTTAATGTACAAGGTCAACATCCGGATATCGCTAAGGGGCTGGGAAATGAAGGGTCTAGAAGGATAAATCTAAACGTAACGTTAATGTATAGATATAAAATTAACAGTCTTTGAAAAATATGATATTTTGTAATAGATCAAACATAGGATACAGAAGAACTGTGTTCAAGTGGGTGGTTACATAAACTACCATAGAGGAGTTAATAATTATGTAAGTTTGTTTAAATACATGTATTAATTAATATACTTGTAGTTTTTATCTGCGAACCTTTGTAATAATTATGTTATAGGTGAAACATAACACAACATTAATTAAAGTGTTCGCTGTATTTGTGTCTAGGTTGATGCCATTAGATGATTACTTTCTGCACTTTTATTTATCTATTCGTAAGAACCAAAACTCTTGTACTTTAGAAATAACCTTTACTCACAAAGTTAATTAAATTATTGTAAGTCAATTTGCTATTCAAATAGTTACGAGCATGAATCACTAAGTTAAGTCACAATCTGTCGTGTGTAATGAACATAATCATATGTTTTTCTATGTATTGTATAAATGTGAAATATACTCGACAAGACATACTGATGTTATTCTAGATCAGTTTATTTTTCATGTTTATTTTTGGATACGAAATTATCAGTAAGTCAATCGATAGTATATAACATGCTGATCGTTGACGCTGGCTCTGCCACTACCTGAACCCTGGAAGAATTGTAAGCCTCGTCGTTAGGGTTAAACCTTAATTTCGGCGGAAGGTAGACAGTTCGTACTCAAATCAGTTCGTTCTAAGGTAAAGTGTATCTTACATCACTCTAAGATATGTTTGGCTTGCGCGAGTTAACATTGTTTTCACTATATGCGAGACGACGAATTTTGGAAACGTGTTTAAAATTATCCCTTTTTGCAACTAAATCAACAAAATAGGTTTAGCTATCGAGTCAGTCATTAATCGCAGTTAAACAAGTAAAACAAAAAATCCATATTTTATTTCAAACAGCTGGATTAATAAATAAACTAAGTTTACTGTTTGATATAATCTTTTTTCTCTCGTTCTGTTATTCATTAAACATGTTAAAAGATTCGATATTTCATTTTAATAATCCGACTAAAGAGGCACCATTAGTTCCCTGAGATAGGTCGTAACATGGCGTTAACTCATATCTATCATCGCTTAATTCAATTTATTTAAGTTTTTAATAGCATTGCGAATAACTAGAAATTCAGTAAAAAATAGCTAATGATTTGAATAAATCTAAAATTAAATCTCTTTACTGTTTTGGCGTGAATTGTTGAAAACTGATCAGCGATGATTACAAACGACATAAAAGGAGTGATATTTATGTTAACATGTTATCTAAGATATCAGCTATTGTACTGTGTAATAATGCATACATATTCAGTGACGGCTTTATAAATAGAATAATAAACGATGCTTTATTGAAATGATTTCTATACTGAATATTTTTATTGCTGTGTATAAAAGTTTTACAGTATTGTTGATTTTAATATGGTTTGATAAATTATGTAAAAACGGGTCTATTTAGCAATATGTCGGTATTTGATGGATGTATATTTAAATGAGTCTTTGCGGTTGCAAACTCGGCCGATTTGTTCGCGTTTATATAGGCCCTAGATTACATGCTCGAGAGATGTCGTTCATAAAGCATTCTTCGATTCTTTTAATACAGAATTTACTTAACGGATTTAATTAATAAATGTTAACATGAAGGTTTTTATATTTAGCAGGAGTGAGATTGATTCCTCAATTAGATAAATTAACGTGTATGTCTTAGTTTTTTTCCCTTTAGTAACCATTAACACCACGCGGAAGTGACGTCATTCTTATGAAATAGCTTTCAGTCAATAATTACTGTAAGTGGTGGTTTGTCCAATTGATGATAAAGTCAAAACGTATAAAGTATATTCTTTACTGAAAACATTACCTAACTATTATACGTTTGTGGTTTATTCCGCACCAATAACATTACCTAACTATTATATAACTGATCGTGTCCGTTAATGGAGGCATCAGACGATGTTGTTGTTGGACAATAGGCTGATGAAATTACTACTGGTCGACACATTATAAACACAATCAACAATTGTTATTTTAAATAGAAAAGTCGCCGACAGGTAAGCGATAACGCCTTCACGAGAAATGTTTTTACGTACATTGCATTAAAATCGTTCTACTACAATTTTTACATTTCACCGTCACTTGTAATATTTTCAAACTAATAGGCACTAAAACCTGTATACGTATATGACCAACTATTATTTAAAACTTAATAGATCATTAAACTTGCTTCTGTTTCAATTTATAATTTCTTAAAATGGTATGTCAAGTTAACTCCTTTTAGTAATAAATAACCAGTCCAATTTAACGATGCAAGGGTTGAAATTTAGACAAGACGGTATACTTAAATCGATGAGGTACACATTGAGTTGTTTGATGATTTTTAAGACGAACTTTCCTCATTTTGGACTGACTTCATTGTCATGGTAATATTCAGCTCTAAAATATAAAGCTGCAGTTTATTGTTGTAAGAAGTGCGTTGTATTATTTCTATATCAATAGCAGACCAAATTTCCTCTCTGTTCTATTTATACATTCTCACAAATTCGTGCTATTGTAGGGGTAGACTTATTTTGTCTCAAATCATTGATATTCCATGTTTTATGTTAGAAGCCATCGCTCTAATTCCGGTGGTAACTACCCAGTTGTGGTACTATCATTTACGCGATACAACATCGTTTTATTACAAAAACTAGATTTGAGCGTTTTTTCTCGTGTAATAATACAAAATAGACTCAGAATTAACTCTGAAAACATCGCGATAAACACGCTGGAATATTCGTAGAATGTGGATAGCTTCTACCGTGATTGTCTTAATGGCTATAAGTTTATAATGACATATACACGGCACATTGACAATGAATAATGACCCTATGTCTTCTCTCTATTTTATGACTCTCCATCATTATAACATCAAAACGTCCCCGCCATCTCTCTCTCTCCCACTTTTTTGGAATATGAGCAGTAGTTCCGCTTTTCATAGCCGTCACTCGCTCGGCGCGCATGCATTTTTATGCGGTCCTAAGTACTACGTTTATCTACATCTGTCATACAATTGTTAAATAAGTTCCCGTTTTATGTTGCACTCCAAGTCTATGTAAGTTCAGTGTCTATGAGTACCTTCTGTACTTTGATTCTTTTTTGCATTTTTGCAGTCCGTACAGTAAGGCATGTTCTCGTACATTCTTAATCAATGTTTGGGATAAAAACAAACATAGAAGGATACGTGGAATATAATCTATCATATTATTTCTGCTGTGATGTATTGGAATTGGCAGTATCTATGTATACACTGTTGTCTATTGTCTTTTCTACTAAGCGTCTGGACATTACTGTTTGCATAAACTAACTGGACAATTAACTTCATGTATCAAAGTCATGACATACGTATGGAGTGAGATATTTGAACCATTGTGTGTAATATTGTGACAGAGTTCTACTCCTAACTAATTATTGGTGTACATGTTATATATTGCCATGGAATTCATAGACTCGACTTACATGAAAAGTATATTGTGGTTTGATATATTCAATTTGCATAGTGAGTGCTTTTTGTTGCGTGTGTGGTGACTATTATATGCCGGTACTACTGCAAGTGAAATTATATGAGAATTAGCCAACATTTCCTCAAAACAAAAGTTTACTTCCAGTTTTAAAAAAGCTTTAAAATATTGTATAATTCTAGTCTGAATAATACCGTTATGTCCGTTATTTCACAGACTATATATTCCATATAAAAATCTTAACTTGTTACCATGGTGATATAAAGATGCTTATACATTGCTATAACACGCATGATCAGTTGTTTTTACCTGTATTCATGGAAAAATGCATTCAGATAGAATACAATAAAAGAAAAAAATGTAAGATGAGCGATTTTTTTTCATAATCGGCGTAAATAACAAAATAAAGCTTAGATCAATATTACTCTAATACAGTATGCAATATATTTGTTTAACTTGGTGACAATGTACTAAGAGTGATGACAAATACTCGTTAAAATACTGTAAAAGGATTATTTATTTATGTAATTAAGCGTTATCTAACACCTGCGCCTCGTAGTGTGCCTTCGATTAGAAGAATAAGATTCAATTTTAGATAACTTTGTATTCTAGTTTGATACGGTCACTACAAAATGGGTAACGAATTAGATTTGATGTAATTCGTGTTAAAACGTCACTTTTCTCGTTTTGCTCGGCTATTATGCATCGTGTTGATATATTCACCATGGCAACCGTTTCTTAAAACGAAAGTTTTATCAGGACATGTGTCATGTTACTATAGGCAATACCTAATCTGATTTCAGTGCGACGATCTCAATTTAGATTAGATACAAGTTTCACTCTGCATTTACACAATAATTGTATTGTAATCTGATGACACTCTGAAACCAGTCACGTGGTCTGACCAGTATTTCAAAGTTGCCTCATTGTGTGGTTTATAAGACACAATGCGATCCTTCCAGAACGTGGGTAAATCTCACAGTGTGGTCTTTGTGCTTGGCGAACATGGTACAGATATTTACAGATAATAGTAAAGTTTTACTTCATCAACTTGAAAGCGGAATCCCATCGAGTTTAATTCTAATTTGAATAATAAAATAACTATTGTGTGTGTTTTCTGATACTTCAAAATCCAGTGTGGTAACATGTGTGTGTTTTATAGTAAATAAAAATTCAATTCACAACCCTTGATTTCTTAACATTTAAAATGAAACTTGAGAAATAATATTTTCTCAATTAAAATGATGTAAAGATATTGTGTTATACCACGAGTGTAAGCCAAACTAAGAGAATAATAAGAATTGATGCGAACATGGGACGTTATGTTAAGTATGTTTCCTTTTATTCGATTTACCCCGCCCCCTTCCCCACTTTACCCCACGCCCTCCCCATTTCACTCTACTTTGATATTATGTCTTCACTCTACTTTGATATGTCTTCACTCTACTTTGATATGTCTTCACTCTACTTTGATATGTCTTCACTCTACTTTGATATTATGTCTTCACTCAACTTTGATATGTCTTCACTCAACTTTGATATGTCTTCACTCAATTTTGATATGTCTTCACTCTATTTCGATATGTCTTCACTCAACTTTGATATGTCTTCACTCAACTTTGATATGTCTTCACTCTACTTCGATATGTCTTCACTCAACTTTGATATGTCTTCACTCAACTTTGATATGTCTTCACTCAACTTCGATATGTCTTCACTCTACTTTGATATGTCTTCACTCTACTTTGATATTATGTCTTCACTCAACTTTGATATGTCTTCACTCAACTTTGATATGTCTTCACTCTACTTCGATATGTCTTCACTCAACTTTGATATGTCTTCACTTAACTTCGATATGTCTTCACTCTACTTCGATATGTCTTCACTCAACTTTGATATGTCTTCACTCAACTTTGATATGTCTTCACTCTACTTTGATATGTCTTCACTCAACTTTGATATGTCTTCACTCAACTTTGATATGTCTGCACTCTACATTGATATGTCTTCACTCTACTTTGATATATCTTCACTCTACTTTGATATATCTTCACTCTACTTTGATATGTCTTCACTCTCTACTTTGATATGTCTTCACTCTACTTTGATATATCTCCACTCTACACTGATATGCACCCTGTGTATTCCCATTTACCTCTTCCCTTGTTCCGATCTACTCCGATATGTCCCGATTTATCCCGATCTGTCCCGATCTATGTTGATCTGTCTCGATTTATACCGATCTGTCCCGATCTGTCCCGATTTATCTCGATCTGTCCCGATCTATATTGATCTGTCTCTATTTATCCCGATCTGTCATGATTTGTCCCGATCTGTCCTGATCTGTTCATTCTTACTTTAATATAGTCCGTTACACCCATGCTTGACTATTTAACACCTACCTACCCAGCTCTGATATGTCTGTATAATATCCACCTCTGTACTCTTATTTGTACCATTCTGTACTCTGTTTTTTCTCTGTTCCAGTATTTGATCCGTTTCATTCTGTTTTATACTTTATACATCTCCTCTCCTCTTAGTTTACTTATGTTCATTTCATTTCTATTCAGTTCTGTTCTGTTTTTACATGCAATGCCAGATTACTGTGATTAGCATCAAAGTAAGACAGTTACAATTCCCGCGGTATCAATTACACGACCAACATTCAATACATTGAAAATTGCTGCGACATGATGTAGACAATTGAGTAATGTTAGACTTAATAATACTGTCTCCCTACTGTTCATCCACTCCCAGGAGTAAATAGTACATAGACTGTGTTGTTTCGTCTTCATGGTAAGGAGACGATACTTGATTTAATTTCTTCATTCTCTGCGCCGCATTTGTTCACATGAAGCGTTGGATCTACTAGTTTTAAGTTATACGTAACTCATCGCTGCATGTTGCAGCTAATTGTACTCTGGTACCTAGATACGGCACACACGCACCTGTACCACGCGAACAAGGCCTGTCAGTGCTTGGTTACAAGGAACTCGCATCTGCACATCATGTACTATACTTCAGAATGTTCTCATTATGATTTTATGCATTTACTCATTATCGTGTTATTGAAATGTCAATCATTGTATATTATCTGATAAATGTTACATAATTAGATGACTTAAATGCATGATACGTGACTTAGAAGATGAGCTAAGTTTCTAAAGGAGGAACTATTTACAACACATGTACACCAAAACTACTTTTATTGTGAACTCACTTTACCAACATCACGTCTAACATTAACTCATTTTATGGCATGTACATAATCGTTTATACACTCATGAACGGATGGATACGTTATCAACTTAACTTGTCATTTGTTTTACAACCTCAGGCTCTCCAGAGTAGCAACCTCCATGCACCAAGAGCAAGATTGTCCCACTGCGAATTTAACCTCTCTAGAGCAACACTCTTTTAATAACAACAACATAACTTTGCCTCTCCCAAAGTGTGTTGCTTTGGAGAGGTTGCACTGTACATCCAACGTCTCTGTATCTTTTCTTTAATGACACTAGGCCGTATAACGGACAACACAAGCTGTTTCAATGTGTTTCATCAATTTTACATTTTGTTATAGTTACGACGTAACAAGCATTGTCCATAAAAATAACATCTCGCTGTTCTAATTGTATTAGTGTGGTTACATTGTTTTACTGAGAGACAATAATCACGACAATCGATAAAATTAAGTGATACCATACATGCAGAACAAAATTAACCCGTGTTTCCATATATGGACAAGGGACTCGTTGTTGTTCGAACTCTTACTGTGTTTAGAATCAATAACACGATGCGTCATTACCGGAAGTGAGTTGGGGAATAAACACGTTTCACAATGATTTAAATTGAGTAAATACCATAACAATTTATTGTTACCAGAAACCCATCAGTCATCCCGCTCACATGGAACAGAATGAGTCTGCTATTGAATTACATAATGAAATTACATTCATTGCACGAGTGGACCGGTGTTCTTCAATAACCTCCTTGTATCGAATATAATGCCTGACAGCAAGTATGCTAACAATGGACCAAGAAAACTTTCAGTTATCTTCTTTCAAGTGTCTAAATTTATACAGTTAATCGAAAAAACAATCATTGAATGACAAACTAATGGAATAAGGTTTTGTTATTATGGCTTGAATTCCTCGCTTTAGTTGTGTATCACGTTGTGTTGAAAGAAAAGGGACGATTGCTAGCCAAAGGAATTCTAGGTCTATGAACTAATGATGGAGCATATTGTGTATCGTTAAACATTTAGGCCTTTAGTTTAAACTTATTTATTTTACATCGATTGTATCTAACAAGTTCTTACAACTTATATTAACTACTCTCGTTGACTTCTTCCTGTGTTCTAACTAGTACTCGTTCCGAAAGAAGGGATTGTGAGGGTTCCGAGCAAAATCCGCCACTGACAGGACTCGAACCCGCAAGCCCTGGGTTAGATATCTGACGCATTACCCATACACCACTGCACCTTAGGCCTTTGATTATTACTTAAAATTTGATTGATACTGTTCTGTCTCAAATGAAATTCTTGTGCTTTGGTGTGATGTGACTGGAATTCTGATGTATGTCCAATGTCGCGTAAAAGAATCGATTTAACCCTAGTGCAATTCGGTAAAGCCTAGCTGCACATGTTAAAGACAAGTTACAAAATTACACATCCCAGTTGCTATTTTCGTACTCTTTCCAAAATATTTTTCCCTTATCAATGATTTTTGGATGGAGTTTAGTCGTGAATGGTTTACCTCTGGTGTGTGCATTATTTTGCTGACTTCTATTGGCACTAATTTTGGAAAATAATTCAGTTTATACTACTTCTAATTCTGGCAATAATTATAACTGCACTATCAGCGTTTATACCTCTACCATATATTTTAATGTTAAGATAAAATATTATGCATATTCTAAGCGGATTTTGTGGCATCTCTTTCGTCAAGTACAAAGATGTTTTAGTTTCACTTTTCAGCTAAAATCCCAATCTCACAACGTCTGCGTGACAACACGATGACTTGATAACTGCTCGTGAATAGATATTGTGAAAGCCTTTTGTATTCGCCTGAAATAACACGACATGTCTAGTATATTTGGTGACAATCTTAGCCTGCGTGTGTGATACATCAACACAGACTCTCATTTAAACAAATCTGTATTACGTTCTAGTGTCAATTGATTATACGATAGAAATACAAACAACTTAAATCTGATGTAGCGCTTAATGCATTGTCGAATTTAGTTGTAATTTTAGATAGACTTTTCTTTTAAAGTATCTAAAATCCGCTCTCAAATGTAATACTTAATGCGAGTTTAAAGGAACCCTTTAAGTAGCAGACATGGGCAAAGTCTCTATAAGTGTTTGTACTATTGTATCTCAAGTACCCTTCATGTAGAATTTAGAACATGGTTTACGGCACAATGTATTTGATTATGCAAAACTGATACATTGATTTTTTCATACTTTCTGCATTTGAACTTAAAAGCGTGTAGTAATTATAAAGCGATTATCTTTACTTGTACTGTACAGTCACTTAAGTACATCTTAATTGTATTATTTTAGGGTTAAGACCTGATTAATATGCTAGGGCATGTAGACCCACTTATTTACACTTTGTAAGCAAATTAATGAAGGTTAATTTAATCGAATACTAATAATACGTTGTAACACAAATGCCTTCAGTTTCACATACTTAATAATGAAAGACAAATTTCGGTTCTTACTAAAGGCATACAAAATATTATATAGAACGAGTTTCTTGCAGTGAATTATTGTATTCTACATGTCTTATTTATTATAGTAAATTTATAACAATAAAAATAAATTATAATCTTAAATCTTTTATTTATTAGTAGGCAATAAACGTAACAAGCCAAAGTTGTTTATAAGGTATAACCAGTCACTGGTAATAAATTGAGAAATATGGCTTATTATATACACAGGGCTGAGTTTATGTAACTTCTAAATATAAACGACATAGATACGAATTTGCCATTCTGACGAAATTATCTTGAATTGATGTTACATTAGATAAATAGGAATACAGTGAAATTATCAGAGAAAATCTTTGTATATTACAGAAAATCGCCCACAAAAAACGCTTCCATAAATATAGTACAATACATATACGCAATGTGAAAAATGCTTCAAGATGTATTGCTGCGTTTACCATAAAGTCCCACAGCATTCACTGTAGGTAAACAACTGTTGAGTAAGTTACTCTTGTCATCGAAAAACTAAAAGTTTTTGTCATAAACACCAAAACTATTTAAAACATAACAACACTCAAATATTATTTCCTCGTTTATCTATGATTTTAAGACAACCATGTATTAGATATCTTGTGCGTAGGGATGTATTTTTATCTGAACAGAACCCTACGTGTATATCTATAGTTATCATAAAGTGAAAATCGTTAAACATCATTTGCAGCTGATAGATATCAGGAAATTATTTTTCTTAAATCTGCAACACTATTTAAGTCCTTCGAAAAAATATCTGTTGCCACTGTTAGTAGAGATAAAGTTAATCGTACACCACAAGAAATATGCGTATGTAGTATGCTTATAATCCGTCTTTCCGATACCATTTGGTTTAGTTCCGAGATACAGCGAGTAGGGACGTACGCTTTGTTGTAAAAGTCATAATATACTCTTTACCAATACTAGGAGAACTGAACTACAGTGTATCCCGCGTTCGAGACGAGGAGAGAATAGTTTGCCTGCAGTTTTAATGTTATCATCACAAAAATACTATACATACGTGGATTAACATAACCTTCAAAGTTGAGAAAGTTAGTTAAAAAAGCTTGGCTGTTGCGGTTAAGAAAATTCAGAAGCTATGTTATATAGTTCTTTAACTGAACGACTGTGTTAAACGGATTACCGGAGTGCTGATAAAACCGAACTATACATCAGGTTTGTTTAATCTTTTTGTAGATACTTTTACTTCGAGTTTTCGGTATTTTTTGTAAGAATTTATGATGAGTTAAGGAAACATGGCGTCTTTGATTAACACAAGGATACATATATCACTCAGCAGTGAGAAAAAAGTGTAAACCATCGCCCCTATCTTAAACTTACAGATTATCAGTTATATCTTAAGATGAAATTTTAGGAATTACTTGCTGAAAACTTTAACTCATTAATACTGTAAGTAGCTTCTTGTTCCGTTGTCATGGCAATTACGACCACAAGAAATTTTACAGAGAAATAAATAACTAGGCATGATGGCTGTTTCGTAATAAATAAAACTTTAGCGTACGCAAACATGGTTAAGAAATTGCAGTACGATTAGAGAAAGTATTTTTGATGTTATAAATTCAAGATTTTCTGGATTCGGGATTTTAACTATTAAATTGGCACGTAAATATTTTATTTTCAATTGCGGACTTTTAATTGCTGTCAACCATAAATTTACGCTCGGGTGAAAAATTCCGCGTGTTTTAATCTAGGGGATCGTTAATTCAATATATAGAATCATTTTTTTATGAATTTTAGTCTAAAGTAGGATCTCACTCATGTTCATCTTTTACATCAACAGAAAACATCATACAGAAATTAACTGAAACATTTCGCAACTTAAACAAAATCTTGTTTTTACGCGACGTCACGCAACAGCACTAGAACTAGATGTGTACTTTACAAACATACTGTGACATTATTTGACAGTTTTCGATTTAAAATAAATGATATAATTGTATATAGTCTTTTATTATGATTGTTGATCTATCAATATGTAATTTAACCGCTCTTTACTTATAAAAACATTCTCAATAACAAATATGAAACGTATTTATTTAAATTATTATCTTTAATTGACCATCATCTTTAAGATTGTATTTTTAATGAACTAATTATGATAACATTGAATTTTATCAATTAAAATATTTGTTTTGGAATGTTGCTATAATTGTGAAAATTAATCAAAGTTATCAGATAACTCAACTATTTTACTGATGTATTTTAAACGAGACTTGCGTTACTTAACTAATCGCTATTTATACATAAGACACATACATGGTATACGTTACCATTTGAAATATTTAGATGTTTTATTAAATCAGGTCTAAATATTTACATTCAACGTTTGTACATGTAGTTTTTATTGACGATTTATTTATTATCAATGTTATGCTTTTAGCGTGTAATGTTTAATTACTCGAGAACTGATTGGGTACAAAAAATGAGATTATTGAAAACTTAACCTGATATATTCTGTATACATAACATCTACATCACGTCTTCTCGTCTACGTTCACACAATATTGTCAAGATCGACGATCTGAATTTCGACTCGTTTGTTAGAAATTATCATGTAAATTTTGTCATCAGTGGCTAAATGAATGGTACTTATAGTATCCCTTTAATTCTAATGTATATTTATCGGACATATACCTTAAATTCTAGACTATGTGACTTATTTAGGATAACAACTTACTGATTAAAATCGTCCATTTTAGTCTCATTCAATGTATTCAATGTATATTAATTATTTATACCGAATGGCGTATTTTTCAATAGTTTAGATTCGTTCATTCATCGTTTATTTATATTTAGGTCTAAATTCCCATTAATTAACATCAGATATGTATTCATCTATTCTTCAATACCACTAGCAGAGAATAAAACACACACACAAATATGTTTGTACATCAAAATATATTTTCAATTAAGAATACTTATGAATAAGTCTTTCATACCATGTCCTGTATGTGAAATTCACTAATTAATATTCGAAACATGATGTTTTCAAGAGAAAAGACAATTTTGAAATTTATGTTTTTTACCTAAAATATCTATTATTATGATGTTTTCTCCCTTTGATGTGTAACTTTTAATCTAAATACGTGTATACTCATTCATTAAAATAGTCTACCGATGTACCTTTACTATTAACTAACACAGAAAACATCGACATACGCCAAATAATAATATAAAAAAAATTAAAAGGCTTTTGATTGCTTATAATATTCATCATTTTATCACTTATTGTTAAAATGTTTTAGTTCTACATTATATTATAGTCTCCCCGCAAGTTTAACGAGTGAAAGAGCGCCAGTGGCTTGTGGTGGAAATAACTGATGCCATTGAAGAAAGTAAATGTTTCAATAACGTAAAAACAAAGTTATTTATGTAAATATGTTAAGTGTAGCTGACAATCTACCATCCATCTAGATACATCATTATAATATTACTACAAAATATCATACAATTTAGACACATGCAAAAAAACGATTACAATCTTTCAATTATATCATATTTTTCCATAATATATGTGTGGCAACTTGTTTATTACGATATTATAACGCTTCCCGAAGACCCGCCAGCAGACTTAGTTCAATGGGAGTCCATAAAACAAGGATTAAAAACTTTCCTAAAAGACTTTTTTGCCAAAATTTAATCAAGGGAACAATAGCTCAGGTATTTTACGGCAGATTTCCGCGTTATGCGTGCCGACTCTTAGCATCATTTTATCTGTATTGTGAAATATCTACCTGAGACGTACCCTCTCAATTTATTCACCTATGTGCCAACTTGTTCTGTTTTGAGTTCTAGTTAATTTTATGCTCAATGGCCAGCGATACGGAAATAAAGAGATAAATAAATCTTCCAAGAAAAATGAGCCAATTTTCACATCTTAGCCTCATTTTGTATGAAATGAAGCGATTAATTAGATATATCATTAACTCGTCTAGATTTCTAATCCCATGATGTGATAGACGAATGAAGATACGCTGAATATAGAACCGAGCCAATGAGTATAAAATAGTTAAGTTCTTTCAACGTTTATGTTGTTTTATTTAGGATGTGAGTAAACCGTCTTCACTGGAATTTATTTATTTGGATTTATTATTTTATGGTAAATAAATATTGCATCTTGCATGTGCATCGATACATTTATCGTTATTATTTATAAATGTCACGTGTTACGATCCGTCAAATCATCTAACCACATGATTCTATCGATTTGATACCAGGCTGATTTTCAATAATCATTTCGTTCCTTTGAAGTTTTCTTGTGTTAAATGTGACATGATATTTTGATGGCCTTTTATCCTTATTTAATGGAGGAACTATATTTTGATACATACGGTCTTCTCATATAAAGGGTCCATGATATTGTAATAAAACTTGTAATAAAAGTCGGCAAACGGGAAATCGGAATGACATATTTATCAAAAATTGCAGCTGACTACTGGAAATGGCATCATTGTCTAATGTCTTATTTTTCTAGTAATTATATTAAAATATGTGAAAATATTGGACAACTAGTATCATCATAAAAATATCATATTTGAAACTGACGTCTAAAAAATACAATTTGTAATGCGTTAGGATAATGTTCATTTCATAACTTCAAACCACCTTATTGACTGAATCGTTCATGTATTTTCACTAACAGTAAATCAAACGGCTTTTTTGTTACGAAAAATCGAACGTATATGTTTACTTTAATCGAACAAATCTTATCAAGTGATTGAATATTGCGTGAAATAAAAACAAGTTTTCAGTCAGCCGACCACTTGAGATAAGTGTTAGGGCTCGTTTGAATCAGCAAGCTTATTTATGGTATTATTTGTTATAAACAAACTATAAAATGTACTCTTTGTACATACATGGATTTTTGTGTCTGCAATACACACGTGCATTCTGTAACAACTTCATCATCTTAAATATTGTGGATTTCTCCAGCAACGTGGATCTAGTTCATTACTAAAATATTCATTCATGAAATTTCATTTTAACGCCTGTTTTGATTTCACCAAAAGGAAACGAGAAAGCAAAATAATCAAGATACACTTACGAGGGAGAAATATTTTATGTTTGTATTATTGGCATATTTTGTTTAGTTTCTGTTCAAAGGAACAAACGATTACATTTCAAATGTAAAACAGATTTCGTGTTAAATTCATGTATATCACGAAGTATACACAAGTTAATGGCGAATATTTTCGGTACATTTAGTTAGTGAACCAAATTGTTGAATTAGGGACCATTATTTTCACATTTCTTGTCTGAGCTGTTACATACTTACCACAATACCGCGTTACTATGAGTCTAAAGTGTAGAATTCAATAAAAAATTCGTTATCAGATAATGGATTAAAAATTTGAATTCCTGTGACTTAAATTAGCTGGGATTTAGCCACTTGGATTCACATCACCGTGAGGGATTGTCCTATAAATCATATGTTTACATTTCTCAAGTAGTTTACTGACCTATGACCTTAGTCACACGAATCTGTGTGGTATTCTCGGCTGATTAAAATCACACTTTTTTAAGTATAATATTCAACATGCATTCTACTTGATAAGTGACTTATATTGAATCCACGAACGTGGACATTCATTTACCTAGCAACGCGGACGTCCCAGGACGTCGGTGCTTTTCAACCGCAAAAAAATTGGATCATTTTTCTTCTGCGTATGTTCGATATTTCATGGTTTTAACTTTTAAGCATATTTTACAACACCAGGTTTTCAAATTTAATACTTACCGAATCAAACTTCTAACTCATTCGTAGATTAAATATTTATACAAGTTTTCTTTTGTGGACAGGATGTCAAATTGTATACTTCAGGAAATATTGAAATAAAATAAAATTGAAAAAAATATGAAAGTGTGCCTCATCTATCTTGGAGTGTAGATACACTCATATAGGATTATATTACTGCATCTGCTGTTTAATTAGTCTGACAACTGTAAATTTATAGTGCATGTAACATAACGCTGTAAGCAGTTGAAAAGTCGCATTTTTAAAATACCTATGAGTAATAACACTAGTCTGTCTGTCAGAGAATGTAGAATATAGTTGGCTGCACGCGTGTTAATTGTAATTAACGCGGGATCATTTTGATCAGCTCCAGCCATCTTATTTCTCATCCTTACATTAAATACATTCTTCCCTGAAGCTGCCTGGTGGTGGTTAATGCGAACATATGCTAATTAAACAAAATAAAACCAAACAACGAAATCGGTACATTCACATTTTTATGTTGGCATCACTTTTTCCAACAATGTTTAAAGTCCCATTAGCTTTTTGCTATAAAAATATATGCAAAAAACAAACACTTACTCGAGATAATTATCACCGACGAAAGAAGCCTTTTTTTCTTCTTAAAACACTCATTTCGCTGTGAATTTTGCTTTTGTAAATTGAAATATATAGAGCGCGTGACGTCACTTCATGCCGTGTGCATAAATATGACCGCGGGAAAACACAGCTGTTCTAAAAATAGTATTTTTTCAATCAAATTGAAAAAAATACGAAAGTGGTTTTGGAAACCTTTTTTTCTTGCTATGAAGTATGCACATGATCAAAACACACCGAATTCCTCTGTTATAGAACAAACAGAAACTATTACGACCGATAAATGTATATGCTTATGGGACTTTAAATAAGAAAAACAACTGTATATAGGCCTACTGATGACCATTATCGATCTCTCCTATTTCCTCAACTAAATCATCACCGGCTATCATTTCTATACATATCTGAAATTGAATTAAAACCTGATCAATTAATAGTATTACTGGACAGAGACAATAATAATATCTTAATCTAAAATATGTATCCTGGTCCTGAAAGCTATGTAGCATCATAATTCTTGATTTTTTTATTGCTTCTTTTTATACTGTCAGGTGAAATTCAAAAAGTCCACACTCACTCATGTTTAAAAATCAAATAGATTGATTACTAAGGATGCTTTTATTGAAATCACAATAATATTTTGACTTTGATACAGATTGTACTAGTATGTGCAATTCAAGAGGCAATCGAAGACTTCGTGTACGATTTGCTGTGTCGGGGTTTTTATGCTCAGACTTGAGGATATAGACATACAATAATTATGTAATAAAGTGAACATGAATGTATCTTCAACATAGACATTGTCTGTGGTACCGACATATTGTAAGAATCTCTCACAAAACGTCCTGAATATACCTGTTTTGACATAACCTAATCAACTTTCTCTTCTTAATCTACCTTATCACTGTCAGTTACGTTTGAAATATCGTTCACACGTTCTTCTGGAAACCATTTATTTCAATGTACAGAAATAATTCAGTTAGCGGTAACAATGACTTCATTTCACGGGAAATTTGTGTTTACAACGCGTGTCAGCACGATGTGCCCGTATTTTTTTCACAGGAAGCAAAAACCTCTTTTCCACCTTTTTCTCCAACAATTTGAATTTTATGAACAGTTTTACGCCTTGGCACAAAATTGAATCCAGCATTTATCCCTCTAAGAAAGTGTTACTAGATTTGCCACAGTTAAAACCTCCTCGTGTCTTAGTCAGTTCAGATTAACCACATTTAGTATTCTGTTAATTTTTGTTCAAAGAAGATTAACATAGAATGGTTACCATGCGGCATGCGACGTAAATTTTCAAAATTACATCAAATTAGATCGCCAAAAATGTAGTTGTACTTAACAATTGTAGGTCTTTGTCAGACTAGTTTATGGTGCAGCTCTATATTAAAGCGTACTGTTTTTTTTGTATAAAAGATTATCCAGACATCTTGAAATAATGGAATACTTGTTCATTTGTGGCATATTTGGCGTCAGTCAGAGATTACAATGACTGTGAGTGTAGAATGTGTAGTGACATCTAAATGAGATTCATTTTGTTGATGACCTGTATACATAGTTCCCACATTTACAATATTTACCTCCCTTGGCTAATTTGACGAGCATTGATATTTATATTTTTGTTTTGATAATTTTAGATATATAGGATATTCATATGTGACAACTTTATTTCCTTAAAGCTGACGTGCTTATGGTTTTAACAAATTCATGATAAAGTTATCTTTTATAAATTCACATAAGAAATGTTCCATCAAATATGGCTGCCAAGGGAGGTAAATATTGTAGATGAGGGAACTATGTATTGATTTGAGGTCAAAGGTCAAGTGACCTTTAACACGAATGACCATTTTGCTGCCATGGGATCATACATGTTTTACAAACATCTGTTTTTCACACATGCTTTTGTTTGTTGTTAGCTCATCTGTCACATGCATGAGTATTCCAGTTACACTTTTAACGACTTTTAACCAAACTTGAAGAAAGTTTGTCATGATGATCATCTATAAAATCTAGGTCAGGTTTGATATTGGGTTATGTGGACATAAGAAATAGGTCATAAGGTCAAAGAAAAGGCTTTTGAACAGGTTACAATTTGACACAATCTTTATGAAAATTATTCACACATTATGTTTGTAGAATAGCATTGTACCATTTCAATAAGTTTTGTCTGAATATTTATCTTCAACAGGGGAATGTGGTAATTCTTTGGTGAGGAAGTTACTCGCATGTTTGAATGGTAGAACGACCTTGTGAACATACCAGAGGTCACAGTATATATTGATCCAACCTTTAGCAAACTTTTATACTGTTCATTTATATAAAATCTAGTTCAAATTCATCACTGGCTAATGTAAGGTCAGAAGGCTAAATCAAAGTAAAAGCTTGTTCGCCCTGTACAGGTCACGTTATAAACCCTATGATTGATTCTTGTGCTAAAAAATTATGCTTGAACCAAACATGTGCGCCGTCTTTGATGCCTTGCATCAAAATTAGTCTTGTTGTATGCATGAAAATGACCCGTTTTGATTCACGTATACAAAAGTTAAATTACGGTTGTTTTTTTACTCGGACGAAACGTTCGTTATGTTCACATTTCGTGTAAAACGAGAAGTCACGCGTGGCATATAGGACAACGCTCTTAAAGTTCATTTTCCACTGTCTTCTCAATACTCATAAACGCGTGAACTTAAATTCTCTGAACATAGTTCGGAATAAAAAAAGTAATACAAAAATGCTGGTCAATTTATAGACATACATTGAAGGCGTGCTCTAGATTTTTTTCCCTTTCCTGTTTTATTTTACTCTGATCGATCATGAAATCGTCTGTGTTTCCTTATGAAGCTTTTACTTAAAGCAGCTCTCATATATTGTTTGCTCAATAATCAATTTAGACAATGGTCACGTGATTTTAATTAAACGGCTAATGATCTGTGTTAAAAGAGACGGAATAAATCAGTATCAACGTGATCAATGGTTCAGTATCTGTTGGTTATGATAAGCCTCATCGTGACGTGGATCAACACATCTGAGTCAAAGAAACGCATGACTTACTGTTATAGAAAAGCAGTTTTTTATGTTATAAATTTATATAAATCGGCATTGTGTGTTCAATCTGAGTGCCAAGACCTGTTATCAAGTGATTCGGATTTATGACAAAAGAAATTTTAAACAAAATCATGAACTGGTGTGGAACATGGGTATGCTAAAAGGAGACAATTACAAACTCAGCTCTCTCCTTAAAACCTGTTCATTGTACGAAAACATCCACATGATATACATTATATGCCTTCATTGTTTTGTGCACAATTGTTACAAGAGAACATACATTACAAAGCAATTCTGTCATACTTTAGCATATAGCTGAAAAAAGCAATATATTGTGTTTAGTTAAATATTACATTTGGGTAATAAATTTAATCCTGGATTCATCTCCAGCCATTAATCTAATATTTACATCATAGCAAAACGATATGAAATATTGGTTCATTCCAGCAAGAAAACAAAGAAGAAAGATAAATAAATGACGATACCCACTCGGGACAATTCATATCATACGTTATACACTTCAGTTCGTATATTGTACGCAATAATACTCAAGGGGTAGCTTTGAATTTCGATGGCTGGATGACGGCGTCTTGCAGAAACCTCACAGAAATCCCTGTTCACGGATGTACTTGTCTATGTCTGTTAAAACTATTGTTTTGTGTTTATTGGGGACTCGTTACTTAGTTATATAGATTAAATTCGTACCGAAAAGCCTGCAGTTTACCGAATCATAATGTGTGCTTTATTGAACAAGTTTGTAAGAATGTTGTAACTGTTGATATTTATTACATGTGGATTCCAGATATGTTGATTGGGTGTTAAACAATGATACTCTGCTGAAAACAGTGCAAACTTTAGTACCGTTTAATTGTACTTTGTGTTGATGCCAACGTAATTTATTAAGCCAAATCTATATTCCTGTAAGAATAGAAGATTTCAATCTCCATATTTATATAGATAAAAGGTGTAAGGATGAGTCTGTATCTATAATTCATACAGGTGATCCTCATCAAACGGTGTGAACAAGTCATGTATTATGAATACGACCATTGTTCGGCTCTAGTCTGATCTAGCCTCTTTATATTGTTTTTGTACTTGTGTAAGTATACCAAATATTTATAAGTACTACTTACCCTTTATGTCTTAATCAATAGATGGTAACCTTTATTATTCTTCCATTAACATAGTTAGACTGTAGATATGTATAAACCGTATGTTCTCCTATATAGAACATTTTTTATCATTTTTGTCTTGGTCAATACAGAAAAGAGACCTTTGTATTTAACGTCTTGGTAACCAATGTGATATACGAGCTAGACACGGTATTGAATACAAGCTTGTAGAACCATAACAGCCGAATTATTGAATCATCCGAAACTAATCCATTTTACGTATGTTTCTCTGTATATATGTGTGTACTTCACCTAATTACTGTACAATGCTGACTGAGCGCTTCAGTGAATTGAAAATGTGTTAAATCATTTAACTATCATCTTTTTCAAACATACATATTTTGCTGTTACATCACAGGAAAAATTGCATGTACTTATTAAGTTAAAATATTTACGTGAATTATAAGTTTCGATGAACGTAAGATGACTTTAATTAAGAAATAGTTTGACATTATCTTTTACAAACAAGTTATTCGTAAATGACATCTTTAACCACTTTTTCACTAAGATTATTGAACATTTTTCCTCACTGAAACTATGCGACAGTCTTAATTATTTGTAATTCTTTTTATATGATTCAACATCAAAGTTCTACAATATAGTTGTACCATTATTACGGGTACTGTGATGAATGTCTAACAATTAACACGTGGAAACAGCATGTTTCTATTTATAGACAAATTATAACCACGGTACTCTGTATGGGACTGGAAAATATTGTTAATATTCTGTGACCTATGGTACTTAATTACCGCCAGCCATCAATAACTTACGTTGTGTATCATAACAAGCAACATCCAGGCTTTTGTCATATAGCTCCCTGCTTCAAGCATTTGTCTATACTTGTTGATTTGTAAACTACCATATGAGTAAGTCATTGATTGGTTACATGAGCAAGAGACAATGTACAGAGAATAATCACCTTGCTCAAAGATTTGTCATGGAAGTTCGTACATAATAGCTTTGCGTCAGACTACTGTCATTATGTCATGTTTTTGTCGAGTTTTTATAAGCGTAACATTTATTGATTAGAAGTGATGAATCAGTGAATTATGTATTTGTGCATCATTGATATAATTGTCTCCTGTGAATTTAGGTTCCATTTTCGTGCAGATACGTCAGGTATATACCAGTGTCCTGCTGTTTCCTGTCTTCAAAGTAATTGATTCCGTTTCCAGTCTTCAAAGTGATAGATTCCATTCAAGATAAAATTTAAAGAAAAACTTTCTCCATTACATCTTTGACTGTATTTTTCGAATCATTTTTATAGAAATCAGTTGGAAGTTATTTTCTTCACTGATTGCTTTAGATTCCGAAACAAATTTTTAGGATTAAGTTTCCGGTTTTTTTCCATTCACACATCCCTTGGGCTGCAGTTTCTACATTTTAAGCAAATTCAGTTTTTATTCAATTTATTTTACCAAATTGACGTGACAGAAAATGGCTGTTGTACATCAAAGTCGTAACAAGAACACGTGACCCTCGTCATAGTTTTTGTTCCACGATTTTTAGAATGACTCTTATCGGCTTTTTCTCCAGGCCTTACATCTGTTTATACTGATAGTGTTTAAATTTCCCTAAATTTATGAAATATTCATTCATTTTGAGATCGCAAGTTATGTGTGATTCTCTCCAGATAGATAGAGGTTTCTGATAAGAATTGGTCGTTTATTCGTTCTATCATCAGACCTCTATCTACACCAACTGTTCAATGTGAACATTTCCCACAATGTCTCATCCTGCTGCTACCTTCACAACAATATAAACATTATGTCTCTGGGCCAAACATTAAAGCTATCCATAGTGCATTAATAATGTAATTATTATGCAAACGATCGAGTATCCATCTTGCTAAAACCAAGGAATTATTGTCAAACAATCAAAGAGCATTTGGGGTCTTGGTAATGCCGTATTATGACGCGATGACAATGTGGTTTGCATCTAAATCACTGAGATAATCATAACGTCCGAACATGGTAATGGTAATGTCAGATGTTTAACAATTGATCATTTCTAGACGATGTTTCGTCTTTGTATTGTCCTGTTTGATCGTTAAAGAAACGTCTTTCAGTGTATAAGTTTTGTTAGAGAAAATATCTTTCATCGTAAAATCAAAAGATGATTCAGACAATTAGCTCGAGCTTAAAGCTTTGAATATTAATCAATGTATGTGTGGAGTCGTAGCTTTGTAGTCAAACACGTGGTACATCAGATGATTGACACTATTGAAAACATTTGCATCTTGCTTGACGTTGCTGAGTCTTAGCTTTGTAGTCAAACACGTGGTACATCAAATGATTGACACTTTCATCTTAGTTGTTGTTGCTGCTGTTAGGTGTATGAAACGAATGTCTTATATCCTGTCAGGTTTGAGAGGGCCTTGAGGAGTTTCTTGTAGTGTCACAGATGTTGTTTCATGTATATGTTCCTGTCAGTGTAACCGTTTAGAGTTATCACTGTTCAATTATATAATACTTGCTATATCTATAGTGTTAACTTGTGATTCAATGTTTTAGCGGTCTCGTGGAACAAGAATTTGAATTCTCACATCCAAAAAATATTTCATGTGAAATTTAAATAGGTTTAAGTTTTATTGCGACATCGGGACAGCCTTCAACTGATATATCTGTTGATTTGCATGAATATTATGTGATTACAAAAGAAGTTGGCAAGCTAACAGAATAATCTTATTGTACTGGTTCAGCGGTCACATATCACTTTACAATTCTCCATGTATCAGATAGCTATGAGAATCATATGAATAAGTTCAACCATTCAGTGTGTTTAACACAAAAACAATTAAAATGTTACCGTTTTAAATGTATCGTATTCGCCACCAAAGCTGTAAAGTATCTATAGTAGTTAAAACTTTTAACGATTCAATGACAGTGATGGCATCTTTCACACCTCATGTGTACGGTGAAATAGCTATGTTATTGTAGGAAGTAAATATGCATTCGTTTATTACTTCCCAAATCGACCCTCGCTTGCCTGAGAAATTAATGGACATTAATCCTTAAAAGGTTGAAGTGGTTTGGTAAAAACATGAATCTGTCTATTTTCATTGTTAAGCTATTGATTACTGTAGGCATGTTACGTTTTCTAAACTCCACAACTAATCTACAAGCAGAGGTTAATAAAAAGCATCTATAAACTCGTGATGGGACGTGGTCTGAACAGAACAGTATCACAACTGTCTGTGACCTGAATGTATATTAATGTTGTGGTTTTTCATGCAAACTTTATGCAAACATGTATAAGTAGTAATGCTTTATCAGATCACCAATTGATCTTTGTATCTTGTTGAAAGTTGTATGTATCGATTAAACTTACAGAACTGGTCGGAAATTCAGCACATATAGCTATTCTGTGCGTTAACAAGGATAGGGCACGCCCACTGGGTTATGTCGATTTCGTTCTCCCTTGCAATTGCAATACGAACTGATCCACGTGAAGTTTTCTTTTATAACTTCCGGATGTGGTGTATGAAAAGAAAAGAACTTGTCGATTCGTATGTGTATATAAAAGAAGCTATCGCTATAAGAAATTCAACTATTTTGAATATTAATAGGTTGTTATTGTCAGTTACTATTTCCTGTTAATAGTTCATCCTTATTCTATACACGTATGATTATCATGACTTTATGTGTTTCACTGATGTATGCATAACTTGACCATTATCTGTGTAAATATTCACGTTGTTTTTTATACTTGTAGGGGTATTTATAATATTTTTTTCTGATGTTGACTAAGCACTTTGTACAAGTCTGAATAAAAAGCAGTATGTGCTGTTCTGTATATCTCCTGAAATTTGATACTTTTTTGTGAAGTTGTTGAAGGTATTAAAGAGATAGGAAGATAATTGTAAACTATAAAATACTTGACTTCATGCGATATAACCCCCAGTAAATCATAAAGCCGAGGCATACTTCATTAAATATTTAAACAATGCTATAATAGAGAAATGAAATACCAGTTCTGGTAGTTAGCTGTTCGCGTGTCTCATATTGAGTGTCTTAAATTCCGTGAGGAAGTATTTTATTCAAAACGTTTCTACCTGGACTGTAAACACGGATAATGCTTACAACGAACATAATCCGTCCTGGATAGTTCATGTTTAGAAGACAACCCACTCTTTTGACATTTGAAATGTTTTATGGTTTGATGTTAACGGTTTGTATTTAACTTAATCTACCTTGTCTATAGCATGGGCTAAGGTATCATTTTCCTCATCTTTTTTATCCTCCTTCGTGTTTAAGTTTTGATGTTGCCAAATTTAAGCTATTAATCTTTTAATACGGTCTATTTATTACCTGAAGGTATAATGCATCGTGCTATGTTATATTTTGCGAACAATATTCGCTTTTGAAATTATATATTAATTGGCTGAGCTGATCCGGAATGATTATTTTATTTCGCGTATCAATAAAATCGTTACATCATTCCATCATAGTGTATATTTATAGGACTTAGATGTGTTTGAGGATTGGCTCCATGTTGGATAGTAATAAAATATACATTTAAATAACCAATCTATAGTCAATGACTCATTTAATTAGTAATAGTTTATGTTGCACAGATGATTAGAGAAAGTGTATGCAACATTTAATTATACTTTTTGCGGGTAATATCTAGAAAATATTAACTTTTATCATGTACTTGAAAGCGAAATTTTTATGTTTGCATGGAGTTGATTAAAAAATCTGTTTTTTTTTTCATAGATGTAGTTCACAATAATAATTATATCATACATGAAATTTCAAAAATGAGAGAGCTTAACAATTTAATTTAAAACGCCTCTTACATTTCGACAAAACGTATATAGCCTAATTGTTTAATTAAGTTATGACTTGTGAAATAATTGAGTTCAGTTGCATGAAATGATTTGTGCATAAAAAATCCTTACGCATTGTGCGTCTGTTGGCGCCATGTTGAGACGCATTGTTCATTGTTTTATCATTGTTAATTTGTTCTGTATTATCTTGATTAAAACTGTGAAAAAAACACATACATGATTGACATGCATTCGAATATTTGTTAACTAAACTGGCTTCTGTCTTGAAATTGTAGAATAAATTGGGAGAAAGCTTGGAACACGCGCCAGACTATTGAAGTAATACGTTGGAATGGACAAACATACATTTTATTTAGGATATAACAACGTTTGTATCGTTTTACTGCGGAACGGTCAAACAAGTCTATTGATCGATAACTCAATGTTAACATTGGCCTATAGTCGTATTTATTCAATCTCAAAGTTTTTAAATCTTTGGAAATCGATTTGCAAGGATCAATAATTAACCTTATGCAAACCATTTCTACTGTCACTGTCGGAGGAGAGAGATATTGTTTAATTTCGCTCTATTAGCGTTCCAAATGCGTATATTAGCAGTTTTACTTTTCAAAAATACGTGTCGTACTTCTTGTTCATGTAACGTGAGTTTGTCAGTCGCTCGTGAAAATTTGTCTGACACTAGTGTGATACCGCGTTAATATTGGAATTGGCTTTGTTGAGTATCTGAAACTGATGTTTGTGTACATGCAGTAGAACAACATTACCTACTTTAGTAACTTACGTTACCCACTGAGGGTCATGCGCTAATTAAATTAAGTTTTATTTGAAGGAGAGATTATTTAATCTCATTTGTTCATCATACCAGTATGGCTTTACATTCACGTACGTACATACGTAACCTATTCATTTATTCTATATTTAGCCATTTTAAAAAAGTGAAGGTAACTAAAAGATGTGAATATACCTTTTAGTTTTACAATGTACATATTGTACCAAATAACTAGTTATACACAGATTCCTGTGAATGTGTATACGTTTGCTTATTCGGATATTTTCATTAATTGTCTTTTTATCAGTTTAGTCTATCTGTCTTTTAGGTCTCTGTACAGTCAGCTTTACGTCCAATGATTAAGTTGAAGACCTTAAATGAATTTATCACAGACGATGGTAAATGAAAAAGGTATCCGATTAGCACGTGTCCAATAATTAATGAAGCGACTGTTTGACAATCTGGCTATTACTGACTGTAGATTTATCTAGACGAAATACTCCATGTATTCGTATAGGTCTCATTCTTTCCCCTCAAAATTACTTAAATTGGTTTAATCATCATGTTTGTATGAACTGCACAGACAACGTATGCAACATCACGACTCCTGAAAGATTGAGTCAATTTTCTCGAGACATCTGCAGTGTCGGTGGCATTATAAACGTTGAATTATTATTCGATCAAAAATCACGTGGTCTTAGAATTATTAAAAATCATCCAAATCTGAGACACCGAACTAGCAACTTACGCCAGCGTTCATTTCATATTTCGTAGTAGCGACTCGTATTTGATAGAGAAAGATACGCTTTACCGTACCAGGCATACTTTATGTTTGTTTGTTTCATCATTTTCAACATTATTTCCATTATATTATCATAACCAGCTTCTCTGGATTTTATTTAAGCTTTTACCATATTTGAGTAATAAAGGATATTTAAAAAGACTTTAGATAGATTTTAGTCCCGGAGTTATCTTCACATGTTAAATAATATTGTAATATCATATCTGTTCATCGCTATTTGCGAGTAACAGAATGACTACAATTCTATGTCTAGTCACATATTTTTCCGTAAACTGCGCGTGTTCTATATCTTTACATTTCAATAATTGCATCAATTTTTGTGCTCGGTTCTTTTCGTATCTATTTTAGTCTTTTCCGTCATTCTTTCTGCTCTTTGTCATAACTCACCTTTGCGCTATTTTATTGCGTTGGGACAGATAACTTCATTACTTTACATTGTGAAAAGAGAGACAGAAATGTTCGGTTTATCGATGAAATAAAAACTGTGCTGTAGTTGAAGACTGACGTTCTAACTAATTACCTCTTGAAGGGTTTTATTTTAAAGCTCAGAGAACGTAGAAAGCTCTTAGTACACATTACAAAACACTTCTATACGTCGGTTTTATTTGAAACCAATTTTTAACGAACAATTTTCCCCGAGATTTGTACTGAAGAGTACATGTTGGAATAAAAACATGTCTTATTCGCCTTAATGTTGATTTAGGAGCTTAGCATATCTTTTGCTTTTCAAACATGATGCTGAACGAAATGACATAAGTGAATGACAAAATACAAAAATAAATCGAAGAAAAAGCATCGCGGACTACAAACCATTAACTATCTTTAAAGGTGATTTATACCAGCATGGCATGCTAGGTTTACTAATAATTTTTAAGAATGAAATAATATGCTACTAAATAAAATATACCATCCAATGAAATCAAGCTAAACACACATCACGTGACAATTCAGCAATATAAATCACGTGACGTTTGCATGAAAGATTTATAGTGAATATATAGTGAAAACCAATGTAAAATATGTGCCTAGTACATTATAGTCATTGTGACGAAGTAGTTCTAAAAGTGATCTCGAAGCTCTAAGTGGAATTTTATGATAAATTAACATAAGGGGGGTTCTCATCAAAGCACTCCGTTGTATATGAACATAAACCACCCCTTTTACCCTGTCTATAAGACAATCTGACTTATGGAAACCTTTTTAGAAATGATATTGGTTGTCTGACTTGGAACCTTGTTTTAACTAATAATGCCGTTCCCAAATTAGACTTTATATATTTATGGACCAAAAGAACAATACATCATACGATGGATCTAAGCATAGACCATGTCTTTGTTATAAAGGATTGCTCAATCTGTTTAGATTCAGACACCTAACTCGGGTACTTTGTTCGTAATTCAGAACACACAATCAAAGACGTCACTGACAAAGCTGAAAGAATATTTAGTACTTCGTGTTGACGTTAGATTGTGATTTATATAAAGGCGGCGTGGATCTATATCGGACATTGGAGGTAGATTATAGAACACACATATTATATAGAGAATCTATTGATGCATTCTGGTTAGAACCCAGATATTGTCGTCATGAGAAGCACAATTATCATTCATATCTAATCAGGCATTGCACTACAATCTCGATTACGCATAAACAACTTAGCGGAACTTGAAAAAAGCCTCATTTTGTCGCAATAAAACAAGCGAACAAAATCGTTTGATCTTTTCTTGGTTTCTATCAGTATTGGAATAAAAAGGAAATTGTGCAAAAGCAAAATGAACTGATAAATAGATATTTTGAGAAGCTTACTTTCTTGGAAGCCCCCATAATTACGGAGACATTATACGGATCAGTGTGCCCCGTTATTTGTCTGCAACATGTGGCTTCTTAGGGGTTTATGTTGTCTTTTCAGCTTGCAACTGATATAGTAAGCATGTATTATTCTTTTATTGGAAATCTATCTGCGGCTCTTTGGTGGTTTATCATGGTATGCTTGAAATAACCATCTTAATGTGGTCATGAACATCGCAAAGATTAATAAGTGTATGTTTACAACAATTAGACTTTATTCTTTAAGGAAATGTTTTTTTAATTGAATACATATGAATGATTTATCCCATTCCTATTTGAAGGATAGGAAAAACGTAATTCGTAATTTTAAAATACCGAATATTGTTATTAGCGACAATTAACAGTTGAGTTCTTATATCAAATTTTGGCTACACGTTCCATACCTTGGCAACAATTCTCTCGTTTAGATGGTAATTGTTTGTATTGAATATGAAAAGTTTAAATGAAAACACAAGTTCTTTTATTTCAATGCTCTTTCATGTAGCCAACAAGTCAGTTATCGAAGATTGTTTGTTTAGAGAGCATTTAGTGCATTTGTTGTATACATACATACATACATACAGACATACAAACATACAGACGTACATACAGACATACAGACAGACATACATGTACAGGGTGAATGTTCCCTACCTAGATGGACAGTTCTCATTTGTTGATTAACTACGACCCGTCAGTACATGTAGTATTAAGTGTGCCACCAAAGAATCGAGACACAAAGTTAATCAGATAATGCTTAATTTGGAAACTTAATTGATCATCTCCAAACAGCTTGGCTTGAACGACTGGACAGTTTCACATTGGATTTTAGAGACGAGCCACGCTATATGAAGATAAATGATTTTTACCAAATTAAAAATGCTGCAAATTCATTCGTAAACGCTTCAATTGAAGTGGATTCAATTAAAATGGATGTATCTAGTGTCAATTAAGATATTGATTTTTGTAGTTTTTTACGCTAGTTTTTACATTTTTGAAGTGATCTTAAACGGCCCACATTTTCACCAATTTTCAAAATCTTACAGTCATGTGTATATTGGATATAAAACTACCATCAGTTAAATTAATTAATGAATTGTGAGTTGTTTTTATACTTAGTTAACATTTGTTAAATTTCTTCTACCTACCACAACGCTCATTTAAACTTAAAAAATCACATTCTTCGTACGTGACTAATCGCGATTACCAATTGATTTGAATTTACGGGCTGAAAAGATGTTAATGTTCGATGGGTGATCTCCTAGTCTTATTACAACAAAGATTTGTTAATGATACGTTGTTTTATTAAGTAATGTCAAGTATAGTTCTGTTCATTGTGTTTGTCTTGTATTCTGTAATATAGACAATTTACATCAAATACCACCCAAGTATAAATCATTTAGAATTAAGTTTCATTTTATCGATTGACACATGTCTCTGTGGCCCTATCTTAGTTTTAGATAATAGACGATGCATATAATTGCATGAAGCCATAAATCAAACCAGTGCATATTTCTTTTATTTCATAACATCAAGTTACACTGGCAGGTTTCGGCAAGACTGAAACATTAGCGATTGAACAAACAGCTGCTACACTCTGGAAGTCTGCAATATATATTTAAGCTTTTTTAATATCGATTTAGCACCATTTTTCGCGCTTAATAAAAGAAACTTAGTGTCTAATTTAGACGGTAAAACATCGATTTTTTCATTAAGACATTTTTATGGTATGTAATCTACACAAAGTGTGAATTATGTTTATTGTTTTGCTTTGCATTATTTATGTATTTTATTGTTATTTACAGGTTCTTGTGTTTGATGACATCACAGAAGAGGATAAAAACAAGAAGTGCACGTTTATCAATACTCGGAAGTATCTAGACATACTTCCTATCCTTATTTGTTCTGTCTAGTGATTCAGCTCAACTTTATTTTACTGAAATAGAATATGTGAATAGTGTTAATATATTTGTTTCAAAGACACAAGCGACATCTCCCGTTAGTCGTAAATGTGATTCAAATGGATTGGGTCGTAAAATGATGATTATGAATAGGAATATTAATGGAGAGTAAAGTGTAGACGACAAATCGTGGATAAAGAGTGAAAGAACAAAACATGTGACAACAATGCTGAAACGGACTTCCGGTATTTTAGTCACGTGGTTTAACTTGTTGCCGCCCATCGCAACTCTGCACATCATCATTATTATCATGCTAGGAGGTAAGTTCTTAAATTATTTATCATAGAATTTTAATATCAGGAAAATGTAGAATTATGTTATACACAGTACGACATCAAAGCCTAGGATTTATATTTTACGTGCTGCTTCTGAGTGCGTGATGTTATTAAATAATTCTGGTTGATACAACACTGCACATCGCGGTCTGTGTTTTTACTTTAATATTACACGGTCATAGATCCATAAGTTTTTAGTATTATATATTTTAATGAAATTTATCTCAAGTGAATCTAAATAAGGGACATTTTGATGTCTATTGGTCGGAACTATTTGATTAGTTCTTATCTTTTGCTGCTAGAACGTATTTCATAAGTTACGTCGTCCGGACATGAATTGTTCGTCAATCTAAAGCGACTTCTATCAGATGTCTGTCCGGTGAAATATGCTATCCGTCTTTCAAACTAAACTTCATATTTTAGAGAAATCTTTTATGAATTATAAAATATACCCGCACCTTTAGTTTTCTTTATTCTAACTATCTTGTTTACCTACAATACGATATAATGATAAAATACTTTATGGTTATTATTTACGGAAACCTATTCTTTTCGATTTCGAAGAAATAAGCCATAATTTCTCCTTATAGAATTTGGCATGTGATGTTTTTGTAGATTTTTTATTTCTAAAATAATCCGATTCTATTATCTTTATGGTTCCGATAAAATCTTCGAATATTCATTTACAATTATCTCTGAAATCAACTGGCAATATCGGTGATCATGGTAGAAAACACGCGGCTGTCTCACACAGATACAAAACTAAATTCAACGCCTGGCTTATCAGTTAAATGCTTCCTCAAAGTCCTAAATAAAGAACACAGAATAAAAAATCAGTATAATTAAGACACAAGGCACAGATGCTGTATCTGCGGTTAACTGTGGTGTTAATATCAGTATATATTGTTGCTTGGTGAAAATAAACAGTCGAGCTGTGAAAAATACCTCACAATTACCATTATACTTATGATCTATGTAATATTATTTATTGTATATAGCTTTCTTCCTTTGTAGTATTATATCGTAATTATACTCCTACACATCACTAATTACACGGTGAATGTGTATCTCTACTTATACCGTTAACATCACTAATTCTTCATAAAATTAGCGACTTCAAATCAAGATTCACGTCTTCTTGGCTCCGCAGTCTAGCTTCAAACATAACTGTATAACTACAGATTTACTGTACTGAAGCCTTCACATGTAAATGTATGTACACGTACTGTAAGTATAGTTCTAATAAACTAATACACTCTTATCCTTGTTGAAGTTTTTGTGTGGGTACAAATTCTTATTGTTTTGATTTCATATTTTCGATCCTACTGAATGTTATTGTTTTGTTTTGATCAGTTATACCACTTCTCTTGTCAACAACATCTTCTGTCTGAAATAACTGGAATGTTAGAAAGAATGAACGTTATACCGAGAATTACATGACAAAAACATATCTTCTGAATCATCTTAATCCACGATATAAGCTTAACGCATCTACAATGAATACATGCTTTTATCCTTTTTCTACCGCTTGTGTGGTAGACAAAATTAAAGGAAATTGATTGTAATTAGCTCACTCCGCCCTGTCGGTTGTTCGCAGATATAGAGATTAATTAATGCATGAATACACTATAAAAATAATCTCTAGTGTTTGTGATAATGATCTAACATAGATGTTATATGTTAATACAAGACGCGATCCCGCTAGTACAGGAATTCATGCGTCTGATTTTCCACTTAAAACCTTTATCTGTAATAAAATCACATTGCTAGGGGACGGAACGCTCCACTCAGTTTGCGCTGATTCGTACTTGATAGATTTCACAGAAATCTCTTGTTGAGTTGTGTTTTTAGTGAAATCGACGGCTTTGCTATTAGCGTTAAACATTACGTTTAATGATCCTGATATATATTTATATTCTGTTAGATACATGAATTCTAGAGCTTATTTCTTAAGCCTCCCAATTAATCTTGCTAGCAAACATTATTTGGGGAATCTTGTGTACATATACCGTTAGATTACTGATGAATTCCTGCTGTAGATGTTTGCTGTTGGAATGTACAAAATCAAGTCTAAGAATTAATCTCATCACATCTTTGTCTTCAGAAAGATTTTAATATGATTCTGTGTGAAATGTGCATCTTTGGAATTTTATATATTTTTCTCCAACGCTTATCATAGATGTCAGTATATATTGTATTATTGTATGATGGATTAATTTGATTGAATGAAGAAAGTGTGAACAATATAGACAGAAGCCCCTATGTGAATACACCAGTTATTGTTTAACAGCTAAACATTAAATCTAGTCCTCGTATAGGGAACATGCTGAGACCAGTATGGTTGATTTCTCGCCATGGTCGCAAAACCTAAAAAATACAAATCGAAACGTCTTTCAAACTGACCTATCACTTAAAGATGCGCTAAACATTAATGTATCAATATCAGTGGCATCACGCACACATGAGGGATGAGTTCCATATTTAATGAATAAATAAAACACACAGATGTACATTAAAGCCACAGGTGATTCTATATTTGTTGCTGCACCCATTCAGAAACTCATCTCAATATATCACCTACTGAGGGCAGTCACTTTTGATCTTACATATTTAATTCAACATTATATTCTATCCTTACATTAAAGAAAACACTAAGAGAATATGATACTACACAGCCTGACAGATGAACCACTTAATACAAGGTTTTTATTTCTTCAATCCGAGCTTTGTACCACAGATGGTAAACTAAGTGAACTTTTTATTGCAGCTCACATTTGATGAGGGTCCGTCATCTGCTATCTCCTTACAACACGATAGTAGGTAGTTTAACTCATTATAGTCATAACTAGATAGATACATGACCCTTAATGACTTGTGATGCCTTTAATCGCCTTGATTTAAAGGGGTTCCATTTCATAGAACCTTATTTAATAAATAAATTATCAAAGGAATACAAGTAAACACGCAATCGAGTGATTACAGTAAATAGAAGGATAGGACATTAGGGATATATAGACTCTCAGATATCACCGAGTAAACACGGTACATCATTCTTACACAGACATTCAAAGCTTCCACATTCTTTGATTGAACCTTTTGATTGATTGTTTTATAAACATAAAGTAAGATATAATTGATAAAAATGATTATCATCAACCAAAATGCGCGGTTCGGCGGTAAAATGATAATCAAGCGTGAATTGTCATGAATATTTACATATTTAGGCTGGTGTCAGAACTTTCTGTAAGCATTGAATGCAAGGATTGTTTTATAAATGTAAATTTGTCAAAACGTTTTATCTGCTACATTATGCATATCTCCCATTAATACTACCTAGTGATAAATAAAAATACATGTTTATTGAATTGTATTGTCGACTTTACACAAAACGGTTTATATACGCAAATGTTACAAATGATCATTAGTACAAATCTGTGTAAGTTCAGTTTTCATGAGAACTTTCAGTACTTTGATTTGCAGCAGTTACAGTAGTTTATTTATAATATCACTACGAGCACTTGCATGATCTGGAATCAGTTAAGGATATATCAAATACACAGAGGAAGAAGAAATAAAACATACAGTATTGGTACACGTTGAGAAAAATCCTCACTTGTTAAGAACGTATTGATATACAGAAACACGTGATATTGATAAATTGATTAGTATCTTAGATTAATTATATATTAAATGTTATTAGATATCAGTAAATCTTCAACTCAAATCTAACATTTATCATGGAATGGCCAAGGTTGTCAGTATACTTAGTATAATCATTTTAGCAACTATATGTGGGTTTTAGGAGACACGACAAGTGGGCTGTTATCTATTTCATTTTATGATTAATGATGGAATAAATAATACGCTAAATTTACCTCCATTGCCATCCTGTTGTGAAACTGATAAAATACTTGTATACATTGAACAATCCAAGCATAAAAACTATTCAAACGATTTTAACGATGTACAAGTTTTCAATTAAGGCGTTATTAATGGTAAAATCCCCCTCAATTTGATGCCCGCCTGATATATTTTACGTCTTGATTGATCGAATCAAAGCATTGTACACAATCTATAGCAACCTATTCATCCGTACAAAGTAGAAGTCTTATCTTAAACATGATCTTAATTCACCGACCTTTCACCGTTCTGCTTGATAAACTACTATTTAACTGCATAATGTTGTTTTTCCTTTTTTTGATGTTATTTGCAAGATTCTGTCAGAACGAATTCAAAACAAACGATTTCAGACACGATGGCTTCTGAGCATTTTGTGTGATATTTTTTTCAGTGAAAGCTGCACGCCCGTCCAATTATGTTTACAATTAAATGTTCAATTATCTCAAGGAATTTTTCGTAATATTATACGAACATAAAAGCACTTGGGAAACTCTGTGTCATTCCATACGAGGTGCGTTTCTTTAGAATGTGCAAATTATTTTGTTCTTTTTGGAATTTTGTATCTAATTTCGTACAAAATTGTGCAATTTCCCACAATATGCGTGCTCGTTATGTACAAATTATAAGTCGTATAATTACTATCAACTATGCTTAATGTTTTACTATGAACTTTCCGAAGCAACAAGTGAGAACTGGATGGAATTATAACATACGAGTATATCAGATAACTGAGTAAATGTTAGATGAACTGTCGACTACTTGTCTTACTTATCAAGCTTTGATCCAAGAGCGAGTTTTTTGTAAAGTATTCGAGTACACTGTTAACGCCATCTTGACCACGCACACACGTCGCTTCCTCGTATGTGACACTTTTAAACATAGTGATGGTCTAATAATGGTCAGTCCGAACATGCTGCAACATGCAAAACGTTGTGTCGATGAATTTTACCTCCATGGTCTTAAATCTACTCACAATCAGGTAGTTGTATTCACAATCAAAATAAATATTTGTGAATAATTTTATCAGCCATCACTGATCAAAATTGTTTGAAAAACATAAGCTTAGTATAAGTCAAATAGACAAGCTCATGGCATAATTTCTCTGTCTGGCCAAAAACTCGTATGCGTGATGTGATGCGATGGTGATTTTCTTAAATCAAGCTCTGTTGTGATAATTTCACTGTTTTATTTACTGTAGCTGATTTAATTGTTGTACAAGCCTCGCGTGTTTAGGGTTACTGATCTGAGATTATGGCTCCTTCGTTGTTCTGAGGTATTTCAATTTTTTCTCTGATAACATTTCATGAAGTTTCTGTTACACCACTACATTCATTTATAAAACATTAATAACTAGCATGTGCTATATACTTTATTATCTCTGTAAAACTTAAACACAATCTGAATAATTCTAGTATTGACGCCACTTTCAATCAAATCCCCGCCTTACATCCATTTCGCTTTCTAATTTTTAAGTTTTGTAATTTACCAATCGTTCCAATACATTCATCCACTTGTCTTTTGTGTTTTGTGCATTTTTTAAACAAGCTTTTATCTCCGATTGCTCCGTGATTCATCGCATCGTGTACTTGATATCTTACTTCTGGTAGGTTTTTGTGCTACAATTGTATTTCCCTGGTGAGAGTTGATTATTTGCTGCCTCTATTGTATATAAATTAGGATTCCCTTAACTGAACAATTTTATATTTGGCTGTTTTATAATTCTGACACCTAAAAGTTCAATTTTATACAGAGAAAATATCTCTGTACTCTATTTTAATAATTCCTTGGAGATGCGACCTCACCAACAACAAATAGGAACTATTTTTTATTAGTTACGATCTCACATTATCGCTAAAGACACATTAAGCACATCTTGATTACTCTACACCGGAATCAGCGTTCATTTACTGTCACTCTGCAAATCTAGGTTGTTAGGTTGTCATCAGATGTTTTTCTTGCTATAATAATTGATATCCTCGCCTCTGAGTTCAGTAAATTAATTAAATCCAGATGGTTACGTTCTGAGAATACTCGGCTCTGTTTGTTTTTCATTACATGATATAGATTGTATCATAATTGTTTATAAACAAAATGGTTGTTATTTCTGTAGATAATACATGAGTAATTTGCTTCTAGCACGGGGCGTTATGCTAAATGAAGATTTCTATCACTATTAAAGTTTTCTATCGCTCTGATGAGGGATGTTTCATTGATGTGGTTAGTACTACATATGAAGCGAAATAATTCACGCCTATAAATCAGTGATTTGTTCTGTGAGTTATTTATAATCGGATAATACCTAATTAATTACCTTTTTAATTGATTTGCTTTCGGCAAATTATTATTGTTTACTGATGAACTGATGTACATGTGTGATATGTAGAAAGTAAATTGGCCTAAACATATTAATCTCCTCTGATGAATACGTGTACTACGATTGAGGATTAAATGTTGCTTCCAACTCAGCTGAACGCACTGAATGCTCCACCACTTTTAGTGCAGTGACGTAACCCACATTATCCTTTATATACCTTATTATAATACTTTTAGTACAATGACGTTAGATCAGTGACGTCATAATTTTAGTACAGAAAACATTAGGTCAGTGACGTCATACTTTTAGTACAATGACAATGACGTGGCACATTTAGATCAGCGACGTCATACTTTTAGTACAGTGGCGTAGCATAAGGCACATTTCCATACATATTTTATTTTTATAGCATACATTTTAGATCACTATGGTGAGCCAAGTTTAATGACTTGAACGAATTCTTTCTCTGACTACGAACCATAGTCCGACATTATCTTTATTTTGACAGAATTATTATTTAATAACTGCAGACTTATTAAAACAAATATGAAACGTAATTTTCTTCTAGAAAACAATTTTCGAAAAATTAATGATCGCGTGATCAGATGTATTTCTACCTAAAATACTATCCATGTAATTTTCTGTAAGTCGTAAGATGATGACGAAGGGTCCATCAACCGATTTGTTTGGCGATTATATTCAGTTTTATGAAACTTAGTTTCAATAGTCTGCAATGAATGGCCTCCCAGTAGAAATCTCAAAGAAGGGCACGAGAAACCCGTGCACGAATATCTAAAAGTTAATTATAAATATCTTTCGTGACCTTTGCGATTTCACTTTTTTTCCAACCATCTCTATTAGTTAATACCCAATTCACTCGGTATATTAAACAAACAAAAAGAACATTGATGTTGTAAAAAGCAATTTTTGATACTTCTTTCGCTAAGAAATATATAATATTCCAGACATTTGTAGACAACTTCTCAAAAATTATATTTTAAGTAGACAGTTGGCTTTGTGTTTCATTATTCTATTACGTACTTGCATGCAATAATATTATTTGCTATTCAATTGATTTTCACGGCTAGCAAATCACACGAGAATCGCCGACGTTATTTCGATGGGTATCTGGGGGAAATAAATATATAAGTTCTACGGTATCAATGTGACTAGGTTTTTATTATTAATTTGTACAATTATTTGTCTGTCTCTCCCTCGTGTTACAAAGAATTGTTTAAGCGATTTATTTGTTCTTTATGTTAAAATAGTGTCATTCTTCAGTTAGGAACATATTTCCATGGGGAACATTTTAAATATCATTTAAAACGCCCTGTCAGCATTTTTCGTGGGATGGAAAATGTTACATAAGTCACGTGATTCTAGCGCTGGCCGAGGATTTCATTATTTTCTTGGTATATATTTATTTCAGCTTTTATTGCTCGACACTAACACAGCAATTGCTTACTATATATAGTGTTTCCAAACCTGTACATTTCTAGAATGCACTCTGTCTGTGGTACTTCTGATTTAAAACTAACTAGATCTATATCGAAATGTCTGCATGGCTTCAATTAAATTAATTACATCCATCTAGGTATATAAGGGAACGATGTTGTACTACATGCTGTGTCATTCAATGAATGCACATTCATTTTTTGCGCATGCGTACCTTTTCATATATCCGATTTTCTGATTTTCTTTAGTACTATAATAATTTTTTTTTCCCAAAAGACAGAGCATAGAAAATGCATATACAAGTTAATAATTCCGACGAATTCCCGAGTGTAATTTATACAAATATACACGCAATCCTTGTTATCATCGCTAATGGAATGATTTCACGTATGACAACTTTAAACTCGTTTTAAATATCCTTTTGATGTTATCTAGACGTGAATTGAACATTTCCTCAAATGACGATCCAGTAATGATATGAGATTTTTGTTTATGATTTTCCATTTGTTTTCTCTCACAAATCAACTATCGTGTACGCTTCATAACGTTAAAAACTATCCTACATATTAAACAACAGACTATAAATCATTGATTTGACGCACTCGACTCATTTAAATATGAGTGATTTATTATACTCCGCGTCTATATTTTATGTTAAAACAGCCCTATGGGAAATATAAACGTGTTTACAAGCTCTTTGAAAATTAAATGAAGAGAAAATAACTCAAAAAGCCTTCTGTCGAAGTCAGGGAGATTGAAAGTCTGTAAAAATGTGTTTCTGGAACGTACTGAATTTCGTCAGACACTAACTTACCTCTCATAAAAATTATCTGTAAATTCAAAAATAAATTCATTGAAACTTACAAGTACCCAATAACCTAAAATGGAATATATAAACTAATAAACTTGTCAGAATAAAGCCATTAATTGATTAATTATTTACGTGCTAATGAAATTAAAATTCCAGGAGTAAAATAAACATTTTTTATGGCATTTATGCCAGTGTTGAATTAGGCAGAATATAAATCAGTTTGTCCTAACAATGCTCTTCATCAGTATCCAGTTTACTCATAGAAGGTTTATTTACCATGTTCTTGCACCAAACTTCATGATGCGAGGGGCGATAAAAAGGTTCATAGGAAACATCTCCCGTATATGTACTTGTATATTTCTTTGCCTACTTTATAAGCGCTATTGTGAAGTAAATTTTATGATTTTTACGAAGACCGATGAAAGAGCAAATAAAAGCTCGAGGAACATTTTGCTATGACACCTGTAGTTTGTTTATTGCGTCATATCACAACAATTAAGAAGTGGAGAATTAGTGTTTTATATTTATTTTTAATTAAGTCGCAGTGACAATATTATTTGATAATATTGTATACTTGAACGTGTTAAATTTAATATCGCATAAAGAGTGCAGGCCGCGACTCATATCCTGACCTGGCAACAGCCGTCATAAAAACTTAATACTTAATAATATTTTACTAATTATCGATTCATTTGTAACGATTTCTAGAATTTAAGTCTTTACAGTGTGTCTCCAATGCCATGTTTGTTGTTCCGCGGAGATATAAACGTTAGACCGTTCCATGACGGAGGTTAGTTATCTTTATTTGGTACCTGTAAGAAGCACACATCTGGATCCGCTTATAAAGTGTGGCTTTTTTGTTTGAGTGAGGGGGGGGGGGAAGACTTAAAGTTTAACACACCTTTATTTACAGGTATGTTTACAGAAGAATGTAACTAACTACACACAGACTTATCAACCTTTATTTATTGGCATACAAACAATGAGTTACATGGTAAAGAAGTTATTTCCACTAATTGCTGTCATATTCTCTTCTTTATGACTGTTACATGATACTGTTCAAACAATTTGCAATGTGTTACTTAAGGCTAGTCTACGCTATTTGATACTATTGCTTATTGGTTATTGTGCCAAGATGTTTTATTGTATGTCACTTATTGTGTTTTATCAATTGTCTAGTAATCTATAAGTTGACTTCATTCAGCGGTTATTCCTCAGACTGGAGCATCTTCATCTAATATAAACGTCTGTTCACGATAATATTGATTTCTCCGAGTTGCCAAATTCTCAAAAAGATGAGCAACTTTCAGTCGCCTGTACCAATTGTTCTTTTATTCTTACACTTGAATTCTGATTACAGCTCTGTTCCCTGGTTTATATGTATTTTGCCAGCAGACATACTTTCTGCCATACATTTCTACTAACACAGACATATATTAACATTCAATTACCTCTTTCAATTTAGCCCGAATATTTGACAGGTCATTGTCTCAAAATTGTGCAAAAGTTGCAGTTCAGAACCTGATGAATTAAGTCGCATTACGCACCTTGTTGTCTGAAGTAATCAGGAACATTCTAAGGTGTTGCTATGGTCCCCAGAGATCTTATAGACTTCCTCTTATTGATGCTTGGATGGAATTTGCTCTAATAAACCGATTCATTGTATGCTATGATTGACATTTTTGATGATTGCATACAACGTACAAACATTGACTTTACACATGGAGAAAACTACTACTTGTCTGGTATTGTCCTGGTCAGCGTCCTGTCATCCATTCTAAGATGACTCTTGTTTGATCGTTTATTATTGCAGCAATGTTGTATTTATTGACAAGCTCAGAGACCATGAATCGTGTGTAAATTCAGATAACATCTTTTGTTTATTTGTTATGGCAAAATCGAAAATGTTTACGATCGTTTATCATATTTTGAGAAATAAAAATACGTTGGCAAAATGATTACATTTTCAATATTTGATAATCAAGCTCTTTATGAGGTAATAAAAATTGGATTTCCACAATATAACGTCAAAATTCAGACAACAAATACCAACTTCAAATGTCACACTAGGTCCTGATCGAGCATCGACCACCATCTTTTGTTCGGCTATATAATGGTACATCCGCATATATTTGGTATATCTCTTTTATTATCGTTAGATTTAAAAGATCGTGTTTGGATAAAACGGATATACAGAGTAAATCAAATCACTTTAAGATTTGATTTAATAGCCGACAATCGATTGCGACACAGGAGAAGCCGGTTTACGCTCTCGAGAAGTCTCGCAAAGTCTCGTAAGCTCTCGGTTTATAAATAATTACTGTCCTCTCGCTCGGTCTTTTATCCTCACGATATCTGCTCAGCGTCTAATTTCCTTCGAGACAAATTGTTAATGTCACCCAAATATAACTACATGACATTAGACGGGTATAATTGCTTTACAGGCGATGGATATTTCATTTAATTACCAGAGATCTACACAAAACGAATCTCTATATCATGTCATGGAGTGTCGTTGATTGTCCAGGATGACATTCGTTTACAGCTATCAGAAACCTTAATCAGTGCGGTTTGAGTGCTGTGTCCACCAGATGACGTCATAATGTAATTTTGCAGGTTCATTATTTATTAACTTGTCGTTTGTCTTCAAGTAAACACTGTATTCTGCACTGTAAGTTGACCAGCCAGTTACCTTTGGAAATATTAATACATAACAAATGCTTATCACTTAAATATGTGTACCAACCTTATATATTAGTTTCAAGTTGTGCATGCTTGAATTTAATGCAATTTATTTCGACAAAACCGTTCCGAACATTTCTATGGAACTATCCTAATACACACCATACATATTGTATACGTGTTGATTTGTACAGCTATTTCAACTAGTTTGTACATTTTTGTATTTTCTTACATTTTGCATAATCAACTTACAAAACATTGGAGTCAGATAAATAATTCAGAAAGCAAGTTCCAAGTACTATGATGAAACTCTGTCGTGTCCTAAAAACATCGGTTAATTAACTTTTTTATTATTTTCACGTGACGACATAGATTGAAAAGTGTGAACAGTGTTAATTAACGATAGAACTTTTCTGCATGTAGATGAATAGAAATTGGACAGCAACTATAAGAAGCAGTTAATCTGGTTGTAATCTCCGATGTCTCATTTTGACGACTTTCTTGAAGTGGTGCGTGGACGACTCAATCTCAATTTGTCAAGAATATTATCTGAGTTTCACGCGACTGTTTCATTACATTCTAACTTGTCTGTTTCCTTCTGCTTGTCATTTAGGCACAACACGGACGTCTAGTAAAACATATCTCCACTTGCATATCAAGTATTCATGTTTGACGGAATTTAATGGTGCCGATATTTCGTTATGGGAGCCAGATGTAATGAACATTTCGGTTCGACTTTATGTGGCATACTTTCGGCGAAATTTAATAAAACTTTGATCTTAATAACCGACACTCACGACATGAGGAGCCGACTGAATAATAAAATATTGTTGATACAGCGAGTTTGAATCGATAAAACAGTTTTATTAATTGGGGCACACAGCGCCGTGTTTAAATTTAACATCTTAGATGTCTGTCGTTATCGAATTTGTAGTTAATAACATATTTTGACATTTATTGAAACCTTTTTGTGATGATCGAACCTATTAGTCTTAAATCTTTGTTGTACGCTTTTTGCGATTAATAAATTATCAGAATGCGACCAGAAATATCTCGAATTATTTTTTCTGAATGGGAACAGTACAAGCGGTATATCGAAGAAGAAAACCATTGCCGGAAACTGGACAACAATGTCGCACACCTTCAATAGTTCAAGGCGTACTCTCCTTAAAGACATCAAGCCTATCGGTTTTGTATCATATATGATTACACAAATCACCCAGCCCTGGCCTCATCCATCAAATTCTGAAGAAAGATATTAAAATAAAACATAGAACACTACAGTCCGACACTTTTCCTCAAATGATCATGCTACTTTGTATCCTTATCGTCTCCTTTGGGTTAATTAAAACTCTCTGGTTATTGATGTATGGCACGTTTATACATTGAAATTCTTGCAAAATTTGTTATCTTCGCGCAACTTATGACAGATTTTCGTGGCAACTCATTATTTCCAATCAAGAGGAGCTCGTGATAAAATTTAATTAGCAACATGAATAACGATAAGCGGTTCGTCTTGTTGATATATGCTGCTATGCTAACTACTGTGTTGAAGTTTTCGGATAAATGAATTTATGGATACAGCCACCTTTTTGCTTCTATCAATAACTTTAAACAAATAAATGATTCATATAATTATCGAGACATTAGTTTGAAGCTTAGACTGGTGGAACTTTTACATAATTGTTTTGTCTTAAATGGTTTCTCAACGCTGTTTAGTAATGAACAGAAAGTTTCTTCTAAAAACTATTGGTAGAGTTATCTACCTCTGACGCTGAAAACATTCTGTTGTGAAGTATGGATTCCATGAAGCTTACGTTGCAATTAATGACTGACACACACATCAGAATTTCAACACATATATTGTATTTTGGTGCCAATCAGCAAGAGTTATATCCTTAGTAACCAGATTGCTATTTGATTTCCTGAATTATTAATGCGACCAGTCTATTTTCTAGATACCAGACACAACACAAACCTTTCTAGTTCCAGTCTATAAAGTAAATGATACCTTTGTGTGCCATTTAGAATACATGATAGAACATTGGCCAGTGTCCGTAAAATGTGATTCTTGTATAAAACGGAAATGGTCTCTAGATTCCAGGTTATAGAGACAATAATTCATTAACTTTCATTTCTTAATGTGTTTACAAATAAACATTGTATGGTTAATGTGTTTACAAATAAACATTGTATGGTTAATGTTTTAAGCACTAATTGTCCGACGCCTTGAGCTGTCTATATAATGTCTGCTTACATACAAGCATGTGTTTGGGGCATTAAATCGCATTCTCACGGATTAATTAGTAAAATGCTCTTATAGATACCGGTAGTACATATAATTTATATGTACGTATATACTGTTATGGTAAACAGATATACATATATAGTAACCGTGGCCGAATGGTTAGGGTGTCCTCCTTCGGATCGGGAGAGTGGAGACTGGGTAAGAACTGATGCGGTCAGTTGATCAGTCGCCTGCTACAGTTAAATAACGCCCATCTCAGCCAGGCAGGGATTCGGGAGGTACTGTGCGAACATAAGATATGTGTCTCATACGCCAACTTGGCTGGCTCTTTCAATAGGGGTGACACTATAATAAACAAAACCTTTATATGTAGTATGTATATATTGATGGAATGTATATATATTGATAGTACATGTATATAAGAGTAGGTATGGTATTGATGGTATATAATATATGTTTTTGATAGTATATGATTGCATAAGTATACCATTAGTAACTCCTAGAAGTTCCGAAAAGTTTTGTTGAATAAATCGACTTCATACAAGACGAACATTATTCGAAATTTATGAATTAAAAGAAATGCTGCGTTTGTTATAATCTATAACTGTATAATGACATTTATGACGACTACCCGCAGACTATTCTATTATTTTACATCGTATTATCCAAGAAATTCCACTAACATTGATATATTGGCACGTGTAGCTTCTTACGTGTTTGATAAAATCAGAAAAGCTTCAAATTATTAAATCAACGATACATTTGCGTGTTGCATTTCTTATGAATAACATCAGTTTAGTTTAATGTAAGTAATTAAGGAATATAAATAACAAGTTGGTTTGTATAATTTAGTTGGGTTATGTATATCCTCACGTGATATGATGCATGTAAATTTCCTTAAAATTTTGTAAATGTAATTGTCACGGAATTCGGTTCTTTGTCTGCAAGATATTCAGTCCCTGTTTTCGAAGTATGGAATTAGCATTGATTATAAACAACAATACATTCTATTGTGTAGATTTCATACAAGGGGCAAAAGAATCCTTAGTCGAACAATGTTTTATGCTGTAACTAAACGTCTCAACCATATGAAAGTATTGCTTCTGGTAAAACTACGTCACGTCAAATTAACGTATTCATTTGTCAAAATTTCTTCTGTTCTTACGAATTTATTGACGATAAGCAAGATTCCAACGATGCGTTAATCTTCAGTAATGTTTCTTAAATTAGTTTCCCAAAACAATACAATATTTTGGAGAGCATGAACTATAGAATGTGAGTATTCTGATTTCAAATATGTGATTTCAGTTGTTTAAATAAAGCTTTCAGTACATGTGTTGACTGCAAAGCCGAACTGCTTGCGATGTTAGCATTGATGATTTCCTCCTGTGGATTTGAAAAAAGCCGAATCAACCCAAGCTTTTTTAATAAACTTTACTTTCGTTTTCTCGACCGGGTTTGTCAAATTTATTCTGAGTCTGATTTACGGGTCCCGGATGATAAATACGAAACCACCCATAAAGTTCTGCGATTAGGTGAAACATAGACTTGTGTAGTATCGTAGTATACATCACGTTGGAAATAAATCATATAACGGGTTTGTTATCTGTTACCTTCGTTTATCACTGATAACACCAGATTATTAGCGTTGAAGAAAAAAGTTACTTCCAATGGTGAGAAGACAAAACTACTTCTTCTAACAGTTTCTTGTTGATGGTATGCGACCATCACTGACCTTCGCGTACTAATTTAACCTTTATTGGTTATCAGGCATCAGTACGACCATAGCACAAATATAGCAGCAACTCCTCGGGATACAACTATTCTATACATGGTATAAATCACAACAACTTACACATCCTAGATTCTCACTATCTCTACAGGCAGACTGGAAGTCTTTCAGTAACAGTTTTCTGTAAATTCTGTCAATCCTGGACTCTAGAATACGAATAATCTCAACTCAGAGTATGGCATGATGCCAAGTCGAGAATTAAAAATGTAAAAAAAATGTTTCTGGAAAGCTAGACCTTCCTGATTTAATTCAGTTCAAATTTTAACTTGTGGGGTCTTTAATTATCGTTGATGGTTCATCTCTGATACAGTGCTGTCAAAAAGTTGACGTACATTCTCATATGTTATGGTTGAATGAATTTCTCGTAAAATCGTACATTACTATATTCAAGTATCGCGATCTTACCCCTTGATATTGAGAATGCAGTCTTCCTTGTTGCCTTCTCTTGGCTGTGGTATCATTTCAATACAAATCTAGGACTTAACAAAAGATGCAATATTTTATTGTGACTTTGTGTAATATGCAAACACACTTAATGCTATTATCCAATTATTATTCTTGTCCGACTTTATTGACATTGTAAAGTTTTCTATGAAGATATTAGTTTGTTATAACGATGATAAATATATCATAATCATTATAAATGTGTTCTTGAAACAAAGGTTTCCACAGGCATATTAATAATCCAACATAAACCTCTACATATTTTTTTTCACCAGTGATATATTGTCTGGAACAATCATCATTATTGTGCTACAAGCTGTATAAACAAATAAGTACAGAAACGGGTCATCTAGTCAAAGATAATATAACAATGGTGATCATCATCGCAGCACGATATAATCGTTTGTACTACATTTTGTATATGTCTGCTCTGTGTTTACTGTAACAAAACGTTCGTTTTTTATTCTGCTCGTGTTTTTAATACACTATGACCCAATCAATTACAGTACATTTTTTGTACAAAGCCACATACTTTCCTTCTTCACTGTTCTTCGGAACATGTTCCGATTGTATTTTATAACAACGTGGTACTTCTGGATTTATTCCTGGTGTATTTTATGATGACATGCTATTTGTGTCACTGATTACTGGTATGTTTCTATTAGACCTACATGATATTCTCATTAAAAATCAATTACATAAAAATAGTTCTTATATCATTCGTATCATTTTTATGTTATTATGCCAATTTTATCAGTGTCGATGTCAAAGGGTAAAACAAGCGTTTATGAGAACTTCAGTCGGTCATGTTTTCTTTTCTATTTCTTTTCCGATTTCTATTCAATTGATTAATTTCCCTCATAAAGAGCTATCAAGTAAGAAATTACGTTCTAGAAGTGTTTTATTATTACGCCCAAACCATTGTGATGTTTTATCCAGTCCGTGTACGCGTATTTATACGTTTTAAGAACTACTTTCGCACGTTGTGCGATAGTAAATCATTTATGTGCTGATGTGAGTTATGCTAAGAAAATGACATAAATATTTGATGCGAAGCCACTTTTCTTTGCTCAAGAAGATTATTCATTCTAGCGATGTACCAATGCCAGAACACAGATAATGTACACAGATACAGTATTGAATCGAGATAATATCGTTTGACGCGGTAATTTGCCATCTTCAATAGAACTCTGTCCATTATGTAATATATCTATTTTTTCTGGCTCATCTAATATATTACTTATATCGTCAGTGAGATTAATAGTATTTTACAAGTCGGTTGCTATGGTGACTGAAAAAGGTAACCCTTCGTTTGTACCACGTTGGTGTGATTATCAAATTTGACGTATAACATGCAGCGTGTTCATATCATTTCTACTTAAGGTATCGGGATTGTATGTCGGATCTTATCAAGTTTCACCGGTTTTTAGATTTCAAAACTAAACCATTACTATTTACTGAAATAAAGTCCATTGCAAGAGATTTAAAACAAATATTACATTTGGTTGGTCTTCTATAAACCAATATTGCACGTAATTTACAAATTTTTGAACAGCGGTAACTACTCTGAATATAGGAATCTATTACCCTTAAAATAACTATAAATGTGTAATGCAGGGAACCGTGCCTCAGATTTTTGATAACTTCTCCGTTCGTTAGATATTTGACTTTAAAGAAATTCTCTACCGTAAACACCGCTGTTACGCCATAAATATAAAATGAAAACAAGTATCAAATATCTTAGGTACGTTTCCTAGATTAACATTTCCGCTGCAAAATACCGAAAACCGCTTTGAAATCCGTCATCAAATAAGGCGACAATCTTAATTCGAAAATAACACCTACTGTGTTTTATTGTAAGCGAGTAATTAACAATAAAAGTGTCAGATCATTATCGTCTCATCAAATCAACGGATTTCGATTAATTGGTGCGTCCCATTCAATTTTGAAAGCCAATCAAAATCGTGAATGTTTACGGTTCAGTAACTGAAACCACACTCAGGTATGATGTCTGGTAAGAGATTTAACAAAGTATTGTCATTAACGAATTGATACATCATATCGTACCAATACTATGCACAACACGTTAGAGATGGTTAACGCAGATAAAGTAAAGTCAATAAAAGGGTACAGTATTTATCGCAATAAAACACTTTTTTTGCGAGTTCGATTAGATTTTTTCTTGCTTGGTATTAAAGTATGATATTTAATATTTGTAAATAACTTAAAATATTGTTTTATGTATTTCTAGCATATAAGACCAATGCCGATACCTTATAAATAATTCTTTCATGCATACTGAATTACCAGTAGACCACAAAACGAGACAATGATTCTACCACAAAATGTTGCTTCCAGGCGACTTTTTTGATTTCTTACATATGCTAACAAGATCAATACTATAACAATCGTGAAGTGTGCTTTTATTTATACTTAAATGTAAGCTCAGACTTTACTATGATATAAAGTATACGCAACTGTGGTATATATACATTTTGTTAGTTTAAACAATGCCAAGTACGGACTTTTTGAAGGCTGTTGCATTTTTCGGGACAGCTCAGTCTGTTAAAATAATTTTCTAAAATACATCTGAAAAAAAATCATGGTGGTGTGGACAAGTTGCACAAAATTTCACCCGTTATAGAGACATCTCGATTTAGGTCGAAAAGTCTTCGAAGAACGTCGACTTCGTGTTCAAATCTGACTAGACGAGTGTTTATCATTTTGAATCATTTCAAACGATTTTCAAGACACCTAAATATAGTGTGTAGAAAAAGCACATCCTGCAGGTAAATCTGCCGATTTGGAATTCTTCTAATGTGATCCAGTTTCAGACAACTGGCCTACGAATGCAATAAAAGAAAGGATAATGTGTGAACATTCTCCATGCATGTAATCGTTTGTCTACTATCGTTGTATAATTCTGAACGTATACCAAGTTAGATAACCATGATTTACTTTTATCGTATACAACGTTTTATACATAGTCAAACTGTCAATGCTGAATGTTATTTAGTGTATAGATACTGAATAGGAGGATGTTTTGCGTCTAGGAAACACATGTAACATCACAGATACTGACAAACTTTGTAATTCATCATTTACCTTCTGATATAAATAATCTCCTCCTTTCTCTGAGGTCAGACAGATTATTTTCTAAAGACATCTTATAAGCGAACTGTATACAAAGAAAATACAAAGAACAGACCAAGAATACTAAAAGAAAATACAAATAATATTGATGTAACAAAAATACAACATAGTATTTACCATGCCAACATTAAACACCGAAAAAGATTAATAACAGTCGCTGCTGAATGTCTTCCCATGTTAACTACTGCACTAGGGTCTGAGTCTGCTAAATGACACATTGATAAGTAATATGTCGCCGAGAAGTCATTGCTGCTAAGCAGTCCACGACTCTGTCTCTTATCTTAATTGCAGTTAATTGTTTATTACACCCCTATGTGGATTTGCGTGGGTAGCGCAGAGACTTGTTTTATTGATTATTACGCAAGGGTGAAAAATCGCCGTGTATATAAATATTTGCCGACTATAAAACTGATAAACAAGTGATACATATCAGCCTCTGGTAACGACTACAGTAATCAACCATCTTCGTGTTGCTATTAAGGAATGCATCATTACATAACATTAAAAACTCGTAAGTGTTAATGAATAAATGCCTTTTTCATATTGGGTATTAACGTGTCATAAAAGGTTGCCCGCGTCTATTGGTTAATTACATGTAGTTTGAAGACAATGTGATTATATCAGTTCTCCCAGTGACTTTTAAACACTGCAATATTGTCACCAGCTTTTGTTAGTGTTTTCAGAATATAACAAATATTATAACATCATTGTTTCAAAAGTTTGAAAAACTGCTCTACGTGTTATAAGATAATATTTGTTGTTGGGAAACTGAAGATTGAAAGTGGTCGTTGTCCTGTGTTTCTCTGTACTTGCGTAGATGGACAAACTAATCGTTTGTCTTGTCATATATATTAGTTTCATTGTCACTTTTATTCACAATAAAATCTTATGAACAGGTATAGATTTATACAATATTCATGAAAATGTATGATGAAGTATCATTGCCTATCACTTTATCATTCTACCGCTAGTGTCTGACTGCAGACGAGTTTTGGAACACGTCCTTATAATTAAACAATCACCTACCTGCACTCCTCTACTCATTGGCTAGCTTGTCCGTAGTCGTCATCGTCAAAATGAATAAATAACAGTCAAGTGCTATTTACAAATTGTTAAAAGAGAAGCTGCACGATAATTTGGAGTCTAGATGAATCGCGTTACATTAACTTCAATCAGGTGGACGTACATTTTAGAGTTGACATTTATTTGTTAATCTGACATTAGATGTTCGTGTCTTAGAATAAGGAACAATTGCTTTCGCGGGAATGTTCTCGCAAAACCACATTTAACACGAGTAGTCGTGATACAACTTAGAGAAAAGAAGAACGTACGTCAAGAACGATAACTTATATATACTACAAGTGTGGAATCCACACATACAGGTTTAATCTATATAGACTAACATACGTCCTAAATGTCTGAATGAATCTGAAGTAAGTAGAATCAAGAACGCTATTGTTCCTCATGTTTACCAATCACTTTAATATCACGAGTGTTTGTAATCAATGTGTAGACTTAATTAATCACTTGTCGAATGTGTGCACTTAAATTTTAAATAATGTTCATTAGCTGTAAACCAATTTACCAAATAGGAAGGTGTTCAGTGTATCTACTTATAAAATGTGATTCCTTTCACTGTGTCATACTACACCATCAATGAACAACATACAGTAATTGTTTGCCTTTGACAGATGTATTGGATCAGAATTGTTTTAGAACCTTCGTTTTCTAAGACTTTTGACAGAAAGTTATATTTAACCATTGTAAAATGGTTAGGTGCTTCGTTTGTTTTGGAATTGAAAAATATGCATTTGCTAAATGCAGAACATTGTGTGAACCTGAAATTAGATTTTATTCTCTAGTGCCAGACGAAGATGTTGATAAATTTGTTGAGTAAACGGTTCAAGAAATTAGTTACACAAATCCTAATAGCAATAAAGTCCCTTTTGTCTCTTTAAAGGTGACTGTATCTACTTGATATTCATTATATTTCACAACTATGCTTACACAGTTTGGTTATTAACTCCATATTAGATTCATTACGATTTTATTAGATATTACACTTTGTGGAATAAGCTATTGATTTTTATAATTCAGGCCTAGTTTCCCAATCAAGTTTATGTTCAACATGAAACAGGAAAGTACCATGTACACATTGTCGACGTGAATTACATTAATCAGGCAAGTTTTCTGAACGGATAAATAAAATATTGCTAATACTGCGATGAAACAGATGGACTAAAACTAGAACCCTCCAAATCCGAACTGGGATGTAATTTTCAAATATTGTCTGCCATTTTATTGATTTCTACTTAATATATGGGAAGTTACTCTTTCATTTTCAAAGATTTATAAGGAAGTGCTAATGAACAGAAATACATCTGCATGCAAAGGTAATAGGTTATAGGCATGAAAATAGTGCACGCAAAACACAAAAGGACATCACACATTGATAGAATAAAAACTATCCAAAGGCGATAGATATGCCATGTACATTTATAAATAATTCTCGAAACTCGTGTTTGTACGGAATGTTCTTGAGAGATAATGAGTATTGTATGAGTTCGGTGTTTGCTTCGTTTTTAAAATATTAATTTCGAATTTCGACCTCTGATCGACAACTTTACAAACACTGAACTCATACAGTATTTCTAATCATATTTCTAATCATCCAAGAACAACATATACAAGCACATGGTATAACAATAATCAAGGAACAATTGGAGAGAACACAAACACAATTAAGAAAGAGTTCCATGAAAGGTTAGGGCAATATGACTTCCAGATCCTGCAAAGATAGATAAATCTCTTTATTTGTGATATCTAATACTATTTGTAATAACCAATCTGGTCTACTTCAGGCTTATGGAGTCATTGTTTAATTGCATCTACAATATCGATGTTCAACACGCCATAGCCTCCAGGCATTGTGACCCCGGCCAATTTGGCTTGATGCTCCACAAAAATATAAAAGAAACAAATGTGTTATGTCATCGTCGCACATTTTATTTGTTGTGATGTTATTTGCTTCCAGCTATCATAGTATTTGCTTGGCAGTTGGACTAAGATTGTTTGGGACGTTTATAGTTCTTCTGGACATTTTCCATTTATGTTTATCTATCAATTACATTTTATGAATGTTTCTTATGATTTAACAATGTTGAGTTAGATGACAATTTATTGTAGGCCTACGTAAATATATATTCTAAGCTTTTGCGTAGAATTCCACGGAGCCGTTAGTACGTTTGCAATAGGCATAGAAATCATTGAATGCATGCGTACTCCGTTCAATGAGTTTGTACATTTAACGCCTGTCTGTCTGCCGGGCTCAAGATTAATCGGAATTTTATGCATAGTAGTTTGATTCAAAGCGTATTTTGTATATGAAATAGATTATTTGATTACGGACGACCGAGAGACAAGTGTTTAACTTAAGCTGGTAAAAGTATTAGTTTTTCATCGAAGTCCCGCTGATTTATGACTATTGTGAGTTGAAAAGAGTTCGAGTATTGATTGAGTTTATTTCTTAGTGTTTATGTGAAACTGTTCGCGTGATTACGTACTGTAAATGAATTCCTAAAAGCACCATTGTGTCGCAATGCTTTGTATTGTGCGCCTGACTGGTGTAATTCAAGGTAAGGACGTGAAACAGGATACTAGCGATTTTATTAATTTACTTTACAGTACCAAATTGATCAATACACATGAAAATAATGTATAATGCAGTATGGTCTGAGATTTTAGCACAGTGGTTCCGGAAGATATTAATAGAATACATGGCACACGTCTCAACAAATCTGTTCATCATTTGACTGTTAATATTACTTTGTGACCTTTGCCCATCGTTTTGGAGTGACCTGCATTTTCAATCATTCACTCTTACATATTGATTCCGTTTGCAAGACTAATTATTGAACTGGTCAACGTTGAATTATACCTTTTAATTAGTAGTATCGTTCCAACAATAATGTCAGTTAATTAATAAATGCTGATCATGTCAATACACTTGACGATCTTTTTCAGTAAAAAGTACAGATTTGGTGTCTTGTGGTCACAGCGATGATAACTGGACGGTTTTCAAGATTTTTAGTGCAGAAATGTTAAACTTTAACTATTATAATAGCAACGTTATAAAATTAAGGTCCAAGTATTTATTTATTAATTTGTTATATAATGCTTCTACGTTATGAAGTTAAGAATCACTCAAAAGAATTGCTTGGGACATAAGTTTGTGAGACAGCATTTCAACACACCATTAACATTTATCAAAACAAAAATACAACATTGGCATTCTCCTAGAGAGATAAACGAAAATAACAACTAAATTTTCTATAATTCTGAAACTTGGCATTGAAATAAAATCAAAACTTCGACGACGTGTTACCCCTTGTTCTGGATGTTTATTTTTTGTGGTAAAAATGTCCTTCGGCGGTTTTCTTTGAATATTATGTTTCGTGTATTATTTATCTAGTACATTTACGATCACTATAGCTTACAAAGCCAAGAAGCTGAATAAAGCACACTTGGCACACAATCAAACTAATTGTTTCAGTTCATCATTCATCTGATGTCTTTGTTTTATACCTAGTTGACAGTTCGACTGTTAAGAATTCTACATTTCTCCGTGTGATGTTTCCATCCTCGGCTCCAAGATAGTCTATATTTCTGTACTAAGCTAGACCTACGACATCTGGACTGAATTATGCATATGCCTAAACTATTCTAAATCATACAAGATCACAATGCATATAACGTCTTTAATATGTTTTTTTCTATTTACCCATTGTTCCTGTATACGCGAAACTGTACGAAATGAGAAATAAATTTATACTAAATCATTTTATGTTTATATTTGTGAATGAAATAAGAGTTTAGATAGATATATTTCCGATGCATTGTTATGATAGATAGACCGTATAAAAAGAAGGCATCACAGTCGGCTGAATACATCGTAAGGTTGAAGAAGTTAATGTTAATAGAATTGTGACATTGTTAAGAGTAAAATGAATTCTTAATACAAGATGACAATTCATGGTTTACAAGATTCAGATTTTTTGTAGTTATAATGTTTTCAATTTTGGTATGTTTAAATTGCATGACTTCCGTGTTTAAAACTAAGCCGTGTCCTCTTTTAGTAATGTGAAGTAATTAGTAGCGCCCCTGAGTTCTACAATATGAAACCAAACTGCAACTCAGATAACCCAGCAAACGTTTTTTAACCAATGGTTTATAACCAATAAATACTCTCCCTACATTCACCGCGCACATGTTCTGAAATCCAATTTGCATCCCTTCGTTCCATTACTCATCAATTAGTATTGTTGAGTGGACAGAATTATTGGGGAAGATTTTGTAATTGTCCCAGGAGAAGTGTTCAGTTTGATAGAACGCTCTCCTTCTTGTTTGTACATGTATTCAAGTTTGTCATGTCGCAACGTATCGGTCCTAAAATCAAGTCGTGTTAATGAATTCCAAACAGTAAAGTAAACATTTCACGGAGTACAGGATGAGATAATGCCAAATAAATCCATGATTTTCAGATCTAGTACAATTTCTCATTTGTTTCTATCGACAAGACAGAGAAATGTGTTGTAATCAGTCCTCAGGATGATCCTTCATAATAAAATAAACGGAGTCGAGATATCTTCATGGATCGATCCATAAAGAAAAGAACAGCATTAAAAATTGCTACCGTTTATACACGCGGTCCATCATATCATGTATTAAAGGGAACATTATATGGGGGATAAATGAGTTTGGGGTTAACAGCAGATCTGTTCGTGTGTTCAATAGGGTATAAAATTTAGAATTCTGACTGTCTGTTTCTCGTGTGGATAAATTGTCTCGCACGTGTTCCGTTAGACGTAATGCATGTTTAAACACCTTAATAGTCATTTAACGCTTTAAATCATCAGATACCATCCCTAACTTCGTGTGCTCATTATTACATTTCCTAAAAAAAACAAGGTTATAAGGTGCGACATTGCTGCTTTGTTTTTTTTAATACAATGTAGTTGCATTGTCATGATTCTGAATCGTGCCACTACTCAGAAAGTATAAAACATCGAGTAATAACATAGCATTTAATGTTAATTAAATAACATTCTTTGCGTAAGCAAAAACCGTTTATTATTATTTCATTGTTAATTAATTTCAATGGTGACTCGAGGTTAACTATCTTATCTTTCTGATAATTTGATAAGACGTTCTATATCCGGTTTTATCTCCTATGTAGGTATTTACCAAATGCACATCAGTCTCAATATTTAATTGACACCAAATTATTAATGTATATTTTATTTATGGGAAACATATAGTGTGACACTTAAACATATTACATCGTTTAATGGTGATTATGTAACTAAATAAATTATTCTTTCTGACATCGCAAAGCTTTTTACACAGACTCGCTACCATTTAACTAAAGTATTACGATTTTGTATTATATGATAACATGTAGTATATTCTTGCATAAAGCTTTACAAATAATTTGCACCAAGTCATAAATACAACTACTACGTTCTGTGGAGCGCGTGGCATCCAGTGTCTTCAAAACACATATGTTGTTCGCTGCCATTACCATACCTTTAGTCGCTTTCACCATGATTTTATTACCCTCTTGAAAGTGCTTCTTATATCGTCATAATTATTATAGCTTCGTCAACATCGAGTATGTTCCTATTGTAAACGGTGCACGGAGACATAGCTAATTTTATAGCCCGACTTTTTAATTCATTCATAAGTGTTACAAATGTATTGCATCTTTTATCCATTTTTCCACTTGAGGGTTTATTAATGTTCTTCTTTCTTTTTTAATCATTAATGGAGTGCAATATATACATTATGACATCAAAAATGGATGATGAATTATGAAAATATATAATTATGTGTTTAATCAAGATAGACAGAACTGAAGTAAAAAAATACGCCCAGCAGTGAAATGTCATGTTTGACATATATATATTCCTGTATTACCTAATAGATAGCCTTTGAAGTTTGTCTGACTATGTAGAAGCTTCACAAATGTTATCATTCATCTTCCATGTCAGCACAATAAGTTAGATCATGTAACAAATTATACAAATGAATCCAATTTTCCAATATGTCGAACACGCTTTGATGTTGAACATTTCTACGGTTCTCAATTTACAAAGAGTTTAACCCCAAAACATCAGTACCCTTTGTATTTTTGCAATGAGAGTAGAAGATTGGTTTGTATTTATACCTGATTAAGTCTGTTTCTTTGCTAACATCTACTGTTCTACTTGAGAAACATTAGTTTCCATCTCTGAGTCTTGTCGGAATACTGTTGTTATGTATTATTGTATTTTCGTTTTAACGCTTGAGATAAAACTTCATGAAAACGAATGTTTGTTACGCGCATTAGTTTTTTGTGCCTCAATGTCCGATTTCGAAGAAACGTGTCTGTTGGCGCGGTTATTTGGTATTGTATTCTTTTGTGGATTTTTCCAATTAATCATTTCATTTGGTTCATTCTTTATGTTATTTTCAATGCCATTTAGTCTTAACTCGTCATATCTACTAGTAAGATAAAAATGTCGATTGAACTCCTTTGCAAAAGTGCGCTAGTATCCACAATGTGTTACCCGAATCATTACCTTTGTATTCAACTTGAGCTTAATTGTCAATACACTTAAAGGTCTCAAACATCTAACTGCAGTCAACATTATCTGTGCGTATATTGTTAGATCACATGCTACGTTCTACCATTTTTTTTCATAAATCAGAACCATTGGTCTATAACTCAGAGGGCAATATACCTCATGATTTATCATCTCTTATGTCAATAATTGCTCGATATTCATTCTCATATTTCGCCTTTGAAATAGCGACTTCATCATTATTCCTACTTAATTATATCTTTAAGACAGTGATCCATTAAAAGCTTTTATATCCGTGGGCCAATGAAGCATAGCTGCACGCTTAGAAAACATAAATGTTGTTATTGACATAATAGTTACATTGGTAAGCGCGAGACACTTAACTTCGCTTGCAAGAACCCTTCATTACAGGCTTGTTAAGCTACTAATAAATGTATTATAGACAATTATTATGTCTAGGATATAGTCTGTCCACCTCCATGGTGAATGTATGGTCAAGACGCAAGTTGTCAGTAAACTGAACATCGTCCATATGAATAGTAAACATTGGGTTTCCTACCGTACCAAATTTCAGGGCTATTGTTTGTGCAGCAACTATTGAAATAATTCTGGTTTTGAGTACAGAAACATTGAAAAGATAAATGTATTCACTGGTCTTATCCGTTAAATCACGCTTTGTTCGTGTGTCAGTTTATGTAATGGCGTCATTTTTTTACCCTTTGGACTCTTTATCATTTAACAGATTTCGCTTGTGATGGAAATGTCAACATTTTCACCAGTAATTCTAAGCCTGTAACACGAGATACAAGGAAAATTCTAAAAACACTAACTAAATGTTCCGAGAACAGAAGACGTTTTGATACCATAGAAACTTACCTGCAGTATACAAGATGGAGAACGCGACTTAACTAAAACAATTGACTTTCTGCCTACGCTTTGTTTCGTCTTTAATCTTTTTGCTCGTGTTTTCTTTCCTGTCCCATTCTGGATTTGTAATTATATCCTAGGTGTATTATTTCTTTGTTCTTTTATCTATAATAGTATATTATATGTAGAATGTCAAATACGAATAGCGTGTGCCTATATTGTAAGGGTGACTTTACATGTTCTTTTGCTATAAACTAGTTGTGTTCTTGGCGCTTGCTCAGTGTAACTATGTACAATAAAAGCACTGTATTAACAGCATCTATATGACTAAACATGGACTTAGTACTTAGTTTGTCTTATTATCAAAAACTGACCTGATGATGAATAATGTTTACAGTGAGGTTGTGCCAAATCCTATTGAAGTTGTCTCCGAGTAAGTTTGTATATGTGTTGACTGAAAACGCATACATGACGAATACAATCAGTCCGAAAGGTTTAATACAGTCTTTATGTGGTTGTTCTCTTTAAAAAGACAGCGCATTAAATTGAAGGAACCATGCACACAAATAGAGACAACAGAGTTCGGGGGATAGGGAGATAAGTAATACGTGAAAATAGTTGTGTGTTTCAGTGAATAGATTACATAATGGCATGACAAACAACTTGACGGCATCTAAACTTATAATCTTGGGGAAATACTTTTCGAGATAGTATTGATATGTGCCATGTGATCTTTGCATTTATGAAATGTGGATAAAAGCAAAGCACTTAATTCTAATACTTGAATTTCAATAATTTAGATCGAGAGAGATCTGAGGTACTCTCATTTTTGTAACATGCCCCTTGATAATATTGACTTGAAGTGAAATGATATTTTGAAGGAGAATATAATTCATTGAAAATGATACCATAAGAAACAAGTTTATGAGAGAATTAGATGTAATCGTATTCTATTTCATTCAATTTCATCTGTATTTGATCACTTCAACATCCATTTAGTCTATATTCACTTACATAACATTTCCTAGTATATCCTCTCGTTCACTTACGTTGTGAATATCTTCTGAATAATCTCCTTCATGATCAAATGAACCATTAACGTTATTTTAAATCTTGTATTGTCCACATTCTTTTTATTGTCATTTAAGTGGTGATGTTGTTATCAGTCTAAGAAAAGATATGTTTGTGTGATATATTTAAATGTGCGTCCTCGTACTAAGGTTTATTTTAAAATACAGCATATATTTGTTTGTTGCTTTTCGACTGTACCTCAGGGAGATCTGTTCAGAGGTCACAGTTTGCTATATTGCAAGGAAATATATCAGTATGTATTTCATTTAAAGTTATTTTTTTTTTTTTTGTAAATGCAAAATTGTACTTATCTGTTATGGCTCAATTCATCTATTTATTCGGTACAATCATTCATTACGTGCATATTAAAGGAAATAGATATACCATGCTTCATAGCATATAATGTTGATTGACACGATAACATACCATAACTTGGGATCTTAATTGATACATTTCAGGTCCTAAATTATCATAGACGTCCACAGTTATTCATCACTAACTTGTTCAAGTATATGCTCATGGAAACAAAATAATATGCTCAAGTTTTTTTCGATTTCTAGTATAGTATCGTAACTATATCGTAATATTTTGATATTCTTAGTATTAATTTAGTGTTCTTAACTACAGTTTTTTAATGATGTTGTTTTCATTGAATTTATTTTTATCAAAAAAGTATAAATCTTAGACTATTCAATTTTAAATAATCATGTTTCTTGAAAGCTGATTTAATACATACCCTGTAAAATTAGGAATATTCGTACTGTGAACAATATTCAAACGTAGTTACTTTAGCTGCGCAATTTTGTTGCTTTGATACAATTAAATTTAGGAGGATCATAACTAGAACATCCATTGCTTGAGACATTGGAATCAAGGGATCGTGTTCCCAAATTTTATTTTATGTTTACCTTTAATTTTCAGAAGGACTTTGTAATGTTCAGATCATTATTTTAAATATTCAGTGAAACTTGTTCTTGAGTCTTACTACCTATAACGTCTATCGTAAGTCATTCCATTGGACGGTCTCTGTCCACATGTTTGGCAGTGCAGTTGGAGGCCTATATGCACCGGTACGTAACGATATTAGAATACATTTGTACTTGAAGAAAAAAATTACAAATATTAGTTTCTGAGCTCTGTTTCAATATTTGACAGTTAGTAAGAAATAAATCAATACTGTCATATCTGATTAATAGTTTATCATTTAAATACATTGACAGTATGTTGACAATATGAGTATTTGTCATACAAATGATTTGGGTATAGTTAACACTGTTTACATTATTTCGACCTTGTGATTACATGTCAATAAACATGTTTGCTAAGGTATTTCCCAGAATTTCCTTGGCGTCTGACGATTTTTATTTAGAGGACAGCTAGTCATACTCAACTGTTGATTAATAACATTCTAATGGTAATACTGTTGCTAAGAATTCATCCCTCATCACTTGCTTATTGCTTGTCTTGTTTGAACATCTGTAGAAGTCTGCTAATTCCTTCCGTTTCTTACATGACAGACATTCCGATGTTTTATGAGACCTGCTTTTATTTCTGCTAAGTGTTCTCCAATTAACAGTTCTCCATCTTGTTTACGTCGAATAGTCTTTTTTACAGATGAGGTGATGCAAGACAATGCATTGATTCCATATTTCCCCTAAGTTAAAATTAGACGACATTTAGCAGTATTACGTATAATGTCATATTATTTTTTATGATAAATCAAATAGTTTAATGTTGGCTCAATATTATTATTCTTAAATAATCCAATTAATTTTATTGACTACCACTTACAGCCTCCTTCTTGTATTCTCTGAGCTACTGTGCTTTGTCCTCGTAGTTTGTGTGGTCCATTGTGTTGATTTGGTTTTGTGTTTTAGTGAATTGGGCACGGTGGGAATTCGCTTTTTCTTGTATTATTATTTTCTTTCATTTTTCACCTTTAATACAATCCAAGGTTATTTTTTCGCTTATGTCAATTATTAATAAACTGAAATAATAGCTTTACGACGAAAAACATATAATTCTTTGGCTAGACTTGTTGATACGTCTTTTTGATTTAATTTTCTATTTTGGCAAATGTAAGTAAACCCATATCAAGTTTTTGATAGTTTGTAATGAATTTTGATATTTATTTGACGTTGATGCACACAAATGTCTGTGATAATATCATAATAAACAAGCGCCCAAGAAATTGTTTTTGGGAATTGAAGATGTGACTTCCAATGCTGATGGAAGCGCTGTTATAGGGAGTATGCGTTTAGTGAATAAGAAGTTTAATAACTATCTATTGAGCATGGCTTGAATGCTGTATCTGGTCGGTTTGTGACAGCTGCTCACGCAGAAACGAATTTAATAAAATCCAGGCTGTAAATGTCAACCAAGAATAGTAGTAAATAACCAGAATACTTAACGGACAGGACATATAACACCATCTTTCTCTTACAGACAACAAAAGCCTTTAACAACCTCATGTATTTAGAGGTTTAAGTCGACGCGAAGACGATATATTTATAATTAAATACTGCCATTTTTCTAAATTGTTTTATGCATGATTGTCTTGATTATATTAACCAGTTTTATACAGTGATGTACTAAATGTTGAACACCAAGAGAGAACTAAGATTATTGTCATATAGTTGTAAACTACTACCAATTTTTCACAAACATTTTCATAAAATGCGTCAAAATTCTGTGGCTGGAGAATCTCAAATTGTATTACTTGCGTCGAACTTGCTCTTAAATATTGGGGCAAGCGTCTTTCTCTGCTAAAATAAAATTAGTTTCATTCGGTAATAACATTTGCCGTGTCTCTAATCGTGTAGTGTGAATTTAGTATGTATAACTAATTGATTTTAGATGTGTGGTTACTGTAAAATTTGGATAGCTATTAGACATTAATATAAATCATTGACTACATTGGCATGAGAAATTGGCCCCTTGGGGATAAAAAATACACTTTGCAGAATATTCACCAGAGAAATGTGGGTGAGTTTTTTTTTGTCCATTTTTGCATCGCATGTGGCGAAATTCAGCGACAGAATGTTATTCATTTTACATGGTTGGTTTGTTGTAATTTTGTTGTAACTTCATGTAGCCACTGGATGAAAACATTGGCTCTGTTGGAATCAATTTATCGAAGCTCTCCTCATGAAAGCACATCAATAAAGGTTGCTACTGAAATGATATTTTGAGGCTGGGTAATTTGTTATAGTAAGCGAACCATTGTCAAAACAATTTACCACTTCTATAGGTACTAATAAAAGCGAATAAACCTTACAAAAACGACGATATAATGATAAATTGCAAAATCACCTAGATTGATAGATTCAAATATACGGCCTAATGGATTTATTTAACTTTATGAATCTCATTAAGTGCGATATCAGACTTATCTTGGTTTTGGAGCGTTGCATCCTAACATTGGCATCACGCTGCGAAACCACAAAAGCTGAATGCGGGATATGATAAAATTGCATTTCTATGTAAATCCACACTAGCATTGAATTCAATAAAGTGATTCACCGCTTCACAAACTTGCAGGTTATATTTAAGTTTGATATCGCAGTAAAAACTACAATAGGTTCTTATTTAAAGAACATTAATCAAACTTGTAGACTAACTGTACATACTATCTCTAAAATCAGTGAATGAATTAACTTGTAAGATGTACGTAGTCTTCTTCCTCTACATCCTCATTTATCAAAGGTACAAGACTAAACATATCATCCATTGTAAGCTTTGAAGTTAACTACAAACACTTAACTGAGCTTTTATTATTACTATCATTGAGAATCACTCACCACTTTTATTTTCAGAGTTGGGCAGTTCATTCACCATGGACGCAAATATAGATTTTCTGTATGGATTTTGAAGTTGAAACAATAATGCAGTTGTGTTTTTTGTGATTATTTTTGTTTTGTTTTTAGAATTGATTGCTACGAACAAACATATAACAAATGTATTTTGAATATAGTGACATACCTTAATCCTATTAATTTTCACATCATGACGTTTGTGATTAATATTGTCGCGGTGCTTAGCAATAACTTAACCAAGTTAATCAATAAGTAATATTGATTGTATTATCCTTTCTGAAATTATTTATAAATTACCTGACTTGATTCTTTGTCGTATCTATTGTTCAATCGGACCCTGTGTTGTTCACGAACTATAAAAATTAAATATTTGTATGCTGTCATTTGAATTGAACAATAACGTTTTCAGATGAATTCACGTACATGATGGACGTACAAACGTTCTAATAACTGATCTAGGTTAGAATCTATAATAAAGACACATTTCTGGGCTTTTTGTATTATACAGGTAATAATTTCTAAGTACGCAAAGACTTTCTTTTTACGCTTATTTTACGAAGCGAATGAAGAGATTCTCGGGACCACAGTTTAAATTTGCATGATTTCCAATACTGTTGTAATGATAACTTGTATGGAATCAATAAATGAAGTAGAACTAATATCTCTCTTCATTCGGACGATGATTATTTTGTCTGTTCAGGAAGAGAAATGATTGGCAGTTTGAATTAATGATGCAGTGGGTTTTTTATTTTCGAACTATTCAATACGATATTGCTACGCTTTTCAGTTGATTCATTATTATCGTTAATGGATCTAATTGTCTCCGTCGATTAGTAATAAACGCTACAACAAAAGTCGTGTGTCAGTAAGGCTGAACAATGGTTGAAACCCTAGGTGAATACACTGGACCTCGGCTAAATGAAACATTTTTAACTGATAGTATTGGAAATGTAATATTGGCTGTATGAAAGATATGATGAATGTTTTACAGTTGATAGATTACAGGGATGACACATGAAGCATTATTTTACAAATTTATGAATTACTCATTCTTCTAAACAGAGAAAAAATGAATCACCACCTGACTTAAACCCCCAGCATGGGTATAAAAGGGAAGTAATGGCTGGTGGATGGTTTCACTTGATTTTTTAACTGTTTCAGCTCAGGGAGCGATTGTTAAAAATATTTTATATTAAATGGTGTTTTTAATCACTGATAAAATTCTGAATTCTTTTATCAATCCGGATAAGTAACTTCAAAATGTATGAAGATTTAGGTTCTAATAGTTTCAAAACAATTTATAACAGAAATTCAAATATGAAGTTTAAACCCATCGTCTGCTTAAGCTATTTATAGATTCAGTATTCACTGTATGTCTATCACTGATAAAACAATGTAGAGAGAGAGTTCATTTGATAAAACGAGTTAATTTGCACCCGATAGTCGGATCGGATGTTGGGTGGTTAATTGCGTTTATTGTAATTTAACTACACACTTTTAGTTATACTATTTTGCGTAAGATCTTCTAAATTAAACATCTGTGAATAGCATTGTTTTTTTAATTGTTTAATTAGGTATCCGTTTAATTGAAAGATCCAGTAAAACACAAACTATTCAATTAAATGTGTGGTATTTCAATGGTTTGTACTAAAGTGTAGGTAGATTAGAATGTTGGTAGATTAATTCTTCATTGTTATATCGATGCAACAGCCGCGTAATCTCTGTAAAAATGGTTACATCAGATTTTGGCACTGTAAACGTTTTATCATAAAGTTTGGAGTGTTTTACAATTCACGATGGTATTTCTGTAACATGTTCATTAATATGTAGCATGTGAAGCATACTTCATACTTTATTTCTGTTAAATAACCTACTGCTAAACTTGGTTATAAAGCTAACTTTTGAGAGATTTAAAAAATCTGACAACATTGGAGGTAGTCTGTATCTAGGGATGGAAATAAACTGACGATTCTGTTTAATAATGGAAGTTAAACCACTTGTCTCTGCAGTCAATTGAGTTTTATTTATTTTTGCTTGAAGGATTACGCATTAAATCAGCTCACAATGTGTTGTTTGGAGTGCCATAGCCTTTAGTATAATCTTGAAGAAAGTATGGTGTTTATAACAATGTAGAAACAGTCTGGTGCTTAATTTAGGGGTCAATTCTGACATTCCATAGACCTCGTCAGATTGTATACACAATGTAATATGTTCCAAATTGTGTCTTAGTGTAATAATTTGTATTTTGATAAACTCTGTGACTTTGTATATATTTTTAGTAATTAGGTAACTATTACGAATTATTTATTTAATCAGGTAATACATAGATACTTGTCAATAGTCGAACCACATACGTAATACTCATTTCGTTGTACGCTGACTGGGACCTCCTAGCGGTCAACATTCAATCCACTGTAAGGAATTGATTAGTGATCGTGTATATTGTGGTGAATGATAACATATGTTTTAGCCAAATTATCTGGATGATATCAAAGTAAGAATTCGGCAATTATTCTGCACATACAGTAAACACATCAATCAACCTCACAGACAGTGGTGTCAGCTTAATACTGGTTCGAACACAGATGAGTCTTTTTACGTGAATTTAATAGTGTTTGGTCAAAGTTACGTCTGATGTGGACTGACATTTTCGCCGTTTAATTACATTCTGTAATTAATTATAATACCGGTTACCAACTCAACCAGACGAACTTTTCGGCTAATACTGTCAATTAACTGTTTAGCTTTGTTCTAATTGAAATCGATGAATACCATGAAAGGCTTCGGTAACAAACTATTGACTTTATAAGGCACATCGGTATATAGCGGTTGCAGTTGACTGTACGCATTTCGCGATTTGAATAGCAACTGCTTTTTACCTTGACACAAACGAATTTTATACTTAAGCTTTTAAGAGTCACACAACAGTACTGTTGTAATATTCACTATCTCCAATTATTATGTATGTACTGCATGGAAAAATAACCTAAGGAATAGTTGATTACTTCTCAACATCAAAAACAAATAAAGCTAGTTAAGGGTCACTGGATGCGCCATATTTACATAGCAGTTGCTTATCTGCGCAGATCCTTGACTTTGGTTGGCAGAAGGAGACTTAAACAGGACGAAGTTTGATCAGACTATCATATTGTTTTGTTACACATGTATATGTTATTTTAGTCTTATAATCTCGAAAATATTACAAACTTGTACATCAATATATACATGTATGACTGTATCTTTGACTGCCACATTTTATCTCTGCTCTTCATCGAACATAATTTTATTCTTCATAACCTTGATAGTTGATGATGATTATTATTCAAAGATACACAGATAGAGATAGCAGTATTGAGCGTCGTGGTGATATATGTACAGCAATGATGAATTTGCTTCAAATGTACGATTGTTAGCTCGGAATTAGTTGCGTGTACAGCAGTCGCTAGGGGCAATAAAGGAGCGTCGATTCTCTTGAAATGTTTCCCGGTATGTTTCTGTAATGTTCTGTTTGTAGATAACACAGACCATGAGAAATCCAGTCACCCAGGTTGCTGGCAATGTAAGTCGTATATGTTTTCTGTCAATCTGTCTTCACAGAACACATTGTTTAAAATAAGCGAAATTAATGACCCAGGTTTTAACGATCCAAATATCCTGCTTCCTGTTTTATACAGTTGGATAATCTGCGTAACTTACACTTTTTGAAAAAAATGACAAAAACATTCAAAACATTCGTAGGTAATATATTACTATTTTCTTCACGCTTTCTGTGAAAGGGTGACTATGTTTATCACATAAATCCTCCATTTCTTTTATCGCATCTTTCTGTAATTCTGCTTAACACATATAAGAACACTTGTAATGGCTGTGTACAGATGTAACTTCGTTTATATGAGTGCATTCAATGGTTACATACCTAATTAAACACTGATTTTTACACAGGTTTTGGGCGTCAGTAAAGATAATGGTATTTTCAGGTTAGCCATATCCTCGCTTATGATTTCACATTCATGCAGTATTTAAAACTCAAATGTATCCAAACCTACCATTATTTTCAACTATTTCTATTGACACGACCGCCTTATCACGTGATTTAAAGATCATTACAGCGTTACAGTTACTTGCTGTTCAGGGTGAATTCCTGTCTTGATTTTGACCAATAAAACAATTTAACCTTTTACTCCAAAGGCATGAAGTACGTCGTCATTCTGAGACTACAATTTTTACTATAACGTAGTAAACAAATCAGACCATGATGGTTTTACTATAACGTAGTAAACAAATCAGACCATGATGGTTTTACTATAACGTAGTAAACAAATCAGACCATGATGGTTTTACTATAACGTAGTAAACAAATCAGACCATAATGGTTTTACTATAACGTAGTAAACAAATCAGACCATGATGGTTTTACTATAACGTAGTAAACAAATCAGACCATGATGGTTTTACTATAACGTAGTAAACAAATCAGACCATGATGGTTTTACTATAACGTAGTAAACAAATCAGACCATGATGGTTTTACTATAACGTAGTAAACAAATCAGACCATGATGGTTTTACTATAACGTAGTAAACAAATCAGACCATGATGGTTTTACTATAACGTAGTAAACAAATCAGACCATGATGGTTTTACTATAACGTAGTAAACAAATCAGACCATGATGGTTTTACTATAACGTAGTAAACAAATCAGACCATGATGGTTTTACTATAACGTAGTAAACAAATCAGACCATAATGGTTTTACTATAACGTAGTAAACAAATCAGACCATGATGGTTTTACTATAACGTAGTAAACAAATCAGACCATAATGGTTTTACTATAACGTAGTAAACAAATCAGACCATAATGGTTTTACTATAACGTAGTAAACAAATCAGACCATGATGGTTTTACTATAACGTAGTAAACAAATCAGACCATGATGGTTTTACTATAACGTAGTAAACAAATCAGACCATAATGGTTTTACTATAACGTAGTAAACAAATCAGACCATGATGGTTTTACTATAACGTAGTAAACAAATCAGACCATAATGGTTTTACTATAACGTAGTAAACAAATCAGACCATGATGGTTTTACTATAACGTAGTAAACAAATCAGACCATGATGGTTTTACTATAACGTAGTAAACAAATCAGACCATGATGGTTTTACTATAACGTAGTAAACAAATCAGACCATGATGGTTTTACTATAACGTAGTAAACAAATCAGACCATGATGGTTTTACTATAACGTAGTAAACAAATCAGACCATAATGGTTTTACTATAACGTAGTAAACAAATCAGACCATGATGGTTTTACTATAACGTAGTAAACAAATCAGACCATGATGGTTTTACTATAACGTAGTAAACAAATCAGACCATGATGGTTTTACTATAACGTAGTAAACAAATCAGACCATGATGGTTTTACTATAACGTAGTAAACAAATCAGACCATGATGGTTTTACTATAACGTAGTAAACAAATCAGACCATGATGGTTTTACTATAACGTAGTAAACAAATCAGACCATGATGGTTTTACTATAACGTAGTAAACAAATCAGACCATGATGGTTTTACTATAACGTAGTAAACAAATCAGACCATGATGGTTTTACTATAACGTAGTAAACAAATCAGACCATGATGGTTTTACTATAACGTAGTAAACAAATCAGACCATGATGGTTTTACTATAACGTAGTAAACAAATCAGACCATGATGGTTTTACTATAACGTAGTAAACAAATCAGACCATGATGGTTTTACTATAACGTAGTAAACAAATCAGACCATGATGGTTTTACTATAACGTAGTAAACAAATCAGACCATGATGGTTTTACTATAACGTAGTAAACAAATCAGACCATGATGGTTTTACTATAACGTAGTAAACAAATCAGACCATGATGGTTTTACTATAACGTAGTAAACAAATCAGACCATGATGGTTTTACTATAACGTAGTAAACAAATCAGACCATGATGGTTTAGATGAATTCTTCTTATGGGCTACATATATAATGTAGGGCATCAGATCAAATTTGTCATTAGTAATGAATATAATTATAACTCCTTTGGGACGTTGCTGTGACAATATTCGGTCAACTCACCATGTTATATGCAATTAGCAAATGTCCGTGGTATACGGGCTAATCCAATATATGCGTTACAACCTAACTTAAGAGTCATCTATATTAAATATCAGTGAACGGAGTAATTGGCAAGCTTTGACCTTGTGACAATGTCATATATGCTCGCCTAGAACAGTATGACCAAAAATTTATTTCTGCTTATTCGACCCATTGCATACCCGTAAAATGTGAAATATTCTTAGGTGAAAATTGCAATATCAGTTATTTTTAGAATATTCCTAATAATACCCAAGGGATTTAAAACAACAAAATATAAATAGTTCTTCAATTCCATCTAAACTATCTGCCAGATCTCTATTGTTCTTTACGACGACTTAAATTTTCTTTCAATTCCGGATATGAATAATGTTGCCAGTATTAAATTTACTGTACGTGAGAAATCCATTTGTATTTTATTACAACTCTCAGAAAATTGCCAAGTTAATATGAGTTATAATGATAGTTCAGTAATTAGATGGATTTGGTGCGTGCTTTATGTTCAAGGTATTTGCACGAGATTGCAAATGCAAACATGGTTCCAGCAATCGGAAGAAATTCCTGATATACCTAGATTATAATCTCGTTTACTAAAAATATTTGCATTTTTTATAGTTATCTTTTTAACTGTTTTATTTCATTTTGAAGAATGGTTTGGAATTATCTAATGCCCGATCCATCAAAAGCTTCCAAAGAATTTTTTCCGGGGTCAGAAATATAAACTGATGTAGAATGATTCCACGTACTATTATCTAAGCCTTTTATTGGGGGTCACTTCTACTTCACGGAGGGATACAACTGTTTCAGCAGCTTGAAAACAAAATATTTAATTGCAACATATTGCATAGTGCCGAGACGCATTTAGCCGTATACTGCTTTCTAACAATCTTGATTGCACCGCACCCTGTCAATGCCATGCGATGTGTTTAAAATTAGCTTAGTTCCAAGTCTAATTAAATGTCTATCATCGCATTTAGATCGCCCTCTGTCTCGTGAATCGATACTTTTCTGGGTTCAATGTGCCCGCATGCGGGACTTTGTTTTTTTAAGTTGCTGTTTCTTTGCCGAAATGTTGTAGTTGAGAATTTGAACACCGCTGATGTACTGATTGGTGTCTGAACGTACAGATCCGTGTCATTGATTATTATGCATTACGTGGTTACGATTTTCCACGTTGATGTCAATATGTAGCGCAGGCTATTTTATTACTTATATGACATAATTGTAAGAGGGATATTCAAATTTCCAGTCATTGGTCAAATAGGTTTAGTCGTTGGTAACTTGTGATATAATTAATTCTCTTAAACTGGGAAATTAAATCTGAATATGTCAATACTGATATGGTGTTCACTGGCATCTATAATCCTATCAAGAACTTACAACTTTGATTTCTTGCATATGATTTCTCGGTGCCTGATAGTGAAGACGCCGAACACGTCGTTAATGTAAGAAGTTACGCATTGGAATTTGTTTGATCAGAAAACATTCATCCTCCTAATTTGACTTGAGTAAGTGGATTACTTATTGTAAATATCGCCTTTCAACATCAACTAGATGATAAGGTAGAACGTTAAATACAACAGAATAATCATATTGGATACATCAGACTACAGGCCTCTGCTGCTTCAATATGCGCAAATACAAACTATTTCAACACTAGTTCTGCAGACAATAAGCAATAGCTATTTGATTAAACTAAACCTTGTTTTGGTCAGCCATTCCTTACCTATTAATATGATCTGAATTTCGGTCTGGTTTTGAAATATTATGACAAAACGTGCGGTAGACATGTGCTCGTATAATCCGTAAACAAATCAATGTACATCTGGATTTTACGCAAGCAAAACAAGATCACATTCTACGACATTATGAATAGGAAATAAGAATCCTATGATTTTTGCTATTAGTTGACTGATGACGGAAATCCGAGAATGTTGTTCATAACTCACGTCACGTGATCTGATGTACCTTCATAATAATAATAATTTATTAATAATGTTCAAAAAATTCCGCGAAAGAGAAATGGGTAGAAGCAACGTATGAAGCATTAATGTTGCCGTCTTGAACATGTGTTGAAAGGCAACAACAGTTGTGTTTTAGATGCGTCACATACCAAGAATACAACAAGAACAGGGACATCAAAATAAGGCACGCCTGGCCTGAAAATCATTCACAGCAGCTTCAGTCATAAATCTTCCGTTTTATCATCTAACAAATCGGAAATGTTTGTAATGAAGAAAAACTTTTACAAGATTATCATTACAGAACCTAACTGAGTTAAGCAATTACTTTATAAAACTTCTCAACGTTTTATTTTTCCATACAATTACATTGATTCGAGATAACTTCTTGTTTGGATGATTTACACACTTGTGTATTATTACATTGGCCTTAAGGTATTATTCTTTTTTTGTTGTTTCTAGTTGTACGTTTTTGCACAAGTCGTTATTATTATGAATTACAGATAGCGCCAGCTTTCTTGTGTAATTATACGAGAGTTTTCTAATCATGATAATCAATTAAAATCCTTGGACTCCTGGAGTAAATGTTATATATATTTATTGGATTACGATGCTGCAACAATGCATCGCTTGCGGGCACTTTGCTTTAAGGGTATTCTATAGTTTTACACCATGTGTACTTTGAAAAATAAAATGAAAAGTCTTAGGAACAAGTGTTTACTTATAAATTATATTTGAAGTTGTTTTAAGTGATTAAATATGGCTAATGTTTCATTGTTTTAAATACATTGGGTAGTTTGTTAACACATTTGACCAAAACGATGTACAGGTTTCAAATGTAGTTATCTTCAACAATATTTTCCTTGCAGTAAGATTTCCGTACTTCGTGATGTTTACCACAATATGAAGTACACACGTAAATAGGTCTGGTAAGACATTATATGTTATAAGCAGTTGATAGTGTTTATTATTATGTCGTGAGATAACATATTTCGGAGAATTCTTTTGACTCGGATTAATTCCTCATGAACTAGCTTACTATGGATGACTGATGTAACTGGTATAAACACATTGTTAACAACTGATGAAACATATAAATAGTAGTTAAGCCAACATTGTATTGATGACAGTGGGTAATTAGGTTCTGAGAAAAAATGGGTAAAATATTCATAAAAAAATCCAAATTGCTCTTGAAGAGTTTTTTCTTTGCTATCTACAATATTCGGTGGTATGTCTTCACGTCTTGTTTCCATGACAACTGCTTGATAACCTCCATGTTTCTTTGTTAGATTTTGTATAATTTTCTGGCAGGATGTTACAAGAAATAAACACGAGTTTATTCTTTATTTGTAAATTACTTTCCAATGAATTTTGGGGTTTTTAATTTTTCATTGTCAATTGACTACTGTGATTGTATTTATTTCGTTATACATTCATAAAATTATCAGGTAAAGCTCTTCAATAACGATTAAATACAAGCATTTTCACCTGCCATGCTAAGAAGTAAAACGGTTTGTTTACTAATGCAAGGGGAATGTATAGAATAACTGCTAGGGTTTACCTTGTCCCCAATCGTTTCCTGATTTGAAACATGCTTGCCAAATGCGTTGATATTGTTTATGATGCTTTATTATCTTTGTACTGTCGTCAAAATAATTATTATCTAAGATTTGCAGCATCAAACGATTAAAAACAGGAATATTTATGTTTCTTTCGTATTCAAGTGTAAAATTGGGCTGCTCGTTTTTGAAGAATGTTTTCGCACGAAATGAAGCGAATATCAATCATTGCATCTGAACACAGCTGAGTTTTATCATGATTTGTGGCAGACAGAGTCGAGACTTCGTCAGATGACGATTCACTGTGATCCTGCGATGTTTTCAAAACATTGAATATTTTCAAATCTTAGTATAGGATAGACAATGAGTGGACAACCTCTTCACGATTTTGACGGCGGACACAACGAACCTCTAGCTCGTGAAGACCTTGTCGACAGATCCGTCTATTCTATACTTTTATTCCACTTTACCCAATTCTTAACATTTATTCAAGCTCGAGTGACAAGTTACCGACTTTTTTGTCACTATTATTGACAATACCATGCAGGCACAGATTTTGAGGCAGATTCTGGTATCTTTGGTAACAATGACGTATTGCCTGTAGTGGCTGGAGTTCACTTTATTCATGACATAAAACTCTAAATGCATTCCCTGAATTTTTACTAGTACAGCTTAACTACATTAGAGACTTAACTGAAAGACGAAGGATAAAAGTGTGCTAATAAAAGTTGCAATTACTTGTACTACCACCATTCTGCTTAATCAATTAATGTCATTTTACTTTGTTGTTTTATTCTTCACGTAATTCAATCATTGATAAATCAGATAAAATCTAATTTTGATTTTTTTTGTTATCAATCGATTACGTGTATCAAAAAAGAAATGCTACCGATAAAATATCTAATGAAAACAGAAATATTTAGAATTTAGAAAAGTGGAAAGTATTAGATAAAAGCCTCGTGGTTTATTTGTATTAGAAAAAGTGATTTCTGTGTCAATATCTGCGTATTTTACAGTTTTTAGTCTGATTTCCCGGAGAGTGCAAGAGGAGCAACAATATATTTAACTGGTGAATAGAGTCACGTGCTGTAATGTTTCCTTTTTTTTAAATACTTTATATCTTAATATCGTCTCATTCCATCTATGGGATGAAATATTACACTTTGTATTTATACTATACGTGTAGTTTTATAAATAATGGAACTAAATCTATACAACGCACAACAAGTGCATGAAGACCAGGTTATGTGTGAAATGTTACTAAGATTGTGTGATAAATACGTACGTACTGACGTCTTAAATCATACTGATAGACTCATGTACGAAGAATTTTAGAGTATTTTTTATTTTATGTTTATATTTAATACGATATTTAGCATTGTTATAATTTCAACATTTTAAGTATAATGTGTGTATAATATAGTTTACATTTTAAGTATAATGTGTGTATAATATAGTTTACATTTTAAGTATAATGTGTGTATAATATAGTTTACATTTTAAGTATAATGTGTGTATAATATAGTTTACATTTTAAGACGAGTATTAGTGTAGTTAAACAACATTGTATGTACTTATACTGTCTGGTAATTTGACAGATTGCTGCCTGGAACAAGCATATAACGTATTAATATCACCGTACAAACACGTACACCGTCATTCTTGTATTTGTTATAGCAATTAAACGTTTATCGTACATATTGATTTCATTGTTACGCATTCCCAAAGGAAGAAACTATGCCAGTAATTACTCTTTCACCAAATCTCTTTCTGGAATCAACAAAGTGGCACTCCCCGATCGTTTGAACAGTATGCAAGGTAACGCTGTACCACGATGCTTCTCTACCAGTCTGTATCAACCAATTGTCAGTTTCCAACAAAAATACCCATATTGATATTTTATAGATGAATTAATATCTGATAGGAAAAATTAGACATTTCTAAATTTATCTTATATTTTATTAGCTTGTATTTTGCATTTTGTGGTGTTTGTTAGTTTATAAATGAATTGTCCATGTTTATATATCGCCTTCAGTGGTGCTATTAATATTTAGATCAGTGAATTCAATTAGCTCTATCGCCATGCATTAATGAAAATTAAACCACACTAGAATCGTTAAATCATTTATCTACAGTGCGTTAATAATATATACATATGATTATATGTATCATATGTTATCAAATATATCCTGCAGTTTTACTTGATGAATTCTATATGCTGCATCATCAATGATACCATTCTTGGAGAACTTGCATCTGTTTGTCACTGTTCAGTTTCTCGCACACCGTATGTGTAACAAAACATCATTTAAAACGACAAGTCTTGGATATAAATTCTTAGTTATTGTATCTGTGAAGCATTGCTTTTAGGTTAAAACACAGACAATAATACAAGTTTTAATACAACAAAATACCATATAGAACTTTTAAATATATGAATGAAAGTAGACCTATGATAGAAGAAAATATTGCCCAGACTCGAATGAAATCTGGTATTCTTCTATATATTGATATTACGTATGAAAACCTCAATCAAGGTCTGTTCTTCCTTTCTATAGAGGTTAGTATAATACTTACTGTAAGAAGGCGACTAGAAGTCGCCACTATTTGGAAATTCGGTATTTCTTTTACTTACTTCTAATAGAAATGTCTTCTAACTGGAATATTTAATAGCACACAATGACCTGGAGGGCAACAAATCTCATTCGTTTTTTCTTCTTCTGTATCAGTGATATCTTATGCGGTATATATGTTTCATAAAGTTATGATACTGCTTATTTTTTTCTCAATTTAGGAAAGATATGTCACTGTCAAAATTGTCATTATTGATAGCATGCAGATCAACATTTGTTGTTAGATTTTCTTTCGTGTCATTAAAGTAAACACATTTATCAATACTTGTACTTGGTTATTTTTACTGCTATGATTCAAGAAACTTGTTTGAAGTTTTTATCTTTGTTTCTGTCATTTAGATGTAAAACGTTTTGTCGTCACTGTGGTATTTTGTCACTGTGTCTATTCATTTGTTAATTTAGTCAATAATGTCACTGATAAATGCGAGCTTGTGGTTGTCACTCTGGATTACATTGAAGATGTTTTAATTCCTTATTCTCTGTTTTAGTTCGAAGATATTCCTAGAATCTTGTTTTATTTTGTCAAAGGTTCATTTAAATATTGGAACGTTTTTGCTTTGTCGTTCTGTGAAATCCATATCATTGTGTTAACAGTTTGGTGGCATATTTGTTACTCCTAATTGGCGTTTCGTCATCTTTAAATTGATTTGTCTTATATTATATATCATGATGTGAATATTGCAAATGATTAAGTATCTCGGGTTTTCTTGGGTGATAGACATAATACAAAAAGACAGTGTGTGACTCGTATTCAAAGGCAATTTTGAAGAACATCTCTTTAATACAGTATTTTAAGTGCCTGTGTTACAATTTGGTGAACAGACACTGTCTTTCGCATATGAATTGTGCTTTTTCGTACGTATCTTGTTTAGTGTGTTAGAGCCCTTATAGTTGGTCTATTGATATGGCCGACCGCACAACAAAATGTAATTTTTATTTTTGGTAGTTTTATATTGGGTTTCAACATTTTATCAATTGATTCAAACGAGTTTTTATCTTACATGTAAATGATGAAGAGAAAATCTGCTAATTGTTTATGGTTTGACCAAGTATACTACTTACTTCAGAAAAATCTCTGGAGAACTATTATTATAATGGATAATCACTATACTAGGATCTTAATTCACCGACTGTCAAACATACGTCTCTATTCATGTGTTTTGGCAAAAGCAATAATCATTAAATTCGGACAGATAGTCCGTTAACGAACATTAATCAGTCATAATTAGAAAGGATTTTGTATACAGTTTGACTTGTTCCATCTTCAGCAGTATTGACACTTTTGTCTATATTGGCCTCTGTGGATATTAAGTTATCTTCTGTGCGTCATATAAATAGCATTACTTCGCTACATCCATTTACTTGATCCATTTACGTACTATCATTGGTTGAAGTTCTATAGAGTTTATTGGTTTGAGTGTTAAACAAATATCAGATATGTTTGCTAAAACAAGAAAATTATCCACAACACTAAGCGTCTTCCGGTCCTGGGCAGAAACAAATGTGTTTTGACTTAATTGATAGTGATAGGTAATTCGTTCACAGTATCTAATAGTGTAGTCGCAACAAAGTAATTAAAACCTCAAGGAGACGAATTTTAGTTTAGTCTTAAAATTGACGTTTAGTTTGATTGTACAAACTTTCTTTATGTTGACAGTTAAGAGCGAACATTGTCCTTCAATATGATTTGTTTCGTCTGTTGGAATCGTAAGAAGCACATAATGACAGCAAACATTAAATTAAACCTAAGTGTCGAGAAAACATTACATATTGTTTACGGCGTAAACCCATTTTAGTGATGTATTTTAGTTATTAATTGTGAAGTTATGTTGCTATAACGATTAGATTTATTGTACACACTCATTTTGTTTATGACTGTCGAAATAAAAAGCATCTCTAAAGACTTCGACCACGCTTTTAAAAAGAATCTATTCTACATAGTTTAGAGTATAAAATTCATTATTTAAATTACGGTTTATAACTTGCAAACTAAAACTAAATTTGATTCTAAAATTTATATTACTTTACTTTTTTCAGAGGTTCATAATGCATGGTTATACAGGCTGCCAGAATACCTCGACACGCCATCCAATGTGACCGCCTACAGGGGAGACAGAGCCATCCTAAAATGTGCCGTCAAACATCTTGGAACCAAACAGGTAGTCGTACTTCGTTCAGCTTGTTTCTAGCTTTATAACATGGTTCCTTTGTTTTTTCAAAACTCGCATGCCATTCTACTTCTTTTTTGTGTTACAAATTAACCTTTTATCATCAAATTGCTCATTAACAAAATAAAATATAACAAAATAAGGATAGATGTAGATAAAGTTCCCGACATAACAAAAATGTTCTGTCGTTTGGTCAAGTAACAAACTTTGTGTTATCACGTATATCTACAGGAATGTGCATTAAATATTTTTCAACATTACCTCATTAAATTCTACTTCGTACATTTGAAGAGAGCATCTGTGGTCGAGTGGTTATGGTCTGTGCCTAGTTATCACAAGGCAGCCACTAGTATGAGGTCGATTTCCACCTGGGATCAGATAAAATCCTCAAGTCAGGAAGCCGACCAGCTAGCAGCTTACATAAGGTGTTATTAAGGTTCACGACTGTCGTCTTCCTCTATCTCTAAAGCTTGAAGCAACGCCAAATGATTCTGTGCGATGGTGGAAAGTTAAACCCCCAAAAAGAAAAGTATATTTAAAGAAATTTTCGGTCCAAATTTTTATGCCAATCGTTGTCAAATATCCTAACATTATTTTACCGTTCTTATTAGTAATAAATGTTTACGATAATAGACTCATGGGATTGGCAAATTGGTATCGCATACTGTGCTAACAAATGAGCCCAGAAATTCTCCATGTAGATCGACGCATAAACTAATTCTTTGTCCGTACCAGGATCAATGGGATCTCTAACTATGCTTACTGAATTTCTGACATTCTATATTTTGCAAACCATTCAACTACGGCTAGCCTTTCTGTATTTGTTCAGTATGTGTTCCTCGTGTGTACCTAAAAGAATACAAACAGTGACACAAACGATGTTCGACATTATGTCTGTTAATAAAAAAGCCTCATTAGGGAATCTTCAAAAAGTACTCTGTCAGTGTTTCTTCATTTGTTTACAAGTGGTCATGTCTCGCCAACATTCCCTTTATTATAAGCGACAGCTTTATTTGACAAAGTTATGTTTGTAGATAAAGAGGATGGTTTAAATGCAGTACAAAGGGATGCGAATGGTAAAAATGTCTGTTGTTATAATATAACCGTCTCATTGCGTCCTTTTACGTGCCAGTGACAATATATCTTAATAATATGTTTCTTCCGCCCCGAGCAACACTTGGTTCTTCTTTACCTTCCCCTCTCGCTTTAATTATCAATACTTTTCTTCTTTTACCCAGTCAACAATAAGCCAAACAACTTGTCCTTACAATAAATACATTTAATAAATATTGTCGACATTAGAGTATCTAACTCAACTAATACTATGACCTGAAGCTAATCAGAACTAATTTTATCAAATCATAGAGTTCTCTGTGTTTATCAGGACATCTAAATGACCGCTAGTGATAACAGTCTAGATTTTAGAATCTTCTTTCAGAAAAGTGTTTCTCCTATTCTATTGATATCGCCAAAGGGGCGGAATTTCTGTATTGATTCCTTGTCTGGTTCTTCTTTGTTAATACAAGTTTCCCCATCTCGCCAATTAATTACGTCCGTGATTTTTATAGGAGACAAAATGTACAAGGAATAAAAAAATACTGGAACTCAGTCGTACAAACACTAAATGAAACTCCTTTGAATAGGATAATTTGTATTGTTGTGTATCTAATTCGATATTGCTATATAAAGGTATTATTGCCCCTAAAGTTGTTCATGTTTTCACGAGCAGAACGCTGGCAGCGTACAAAGAAGTACATTGTATTTGTAAAAAATGGAGCTCTTACAATGGTTTTGACGATACTTAATTATAAACATATTTTCCTGCCGCCCAAGTCACACCTTTAGATCAGATGTATTTGCCCATTGAATGATTGTCTCTAAGAATTTATGAAGTTGGCAAATAACGAAAACAGGAACAAACTATTACAAAAACCTTCATTTTTTCTATTCGTTGATAAGTTGTATAATAAACCACTTATTGCAATAACACTATAATTTATGGAACGTTTAATTATTGTTTATGGTGCAAAACATGGCGGTATTCCGTTTTATAATGTATTTATAATAGCAAGTATAATAGTGTTCATTAAGAATTACCTGAATGAATGAAAAGTTTACATCATAATATACAGAAAATAAATAAATAGTTTACAATAAGACGCAAAATTCCATCCAAGATAGGATGATGTTTATTTTTGTAGTATGCCTCGCGCAATAAATTAACACATTGCTGTGACTTTATGTGTTCTATTTTACCTAGACATTCAATTGTCATTTATTAAAGCGTGTTCCATTTGGGCACTAAATCCGATATTAAGAAGTAATATTCATAATTCAGTGAAAGTACTTGCTTATAACATTACGACCTAAGCAATATCTCCAGTTCATGACCACTTTTCAATGTCATTTTCTTTCGAACTTATTATCAAAATTGCCGAAGGATGTAAGCTTCGTGTATTTTGTCTTGGTTTTGTATGATTTGCATAATTATCTACCTCAAAATGGCTAAGGGGCGACTGTATATGTATATGCTCGTATGTCTGAAATATTCCTGATTGTTTAAATTCTGTTTGTCGATTTCATAGAACAAAAAAATAGTGTACGTAATTCATTAAGACGGATAATGAATGCAGATTGTTATGTGTGTGACAATGCAATTATGATTTTGCTCCATTTTCTTACTTTAGTACAATTTATATACATATATACTATATTATATGTTTATATATATCATGTGTTTAACTATTTTTTGTAGAATGCATAATAAAGTAACGTTAAAAAAGCACTAAATGGTGATATAGTGTCAACAGAAAGAATCAGTAAAGCGTTTGTCAGAGGGGAGTGAAATGTGTTATTGTTCTATCAACTAAACTAATGTTTCCATAGAATTCATTAATAAACATTAAGTATACACATTGCTCTATTCTAAAATACACAATAATATTTTCCATATGCATTCTGTGATGCCGGTATAATTTAAATAATTCAGTCGTCCAATTTTCTTGACGTCGGCTACTAAATCATTTATGTTCTTCAAAGTCATAGTATTTGACAATGTACACTTTTGTTTATAGCAACATGATAATATCAGCTATAAATCATGGTTGTTGAAAGGTGCGTTAATTTCTATACTAATATTTAATTGTTTTTATTTTTTGTTTTGTTTCATTAATGATACATGTGCTGTCGAGTTTATTTGTGTAAATTCAGTGTCGCTTACTTTGAAATATGGGCTGCTATGCTGGGACTTTTATCTTATATAATTAAGTGGCTTAAATTACTATTAAATTTTCACACTTTTAATTATCTTCCATCGTGTCAATTTCCGATGGAGTCAGTTCATTAGTTCCAGACTAAAAAGTATAGAATTAATTTACGCAGACTTTCATACACTGACAACAAAAAAAACATGATATTCACTGAAATTAAATTATCAGCATAAATTCTTAATGTATCATAATTCATACACGCGCTCGTGTATTGTATAAATTGAAGGAATATTTCTCTATTGCTGCATGTTCTATAGACTTTTTCCTAGACAATAGCATTTCAACAAGATGTTTAAGCAAAGTTTATTTGTAAGTTCGGAGGCATGTTTAAGTAATACTTTACCGATATGATAACGTCCAATTTGTGAATCAAACAGTATTTTTCCCAAATGTATCCTCGAGTAATTGCTGTAAGTCTGAAAAATTAACCCCATATGAAAAACAACATGATTTTTAATCTAGCTTTATTTAATACTTCTCAACCTCCCTACACTTATAATATTACGGTTTGTTTTTTAAAATATAAACTAAGCAAAAATGATATGAAATTAATCCAGCAGATAGTTGATAAAGGTAATAGATAAGAAAATAACGTAGTTTGTTACTGAAGTTGCTTTTAGATACGAAAACTAAGAACAGTGGTATGAATAATTAGTTATTGTATGGTTCGCAAAATAAGATTTTAATATAAAAAAAAATTTGCTAAACTCATATTCCCAAAATAAAGAGCTGTTTTACAGACATTATTGACATAAATGAATTGATACAAGAACCATAGCCGACTCACTAAACAAAAATTAATGTTTAAAGGGGGTACATATAAACCGAACAGACGTTTTATCCTTTGTTGGAATATATAATTTGCAAACTGCAGAAATAGAAGAAATGTCCGTCTCCTCATAAAACCGTTAAGAAGAAGACATATTATTCAAAGCGCTGATACGCGACTTAAAACAGATATTTAAATCTTGATCATGCTGTTTTCAGCAAGATTTTGTCTAAATAGCGTTTTATTCTTTCATGATTTATGTCAGCTTATAAATGAACTTTTCAGGAAACAAATCGCTACCAGAATGTAGCCATTGATTTCACGTCGTATTATGATGATTCACGATATTGAGGGCAAATTGTACGATATACGCTATATCCATCAAACCATCTGATGTTGCCTTCGTTTTTCTATTTATCATGCAGTCCATGCGGACGATAATTCTTAAGTATAATACTCGAAGAAGCGGTAAATGTTCGACAAATGGATTATTTTATGTGTCTATATCTAGCCTGGCTCCGACTGTAATAATAATGTAGCCAGAAATAATGTTTAGTTCCATTGCGGTATCCCAGCGTCTATAAAGCACTGTCGTGCTACAATAGTATGTTTTCATTAGTTTACGTCGGGCGAATGAAAGATTAGACCGATATTCTACTTAGAGTTAGATGCAAATAAGAGAAACCCAGACATTAGTCAGCTCTTATAATTCAGTATAAAACTATTGACAAATGAATTAGATTGAACCAAGACGATTTTAGTGTCGTAAATACATGTACATAATTCAGTCGTATAATTTTAATATTGTTTATAATTGCTGGAAATGTTGTTGTTATTGCTTTTTCATCACCATATGATTATGGCGAATTTTTGTCAGTGCCAACCAGAACGATTTTCTAATAGTTTGATACAATATTATAATGTAGTGTAAGATTTATATCGTTAGGCAAGTTGAATATGTCTTCATGTGACACTGTGGAACAAATTCAAACAGCAGTTAAATTATTAGATAACTGAATATAGTAGATGAGAAATTGATTCCAAGAAACAAAAATATAGAAATCGCACCTTCCCTCAAGATACTACTTTCCCTACAAGCCATCAACCTAAAAACAAAACACACATATACATATATGAGGAACAAAAACAGGGACCTCCGTTACCGCATATGAAAGGTCAGTAGTAAGCCAGAGTAGGTTTAAACTAGCTTTGTGGTCCCAACATGACTCTTATCAACAACTTATGGTACAAGATAGGCTAAGATGTTTACACTTGCAGGATAACTAACATAATACATTAAGATCCTTGAAAATCTATATACCATTCCTAACTTATATACCTGCTACCATTTTACTACAAAGATAATATAAAATCATTTAGCAGAGCCCTGTATACAGATCTTAGAATACTTGGGATTATTATTCCAATATATAATAATTCAACTATAAACGATATTCATGACATATTAGTTCCAAAGGAGGGTGAAGTTAGAGCACTTCGTTTTATCATTCATTGTCAAATCAACAAACATCTGTCATAGCTTAATAAAGTTTTTTGCCGCCGTATATAACTGAACAAAAATGTTGGAAAACGGCATTTAACCCAATTTAAAAAATCATTGAAGTTTTTAATTCATATTTTTGGCGTTTAGTACCTTTCTAACAATATAATCTGCAAACCAACTTGGCAAAATATGCTGAAAAATACAAATTTGTACAGTTTGCCGCCTCCAGGGAAAGCATGTTTTGGCTTAACTCAAAACATGGCAACTGAAGATGTCACGTAAATACTTAGAAACTGAATTATTTATGCCCCAGTTCGATATCTATTTTCATATTTCCAGTTGACAAAAACATATACTAGTCGTTAATGTGAATACTTGAATAACATACTGTAGAACAAACATACCAAGAAAATATAAGAAATATGAAAATAGCAGAGATATTATATGTTATTATTATGTCATTATAATGGATGATAGTTACGCTGGGAAGCATAAATCCACAAAATGCCATCATCAAGAGCTATATAATTATTGTAATAGGCTTGACTTAATCGAAACTTTTCATTTTTTGTAATAGTTCTTGTAATGTATCGCTTGTCTTATAACTACAAGTTGGTTCTAAATGGACTTCGTTCATTTTGCTTGAAATGTCTATAAAAATAGTGTTGTCCATATTTAAATATGATGGAATGACATAGCATATTAGCGGCAAATTACATGAGGTTTATCTAACATATTATATATATATATATATATATATATCACGTTGTCCAGCAGGTCTTATATAATCTGGTTCTATTTCATTGTTGGCTCTAGTGTGTTGTTTAATTGAAAATTTCCGTTTCACTTTTTGGAAATCATAAACAATTATGAAATAGACAATAGATATTTGAGGGTAATCTACAAAATAACTTTACTATTTCTTATAATTCAACAAGTGCTACAGAATGTCTGCTGTTGACAGCATTTAAATGAAAAAGAATTGGACTACAGTGCAGTGATCATGATGTCACGTTACAACAATCACCAATAAATCTACAAACTCATCAAAAGATGAAACTATTCTGAATCTACGTATTGCTGTCTTTTATCATCATATGGTCGATGTCAAACATAAGCCAACCTCTATATACAGACGTATTTTATTGTATATTTACAGGTGATTTGGAGGAAAAAGAATGCCGTGTATCCCCTTACGTATGGACAAATGGTTTATGTTAGCGATGAAGATTATACCGTGGATCATATTCTCCACAGAGACGAGTGGAATCTTGTTATCAGGAATGTCCAGCTTAAACATGCGGGGGAATACGAGTGCCAGATAAGTACGAAAGAGGATTTGCGGAAATACGTCCAGCTCAATGTTATAGGTAAATGTAGTACCATGTTTGACTAGAAGAGCTGATTAGAAATATCTCCTCGTAGAAAAACGCAGATCATGTTATATACGTAAAAGAATATGTATATTAGTATATGGATATAGTATACTACACTATATGCCAAAGAAAACTCAACATATATCTTCTTGTAAGGCAATAAAGAATAACTCTGGTCATTTGAAAATATCTAAAAATATCGTAGAAACGTCTTCCTGATCATAGACCGTAATGTTCAATTATGATGCCGAAAATTGGTCCGTAAGAAAAGGACTTCTCGTTTCTTGTGTCGTGCATGTATTAAATAAATACAAAATACAATTATGCTGTTTAATTTTAATTTTACATTTCGCTAATTCATCGTTTACTTTCATTATCAACTAATTATGTTTTATACGTTTCCTCGAATGTTATTTTTAAATCAATACATAATAATAATGATGTTCATTGTAATCGTGTAAGGTAATTGTCACAATGTATTCAACGACAACATTAGTCTTATACTATTTCATCGTACTGTACCAAAAGCATTTTTTCCATTTACAAATTTATGTTATTGATATACATGTATTTAACCATACAATGTATGACCGGTAGTTTCATACATGGAAAGATGCAAAAGGTGCTTTTATTCATTTTATAATTGATGTGAAAAGTTTGCATGCAATAAAATGCAGCTAATACATTACAGAATACTCTTGTTGATATTCTTAGAATTGTAGAAGTTAATGTTCTGTCCAAGCAGATTAAATCAGCTTTATATGGTATAAATAATTGAACGTATGTGATCTATTATAGAGCTATCTATGCTTGAATTATTGTTGATAAACGCTATTTCTGATTTACTCAAAAGCCTGAATTGTTGTACAACATGTCTGCAAGACGTACAGACATACACATATCATTCAATAATCGTCGTAGATAATAATAAGATATATCACATAAAATGTCTAGACTTTCTTTTTTCTACAATTTATAAAATACGCTGATATCAAAAGCAATATTAAAACTGGCACCATCGTACAGAGAGAAATTGGCACAAATTATATCATTTCTATACGATTATAAAACTGCATCTCCCATGAGCGTGCATGTGTGGACAAATGCAACATTATAGTTTGATAAATGGTATTGATATCAAGATAGTGTGTAATTTAAGTGTTTTGTTTACTTTGCAGACGAACCAGCACCCCCCGGGGAAGGTATGTTACACAAAATTTACGTTACCAATATATCTATATGTGCACCTCGTTTTTACAAAGCATGAAATTCATAGATTAAACGATGTAGTACATGTGTCTTCCGTTTTATTGCGCTGTCCTGCAAATATAAACGCATAACCGTACCATTTGTTTAAAAAACGTACGAAATCACTCATTCTAATGCCACACTCTCACATACGTTGCGCTATTAGTAACATCTTTATATGATACCATACGGTATTGCACAAGGTCATACTCAATGATTAGAAACAAACGCATATCTTTGTTCTCTCACTGCATTCTAGCCCAGCAACATCCACTTTGATTTATTCTTTTTCAAAGCTTTTATCCATTGTGTTACCATTTTCAGCCATAAAGATAGCAGGAAAAATTTATGTGGATAAGGGAGAAAGAATAGAGTTGACGTGTAATGCTACGGGAGAACTATTCCCTCCAGATGATATTGACTGGTTTAAAGATGGCAGAAAAATCAAAGAAAACCAAATAAGAGGAATTAGTATCGCAAAGTTTCGTATTGCAGAGACAAAAACGTTGCATAGTCAACTAGAAATTGACAAAGCAGAAATGACCGATACTGGAGTATATATTTGTAGAAGTTCTGAACTTGCCATTACGAGCCAAAAAGTTAACGTTTTAAATGGTAAGTGGCGTTGATAAAATATCAGCTAAAGGTGAAGTTCAACGATGCAGTTTTAAACTGTTTGTATGCCCGTATAATCAAATAAATCACATTGAACCTGATATAACACTAGTATTAGAGTCGTAATGAACTGGAATATTTTGAATCATGATATTACTCATTTCATAGATTTACAGTACATCTAAACTGACTCATTTCTGTCCGTCCAGCTAAGTATGATATTCCTGGTTAATAAAACGGTCGTTTTTTTAATAATTAAAAGTGATGGTACAAGTAGATATATAATCGTCATTACATATCAATTTTAAGCATTCCACTTACGTTAAGCCTGTCGTAGGCATTTTCAGAATGTAAAACTACAATACTTTCTTTATTAAACTATTTAGATGGTGTTCAGACCTGGTACATGCAAACATTTTGTCATACAACTCCATCGACCGGATTAAGTTATCAGTTTGTAAGAGCTTTGAACAAAGAACATAACTATAATCAACAAAACCTGGCCGAGAAATAAAATAATTTCATCTAATTAATTCGGTTCCAGCAAGATATTTGATAAAATTGTTTACGGCGTCAGTTAGAAAGTCAAAGGCTCTTCCGTATAAGTCCTGTCCAATCAAATTTGTTTAAATAGATTTTGCCGTTTTGAGTAAATAAGAAACTGGATACAACAGAAATTAACCAGCAAGGTTATATATGAAAGAAAGACATGTTACCTCTAGTTGTTTGAATGGGGCTTGGATTTTTTATTACCCTATATCTGTATTTTCAAAAAAGGCAAATCCGGACTACAGAAAATCCGGCCCCGGTCCCAGGGAGGTACTTTAATGACACAAGAGTCGACATATATAGGTAAACAAGCCACGGTATCTTCTTCCCTTACTGTTGTGATCACTGTTTTTTTTATTTCAATATTTCAACAACCGACTTATTAAATTGTGCACGTCTTACTGATACGGTCAATCTTGCTGGTTAAATTCTGGTACTTCGTATCTTATTGCTGCCTCCACAATAAATACTGGTACTTCGTATCTTATTGCTGCCTCCACAATAAATACTGGTACTCGTATCTTATTGCTGCCGCCAAAATAAATACTGGTACTCGTATCTTATTGCTGCCTCCACAATAAATACTGGTACTTCGTATCTTATTGCTGCCTCCACAATAAATACTGGTACTAAGTATATGACATAATTCGTGTTTATATAACTATTAACTACACTCTGGTTTGGCCTTCTTTCATTGAGATTTAACAAGTCGGTTTTTTTCTATTTTTTTCGTACAATTATTTCATAGAATAGTAATACACAGTGCATAAAACTACCAGCTTGGACGCAAGTACCATTTCAGATTGAAATGAAATCATTTTAAATATGTTGTAAATTATTGAACATTCTGTTTAAGTACGTCCCCATTAATGTTATTACAATTCAAAGTACACTAGATTCAATCTATGGATTGATATACCCGGTAGAATGGTTTATAACACAGATACGTATGTTTTACTCTAAGCATTGATATTTGACCGTTAACTTACTTTTTCTTAATATTAATATTTTCTTAATATCAATATTAAAACTTGTATAATTCCAAGCTGGTACACTATGTGTGTTATATGTAATATCAAAATTCAACATTTACCACAATATAGATGTCACATCTGAACGCTATGCAGCTAAAACTCAGCTTTTTATGGATTTATTACAACCACGACTGCTTTCATTGTCCTAGTCAGTTGTAGTTCCACATTTATCATCTTAGCATTGAATGGTTGGAGATAAATATCGCACTGCACAAATCAATTCATTGACTGGTGTAACATTCTTTGAAAAGTTAGATGTCTTTACTCACCCTTTTGCGCTACTCAGTTTTTCCTGACTAAATGAGATGTTTAAAGAATCTAATTCATAATAACCTTAAGAAACTATGAAATGTGAAAATAGTGCATGAAACATTATACACTAAGTGCCACTGACGTGTTGACAAGGAATATAAAATTATACCAATCCCGTTCGATGGGAATATTGAAAGATGTTTAAATATTGGTCGCCATTCTATTGTTGAGTCTACAAAAAGTATCAGAACGGCCACAAAGTATCAACAAAAACTATAGATGAACGACTGCTGGAGTTAAATACGTGTATAAAATGAAAATAAGACATACCGTGATAGATACTATCAGTCTGATTATTGATCATTCACTGTTTGCAACACTAAGATAAATTGTAACTTTCTACAGGCACTGCTAAAAGATCCAGAAAAAACGATGGTAAGCCGACGTTTGTATGGACCTTGCTTCGTGCTCATTTCTTGTTCAGCTTCTATGTAAACACAAATTAATCATAGATAGGTGTTGCCGAATATCAAACTGTAACTAAAGACAGGTTTTCTATACACAAAAGCGATTTAACCACAATATCGAAGATCATTAAATCATTTTGGAATAGATGTTATCCTTAAACGTATTCCAAATTAACGCTAACGACTGAATGTTCTTGTTTGACAATATAGATCTATATACATAAAAGTAGTGAGCGATTTCTTCTATCCAGAATAACACAGAACCTTCATGCTGAAAGCCACTACTGTAGTCAGTTATGGTGTCCTCCTCTGACCCATGATACGCAGGGACAAAGAAAGCCTGTCTGCAATGTTCCGAGATTTCTAATATTTTTTTATTAATTTTCAAAACTTCAATTCACCATCTGCTTTGCGTGTTTTCTGTTTTAGCTGCATAGCTTACTTTCGTTCATTTTAAAGTTCTATATTGTCTGTACCTAACCCAAATGAAATTATAACCTTGATTGCGCACAACAATGACGTCATCATATGACCACGTAACAATGACGTCATCATAAATTCATAGTTCATTACTCTTTTTATTGTTAAAACGATTTCTTATATTTCATCTCATAATGTCATTGCCACTTTAACATTGTATACTAAATGTATTTTATTTACTTTCAATCCTGTCACATTACGACAATACTGGTCTATCACCGATATTTATTTTATCGCCCGTTCAGTCGCCATCCTCCTGTCTTACTTGATATTTTAAGGTCTTTACAGATACCGCTAATAAACAACTATTATCTGCCATGTTTAGTTCGTAATAAAAATGTTCCGTCAGTCGTGATGACATATTTGTTGGAAGTCAGTCTATCAAGGACAAATCATATTTGTTGTTGACATTTTAATCCCGTGGTAGTTAATGTTGCTTTTATCTATGTATAATATATATAGAGAGCTATATATCTGTAAAACCCGTAGTTCCTGTTCCATATTAGTTTAGTTTCAAGTTAGTCGGCTTATATGTACTCATTGATAGCTAGGTAAACTTTTTTGTTAACTCAATACACGTAAGCTTTATTGAATGTTTTCTTGTAACATAAGTAAAAGCTAGATCTAACCGCACAACATGAAGTAATCCTTCGCTTGACAGTAACTGAAGGTTTTTTGAAGCAGTCGGTCTTAAAGCAAAACTGAATGAAGGTAAGGTTTTCGAAGCTACTGCAAGATGCAACATTTAATAGAAGACATTTGCTGACCATTGATCCTGACATATCATAGTTACACTGTTTGAGTTTATGTCAACTAATTCAATATAAAATAATCATGAGTGATCAGGTTTTGTCGATGAATTATTTTGGATAAAAACTACGCATGTTGGTTCGAAAGCCACATTATTTCAATTAGACTGGGTTGTGCGTATATATATGCTACTGTTTTAGCTTCCCCGGCTTTCCAAATGTGTTTTTCCCTGAATGAAACTAATGCTACATATAATTGTTTGATTAGACAATCACAAACTTTGTAACATTTGTACAACATAATACCAGGATTATTAGATGTTTGGAATTCACGAAATACGCCATTCAGTCATTGTTTACCTTGGCATGGCTTGGAGAGTGAATTATCTCTCAAAGCTGAACAGCTGTATGCAAGCATTTCAGAACACAAACACAACATCGCGCTATTATAAGTCTTTGGTCATAACATACATACTATCTATAAGCTACTTATTTGAAAATGCAATACTTCCTGAAAAAAATGATAAAAAACGAACTAGCGCCGTTAGACGTTTGTAATTCTAGATTTATGTGGAATGAATTCAGTCCCAATTGCAGAGCGCACACCTGGCGATTCAGTTAAATAAGTTTTCGATAGTGACATTTGTTTTTTCCTATTTACAAAATAGAATTTCTCTTTCATCAGGAAATATAATCATGGGTGACCACTTACCTAGACTGGTTGTAGAAAAAGATAAAGTAAAAGTACCTAGAGTTACTGAGACGTATCAAGATCATTATTTCATACTTTCACAGCTCATTTTCTAAAATTAATTCTTGTATTAGGTTATAGTCATGAATTAATAAGTAATAAATGCCATATGTAACACAATGAATAGAATCGGTGTGTTGTTTGAATTGTTTGTTATGTTAACCTGTAGGAATTAGACCCTGTAGCCCTGAATGGACCATCCTGTTGCTTGTCTATAACATGTGACCCCTACGACCCTTGTTAATTAATCTTTTTTCCACAAATTATGTAAATATATCATCAACCATTTATTTAAGAATGTAATTGATTTGGTTTGAATTAATTCTATGTAAATGGGGCAGCCTTTGACAATATCACTTTCCATTACATATATTTTACTTTATATTAATTATACATGGTAAATTTTCTTTCTTATAATAATGTTATTACCATAAATAGTTTGTTTTATAACTATTGTATGTTTCTTTTACAGCAGGAACAAAACCGAAAAAACGTGGTAAGTATCTTTACAGTATTATATCACAGCATACACAAAGCTTTGTAAAAATTAGAAATATTACCCATAAAGATAATATAACTCACAATTAAGCACGTCAAACCTTCCATTAAGACAATCACGCATTCATTATTTGAAGCAATGTTGGTTTTTTATATTAGAGGCATTGTTCCAGAAGGCAGTGTTATTTCAAGTCTTATCATACTATGGTTCGAATTCAATTCCACGTTTTTTGTCAACCACATGTTGCTGTTGTTGTTCGTAAATTGCATGATCTTACGATGACCCTCCATTACTTTACTGTGTTGTGCCTTTATCACGTGACTTTTGTTGATGTCTCAAATATCTGAACCCTAATTAATAAAATACCCAAATATGGAAGTACGTTTGATTTACTTTGCCTCGTAGGGCCATTAACTATTGTACTTGTTTTGTCTTTTTTGTTTTGTTTTTATTATTTATGTCTGATGTATTTCTTTTGTTAATTGTATTCCATTCATCAAATACTGTAAATTACTTGTTTTAGATGAAATACCTACCTCATTGTAATTATTATAATGTTTAAGAGTCAAGATTTATGTCTTTAAAGCACGTTATTACAGTTATCGAATGCAACAATAGGTTTTTTTCTTTTCTTTCTTTTTTGGCCTCATGAGCTGAACAATACATCTGACTTCTATGAATAATAAACACATTTACCCTTTCTCTCACCCGCTTTCCAAAGGCGATTCTTTTAGTGGTAAGACTAGTGTGCATGTCATGAATCACTCCGATATACGCCTCAAAGTCACATCTTTTTAGTTTTGCTTTCAGTGTTTATATCTAGTGAATGTACTCGTATTGTTTTCAGCCCTCACTGCTAATTGGAACTGGCAACATATATATTTCCTAAAATTCGTAATGGAAACGAAATTTCTCATACTATTAGAATCTATTTAAACAACCTCTTCGTTCTTTTTTCCATAAATCGATTTGCCACTTTTATATGGTATTGTTATAAATGTATATGAAAAAGCAGCCATCAAATACTTACGGTCAAACTTTTTGTGCATGTCGCGTTTCCGTGAAATCTATTTTTCTTTCTTTTTGATGTTACATGTAATTTAAGTGGATAGATAATTTCTGACTCCTAAATTCTGTCCTGTCAACAAGCTTGCTTAGTAATTTCAGGAGTGACTCATGTAATTTTGGACTGCCTTAGGTATTTCAGGAGTGACTCATGTAATTTTGGACTGCCTTAGGTATTTCAGGGGATGCCTTATTCATTTCTGGATTGCCTTTGGTATTTCAGTTGTGTCGTATTTATTTCCGGGGTGCCGTAGGTAATTTCGGACTGTCTTGGGTATTTCTGGATTGTATTTGTGAGGCGTCTTATGTAATTCCAGCCTGCTTTAGGTATTTCAAGTATGCCTTAGATATTTCCGGACTATCTTAAATATTTCTGGACTGCCTTAGAAAAAATGTTATGTCTTGATAAAGGCGGTCCATGCTGAAATGGTGGCAATAAAGTTGTTTTTTTAATTCACATTAATTGGACTGCCGGGATGTATTTCCGGGACACCCTTTTCTACCTACGCATTTTTACTGTGGCGGTCTTTATATTCTGAGATATTTTTATGTGAAATAAATGGATGTAATTGTGATATTGTTCTGTCCACGCTTACTTTCGAATTTTAGTTTTCTTCGTTATTAATGTGCATTGTAACTGTCATCTGAGTATAAAGCTCTTCATATCATTAAGTTAAGATGCATGAAATACAATATACCACGTAATGCATGTGTCTTTGTGAAAGGACGTTTTATCGTCATTTATATAGTGGACATTTTCAGAATTTATTCTATTCAAATTAACAAAATATTTGTATTTATTCACCTTTATATGTATACATTAATTTTTGGGCGTACGATTAAACAAACCAAAACATGACAATGATCCAATGTGGTAAAAATGTTTTTTGTTTTTTTTAAATTCAAATACATAGTCGTATAGCACGTAATATGAGTAGCAGTACTAGGTACTAACGTCGGAAAATTCATAGAGAACCCAATTATTTGCCTAAAAGCGAAACTTCATTCATTTTTGTTGACTTCGACATCTTTGCATTACTAAATATACAAAGATTTCCATCTTTTTACAGAAAAACCCGACTCAAGTGGACCGTCACCTTCTGTAAGTGCAGCTTCTGCTACGATGTTTGTGATGCGAGGTGGAGATATGTATACAACACTACTGACATTGTTGTGCTTCTTTTGTGTTGCTATCCGATTGTATAACAGAACTTTATAGACTTGCGCATGCGTGGAAGCAAATGACGTTATTCTAACACGTGTTGTGAGACAGTGCTGGTAAATACCATTGCGTACATTTAAAGTTTAACCTACGGCTATGTTAACTAAATTAAAAGTTCGATACAACTTTCAAAATTGCACATTTCGCAGTTGGCAATTTGATTATACGTCCATCTGGCCTCGTAATTGTGTGCATCATTTTAATTTGTGACTGCTTCAGTTTCAAACTAATTGGTTGAATGGCGGAGTGAAACAGTTATTGGTGAGAGGTTTCGCAATGTGAATGATTTTGGATACCACATCTACATACAGTGCGTTCAGACACTTAACATATGTGTGTTTACTTAGGTGTATATAATATATGAGCTATTTAAAACGGGTATGACGCTTACTACACCAACCTCATATTGGCGGTAGGCCACAGAGTGATCCACTTCGCCAGCCAGGAACTTCGATATCTATTGTAGAGGACGCTGGCTGAAATCTGAACTCTCACGCCGTGTGATTTGATAATACAACACCACTCCACCATTGCTTACGTATATTGAAAGATGAAATCGTGATATTATTATAATATGCGGAAAAAACATATGGTGTATAGTTAAAATTGTTGTAAATTGACGAGTTTCACATAATTGTTTGTACTGTAAATATTTGAGCTAACGAACAAGCTGAGTTGGCCATCGATACATACGGTTCAGTGTGATTTGTACATATATGTGTGTTTCTATGTGTTAACAAAACGTGTTTTATTTGAACCCAATGTGTTTAAAATCTAGATGATCCTAGACACCATGGTGTCCATTGTATGTACATTATTTGAGTATTCACAGAGAAAGTATGACAAGCGACTGAATGACTTTGCTTTGGCAAACAACTCATTGACTTGTTATCGCAAGCGTCTAGCTGACATTATCGCAAGCGTCTAGTTGACATTATCGCAAGCGTCTAGCTGACATTATATCAAACGTTTCGCTGACTTGTTATGGCAATAATCTAGCTGACTTTGTCATGGCTAATATCTAGCTGACTTTGTCATGGCAAACATCTAGCTAACGTAATATGGCAAATGTATAGCTAACATGTTATGGCAGACGCCTAGCTGACTTGTTATGGTAAACGTCTGGCTGACTTGTTATGGCAATCTTCTAGCTGACTTGCAATGGCAAACGTCTGAGTGACTTTGTTATTACAAGCATACAGCTTACAGTGTTATAACAAGCGTTTAGGATACTGTTATGGCAAGCGTCTGAGTGACTTTGTTATTACAAGCATACAGCTTACAGTGTTATAACAAGCGTTTAGGATACTGTTATGGCAAGCGTCTGAGTGACTTTGTTATTACAAGCATACAGCTTACAGTGTTATAACAAGCGTTTAGGATACTGTTATGGCAAGCGTCTGAGTGACTTTGTTATTACAAGCATACAGCTTACAGTGTTATAACAAGCGTTTAGGATACTGTTATGGCAAGCGTCTGAGTGACTTTGTTATTACAAGCATACAGCTTACAGTGTTATAACAAGCGTTTAGGATACTGTTATGGCAAACGTCTGGTTGATTTTGTCCTAGGAATGCATTATCCCGAAATTCAGATTTCGCACCCAAAATCGGTGGAATCTTGTGCATATAAATGATCTGCTTGTTTTTCAATTTGTCCAAATATGCATTCATTACTCCGCTGGGTGCATCCCAATTCTGAGAAAAGTTCCAGTGCACCCTCATAGACAAGGGATTCATGCATTAATTTATCTGTTTAATCATCAGTAATTTCCATCTACAATTTGCCATTTTAACAAATTGGTTCGCTATGCATTGCGTTTTACAATTACATAAATCACATGTGAACAATATCTTACTGTTGTTGTACTCACGGGATTTGTTTCATTTTGGTTAAAACAAAATCAATTGTATCTTAACTATTATCTATGTTTTACGTTTCAGGAATAATGAACTTGTAACAAATGATTTCTGATGATTTTTATATTGATAATTAGGGAAGATTGTCTAGTTATGTCAATCTGTACGTTAACTTTCCTCATAGAAATTACGCATGAATCATTCGCAGAAAGTTAGGGTCAAAATGATATATAAATTTGACCAATTTAGAAAAAAATCATTAACAGCACCAGGAAGGATTTTTCATAACTCAAATCATTTTATTTATTTTTGTGTAAATTTACTTGTAGTTTATTGACTTCTTTAACCTAAGTATCTTGTCGATTTCTTATCCCGATTTCAACAATGTTTGTTATAGAAATAATTCACTACTGCATTAATGCGTGTATTAAAAACACTGTTATATATTGTATAATATATACATGTATATATATATATTCATCTTGTATAAAAATATATATAAAGCGAAAGTACCAGAAATGATCCTTTTCACATTTGACCATTCCATAGAGTAACATATTAAAGTTTTTTACGTAAAGAATACAATGATTATTCTAAGAGTTGAACTTTTAGCATATTTATTTGTTTAATTCGTATTGTTATAATCAAACAATCGTATGAAGATCATTCTAATTGATTGGTTCTTTTCTAAACTGATTCATCTGTTTTCAAACAGCCGAATATTATAATAAACACGATTTTGAAGGATTTTACATTCTTTTAGGAATTTAATGATAGTACAGAGAAACAATGTAAGCATTTATAGACACTCTATGGTGTTTATGATATTCTTTGAAACATTGCTTTTGTCTGTAAACCTGAAACCTAGACACGAACTAATCAATCACATACCATTACGTCAAAGAGATATATATGAGACTATAGTGAAAATAAAACAATAAAGCAACCGTATTGCTGTATATAGTTCTAATAAATTTACTTTTGAATGTCTCGTCTTTGGGAAACAGTAACTTCTATCAAGTTATTTATTCTGGAAGGTGACGAACAAAATTAAAATAGTTTTTATTTGAATTTAAATGAGTAGAAAATAACTTGAGTTTGTAGTAAAACACTGTCTGGTATTCTTTTTAATGTATAATCGGCGTTGTAGATATGTTATGTAATTATTAAAGTGACATCCATCAACGCCTTTGCTAAGGTTTCCATGACACATGGAGATACTTCAAGATTATGAATTTAACATAAATTTGTACAAATTCATGCACTTATGTGTGTTTATCATATTACTAGTTATGATGAAAATGATTGTTTCACAGATATGTTTCTGTGTTAATTCTTGCTTATATCATCAATTACTGTTGAATCATTTTTTCTGTCAGAAATTACTGTTGAATCATTTTCCTGTTAGAAATCACTGATGATTCATTTTTCAATAAATATTACGGATCATTCTCTTTATTATATCAGAAATTACTTTCTTTTTTATTTTCATATTTTCGGCCAGTACTATTATACATAAACTTTTGTTACAGATTACTAAATAATAGAATACGGCATTGTTTCATACATCCATGTGGGTATATTTACTACTGAATGATATTGTGTAGACTTAAATCACTTATATATCAATGATCATTATGATATTCCTGGACGCTGCAAAGAATTTAAACAAACTAATCACGATTCACATAATTAATTATATGCCACGTGCATCGAAATTAGATGTTCGACTTTTGTTTTCGTACAGTTGGGCGGTGTATAATGTTATTTTGGGCTGTCATTCGTGACTGCCCTTTATTTTGAACTACTTCATGCATGTGTAAATCTCATTTAAGTGTATATCAAAACTAATTAATGATGTATTGTGCTATCAGTTCGTATATTAGTCCGTCAACTAGATCATTTATGGATAGAATCATAAAAATAGTGTTCTCAAATATAAACCATGGCATGCATCCCCATTACCTTTACTGTCTGCTGGAAACGTCCAAACATCACGACTGACCGATAAAAACTGACTACATCAAGAAAACATAAAGGGTTGTTCTTCGTGTAATGTGGATGGCACCCTAGTCCTTAATATGGGGATGATAAAGCGGGTTGAAGCCTCTTTGGTGAAAAAATTCTCACCTGAAACCAATTTGGGAATATAATTTAAGGAGTAAACTGAAAATTTGGGGGGAGGGTGGGATTGCGTGATTTCAAAGAAATTTTCAGAGGCGAAGGCGCCCTTTACATGCTACAGCAATAGAGTAAAGAAAACTCCTGACCTAGTGTATGGTTTTGTTACGTACGTGGTGTGACGTTTTCCATTACTTTATTCAGACCCATTTATAACGTCCTGCAGACAGGTCTAATTATCCAGGTTTTTAATTGGCAGTCAAAGACTTGGTTTATTAGACAGATGAATCTACTAGATTTGCAAGATGTCTTTGTAGGATTAATTCTATGGAGAAAAAGAAATGAATACGTCACAATGGCTTGCTAACTCGCTTTTCTCAGCTTCCACAGATTTTAAAGTCGTTATAAAAGATATGTTTTCATCTTGTCGCGGCACGTGCTGTTAATACGAAATGTTGTAACAAAGCTTTATGTTATACGATCAATTTACAATTTTTGGTGTTGCGTTTTTGTGTGTATAAACTCGAGTTTACTCGTTTTTTAAGACAATTTTTAAAATATGGTTTTATTAGCTCACCAGAGCACAAAGTGCTCATGGTGAGCTATTGTGATCGCGTGATGTCCGTCGTCCGTGCGTGTGTGCGTGCGTGCGTCAACAATTGCTTTTAACAACATCTCCTTCTTAACCAGTTGGCCAATTTTAATGAAACTTTACATGGATGATCCTTGCATGAAGCTCTAGCAAATTTGTAAAAAAAATAATTTCATTAAAAACTCTGGTTTCCATGGCAACCAATAGGAAAAACTTTTAAAATATTCTTGTCCATAACCACAGGGCCTAGAGCTTAGATATTTGGTATGTATCATTGTCTAGTGGACCTCTACCAAGTCTGTTAAATTATGGCACCAGGGTGAAAATCAGCCCTGCCCCGGATTTCACATGATTTATATATGCTTATATAAGAAAAAAAATCTTCTTTTCCAAAACCTCAAGGCCTAGAGCTGCATATTTTGTATGTAGCATTGTCTGGTGGACGTCTACCAAGTTTGTTCAAATTATTGCCCTAGGGGCAAAATTGGCCCCGTCCCGGGTCACTTATTTTTACATAGGCTCATGATAATTTTCTCCAAGAGTCTTTTTATCTGGTGAGCGATATAGGGCCATCATGGCCCTCTTGTTTGGAACTGCATTAATTTAAACCTACTACAATGCGCAACATAACTCGACTGTCGGTGTAATATGTATGCATCATTTGAACAATACAGCAAAGGTATCATATTCGCTGCTTTAAGTTTTCCAACATATTTATAGATTAGTTTTTTTCTGATCGTGGTTGACCGTATAAAACATCAACTTATTGTTACATGTCTACAGTGGTACCTTCGTTTTACACTGTGTTTTAACATTTGTAAGTATGTGTATATTTTGACATCAAATGTAAATTCGAAGTCGTTGATTTTATTAAAAAATATCTCAATGTAGGTCGTTCATGTATTATATAGACCCAACTCCCTGATGGACCCTGTTATATCCCCCTACATGTTTCCTGTTACCTTTGTATAATGGTCCCAGATGTTACAAACTGTTTTAAATTTATCAATTTATTGTTTGAACAATATTAAATTCGTTGTGCACAGAAAGAAGGATTTTAAAGCAAGTATTGTATGTCGCAACTTTCTTTTGTTGTTTGTTTTCTAACAACAAAACGTTACAGTTAGACGAATTACAAGAAGCATTGGTTTAAGTTTTTTGTATGAAGTTGCTTTTATTCATTCCTCCATTATGGAGAGTATAACATATTTTATATAAATAAGTTATAGATACATGTAATACACATATTTTGACAACCATGAGTATTTGACAAATGAATACATTCATGTATATAGTTCACATGTACATGGTATTACCATACCATACATCAATGGAATAAAGTACACCCTAAATACTACCAAATCCACCATAGTCTGATATGATACAACCACAATAAACTTGCATCCGATATTATGCCGCGTTAACATCATAGAACGATGCCTACATTACTTATTTGCGTTTCAACAATAGAGCAGACGAACAGATTCAGTCAAACATGACAGGTAACGCGACGAATAGCCGGTCCGATGATTGACCAATAAAAAATGACCGAAATCACCATTAGCCAATCAAATGGCCAGAATTGGCCAAACTAGTAATAGACAATACAGTAAGTACTCGCAAACAGCTATAATAAACAAATACTCGTAGGTATAATTCGTCTAGAAAAAGATTGAGTGAGATTATTTAGAGAGGCGAATAAAACAGTAACTCGGTATCCAACATCAGAACATAGAAATAATGCCTCGTTTCCGTTAAAAAAGGGGGGTCGAAAAATACTAAAACCAAAGCGCGATGTTACACTTGCTAATGTGGGTAGCACGTGACCTGATTGTACACATTGCGCAACATGATATTACGCAAGAATTTTGAGTATTCAAGCAATTTCTTTCATGTTCTTCTATTTAAAAACAATGGTAAAACTAATGGATTCCTATTTTCAGTTGTAGAGGGCAGTGAGGTGACTTTTAAATGCATTTTCCGCTAATGTTCGGTATCATGCCTCGTACATGGAAAAGTAATAAATATCATTCTTTCATTTTCAATTTTGTTCTTTTCAAATACTTTGTTTTTAAAAACTTACAAGTGAACAGTTAGAAATATTGTTTAAAATCTTTAAGATTTTCTACCCCCCCCCCCCCCCACCAATCAGACCAAAGTGAGTCACTAAGGTTACAGACCTCTAAATGTTAAATTCTCATTCCAGACATGTTTAGCCGTCATTAAACCAAGTTTGAGACTTGGACGTTGAATTTCAATGAAATAAATGCAAAATGGTTAGAAATAATTATAACTTAAGGTTGCATTGTCTTTCGAGTGTCGTAAACTGACTGGTTTATCATATTGATGTGAGTTTCTCTTCACGACTACGTTTACAATACGTCAAATGAATAAGCATTTGGCTTGATAAATGGGTAAATCAGACAGAACTTCAGCTCAATATTTGCCTGGATATATCGATTAAGTTAAACTTGGTATACATGCAGTTTAGAATTCGAAGGCTTACAACATAAGAACGTGTAGAACTAAAACAGTCAATTTTGACATATGTCAGTATATGACTGGATATATATAATAACTAGTACAATATGTCAGTATATGACTGGATATATATAATGACTAGGACAGTATGTCAGTATATGACTGGATATATATAATAACTAGGACAGTACGTCAGTATATGACTGGATATACATAATAACTAGTACAATACGTTAGTATATGACTGGATATATATAATAACTAGGACAGTATGTCAGTATATGACTGGATATATATAATAACTAGTACAATATGTCAGTATATGACTGGATATATATAATAACTAGGACAGTATGTCAGTATATGACTGAATATATATAATAACTAGTACAATACGTTAGTATATGACTGGATATATGACTGGATATATGTAATAACTAGTACAATATGTCAGTATATGACTGGATATATATAATAACTAGTACAATATGTCAGTATATGACTGAATATATATAATAACTAGTACAATATGTCAGTATATGACTGTATATATATGATAACTAGTACAATATGTCAGTATATTAATTGGCATATATAATAACTAGTACAATATGTCAGTATATGACTGAATATATGTAATAACTAGTACAATATGTCAGTATATGACTGGATATATATGATAACTAGTACAATATGTCAGTATATGACTGGATATATATAATAACTAGTACAATATGTCAGTATATGACTGAATATATATAATAACTAGTACAATATGTCAGTATATGACTGGATATATATAATAACTAGTACAATATGTCAGCATATGACTGGATATATATAATAACTAGGACAGTATGTCAGAATATGGCTGGATATATATAATAACTAGTACAATATGTCAGTATATGACTGGATATATATAATAACTAGTACAATATGTCAGTATATGACTGGATATATATGATAACTAGTACAATATGTCAGTATATGACTGAATATATATAATAACTAGTACAATATGTCAGTATATGACTGGATATATATAATAACTAGGACAGTATGTCAGTATATGACTGGATATATATAATAACTAGGACAGTATGTCAGTTTATGACTGGATATATATAATAACTAGTACAATATGTCAGTATATGACTGGATATATATGATAACTAGTACAATATGTCAGTATATGACTGGATATATATGATAACTAGTACAATATGTCAGTATATGACTGGATATATATGATAACTAGTACAATATGTCAGTATATGACTGGATATATATGATAACTAGTACAATATGTCAGTATATGACTGGATATATATAATAACTAGTACAATATGTCAGTATATGACTGGATATATATGATAACTAGTACAATATGTCAGTATATGACTGATAATCAGGACAATGAATCGGTATATGACCGGATATATGAAAATCAGGAAAATAGATCATTAATTTATATGACTGGAAATATATGACAACTAGTACAATAGATCAGTATGTGTGTGAGTAAAGATACAACAAAAACAATACCAGTAGATCACTGAGAGACTTAGTCTTTACGTTTCAAGTATGATCAGTTCGTGGTTTGGTAATAAGTCAGAAGGTAAAAAGGTTTATATCAGATATGAAGCTATAAATAACACCATAGCAGCATGATATACCTTCGCCTGTCATGTACGAGAAGTAAAACATAGATTTTATTAGTGTCCCGCAGATTAGAGTAATACTATTTATTACATTCACGTACCGTAATAATGTGAAACATAGTGTTTTTCAGTGACATTGTAATAAGAGACGATAAACATTCGCTGTTAAGACTACCATTTGTACAAAAAAAAATTATATTCAGATTGAGTCAATTATCAAATCGTAAAATAGAAGACAAAACAATCCAAATTTAGCCGATATTCGTAATGATGCTATTTTTATACGGAGGTGACCACTTTGTGTGGTTGCACTGTACATTCCGTGTAAATAGTCTACTGTTCTATTCTGTGCAATTACAATACCAATAAAATGTAATGTTAAAGAAGGATGATCGTTTGCTTTGTCTCGAAAGATCACAGCTAATTACACGTTCTGTACTCTGGAGCACGTAAATTTAGGTACATGTAATACTTGTTCTGTGTTTAGTAAAACCGTCTAGTTCACGTAGTTCATGTACAGAATGGATCCAACAAAAACATGCGAGTCACTACAAACATGTACAGTATGTAAAGACCATCTAGTTCACTTCAAGCATATATAGAATAGATCTTGTACATTACAAACATGCACAGAATAGATCCAGTAAAAACTATCTAGTCACTACAGATATCCATAGAATAGATCTAGTAAAACTATCTAATTCAATACAAACATGCTCAGAATAGATCCAGTAAAACTATCTAATTCAATACAAACATGCACAGAATAGATCCAGTAAAAACCATCTGGTCACTACAAACATGCACAGAATAGATCCAGTAAAAACCATCTGGTCACTGCAAACATACACAGAGTAGATCCAGTAAAAACGATCTAAGTCACTACCAGCATGCACTGAATAGATCCAGTAAAAACCATCTAGTCACTACAAACATGTACAGAATAGACCCAGTAAAACTATTTAATTCAGTACAAACATGTACTGAAAAGATCCAGTAAAAAACATGTAAGTCATTACAAACGTGCACATAACAGACCGAGTAAAAACTATCTAGTCGCTACAAACATGCACAGAATAGATTCAGTAAAGACCATCTAGACACTACAAACATGTACAGAATAGATCCAGTAAAAACCATGTAAGTCACTACAAATATTAACAGAATAGATCCAGAAAAAATATCTTATTCACTACAAACATGCACAGAATAGATCCAGAAAAAAACTAATTCACTACAAACATGCACTGAAGAGATCCAGTAAAACCATCTAGTTCACTACAAACATGTACATAATAGATCTAGTAAAAACCATCTATTCACTACAAACATACACAGAATAGATCCAGTAAAAACTATGTAAGTCACTTCAAACATGTACAGAATAGATCTAGTAAAAACTATGTAAGTCACTTCAAACATGTACAGAATAGATCCAGTAAATACTATGTAAGTCGCTTTAAACATGTACATAATAGATCCAGTAAAAACTATGTAAGTCACTTCAAACATGTACAGAATAGATCCAGTAAAAACTATGTAAGTCACTTCAAACATGTATATAATAGATCCAGAAAAACACGTAAGTCGCTTCAAACATGTACAGAATAGATCCAGTAAAAACTATGTAAGTCACTCCAAACATGTACAAAATGGATACAGTGAAAAAATATAAGTCACTTCAAACATGTACAGAATAGATCCAGAAAAACACGTAAGTCACTTCAAACATGTACAGAATAGATCAAGAAAAAACACGGAAGTCACTTCAAACATGTACAGAATAGATCCAGAAAAAACACGGAAGTCACTTCAAACATGTACAGAATAGATCCAGTAAAAACATGTAAGTCATTACAAACGTGCACATAACAGACCGAGTAAAAACTATCTAGTCGCTACAAACATGTACAGAATATATCCAGTAAAAACCATGTAAGTCACTACAAATATTAACAGAATATATAGATCCAGAAAAAAATATCTTATTCACTACAAACATGCACAGAATAGATCCAGAAAAAGACTAATTCACTACAAACATGCACTGAAGAGATCCAGTAAAAACCATCTAGTTCACTACAAACAAACGCAGAATAGATCCAGTAAAAACTATGTAAGTCACTTCAAACATGTACAGAATAGATCCAGTAAAAACTATGTAAGTCACTTCAAACATGTACAGAATAGATCCAGTAAAAACTATGTAAGTCACTTCAAACATGTACAGAATAGATCCAGTAAAAACTATGTAAGTCACTTCAAACATGTACAGAATAGATCCAGTAAAAACTATGTAAGTCACTTCAAACATGTATATAATAGATCCAGAAAAACACGTAAGTCGCTTCAAACATGTACAGAATAGATCCAGTAAAAACTATGTAAGTCACTCCAAACATGTACAAAATGGATACAGTGAAAAAATATAAGTCACTTCAAACATGTACAGAATAGATCCAGAAAAACACGTAAGTCACTTCAAACATGTACAGAATAGATCCAGAAAAAACACGTAAGTCACTTCAAACATGTATATAATAGATCCAGAAAAAACACGTAAGTCACTTCAAACATGTACATAATAGATCCAGTAAAAACATGTAAGTCATTACAAACGTGCACATAACAGACCGAGTAAAAACTATCTAGTCGCTACAAACACTTCAAACACTACCAGCATGCACTGAATAGATCCAGTAAAAACCATCTAGTCCTTACAAACATGTACAGAATAGACCCAGTAAAAACTATTTAATTCAGTACAAACATGTACTGAAAAGATCCAGTAAAAACATGTAAGTCATTACAAACGTGCACATAACAGACCGAGTAAAAACTATCTAGTCGCTACAAACATGCACAGAATAGATTCAGGAAAGACCATGTAAGTCACTACAAATATTAACAGAATAGATCCAGAAATAAATATCTTATTCACTACAAACATGCACTGAAGAGATCCAGTAAAAACCATCTAGTTCACTACAAACAAACGCAGAATAGATCCAGTAAAAACTATGTAAGTCACTTCAAACATGCACAGAATAGATCCAGTAAAAACTATGTAAGTCACTTCAAACATGTACAGAATAGATCCAGTAAAAACTATGTAAGTCACTCCAAACATGTACAAAATGGATACAGTAAAAAAATATAAGTCACTTCAAACATGTACAGAATAGATCCAGAAAAACACGTAAGTCACTTCAAACATGTACAGAATAGATCCAGAAAAACACGTAAATCACTTCAAACATGTACAGAATAGGTCCAGTAAAAAGCATGTAACTTACTTCTAACATGTACAGAATAGGTCCAGTAAAAAGCATGTAACTTACTACAAACATTTACAGAATAGATCCAGTAAAACATGTAACTTACTACAAACATGTACATAATGGATCCAGTAAAAGTCCTGATGTTCTGATAGGAAAAGTAGCAAAATGAAAGCTAATTGATGATGAAAAAAACAGTAACCAATCTGATGTTAAAAGAGAACTCTGCATGCAGAAAGATATTACAGGTGTTAAAATGTCAGTCACGTGTAAGATATAGGTCAAAAAGACATAAAATACACGTAAATTCAATATAATCTCCTAGAGTTACAATCGGATATAGAATTAAATCTATAAGTGGCACAAGATATCACCGCTATCAATTGATTAAAGGAATTGTATCACTGCATGGGTTTAGTAGAAAGAAAGTGTTTATTTAGCAACAGGCTCACGTTCTTTTTTAATCTGTGCTCTGACTTTGTCTAAGTTTCAAATTGCTCAAGGTTTGATATAAAGATTGAAAATATCATGTCAGGGTTAATTCAGTGCTTGTCTCAACCTTGAGTAAACAGATTTGATTTTGTTTTTCAAATTTGATGCATTCGCTTGTTATGTTTGCGAGTGGGTTGTCCGGTCATAAAGTTCTATTTCATTTTTTTAATCATAGTTTTATGATTGAATCAATGAGTGTAGTGATTTGTAGAGAGACGATCAATTGTCAGTGCTTAAATTATGATCTATCGATTTGATTATTGCCTCAGAAGTTACTGAGTGTAAATATATCATATAAATGTAACACAACGTATAAATGTAACATAACATATAAATGTAATATAACGTTTAAATGTAACATAACGTATAAATGTAACATAACATAAATGTTATATAACGTGTAAATGTAACACAACGTATAAATGTAACATAACATACACATGTTACACAACGTAGAAATGTAACATACCATATAAATGTTATATAACGTTTAGATGTAACATAACGTATAAATGTAACATAACATATAAATGTAATATAACGTGTAAATGTAACATAACATATAAATGTAACATAACATATAAATGCAATATAACGTGTAAATGTAACATAACGTATAAATGTAACATAACATATAAATGTAATATAACATGTACATGTAATATAACGTGTAAATGTAACATAACGTGTAAATGTAACATAACATATAAATGTAATATAAAGTGTAAATGTAACATAACATATAAATTGTATATAACATATAAATGTAACACAACGTATAAATGTAACATAACATATAAATGTAACACAACGTATAAATGTAACATAACATATAAATGTAACACAATGGATAAATGTAACATACCATATAAACTGAATATAACGTATAAATGTAACATAACTTGATTATGTATCATAACGTGTTTATGTAACATAACATATAAATGTAATATAACGTATAAATGTAATATAACGCGTAAATGTAACATAACGTTTAAATGTAACACAACGTATAAATGTAACACAATGTATAAATGTAACATAACATTTAAATGTAATAAAACGTATAAATGTATCATAACGTGATTATGTATCATAACGTGTTTATGTAACATGACGTGTAAATATGACGCAACAGGTAACTACGAAAGACCGGTGGTTTCACAATTTCAAAACATGAAATAATGAAATTGAAATCGAAGAAAAATCATGAAATCGTGAAATCAGGAAATCGTGATATGGGCATAAATCAAAATAATGAAGACAAAGCGTGACATGGGGGCCAAATTTAGAATGATACTCTTGTTCATAATATTGCTAAAAGTAGCTTGGAAATATATTATATTGTGAAAAATTGACAATGGCTAAAGTATAGGATTAAAGTCTTCTTCAAATTAACAACATTTTAATCAAATAAATATTATATTTTCAATAGCAAGCCTTAAAATCAAAACAATCTTATGGATTAAACTATGGAAATAATAACACATTTTTGTGATTTTTCAGCAAATTTTCATGAAAACAACTTTTTAATACAAAAAATATATACATACAACCATAAATTTCCAAAAAATATATATTTATGGCATTTTGAACTTTATTTTTTTTAAATACGCTTCAAAAAGTTTTTATGTAACATTTACTGCTGCAGATACAAATTAACTAATTCAATTTTATCAATGTTCAGGTATATTCAAAGATTCATGTAAATTTGCACTTAATTGGTACTATTCTTGGGTAACTAAACAATGCCCCCAAAACTAGTATCTTCTGTTACCGTTACACTCGGGACAGATATTCTTTGTGTATGATCTTATGATAATGATAGTATTATTAATCTGTTGTTATACAATTTATTTCATTGTAGTACAATTTGTTCAATTATTTTCTTATAAAATACAAACAGATAATCTATTTGATAATGTTTTAGTTTTAAATAGTGAAAACATTACAACACCAGGGAACGTTCTAAAACTGAAACGTAAAAATACGAAACTGTTATGATAAGGAGTATCATAAAATGGATTTATATGAACATTTGTTATGTATTTGCAAATCATTAAATAAAACAAAAAATTTTTTACAAATCAAAACTATTTCCAATTAATTTGGTAAGTCAAAGCGTTACTGAACATGAATTATTATTTTTTATATATACAGACTAAGTAAAGGTTACACTCCGTACAAATTTGTTTAGTCTTTTAGCATACAAATATGAAAGTGGTATGATCATTGCGTTGCAATTCATTATATGTTTTTAAGATAATAAAAAGATACATAAACATCTGTACTGTTTGATATGTTGTTGGTTGAAAATGTTGTTGGAGGGAGGGGAGGAATTAGAAAATATTTAAAACTGTAGATTTGTTAACTTGTTACTATTAATATTGCATTATCATATATTTACTAGTTTTGCCACTTATCAAATTTAAAAAATGATTTCTCAAAACAAATTCAAACTATTTCAGACTATGTTGAACAAATATTTTAAACATGAATTAAGTTATGTAAACAGATATACAGAAAATACACTCGAGACAAACTTCTAAAGCGTATGGTCACAATTTCTTCTTTGTTTATTTTAAGTAAAACAATACTTAAAGGTTTTGAAATGTTTTGATTATGAACTATGTATTTGCAACACAACTCAAGGCAGATTTCAATTATGCGTCACTGACTATGATTATGCTCCATTTCACTGCTTCAGACTTTAAAGTATTTATTCACGTCAGTTATTTGATATAAATGTGGAAAACAATTAACATGGACTACTGTTCTATAGTTACATATCAAAATTAAGATGATGAATATATAGTGTTACACTCGGGACAACACTTAAAACCATGTAGACAAAAAATGAATTGCACTACACAAATAATTTGTTTTAGTTTTGTGAGCTTTCGGGTACGCTTCTGTTTAAGAAGTAGAGAAAAAACGTACCAAATTCAAAGAATGATAAAAAAATTCTTAACTAAGTGCAAAATGTTACACTCGGGACATTTCCAATTAGCTTTATTCAAGATGGTATAACTTAAAAAAGAAATGATTCTTTTGATCATTTCTTTTTTTTAAACAACATGGACACATATGCCTATTAATATGTTAAACTGCATTTTCTGTTCAAGCATCAGATTACTTACAGCAATATCATCAATTCGAATTTCAATTGTTTCCTTGAGCAAAATATTTTACATGTGCACTTGAAAGGTGATTTCTAAATAATACTTATTATTGAAATATTTGAACAAAATGCATTAAAATTTAAATATAACATATGTTCAATGAAATTAAAAACAATAATTGATTACTTACCCAAAAACTGAACAAAATATAAAAGATTGAAAAATGTGTAAAATAAGTGTTACACTCGGGACATTTTTTGCCTGTTTTTCTAATGTAACTTACCAACGAGTAACACAATCAAGCTGAAAGTTTGCAACATTTTTAACAACATCAAGACGTTAAATTACATTCCTGTGTTGTGTGGTATACTTTAAATCTTGAAAAAGAAAATTGTCTTCATTATTTTGATTTATGCCCAGATATATCATGAATTTTGAAGAAAAATCATGAAAGTGTGAAATTTTGAAGAAAAATCGTGAAAGTGTGAAATTTCACGATTTCATGATTTTTCTTCGATTTGAATTTCATGTTTTGAAATCTTGAAGTTGAAATGTCACCATTGGTCTTTCGTATGTAACTGTTAAGTTTTTTTTCACTGTTCAAAATGCTTCCCGAATGCATCTGTCACAAAGATGTCATTGTGACTTCAAAGACCTCTCACCAGAGCAGCTTTTATGTTAGATATCGTGTTTACAGTATTACTAAACAATCTTGTGATTTTTTTTCCTATTCATATCAGTTGTCCTTTTTTTTATCTATATATTATCTTATTACATGACTTATACTCATTGCTTTCCTTTATAATTTTAATGCGATATACGTGACCGTTTGTTGTCGATGCGCCATAAAACACCACTAAACACTGAAGTCTCACGATTGAAAGCTGGATTTGAGGTTTCAACTGCATGTATATATTAACTTCATAAAATACACAGAATGTATAGTATAACATTTTCTGTATGATATATACTCATACTAACACCTGCTCTAATCATCCCTCATATATTGGTTTTGTTGAACTGTTATATCTCGGCTACATATCATGAAAGGACAACAGTACAGCTCAAGGTCCCCCCCCCCCATGTCGGAGATCTTATGGATATAAAATCATCAAGAGGAGTATGATAAATGAGAGAGGTTAATTAATCATACAAGCATAATCATGCATAAGTCATTCAAAATCTATGGAATTATATTTAGGTAAACATTACACAATGTCTGCTTACTGTTATAATTTACTCATTGACAGAGCTATAATTGTACTTACTAATTTAGTCAGTATACATGGTGGCACCTTCATCACGCTTATTGACAATGATAGCATGCTTGCTGCTTGTTACAACTCGTATACTGTTTAGACCCTCATGTCTGTATCATAATTTCATTTGGCTGAATAACAGTGCAATGTAACGTAATGAAATATTCCAATATAAGGACTGCATAATTATAAACATCGATATTACTGCACAGTTATAATACTCCTACATGTACATGTAGTTTTATAAACAAATCTTCCTCAGTAATGAATTCATACATAATGTTGATAGGTTAACGACAAACAATGTCGTATGTTTATCTTCATAAACTTGCAATAAGGAAGATTGGAATATCAATGCACAAGTAGAATAAAAGTACATTAAAGTCATTAAAGATGATTCGACGATAAGAAAAAGTAAACTTTATTAATTGATCACCGTTATATCGATGTTTTTATTGAAGTATCGTAGCTGACTCAATTGTTTTTAAACTGCTGCAGCGATTTGATGATTACATTGCGTTGAAGTTCGGAAATTTGGTTTTTAGGTCAGGTTATCAGTTGGTCGCGTTAGTCAGTGCGTATTATTCTGATTTTTATTGTTTTAACAAGAAAACTGTAACCATATTTTTCCTACATTACGTCTGTGTCTTTATATTTAGACTAAATTAGATACTCGTCCAAATTGTGTACTGTGTGCTTCAATGTTTGTTCGTTCGTTCGTTCGTTCCTTCCTTTGTTTGTTTCGTCGAGTTTAACGCCATTTTTTCAGTCATATCGTAGCGGGCATTTATCCTAACCAGCTTTTCCTGGACTTCATTCAGGCCTTAACCAGTACTAACCACATTCTATCCGTAAGCTTCGTGTGTTTTAATACCTTAGAACTATTTTATGAGCGATTATCGCGGAAGTGTATGTCGGCCTTGATTACCGCCATAGTAAGGATTTTGCAATAACCTCATATAACCTTTACCTACTGTAATTAGTATGGTGAGACAAAGCCTAAAAACTGCATAAATTACGCATGTCGTATCGTATACTAAGACTTTTGTGACGAAGTTGTTTTCTGTGAATTGTTTAATAATTAATTAAGATATTATACAGTTATAATAATTAATTAAGAAATTATACAGTTTGTATTTGAAAATTCTTGCATTCAAAAGGACGCCTTGTGATTTCTCAAACGCGTGTCAATACATACCATCATAGTTTATACAAATTTTCTCTAATACTTGTCCATATACCACACTACCGTAGTTTTTATAGATTTTCTCAAATACTTGTCAATATACCACACTACCGTAGTTTTTATAGATTTTCTCAAATACTTGTCAATATACCACACTACCGTAGTTTTTATAGATTTTCTCAAATACTTGTCAATATACCACACTACCGTAGTTTTTATAGATGTTCTCAAATACTTGTCAATATACCACACTACCGTAGTTTATATAGATTTTCTCAAATACTTGTCAATATACCACACTACCGTAGTTTTTATAGATTTTCTCAAATACTTGTCAATATACCACACTACCGTAGTTTTTATAGATTTTCTCAAATACTTGTCAATATACCACACTACCGTAGTTTTTATAGATTTTCTCAAATACTTGTCAATATACCACACTACCGTAGTTTATATAGATTTTCTCAAATTCTTGTCAATATACCACACTACCGTAGTTTATATAGATTTTCTCAAATACTTGTCAAAATACCACACTACCGTAGTTTATATAGATTTTCTCAAATACTTGTCAATATACCACACTACCGTAGTTTATATAGATTTTCTCAAATACTTGTCAATATACCACACTACCGTAGTTTATATAGATTTTCTCAAATACTTGTCAATATACCACACTACCGTAGTTTTTAAAGATTTTCTCAAATACTTGTCAATATACCACACTACCGTAGTTTTTATAGATTTTCTCAAATACTTGTCAATATACCACACTACCGTAGTTTTTATAGATTTTCTCAAATTCTTGTCAATATACCACACTACCGTAGTTTTTATAGATTTTCTCAAATACTTGTCAATATACCACACTACTGTAGTTTTTATAGATTTTCTCAAATACTTGTCAATATACCACACTACCGTAGTTTTTACAGATTTTCTCAAATTCTTGTCAATATACCACACTACCATAATTTTTATAGATTTTCTCTTATACTTGTCAATATACCACAATGTCATAGTTTTTACAGATTTTCTAAAATTCTTGTCAATATACCACACTACCATAGTTTATACAGATTTTCTCCAATACATGTCGATTTACCACAGTATCATAGTTTTTACAGATTTTCTCTAATACGTGCATCATGTGCTTTTAAGCCTTGTGACTTATAAAAAAGATATATAAATTTGTAACCATAAAGAAATTTTCGTATTTTTCAAACGATTTTAAAAACCTTTTTTCATAGACTTTTTAGTCACATGATACACGATAGCATTTAAATTGAATTTCTCTCTCATTCTTACATTAATCACACCAATATGTGTTAATAACAACAACTAAACAAATGACTTAACAAATTGGATCTATGTTTAGTGTAAGGTTAGTTTATAAGGTAAGAAAAAGCTAACAAAACATCTGTAACAAAACGAAATATGTTTTTGTTATGTAATACAATTAAACATATACTACAAAAGGCCATGTTTGTGGTCCAATGATAAAGGTGCTGGACTTGAAACCAGTCGATTCTGGTTCGAATATTGGTCTATAATAATTAACAACAATGGTCTATATTTCTCCACACACAAAGTTTCCGAATCCTTGTGGACGGGTAAGAAGCCGCGGTCATGCCCCAGTGGTTAGTTCATGTCCCAGTGGTTAGTTCATGCCCCAGTGGTTAGTTCATGCCCCAGTGGTTAGTTCATGCCCCCAGTGGCACTCGTTACGATCGAATGATTTAATGTATGGGTTACATGTTGCATTCATGATATGCAAGTGTCTTTGAAAATAACCAAAATTCATATCTTATGTATTTAATCCAAAGTCGACAATAATGCCGTATAGAACAAAAAGTGATCCTTATCAAATTTTGAGTAGTATATTTTGTTTTAACACACATTTGAACAAGTTACATGATAGAGGTGGGACGTCTGTGGTCGTGTAGTTATTGCCTCTGGCTAGTAATTTTCTAGCCCATCGCCACTGTGAGTTCCAATCCCACCCGGTACCACATTTCACATGTGAGGAAGCTGTCTGTCCAGTTAGCTTACGGGAGGTCGGTTGTTCTACCCGGATGTAAGCCAGGGGTCTTCATCAATCATTTAAGTCGGAAAGTTGCCAAATGACTCTGACTGTTGGTGCGATGTTCAACCCCAAGTGAAGTACATCACAACCGAATAAATGTTAGTGATGAGTCTGGAAGCATTGTATCATGGCATGTTGCCAGTGAGCCTTTATATACTCGTTCATTATAAGAACTTCGAGATTTATTTAAAATGCATTACAAACCCATCTTTGTCTGCAAGGCTCGAAAACTCAAAGTGCCTTAGATAAAATAATAAAATAACGGTTACGACGTATTTGGTCGAAAACAAATAGCCTAATACGGGAATAGGCCGAACGTGGATCGTTCACGCCATGTCATTACATAATTATGTGGATATCAAAAAGTGTTCTGTTTTTATAATTGTACTTTAATTGTGAAATCTGTCGGGTTTGAAAATTGTATCACACTACAGGGGTTCGGTTCACCTGTGAGGGAGGACTGCTTAAGTCTATAGCTATTACTTTTTTATCATGGAGGGAGTCAATAGGATTTTCGGCGAGAAATATGACCAGAGCATTTCTTGAGACACTGACCACTGTTGGCACATTTTCACCCATACACCCTGGTTGATTATCAACAAGGTCAATTAAGCAGAGAAGCTTTTTCGCGAGTCGTTACCATGGAAATGCAGATGCTTTATCAAAGGAACCATAATACAAAGCGTCCAGCATTCCTCCTAGGAGATACGACTGAAAAACTGCCTTGCGTGTTTCAAAGTCCTAGAAATTGCAGATTCTTCGTCGAAACAGGTGATGAGACAGTGGAACGAAAACATCTATTCCATTGGTCACTGGGAGGGATACCGTTCTTCGGGTCATGAGGGCTCTCTAGGGGTCATCTAAGGATGTTCTAGTAGAATCGTACCAAAAAGCCGAGAGCCAGATGGAAACAGCGGTTAGATAAGCATATTTGAAACGTGATTACAAACTCTGAGGGTTGGAAACCAGAGGAACCGATAGATTTGGCACATTGGATCAGGTGGTATTTCATGAGAGCAAACGATTGCCTTCTTGGTTAATTACATGAGCATTAATCAGGTAAAACAGAGCTGCCAAAGTAGAAGGGCTTGGAAACTGGAAAGTCATCTGAGCTAACGGATAAATGTAGGATCCTTTCTATAGAATTCAGACTGACATTACTCAGTCTTTGTAGATTATTAAGTTCATCATCCACTTGAATCCCGCGTGGGACTCTTTGTCGTGGTTCACAAGAGAACATTCTCTCCCCGAATACGTATTTACCCTATTACTGAAACTTAGGTTCGGTCCTTTGGAATAAATCAGGAAGAGTGATTTTACCGAATCCGGGTGAGGCCGAATGGACCGGGGACCAGGCATTATCCTATTGCAAGAATATGCTTTATTTATGACAGGACGGACCATTGCAAAAGAAATTGAGCAAGCGATTTACCTAACCATCTGATTCTTCCTTGGTTAATTCAATTTATTCCAAGACTTTTTGTATGAATAACAGCGATCCAATTTTATAGAAATATCGCTGTTGGTTATTACAGTTACTTCCCTATATAAATTACCGCTCTTAGGTTATAAAGAGACGGTGGTTGTGTTATTGTACGTCGTTACGATCGACCTTTCGAAATTGTTCATACATTTTATCGAACAAAGCAGAGGAAACCCACCCACCAGAGGTGATAAACATAGATCCAATTTGGAAGGGCCCTGTATAACACATATATAGCACAAACTGCAGTTTCTTACTTTATCAAACAAAATGAAGTTGCCCTCAAAGTTTGTAACTGCAGTTTATGGTTATTTATCTGTATAGTTTATGTACTCACAAATCTGTCTGATAACTTCATTCTTCTGCATTATTCCGTCCATTGAATGTTAATTTAATCCACTAATGTCATGTTTGTTTGATGAGTCAATCACTTTTAAATATTATATATCACTGATCACAGAATTTTAATGATTATACATAAATGTCCTAATCTTCACAATCGAATTATATCTTCTTCTCCTCTTCCTTGTCTTTGATGTTCAAGCGAAGTAAAAGCAAATAAATAAAGCAACATAACCCATTTACATGAGCCACAATGTGAGATTTTCAGCCTTAAGAAAAAACAATTTCTGCAAGACAAGTTCTTACTTATAGCCAAATAGGCTTTTGCAAAATTATTTTCAATTTAGTACAAAGATTATTACAATTATTTTTTAATACATACCTGCATATAATATATGTATACATTACGTTTTCATAGTCAAGATCTGTGTGATTTTCTTTTTTGGAAAACTCGAATGATTGATTATATTCATTGATTTTTAGACTCAATATCTCATTTTGTAACTCATAATATCATGCACAGTAACATCTCTTTCATTCTAGCACCAATCACACCATTAAGCAATGTACAGTTCGTACCCGTTATAACGGCATCGTCAGGTTATGATAAAATATTAATATGTCTGAATATTGCTTTAAACGGAAAGACAACAGTCATATACTATGGGAACGCGTCAATATCGATTCCTATCAGAAAATGGCAATGTGCGTTTCTACAATTATTGTTTATTCCGTATTGGTTTTTGTGAAAATTGTAAAATAATGTAAGGAATAGAAAAAAATATGTTGATTATCAATAATGTTTTATTACAATCTTATCAACAGCGGATACAGTATTCTTGTATAGACATTCAATTTACCTTAATGGTCGAACTGTTGTCTTTTGTCAGTAACATACGAATTGTGATTCAATTAAATACATTTACTGTCAACATATTGATTGTACAACTTTTTTCATTCATTGCAACTTGATCAAAGGCATTTAAGAGTTTTTATGGTCATTTTCTTCATAAACGCCTTATCTGGCTGGGGACATGGTTAATATTTTGTCTTTAGATTTTTTTGAATTAGAAAAAGAATGATGCTGAACAATCATGCCGTTACAATTATAAAAACGTAATTGAACAAGTTTTTTTTATTTGAAATATAGAAGGGTCAAAATCGAAACATATAAATTATTAGGTCATACTAAACGAAATGTTGATGTGAGCAACGTCATTATAACGAGTCTCGACTGTATAATATACATGTATGATGTATGACATAATAATGTATAAATAACACAAACTGTAGTTACACTTGGTTAATATCTACAATTGATGTATATTTATCAATGGTTTTGTACTCACAAGTCAGTTGAGACAGGGGCAATGGTTGAGATCTGATTTGTACTACATATACATGTAGTAGCTTTCTTGTAATTCCAGTTCACAAAAGAATTCTTTATTATTTTAAGTTCACAGATGATAAAGATTTAGAAAAACTAACACAATGATCAATTTCACCATATATACAGTCAAACCTGTGAACAAAAGCCATCCTTGGAAAACAAAAAATGTTGCTTTATTGACAGATGTGGTACATGTTAGCACTAATTACACCTACAGTGTACTTCAATGTTGTCATAGCAAAGTTTCAAATGTTATTGTCTGAAATGTTCTGGTTTGTTTGGGATAAGAGTAAGTTCAGTATAAAAATAGTTCAATTATTATGTCAGCAATGTTATTGTATACATGGACGATCCCATTTGTACATGTTTAGGTAACAAGAATACTATTATAATTTGCTATAGAACAGTCTATAAGTATTTATAACTACAGTCCTCTGTGGCGCAATTGGTAAAGTATAAAGACAGTGAATCTTGATGACTTCGTCTGATGTTGGACATCATTTTTTCAACTTTTTTATTTTTAATTAAAGTTAACTTTATATATATCTCTAAGAAAACAATGTTTAGTAGGTTTTTTATATTTAAATTGTTCCGTTACTTAAACAAAACTATAACAACATCACATGGGTAATTAGGATTTATGTATTCTAATTAGAATGAGTAGAAACCGGTTTGGGTGTGAACAAAAATATTTCAATAAATAAATTATAAAAAATAAATGTATATAGATATTTAATAATTCATAAAGAAAGTGTCGTTGACTGAGTTCGGACTACTCACATCTGCTTCATTTTGTAAATCTGTTATATACGTACAATGTACATGCCACCTTCTCCAATACACCATGACTCTGTGTCATGAGAATGACACTTTACCACGGATTTAAAATGATTTTGGCAATCAATTAACAGTGACTACCTTTACAATGGTATCGTCAAATATTCGACCTTGACTATAAGAAAATTGAACTATATCTCCCTGAACAACAGAAGATCGAGTGAGTTCGAATCACATATGGTGCTGACTTTAAAATCAAAGTTACTCACTTACATGCATATTATTCTCAAGTTGTGCTTTTATAAACTAATGTACATTCTATTCCTCCAAGCTCATCGTTGACTATGTTCTGTCACTATCTGAAAGAAAATATTTATCAAATTGTTAAAACATTAATACTAAATAAGAAATAATGACATCATAGCGAATACAACGTAAATAGGTAAAATTCAACATTAATAACACAATTTTACTACAACTACGAAATCATGGTATAAGCAAATATACTGAGTCAAAAAGAGAAAAAATCCACTTTTTTATTTTTTCATATATTCTTATAGTTTACTAAAATAACTAATACAAAATGTACATACATGTGTTGGAGTACTTGTTAACCTTGGTTTTATCAATAATCAGCCAAGCGCGAAGTCGATAAAATCGATTTTCTTGTTTTGCACGTGCGGTCCGTGAAGTGACGGTCGACACCCGGTGTTGATATTTATTTTTGGACTGCGCTGACTGCCCTTTATTTAGGTACAATATAAAATTCAATCAAGTCACAACAAAATAAGGACCATAAAATTACAAGGTCTATAATCACGTGGTATATTGTTTTGATACTAAAGGGTCGAGAACAATGGCGGCACACACAAGTTCGCAGGTAAGTCGTATTTTTCGCCGAAAGTTCAAATGTTTCGATTTTCCATGTAGCCCATATTCCAGTCATCAATTTTCCGAATCCATCGGTATTGTTACTGCCGTAGTTTGTCCGTAGACCCTGCAGAGAAATTTGAAGTGGACAGACTTTTGCATTAAAAGCCGTGGTACTAAAGGGGAACAAGTTATAAAATGACCATTTGTAGCCATATTTTATGGATTCAAGAACATATTATCATAACGTAAGAGTTATCAAAGACGTATAGTATTAGTAGAAAATTCTAAATGGCATATTATTTAGAAATGTGGAATAAACATGACAAAGTAAAGAAATGATACTATGTGGAAACCAGATTTTCATGATACTATGAGGGAACCAAATATACTCAAATTTTATTCTTCATTTACAGAAAAGAGAATCCATCATTATCGTGTGGAATATGTCCTTAACTTTTGTTTCTGAACAATTAACAAACAGGTAAGTATTACTTGAATCTTGTTTCAGTGAACCACGCTTGTAAGATTTCATGTAACTGTGTCAGATAACACACACAATCTGTCATTATATAAGACTAATCTGGTTTTAAATGACGATTGATTAAAAAAATGTGTTATTGTACAAACCAAGCTTTATATGTTGGCTGTCTCCCCTTCCATTATGTGCATGTAAGTAGCACTATTTTAAATAGTCTATATCGTCTATATATTTTTACAGATCGTGACGAAGAAAAAGACTAACCATCGAATATATGAACGTCGAGAAAAGGTCGGCGCAAAGGCAATTGGATATGGGCAAGTGATTGATAATCGAACTATACAGAAATGACCATTAAAGCTGAAATCTCCAATGAAGTCGCCATATCATCAGCTAAAATCAGAATCGCCAGCGGTTAAAAGATTTAAGCCTAATCTTAAGTCGCCGTTTAAATCACAATTCTGTCGTCAGCGGCCAAAACCGCCCAACGTCAGAAGATTGACTCCAGTCTGGAAGTCTCCCTTCAAGTATCATCCGAAGATAGCATCGCCTATAGCTAAAAAAACTGAAATAGGCACGCGCGCTTTTTAAACAGGCGACAACTCAAAAGACGTTGTATTGTTTTATGCTGGTATCCATTTCAATGGAAATATTGCATACATGTATTTGCCTTTATGAAAACAATATAAGTGGTGAACTTATATTGCATAGGATCGTTGTCTGGAAATATGAAAAGCCTCGTAAAATGTTAATCGATATAGATAATGTAATATGTTTATCTCAGTCAATACATCTAAAATTAAACTCTTGTTTATTCATACATACCAAAGAAACTGTATGTAAATGTCTTTTTTCGTTGTATGATATTTCGAATGTTGTCAGTTGCCATGATGAGCAATCGTACTTGCTATATTGATGTTATTGAATACGGCGTTTATTTGTCTATTAATCTCATATGAAACCCATCATAACACCGCTTTTGTCCAAAGATGTATTTGTAAGTAACAAAATGGTTTACCCGTCAAATGCGTGGACCAATAAGATGTCAATATATTCATAATGTTTATTTTAAACGTTAATCACATATGATTATCACAGACTATTGTTATGATTTTAATCTCAAAACACATTGTTTTGTAAATCACTTTAATCGTATAGTTTAAATCATGGTACAAATCAAACGACAAAATCACAATATAACAAAAAGATGATTCTGATTGTATGCTACACAGTATGTTGTAAAACGTAGAGCCTTGGTGTTCCTACAACCATACATGTATATATATTATATACGTGCATTAATTATGCAATAATTTGTAAACTTCTTACAGAGCTATTGAAAGACTGTTTATAACAAAAACGCGGTTTTCGGATCAGACAGATAAGCGTTTTGAATTTAGTAATACAGAAAACAGCTATTGTAGGACCACATATTTATTTTAATAACGTATAGTATCTCCACTGGATTGCTTTGTAATAAGACTGGTGACTGTCACTACAAGAAAAACGAACTCGGTCCTCGTTCCGGCCACATAAATTGTCTCATGATTAGGCCATCAAATAATGTGAACGACAATTCACCCACTACTATTTCAATTTTGGATATCTAAACATAATTAAAGTAATAAATTTTACAACAACTTCGTTTAGAAACACTTGAGCATATTTACCTGTGGATAATCAAACGATCTCTGTCAAAGAATTCTTTCCACAACATCTGTGTGGACTTGTATTGGCATGACGTCTGCAGTGCCGACTGTATGCACTTTTGCTGCGGAAGTTATTTCCATATAATACTGCATAACAGTTTTACCTGGTTGTTGTTTACATCCGTTGTTTGAAAATAAAGAGATATATTCCCCTTAGAAAACATTTTGAAATCCTGTGTACATTTGGTTCCCTCATAGTATTATGAAAATCTGGTTTCCACATAGTATCATTTCTTTATTTTGTCATGTTTATTCCACATTTCTAAATAATATGCCATTTAGAATTTTCTACTAATACTATACGTCTTTGATAACTCTTACGTTATGATAATATGTTCTTGAATCCATAAAATATGGCTACAAATGGTCATTTTATAACTTGTTCCCCTTTAGTACCACGGCTTTTAATGAAAAGTCTGTCCACTTCAAATTTCTCTGCGGGGTCTACGGACAAACTACGGCAGTAACAAGGCTAATTTCGGTACCGATGGATTCGGAAAATTGATGACTGGAACATGGGCTACATGGAAAAATCGAAATATTTGAACTTTCGGCGAAAAATACGACTTACCTGCGAACTTGTGTGTTCCGCCATTGTTCTCGACCCTTTAGTATGAAAACAATATACCACGTGATTATAGACCTTGTAATTTTATAATAGCAAATATATTGATGCATGAAACTACATAATAGCAAATACATTGATGGATGAAACTACATAATAGCAAATACATTGATGGATGAAACTACATAATGGCAAATACATTGATGCATGAAACTACATAATAGCAAATACATTGATGCATGAAACTACATAATAGCAAATACATTGATGCATGAAACTAAATAATGGCAAATACATTGATGCATGAAACTACATAATAGCAAATACATTGATGCATGAAACTACATAATGGCAAATACATTGATGCATGAAACTACATAATAGCAAATACATTGATGCATGAAACTACATAATGGCAAATACATTGATGCATGAAACTACATAATAGCAAATACATTGATGCATGAAACTACATAATGGCAAATACATTGATGCATGAAACTACATAATAGCAAATACATTGATGCATGAAACTACATAATAGCAAATACATTGATGCATGAAACTACATAATAGCAAATACATTGATGCATGAAACTACATAATAGCAAATACATTGATGCATGAAACTACATAATGGCAAATACATTGATGCATGAAACTACATAATAGCAAATACATTGATGCATGAAACTACATAATAGCAAATACATTGATGCATGAAACTACATAATAGCAAATACATTGATGCATGAAACTACATAATAGCAAATACATTGATGCATGAAACTACATAATAGCAAATACATTGATGCATGAAACTACATAATAGCAAATACATTGATGCATGAAACTACATAATGGCAAATACATTGATGCATGAAACTACATAATAGCAAATACATTGATGCATGAAACTACATAATAGCAAATACATTGATGCATGAAACTACATAATAGCAAATACATTGATGCATGAAACTACATAATAGCAAATACATTGATGGATATAACTATATACAATGTAGTATATAGCAAATAAAATAATGAATAAAACTGCTTAGTATTATAGCAAATACACCCATGGTTAGATCTTATGAATATTGATACTAAATTCAAAGATGGGCAGAAATACAACATGAATAGCAAAACAATTATGATTTTATGATATACAGTACAGTCCCGGCATCTTGAAACATATTGTACTGTCATTCAGCCAAATAAAATTATGATTATTAACAGACATGAGGGTCTAAATAGCACACAAGTTGTAACTTCCAGCAAGCATGCTATCATTGTCAACAAGCGTGGTGAGGCTGTCACCATACATCATGCATTCTGACTACTAGTATACCAGTAAGCATGCTAGCAGTGTCAATGAGTAAATTGTAACAGAAATCAGGCATTGTGTATTTTTACATAAATAATATTCCATTAAAAAATCAGTAAAATTATAAAAAAAAGTACTGAGAGTATTGTCAAGAACAAAGTTAAATGTGTTAGATAAAACCAGCCTTAAAAGATTAAAGGCCTGTCTCTGTCGAGAATTTGACGAACAGTTTATGAGCTTATTCGTGAATAGTTAATTAATTTATGCATGACCTACAAATTGGACATTTAGTACATGTACTTTGTCAGATGAACCTATTCAGGAAACTTAAGCAGTCTGTATCGAAAAGGTTCATTAGGTTCATGAACTATTGATGAATTGTTTTGATGAACCTTTGATGAACAATTACTGAAATTTCATGAACTGTTAATGACTGATGATGTTCATGAACAGTTCGTTAAGTTTCATTAATTGTTTATGAACATCATCAGTTAATGAAACTTGGGTACGTGAACAATTGATGAATTATATTGATGAACCTTTTATGAAACTTCATGATCAAATTCTCAACTGTCAATTGGAATTTGAAGGTCAAATATATAGTCTTGACAAAATGTCAAACTAACTAACCACAATTATCAAGGAAAAACTACACGCTAAAAGTCACGACATACAGTGAGAAATTACTAGCTAAACCCCAAACCAATTCAGAACCTTCAGCGCTTTGATCTGTTTACATTGAACTGTATAAACTTTTGTGAATGAAACTATTTCTAATATGTAGCAAATATTGTTACATGGACAGATTATGAATGAAATGTTTGTGTAGATGAATACTTATTTATTATACGTGTTAGTTTTACAGTTTGAATTGCCAAAATATTTCTCATGCTTTTAAAATCAACAGAATCCTGCAATATATCTCAAACTTTTATCAAAACTGCAAAATCTCCAATGTATACTTATACCACAAGTGGTACTATTTTTCAACGCGGATGAGAGGCGTCGCTGTTTTGTAACTACAAAAAGTTGTGTATAGCTATAGGAACTTCGTTCCTAAAAATACTGAGATACGCGGCAGCGTACATACAGGGGCGACGATGAGGTCATGGACTAGAAACACGGCGACGTACATACAAGGGCGACGATGAGGTCATGGACTAGAAACACGGCGACGTACATACAGGGGCGACGATGAGGTCATGGACTAGAAACATGGTGACGTATATACAGGGGCGACGATGAGGTCATGGACTAGAAACACGGCGACGTACATACAGGGGCGACGATAAAGTCATGGACTAGAAACACGGCGACGTACATACAGGGGCGACGATAAAGTCATGGACTAGAAACACGGCGACGTACATACAGGGGCGACGATGAGGTCATGGACTAGAAACACGGCGACGTACATACAGGGGCGACGATGAGGTCATGGACTAGAAACACGGCGACGTACATACAGGGGCGACGATGAGGTCATGGACTAGAAACACGGCGACGTACATACAGGGGCGACGATGAGGTCATGGACTAGAAACACGGCGACGTACATACAGGGGCGACGATGAGGTCATGGACTATAAACACGGCGACGTACGTACAGGGACGATGATGAGGTCATGATCTAGAAACATGGCGACGTACGTACAGGGACGATGATGAGGTCATGGACTAGAAACACGGCGACGTACGTACAGGGACGATGTTGAGGTCATGGACTAGAAACACGGCGACGTACGTACAGGGACGATGATGAGGTCATGGACTAGAAACACGGCGACGTACATACATGGACGATGATGAGGTCATGGACTAGAAACACAGAAATGCGCATAAGCTTCGTATACTTAGTAATTCGATCACTTATAAACAAACTAGCGTAACGGCTAGTCGCCGGGTTACATGGGCATCGCACTAAACCACTGGACCACGACCAAATAAAATTTATTTTGGTACATACATGGTCAATATAACAACATGTAATGAAACATAGCATACTATAACTACATGAGCATAATACACCAACACTAGGGATAACACCAAAAAGGTAAACCCTTATTTCCATTTTGGTCTCTAAGTCTTGGTGGCATGACATATAGAGACAATGATAATACTTGGTGCTATTAAATTATCACAGAAAATTTCACAAGGAATAGTATCACGAAGTATTGTATCACATAATTGACTCAGTATTAATAGGTTAATATTACAATAATTATACTAGTTGCCTGACGAAGTATTCTACGAAACGCGTTGCAACTTAATTTGAGTTATGTTTTCTTTTTTACCATAATATGTTAATATTATCACATACAGTCAACAATACAATCAACAAAGATCGCTGCTCCTGTGAATTTCCAGACTGAGGTTTTGTGCAAACCATTTTGACATTTCATACATAAGGACTGAAACAAGTTAATCAAGAAATGTGATCTATACGTACTGTGTATATAATCATTGGAGAAACAGAAGTATCTATACATACAATATGGTTGGTCCATAGACATGTGCCTGAAAATTACGAAAACTAATGGCGTAGGAAAATAATTTCAGAAGTTTCTCTAGTCAAATATTTTTGTATTCGTTTCAATACAATTTCTACGCACCTTAGTGTCGTTACTATTAACACGTTTCACATCACGTTTGGTCATGCTTAGTGTCAAATTAAAACGTGAAGTTAGCGAGGGCTTGATGAAACTGTGGCATAAAGAACTGGGTATGAGGTTATAAAACATGAGATCAGTCTCCGTGCTCAAATCTCCTATTTTATCTTTAATGTTTCAAAGTTAAATAAAATCACACAATACTGATAGTATTGATGCATTAGTCTGTGAGTATAATTTGTTTTAACATGTGTCAAAACATCAATCAACTGTATCTATTCAACTGTTATACTTTGAGAGGATGGAGGTTGAGATTTGGGATCGGAGAACAGTTTTAGTATACATGTAGTACTAATAATTTCTTCGACTGCAATAATCATCAAAATGTGAGTGAACTTTCAGTAATTGATATAATCAGTTAATATTCCGTTAATATCGTAAACATCAATCTCTCCACATGTATATATGTAGTCGTATAACGTGTATGTTTACAGTCATCGTTATAATCTAGCTTAGTGATGATTGATGAAGTGCCACATCAAATACTTCAACCAGACAATGTACTAACTCAGGTGTAATATCGGGCAATGACTCTCTCCGGATATAATATCACATGATTTTAAACTTGAGTACATGCGTAGAGGTCCGTGAAATAGTTTGGTTGGTAAATCATACCGAAAGACGACAATTACAGCCAAGTTCACTGACAGATATGATTCCATGCTAGATTTTTCAGTTCTGGAAAAAATAAGTTACATACAGCACCATGTCGCTCGTCCAAAACACAATCTTAACTGTTGACGGGACTTTGTTATCACATTGACTGCGACAGTGGTCCGGTAGTTAGTCTGCTGGACATGTAACGTACCTGACGATCCAGGTATGAATCTTGGTTGTGACAGGTCATACCCTTCTATGAATATTTGACTACAGAAACAGTATTAACACTTTACAAACTAGTACATTATATTATAGATGAGATAAAGTTATGCCGGAATAACTGGTCAGAAAATAATAAGGGGCCAGTTTATACTAAGGTAGTGATAGTGAGGTTTTGCAGTCATCTAGTCAGTAAGTACAGTCTTACAATACAGCTTAATTACAAGTTAGACTGTATTTCGTTCATAAAATATCATAATATTGTAAAACACACAGACGGTTAGGCACGCATCCTTATTGCTTCCAAATGAACAGTAAAACAATCCGATGCACTTTATGTCTTTCCTTGCAAAAATATAGGAGTATGAATCTGTATTAAGATAGCCTGATGCCAGTTTATGTAGTCATACAAAATGAAGGATTTGAGTACACGCAATATGGCACATTTTATAGTACTGTGTAAGGGCGATTAGCCATTTCTTTATTCATCAAATACAGTCGGAAACATCCAACAGTTTACAACAGCGTGTGTTTTCCAAGTAATTAACTTAATAAGTTAGCAATCAATTTGAAGATCTGCACATACCGGCACAATCCACACGCTCATTACTGTGTACCTAAAATAAGATACTTCCTCCATAAAATGAATTCCAAACTTACAAAACTTGATTTTACCGGAGGACATTAGAGACATGACTGATGAAGCAAGAATTACTTAATTATAAAATACAGTAAACCCTCGATTAGAAACCTCTTTCATAAAAAGATTACTGCATCAACAATTCACTTTACCAGCCAGATTTACTTAATGTTCTTACGTTTAAATTTTATGACGAGACCCCGTGACATTAATATTTTGTTTTGGTTCGAGAATGGAGAAGTGACCATGATATTGATGTTCAACTGTACAATCGAACCTGTGAACATAGGTCATCCTTGGAAAAGACATAATGTTTCCTTTATTGATAGATGGCTTATTCGGATATCATTTTGTTCATAATACATGTAATCTATGACGGTTTAAAAAGAATGGACTTTATTCACAGGGTGAACTTTATTCGTAGGTGGTCGCTCTCACAGGTTGGCCATATCTAGAAAAAGATCAAAAGATAACATGTTAAGCACGAAAACAATTGCCAGTAGATAAATAGATGTCAGCAAATTAGACGTTAAGGTGAATCTGTCAGAGACATGGTGACATTTTCATGAAGGCTAAAGAGGTTTCCTACATTTCGTACATGCTGCAAAAAAAAGATTGATTTATTTATCTGCAAAAGGTTTCCGAAAAACTATAGCAATACGAAAAACCCTAGGGACGACATTTGATATTAATTAGTACGTTTTGTTGGATTTAATGATCGTAGACAGGACAGGTATAAATGATTAAATGAACCTTTAGTTTGTCTGGTGACTTACTGAACTATGTATGTAATGATAGAATGACACGTTTTTATCGCAAATTGCATATCATCATACTTATTTCACTCTGCTAGAAATACAATACTGATTGATAAGAGTAATTGTATGCAAACAAACGTTGATTAGCAACCATCTCCCTGTGGTATTATCCATACAGGGAACATGAATCTAATGAAAGCCACAGGTGCTTCTTCACCTAATTGCTTATTGTTTCAATGATGCGGCTATTTATAAATCGTTTGATCTCAGTTTGCAGATGCGGAATGAAAGATGGAAATTAATGAGTAAGATTTAATTTCTATCTTTTATTTCTAAAACTGTTGATAATGTCAATCAATCTCGACAAGCAGAAAGAAATCGCTTAAACAACTTTCTCTGGGCACAGGAAAAACACAGTGAGAATATGTATCATCATTTTTAATATGTTATCTTCAACAATGATTAGAAAGAATTTGCTTCTTTTAATCAATTTGATCAGATTTCATCTTTTAAACTGAAGCCAATGGTTATCAAATTACACCATGTTAAGTCTATGAGGGACGGTCAGAAAGTTAGTGAAAATATTCTAATATAATATAATAAAATTTGGGCTCTGAATATAATTCCATATATTTACTCCCGTTCTTTATAAATTAAGACAGTAAGATTTAGTTTTTAAGGGTAATTAATGAATGAACTATGACTTTATTAACAGGAGAATAGATATCACTCATTTATCAGTCTTAAATACACCTTATGCTACCATCAAATATAACTCTCAGACACACAGCATTGCATTTGCAGATTGATTTATAGACTTACTACCTTTAAACAATTGTTACTATCTAAATAACATTATATGAGTAGAGATTGATATAACAGCTTTTTTATATTTCTTCAATTAAATCAAGTGTTATCATTTTCACAGAGGAAGATAATTTGACCACTTTGGATAATACCCTAGCCAAAAAGTTGCAAGGACAAACAAGTTCCATAACCTGGATCTTGAACCCATGACCTAGCAACTTACCGTCTAGCAGTGTACTAATTACACGACAGGCTTTGAAATTCTCAAATACATTCACAGTAATTATATAAGTCCTTGACGTATGCATATCTAATTATAAAAATGTCAAAAATAAAATGACACTAAATTGATTGGAAAAATAAAAGCCAACAATAAATAATATACAATATTTTATTTAAGAACTAATAAAATACAGTTCTTGAATCAAGTTGTTTAATACGATGTATATAAATATTGTTTTAACAATCAAAGGGACAGAACTCTATAACTTCACTAACCATCAAACCGCTGTTTAGTACATTTAGTACATAGATATATTTTATAAACAATAAACACATATATACATCTGCATGCACACATTCAACCTGAGACAAATAATATTCTGATAAACACTTCATGATTGTCTCAAACTTTGTATATTGAATAATAAAAATATCAAACTATAATTAAGCCATTTAATTTTATCAGAACCTGACCAGGGACTGTACCTAACATACATAGTGATATCTCGCCTAGGAACTGACTTTCAGTGAGTTTTCACACCAAATAATTTGACAACATCTAAAATATTAAAGTCAAATCAAGTACTTGATTCCTGAGGGGGACATATATTTGAACAAAAATGCATTAAAAAATAAAATTTCACAATTCCACCATACAATAAATTTTTATCAAACATAAGCAATTAAATAAACTGCTGTGGCTTCATTCATTTGGGACAAAATGATACATGGATAAATTTAAGTCATGATATTTCACAGCCACTTTTCACTGCTAATAAATGTAAGTAGAAAGTATCAACAAGTATAACTTGATAAAACAATTAACAAATAAAGTCTGATTAAATAAACTGCCAAATAAGCAAAAACAACTAGTTTTTGGTAAGCATGACAAATAATTCACAACATAAAAAGCACCTATAAATTATACAACAGAACTGGACTATTGAGACAAAATATGTACAGTCGAAACTCGTTATATCGAAGTTCGGGGGACTCGCAAAAATAGTTCGATATAAACGAACGTCAATATAGGAATTTCGATACCTGTGTTTACATTTTAGAGCTAAAGTCAGTGAAAATATTTGGTGCGGACCGAAAATCTACTTCAATATATAAAAATATCGAGAACCACTAATTCGATATATGTGCGTTTTTAATATGTATTAAGAAGGATAAAAATCGGGACTTTATCTTTAGTTCAATATAAGCGGGATTTCAATATAAGCAATTTCGATATAATGAGTTTCGACTGTATATGTGTAAAATAGGGACATACTTCCTATCTAAGTAAAAAAACGACATGAAACAAAATATACCACCAACATCAGTTTACAATCTCACCTGTAGAGAACAAAAAATTTGCCACTTAAATTTAAAAAAAAGGTCTGAACATACCGGTATAAAATGTCTACTATCACATAAGTACAATAGAATAGGTAAGTTCTACACATTATAAATTAATTAACTTTTAGTGGGAGGAAACACATTTGACTAGCAAGATTTCTATGATGTATAATAAAAAATCAAATATGGAATGTATATTATAAAAAAAAAATGTACATCACTTATTTTACCCTTTTTTCAATATTAAAAAATCCCTGATTATATGTAACAAAAGATTTTGTTTTTTATATCAACAATAATAAAATATTCAAAATTGAGGCAAAAAAAGAGAAAATCTTGATTCTGAAAACATCCTCAAATTGTCATCAGAAGAAACAACCTCAAAATCTCACCAATTATTTGGTAAAAATATATTCAGTATACACTACCAGTATATTTGTATATGAACAATGTTTTTCTTCATTATATACACATGTCAAATCATTCAATTTTTTCTTTATGAAAAGTGTCTTGGAAAATGTCTCAAACAATAAGATTATTTACAATCTAGACTTGGTTAAGAATTGTCCATATGTGTCTACAGTCAGAGGAGAATACGTCTTCGCTACTTTATCATAGAAAAATAAGGGGTCGTCAATCTGGCTTGGGTTGAACCCTTCTTTACGTAGATGTGTTTTCTGTTGTTTATGTGTCGTGGTGACGGCTTGTTCCTTTGGAAACCTGAGGAATAATGGCCGAGAATAACTTGGAAGATTTTCATCGCAGTGATGGAAGATTTCACGTAAAATCTGTGGAGTTATTTCCAAGTTATTTTCAAGATGCACAGCAGCCATTCCGGCCCTGCCTTCTGACCCTGTGAAAAAAATACAATGTATGATTTAATATCATTTACCTGCCAATCATTACTATTTGCACAAAACCAGCTGAATGCCAGCTTATATAAATATCTTAATACTAATAATAAAACAATTTTTTACACCTTGTGTCAACAAGTTCAAAAGAAAGATTCCTGGGTTACATACCAGCACTTGTGTTTATAAGGGGAAGTGAAGGTCACAGTGAAAATCTACTGAGACCAGGAAATCAACATGTGATCTTTGGGCCAGATGTACAGTATTATAAACTTCCAAGCAGCTCAATCAATAATGAAATGTGAAGAGAAGCTTTTTATATTTCATGATACAAATGGTATAAAATTGTAGAATACAACATGTATAACAACCAGACATTCTGATTGGTTCACACAGGTCACATGTTAACACCTAAGAGCATTGTGGGTAAAGTTAACAATATGCAAATCAGATACATGTAACTATGAAAAGAGAAAATATATGTGTAAACCTCAAAATGTAACAGATAAAACAAGAGCGTCAGAAGCTGTGCCAACACTCGTCTGTTCATCACCTCAGTGAGATCTACCCACTTCTGAAGTTTCATGTCTCTACCTTTTCTAGTTTCTGACTTAAGAGCTACATTCAAGTTTTTGCACATATGCAGATGACAATACAGACACAGACAATGATGCAGTGATCACAATAGCTCGACTTTTTCCTCAAAATGACTGAGTTAATAAAAACTAGCATAAGATTGTCAAATCTGTGCAGATTTTCCCTTTGACCTATCTTAAAAAAGTTCCTGTTATTTAAGTGTCAAGATTTACTAGATATCCTACATGCAGTATGTAACCATGCTAACACTTACCTGGAATTTCTACACCATATACATTAGCATCATTAATAATGTCAAGTTTTGTTAGAACATTGGACACTTCATATGTAGCAACATTTTCTCCTTTCCACCTAAAATATAAATTCAAAACTTTCCTAGGTAAATGTTTTTTTTCTAAACACAATATACACTAGCCATTGGTGAAATACAGAAAACATACAAAAAAAGACCATTAAGTAGTAAATATAAACAAAAGTGAATTTAGCTTGGAAAAGAAAAAGAAGAAAAATGGTACACTATAAAAATGCTTCTTTGACAAAAAAACACTTGAATAAAGGTCACTGATGAATCAAAGGTCACTGGTGAATCAATTTCATTGGTGAATCTAGGTCACGGGTGAATCTAGGTTACATGTGAATAAAGGTCACAGGTAAATCAAGGTCACTGGTAAATCAATGTCACAGGTAAATCAAGGAATCAAGGTCACAGGACTGAGGTGAATCAATGTCACAGGTGAATCAAGGTCACTGGTGATTGTGTAGTATAGACCAATCAAAGCTAACAAGAGGGCCAAGATGGCCCTATATCGCTCACATGACAATCACTGTCCACTCATTAAAACATTGTTTTGAACCGGTGACCTAGTTTTTGACCCCAGACGACCTATGTTCGAATTTGTCTTACATATCATTAAGACAAACAGTCTGACTAGGTTTGGTGAAGATACGATCAAAATTTCACATCTACAGTGTTAATAAGGTTTTCCTAAGATTTGACCTTGTGACCTGGTTTTTGACCCTAGGTGACCCATATTTGAACTTGTCCTTAATATCATTAAAACAAACAATCTGACAAGGTTTGGCCAAGATCCAATCAAAACCATGACATTTAGAGCTTTTACAAGATTTTTACCTAAGATTTGACCTTGTGACCCAGTTTTTTAACCTGGCTGACCCATGTTCATCCTTGACCCAAATATCATTGAGGCAAACATTTTGACAAGGTTTGGTGAAGATCCAATTAAAACTGTGACATCTACAGATTTTTTCCTAAGATTTGACCTGGTGACCTAGTTATTGACCCCAGATGACCAATATTTATACTTGACCGTTATATCATTAAAACAAACAATTTGACAAAGTTTGGTGAAGATCCAATAATAACTGTGAAATCTAGTGTTAACATGGTTTTTCATAAGATTTGACCTAGCGACCTAGTTTTTAACCCAAGATGACCCATGTTCGAACTCATCCAAGATATTATAAAGACAAACATTCTGACAAGGTTTCATGATCATCCAATCAAAACAGTGACTTCTAGAGTGTTCACAAGGTTTTCCAGCAATTTGCCCTAGTGACCTAATTTTACTACAGAAATTACCCATTTTCAAACTTGACCTACATATTATTAAAATAAACATTCTGACAAAGTTTCATGAAGATACAGTCAAAAAAGTGATTTCTAAAGTGTTCACAAGGTTTTCCCTTATTTGGCCCTGGTGACCTAGTTTTTGACCCCAAATGGCCCAATATCGAACTCGTCCGAGATTTTGTTGATATTAACGTTCTGACCCAGTTTTGCTAAAATTGAGCCAAAAATGTGGCCCCTAGTGTGGTCACAACATAAAGTTTGACGACGCACGACGCACACCGCACGACGCCGGACGGAGAGTGATCCTAATAGCTCACTTTGTGACATGTGAGCTAAAAATGAAATAAAAGCCATTCTCAGTAGCTTTGTTCACAGGCCAGACCATAAATAATGTCATAGATTATTTAAGAATAGTAATAAATACCTGAATGTATCACCAATTCTATCAGTGAAGTATATAAAGTAATCCTTATCAAACATGAGTAGATCTCCAAAGTTGAAAAAACAATCTCCATCTTTGATAACATTTCTTAAAATTTTCTTCTCATTTATTTCACGACTACCTTTATAGAACTCCAAGTTGGAGTAGAAGAGTGGTATGGATCCAAGCAATAGCCCAGGTTCGTCTAATAAAATCAAAGACAATAACAATAATTTCAACCTGAATCATGAGTATCAATTTGTTGTCAATAAGAATAATGTATAAAAGCAGATCCTGAAGGTATTACCTGAATGACTGTAACAAACAGAACACACCTTGAATAAGTAATTAAACAACCAAGATAAGATTCTTTTCAGCAACTTAATATATTAAGAAATCTGCCAGTGTCTTAAATTGTTTTAAATCATAAATAAATAATGAACTTTTCAATTAACAAGATTTACATTGGTTGGTTGATGCATGTTAGCACAAACTAATGGTATATAAGGCTGACTTGGAATCTTTTTTATAAATATGAATTATGTATTGAGCATACACAGTTTTAATATTTTCAATTAAAATGAATGATAGAAAATTAACATCAACTGATGATATTATCATACAGTCAACTGTCATTAACAAACACAAACAACAGACTTGTTTATGAAAATGGGACAAGATTCCAAATTTGGGTATACTTTAGAATCTATAAATTAATTAACATTCAACACTTACTGATGCCAACTGGTACACAGTGACCATTTTTGTCCCGATATGCTTCACCTGTGTCAACATCTACTTTCACCAGATACTTGGGGGTAGGGTCAAGTTTATTCTAAAATGGAAAATACTGTTATACAAAATATTGCCAGTACAAAGTTACCTGTGTTCCTACGTATTTCAGTTTTCCTTTTTGCAGATTTAATGCTGTTTTACAGCATTATTTTATCTATATCCCGCGATATATGTCGATCATTTCATCAAACTAGTTTTCCTGGACTGTATTCTAACCAGTACTAACTTACCCTACTTTAGGAATTTGGCAAATTCTCGACATATGGAGGTAAGTCAACATTTTAAAATTTAGTCAAATTTTCATAGAAGGGTATGACCAGCCTCAACAGGAACTTGAGCCCCAGTCAACAGTAACACAGCATCCAGCCCCCTATGAACAGTTACACAGCAAACAGCCCCCTGTGAACAGTTACACAGCAAACAGCCCCCTATGAACAGTTACACAGCAAACAGCCCCCTGTGATCAGTCACACAGCAAACAGCCCCCTATGAACAGTTACACAGCAAACAGCCCTCTGTGAACAGTTACACAGCAAACAGCCCCCTATGAACAGTTACAAAGCAAACAGTCCCCTATGAACAGTTACACAGCAAACAGCCCTCTGTGAACAGTTACACAGCAAACAGCCCCCTATGAACAGTTACACAGCAAACAGCCCCCTGTGAACAGTTACACAGCAAACAGCCCTCTATGAACAGTTACACAGTAAATAGCCCCCTATGAACGGTTACACAGTAAATAGCCCCCTATGAACAAGTACACAGCAAACAGCCCCCTATGAACAAGTACACAGCAAATGGCCCCCTGTGAACAGTTACACAGTAAATAGCCCCCTATGAACGGTTACACAGCAAATAGCACTCTGTGAACAGTTACACAGCAAACAGCCCCCTATGAACAGTTACACAGTAAATAGCCTCCTATGAACAGTTACACAGCAAACAGCCCTCTGTGAACAGTTAAACAGCAAACAGCACCCTATGAACAGTTACACAGCAAACAGCCCCCTGTGAACAGTTACACAGCAAACAGCTCCCCTATGAACAAGTACACAGCAAATGGCCCCCTGTGAACAGATACACAGTAAATAGCCCCCTATGAACGGTTACACAGCAAACAGCCCCACATGAACAGTTACACAGTAATCATCCCCCTATGAACAGTTACACAGCAAACAGCCCCCTATGAACAGTTACACAGTAATCATCCCCCTATGAACAGTTACACAGCAAACAGCCCCCTATGAACAGTTACACAGCAAACAGCCCCCTGTGAACAGGTACACAGTAAATAGCCCCCTATGAACAGTTACACAGCAAACAGCCCCACATGAACAGTTACACAGTAATCATCCCCCTATGAACAGTTACACAGCAAACAGCCCCCTATGAACAGTTATACAGTAAATAGACCTCTGTGAACAGTAACACAGCAAAAAGGCCCATATGAACAGTTACACAGAAAACAGCCCCCTATGAACAGTTACACAGTAAATAGCCCCCTATGAACAGTTATACAGTAAAAAGCCCCCTATGAACAGTTATACAGTAAAAAGCCCCCTATGAACAGTTATACAGTAAAAAGCCCCCTATGAACAGTTATACAGTAAAAAGCCCCCTATGAACAGTAACACAGTAAAAAGCCCCCTATGAACAGTTATACAGTAAAAAGCCCCCTATGAACAGTTATACAGTAAAAAGCCCCCTATGAACAGTTATACAGTAAAAAGCCCCCTATGAACAGTTATACAGTAAAAAGCCCCCTATGAACAGTAACACAGTAAAAAGCCCCCTATGAACAGTTATACAGTAAAAGCCCCCTATGAACAGTTATACAGTAAATAGCCCCCTATGAACAGTTACACAGCAAACAGCCCCCTATGAACAGTTACACAGTAAGAAGCCCCCTATGAACAGTTACACAGCAAACAGCCCCCTATGAACAGTTACACAGTAAATAGCCTCCTATGAACAGTTACACAGCAAACAGCCCTCTGTGAACAGTAAAACAGCAAACAGCCCCCTATGAACAGTTACACAGCAAACAGCCCCCTGTGAACAGTTACACAGCAAACAGCTCCCCTATGAACAAGTACACAGCAAATGGCCCCCTGTGAACAGATACACAGTAAATAGCCCCCTATGAACGGTTACACAGCAAACAGCCCCACATGAACAGTTACACAGTAATCACCCCCCTATGAACAGTTACACAGCAAACAGCCCCCTATGAACAGTTACACAGTAATCATCCCCCTATGAACAGTTACACAGCAAACAGCCCCCTATGAACAGTTACACAGCAAACAGCCCCCTGTGAACAGGTACACAGTAAATAGCCCCCTATGAACAGTTACACAGCAAACAGCCCCACATGAACAGTTACACAGTAATCATCCCCCTATGAACAGTTACACAGCAAACAGCCCCCTATGAACAGTTATACAGTAAATAGACCTCTGTGAACAGTAACACAGCAAAAAGGCCCATATGAACAGTTACACAGCAAACAGCCCCCTATGAACAGTTACACAGTAAATAGCCCCCTATGAACAGTAACACAGTAAAAAGCCCCCTATGAACAGTTATACAGTAAAAAGCCCCCTATGAACAGTTATACAGTAAAAAGCCCCCTATGAACAGTTATACAGTAAATAGCCCCCTATGAACAGTTATACAGTAAAAAGCCCCCTATGAACAGTTACACAGTAAAAAGCCCCCTATGAACAGTTACACAGCAAACAGCCCCCTATGAACAGTTATACAGTAAATAGACCTCTGTGAACAGTAACACAGCAAAAAGGCCCATATGAACAGTTACACAGCAAACAGCCCCCTATGAACAGTTATACAGTAAAAAGCCCCCTATGAACAGTTATACAGTAAAAAGCCCCCTATGAACAGTTATACAGTAAATAGCCCCCTATGAACAGTTACACAGCAAACAGCCCCCTATGAACAGTTACACAGTAAAAAGCCCCCTATGAACAGTTACACAGTAAAAAGCCCCCTATGAACAGTTATACAGTAAATAGACCTCTGTGAACAGTAACACAGCAAAAAGGCCCATATGAACAGTTACACAGCAAACAGCCCCCTATGAACAGTTACACAGTAAATAGCCCCCTATGAACAGTAACACAGTAAAAAGCCCCCTATGAACAGTTATACAGTAAAAAGCCCCCTATGAACAGTTATACAGTAAAAAGCCCCCTATGAACAGTTATACAGTAAAAAGCCCCCTATGAACAGTTATACAGTAAAAAGCCCCCTATGAACAGTTATACAGTAAATAGCCCCCTATGAACAGTTACACAGCAAACAGCCCCCTATGAACAGTTACACAGTAAAAAGCCCCCTATGAACAGTTACACAGTAAAAAGCCCCCTATGAACAGTTATACAGTAAATAGCCCCCTATGAACAGTAACACAGTAAATAGCCCCCTATGAACAGTTACACAGTAAAAAGCCCCCTATGAACAATAACACAGTAAATAGCCCCCTATGAACAGTTACACAGTAAAAAGCCCCCTATGAACAGTAACACAGTAAATAGCCCCCTATGAACAGTTACACAGCAAACAGCCCCCTATGAACAGTTACACAGCAAACAGCCCCCTGTGAACAGTTATACAGTAAACAATCTGACTAAAGTATTCGATCTTCCTTACGGCAAGATCTGATGACGGCCTATACCAGTTTCTATTTTCAAAAGTCGGAATTTCCATGATCACTATTTATATCTATTTATAATTCAGCCAATCGTATAACTCGTTTCATCGGTACTTTGGCCGAATGAACTTTCTACCTGACGATGTTATTTAAACTTTAGTAAACGTTAAATTACGTATAACATATTTTTCTGCAACCACTTTTTGATTTTTTTAGTAATCCTGATCGATTCGGCCATAGTAGTATAGAAAATTTAATAAACACGCATGTCACATGGGCGCTATCATTACATTTATATAGTTGCGTAAGAATAGGTGTTCGTGATAACTACCAGTCAAATATTGCTTTTTACTGCGGTTAAAAATAGAATCAGATCACTTTCAGAATTATGAAAGTAAGGCGTTGATTGGCTAGTGGAAAAGGTCACCTGAGGTGACCTTCTATAGGTCGTCTTCAGATCCTCATAGCGTAGCGGGTTTGAGGATATGATTTTAATCAGATTGTACAGTAAATAGCCCCCTATGAACAGTTACACAGCAAACAGCCCCCTATGAACAGTTACACAGTAAAAAGCCCCCTATGAACAGTTATACAGTAAATAGCCCCCTATGAACAGTTATACAGTAAATAGCCCCTATGAACAGTAACACAGTAAATAGCCCCTGTGAATAGTAACACAGTAAATAGCCCCTGTGAACAGTTACACAGTAAATAGTCCCTGTGAACAGTTACACAGTAAATAGCCCCTGTGAACAGTTACACAGTAAATAGCCCCTGTGAACAGTTACACAGTAAATAGCCCTGTGAACAGTTACACAGTAAATAGCCCCTGTGAACAGTTACACAGTAAATAGCCCTGTGAACAGTTACACAGTAAATAGCCCTGTGAACAGTTACACAGTAAATAGCCCTGTGAACAGTTACACAGTAAATAGCCCCTGTGAACAGTTACACAGTAAATAGCCCTGTGAACAGTTACACAGTAAATAGCCCTGTGAACAGTTACACAGTAAATAGCCCCTGTGAACAGTTACACAGTAAATAGCCCCTATGAACAGTTACACAGTAAATAGCCCCTGTGAACAGTTACACAGTAAATAGCCCTGTGAACAGTTACACAGTAAATAGCCCTGTGAACAGTTACACAGTAAATAGCCCCTGTGAACAGTTACACAGTAAATAGCCATGTGAACAGTTACACAGTAAATAGCCCTGTGAACAGTTACACAGTAAATAGCCCTGTGAACAGTTACACAGTAAATAGCCCTGTGAACAGTTACACAGTAAATAGCCCTGTGAACAGTTACACAGTAAATAGCCCCTGTGAACAAAGACCATTAAGTGAACTATACCTATTGCTAAACACATATATAGAGTTATAGTACAACAATATGATTTTCCTCTCTGACTGTTTGTATAAATGATCTTTATATAAAATTAATATCTTAGTCCATTATTTTGATGCCTAGCAATCTAATTTTATTTGTAGATGATTTTAATCATTTGAGTACCAAAATGCAATACATTGTAGTACATAATATATGGGTCCATGAATACATTAATATGGGTCCATGAATACATTAATATGGGTCCATGAATACATTAATATGGGTCCATGAATACATTAATATGGGTCCATGAATACATTAATATGGGTCCATGAATACATTAATATGGGTCCATGAATACATTAATATGGGTCCATGAATACATTAATATGGGTCCATGAATACATTAATATGGGTCCATGAATACATTAATATGGGTCCATGAATACATTAATATGGGTCCATGAATACATTATCTTTATTGACATGATGTATGAGCAATCAGACACATGATCAAGTGCATGCTGACCAATGAAAATTCTTCTATCACCTGAACACAGTTTTAAGTGGTTACTGTGAAAGTATCACAAAAGGTAGTAAATATCATCTTTACTTCCATATTACATATCAAGTTGAATACATGTATAAGGAATATTAAAGTACTACAACATGTATATCACCAGGAAGGTGGAAGACTAGATTAACATTCTAATTAAATTGCTCTTAATACAGTAAAACCTGTCAGTTATCTACAGAAGAGTAACAAGAGGGCCAAGTGGCTGCTAACTATAGTGTGACTGTATTCAGAAATTAACCACAGTTTTCATAGCCAGATTGTGTCATTATTGGCCAGACAGTCTCAGTTATGGCCAGACATCTCATTTATGGCCAGACATCTCATTTATGGCCTGACATCTCATTTATGGCCAGACATCTCATATATGGCCAGACAGTCTCATTTATGGCCAGACAGTCTCATTTATGGTCAGACATCTCATTTATGGCCAGACAGTATCATTTATGGCCAGACAGTCTCATTTATGGCCAGACAGTCTCATTTATAGCCAGACAGTCTCATTTATGGCCAGACATCTCATTTATGTCCAGACATCTTATTTATGGCCAGACAGTCTCATTTATGGCCAGACAGTCTCATTTATGGCCAGACAGTCTCATTTATGGTCAGACATATCATTTATGGCCAGACAGTCACATTTGACAAAAGGTCTTCAGCACAGATTTGATTGTATTTCAAAGAGGAAATCCCAGACATAAAAATAGTTCATGCCTTTAGAAAAAGAAGACATAGTATTACAGAAAACACGTACGATGAGAGGTGAGTAACGGCCACATGCTCCTTTACGATTATTAAGGTTCATAAAAGCTGCAGGTCCTTCAGTTGCGCCGAAGAACTCATAGATATGAGGAATATTGTATCGATTTTTGAAGTGGTCCCAAATATCAGCACGTAAACCATTCCCAACTGCTAGACGCACATTGTGCTGTCCATCTAAAGGATTCTGAAAAGAAGATTATCATATTACATACAGACACATATCATATGAAACATGGACGTATATCATAGGACAGGGAGTCATGTCAAATCCAAATGTCATCTTCAATAAATTTGGCATTAACATTTAGTGACTTTTGCAAAGATTTTACTGTTTAATCAGACCTTAATGTTTGTCAAACAAAAATTTAGCTTCCCTAAAATTTCAATAAAATAAATGATATGATTTTTGGATTTGACATTTTTACATGCAAGAACAACTACCTTTACTAGCCTACAGGAAGTCTCACAGTCAGCACCTAAAAACATCCAAGAAATGGTGAAATCCTTCCACAAGAGCCTAATTTACTTTCTAAATTCATCATGGCTGCCATTCACTCTGTGGTGCCAAAATATATAATAATCCATGACATCCATATATCAGTATGTAGACCACTTCCAACAGTAAGACGAACATTGTGTATTTTATCATAAGTACTCTGCAAAGAATATTACACATCCAAGAAAAGTTTGACCTCCGACACTTGACCTTTTGAGAAAATGATCAGATTTTCATTTAAGTGTGTGACAATTCCATATTTGGATGTAATGGCACAAAGAGTGCAGAATACTTCACCACACACATATAATGCAACACTGAATAATGAGGGATCTCAATGGTTAAAAGTTTATGGTCTCAAACTTGTAATCAAGAAATTTTACATAAGAGGAGACCATCCAACTAGCTTACAGAAAATTGGTGGTCCTACCTGCCCGGGATCTTCCGTACAGAAGGCTGTTGGTGTGATGTCAAACCAAAGTAAAGCATTTCTCAAAATTAGCTACAGCATGCGTTAAAGGCAAATATTTTATTTTAATAAAAGTTAGAGGAAATAATTTCACACACAGAGGTTGTAAGAATCACTTATTGTGAGCAAAACATTTAATACACAATTAGCAAGTTTGCAACAAAAAGATAAATCAGAGGCTAAAACAATGAAGCATGACAGAAATCAAGTAGAAATTTATCAGAAAAAAAGAACAGGAAACATATCAAACAAAGGTAAACAATGATAAACATCGTAAGTATGAAAAAGATGCATGTTTTAAAATGAATTTGAAAATTCAGTTGATTAGAACTACTGCATAAACAATACATTTGACTTAGTATTCAACATATAAACAAATAGCAACATGTAACAGCAACAAAGTAAAACATGTATGTAAACTACACGTATTCATGTTGTCAACATTCTCATAATCAACAATTAGTATTAAGAAGAAGTCATTTATGCCACGATATCAAAAATATAATTTCATTCCTCACAACAAAATAAGATGTCCATCCTTTGTTCAGAAAAACAAGCATCAATGACCCTCTATACCATCCAATGAATCCAAAAATCATTCAACCATAACCTGACTACTTGAAAAACAAGTCGGTAAAATGTTACACAACCAAAGTGACATTCATTAGGAATCATATTCGGTGAATCAAATTGTAAGTAACAGCATTTACCTCAGGTACAGACAGAAGATAACGGCATAACTCTCCGATATATTGTATCACAGTCACTTTGTGTTTTCTCACATCAGCAAAAAATCTCTGACCAGAGAATTTTTTTGCCAACACCATTGTAGCCCCTGTAAATGATAAGTACATCAATTATAATCTGTTCATATATGTACATGATTTGATGATTTCAGATTTACACAACAGAACATATATTTATTTCACCCAGGTACAAGGTACAACATGGGATTATTATATAACACATAAATTGGAAATAAGAAATTTGATGATAAACAGATAATTATATACAACTGATAAAAAGTAAACAATTAAATAAGCAAAAAGAAGATTTCAAGGTTTGACAGCAAATTTTCAACAAGAAATTGTTTGGAAAATGCTTATGGGAGGAAAAGGAAATTGAAAAAAAATATATTATTAATGAGAGCGTGGTGAGAAATAGAAGAATAAAAGACTTGTGTTTTTTTAATGGTCCATGAAGTATAAGAATGAAATTTTCTTTTAGGAATTTTAGTAGAAAATACAGATTACACTTCGAGGGCTCAGCGCAACACTGACATAACTTGTTCTTATTTCAATATGAGTTACGACACTGTTGCGTTGAACCCTCGACTTGTTACATGTTTCATAGACATGTATTACAAGTACGGTAAAACCTTAATTATCTGAAACTAACAAGTCTGAAAAATTATTTTTGTATAATCCATAGTTTCGGATAATCCATAGTTTCGGATAAACCATGGCACGAGATATCAAGATTCTGCTACATTAGAATAAAGAGATAAAAGCATATGAAAAACATTTGTACATTTCAAATACAAATGTATTAAAAGGCATGCATTGATAAAATTTTATGATGATATAAAATACCACAGACCTTGTTCGCCGTGACGCTACCCTACTCACCATAATGTTTTTGGCCTCTCAGGATTTCATTTCATTCAAAATACCTAGCATTCTGTCATGTACTTTGGGTTAATGACAAAAAATAAATCGTAAAAAAAATCCTACCAACCAACTGACCTAATTTTCTGGGTCACATTACAGCAGTGAAACATTTTTTAAGGATGGCCTTATGCTTAGTAATGATGAATGGAATGATAATAATCTACCTTGATCGAGTGTATTCATCAGTCCCAGTCCTCCTGCAGCACTATGATATAATGGTGTACACGAGTAGATGATGTCTGAAGAGTTATATTGGAACAACTGGAAGAATTTACTGATGCCTATAGCTTTAGATTGGGTAATAATAGCTGGCTTTGGTAATCCTGAAATATAATATCATCCAAATAAATAAATCATAAAATAAAAACTTGTTATCACCTATTGGATTCTTTATATCATCATCATCGTGATCGTCGTCGTCGGCGTCATCATCATCATCACCACCACCGTCATCATAAATACCATCACCAACATTAGCAGCAGCAGTAGCAGTAGTACATGATCATCATCTCCAACATCATCTTCATCATCAGAGTAGATTTATTATCAAATACTTATTACACAGCATGGCAAAGACAGAAGGATCACATGATTTAAAACTGCCAAAACAGTTTTACGTAATATAACAGTGGAAATCATACAATATTAACACTTCATTATAATATCAGTTATTTTCATTCCAATTTTCTTTATCTATTATATACTTCAACTTAATAATGAGATCATCTAATTATCAACAGCATTTATCTTTGTTCTCTATGCAGGCTGATCTTAACCTCCCTAGAGGTTTATCAAAATCAAGATGGAATAAAATATAAGGAGAGTCCTTGAATCACCTGTAGTCCCTGAAGTAAATATATAACAGCATGCAGAAGTTAAGTCCATCATTTCTCTCATATTTTTACAAACGGGAACCGGGAGAGCATTCATCATAAGTTTATCCCATGAATGGTACCCGGGACACACTTCAGCTTCAGGTCCTTGTACAAACACTGGAAGGTCCCTAAAATCCTGTTTGACCTCATTCACATTTTGGAATATAGCTTCCTCTGAAACAGAAAATTCTCTGTTTGTTTGTTTATATCAAGTTTTACGCCCCTTTTCAACAGTCAGAGTCATATGAGGCGGACAGTTCACCTAAGCATCACCCTTGGTAAGAACCAGTACTAGACTCCCATCCTCCGTTAGCAACTAAGAAATTTTTTAGCATTTAGATACATGTACATATTCAGATCAATCATTCAAATGAAATCAACATTTTTAAAACAGATTTTCACATTTCGAAAAAAATCTCAAATTAGTTTTAACATAAATATTCATTTATCATAAATATATGCGACAAAGCCAATCGACAAAAAGGCCTCCTTCAGGAATAGATCAGAAGTTTGAAGCATACATAGGACTTTTCCTGAATAATACATATATGAACATATAAATCTTATATAAATCTCAATTTGTGCAATTTGAGAGGTTCTGTGAAAACAGAACTCGATTTGTTTGCCGGACCTTCAAATATTATGTAACCTTGTACAATGTTAATATAAGACATATGATAAAATAGTTACTATAAATATAAATAAAAGAAAACTCACGAGATCCTAAAATGAGTGCCTTAGCTTCACATGATGTTATGGTATGAACTAAAGGTGCTCCCTTAATGTGAAAATTGATGAAAGCCACGGCAATATTAACTTTCTGTAAACCTGAAAATAACAGTCAGATAACATCCATAAATACATGTACAAAATGTACATAGTTTGGTAGACACATCTGAGAAGGTCTAATTATGACTATTGTCATTAAAGACGTTTACGGTAGTTCGCTACATTTTTCACATACTCATAAAGGAAAATTTAAAACTGATCAATGAATTTTTTTCAAACTTTGCATGATCGTAGCTTATGATGGCAGAAACATTTTAAGGGAAAAAAATTGGGGGTTACTGATCTCGTTTTTGAGTTATCTGCCTTTGAATTTGGATTTTTTGCTTATTTTAGGTAATTTCAAGGGCAGATAATTCACCATAATGGAAAGCAAGGCCTTATCTGTTTTCATTTTTATGTGGCAGACTTCTTTTCATGTCATCGTGAAATATTTCATGAATTATTAAGAAGTTTTTTTAATTTTTTCTTTCTTTACCTAAACCAACGCCAATTTTCTTAAAAAATGGCCTAATTTTGGAGAATTTTCAGTCTCTTAACTTCAACTGGGAAAAGACAATATAAATATTTAATGGTATTGCATGAAATTTTGTTTTTAGACCAAGAATAAAATGAAAAACATTAACCAAAAGTAAAACCATGGTATTAGAGATTTATGTATGGGTTATCTGCCCTTGAAATGACCCAAAATAAGCAAAAATTCAAACTCAAGGGCAGATAACTCAAAAACGAGATCAGTGACCCCCATTTTTTTTCGCTTAAAATGTTTCTGTTATCCTATGCTACGAATATGCAAGGTTTAAAAAAAAATCATTGATTAGTTTTAATTTTTCCTGTATGTCTATGTGAAAAATGTGGCGAACTACCGAAAACGTATTTAAATGGTGGGTAGCGGTGTGGTATATGGTATTTATAAATTGACTGGGATATTCACCAGCCGGATTAGCTCGCAGATCTGACTTGCAAGCAGGAGGTCATGGATTCGAGCCCGGCATCGGGTACATTATTTTCCTCCTCCTATTACAGGTGTAAATATTTCACTAAGATGAACACACACATATTCTTGAAACGATGAAATCTATTATTACTATTGACAACATTAATATTAAAAGGTTGACAAGATTTCCTTAAAAAATGACAAATTTTGGACAGATGTTGATAAAATTTCCATAAACAATGACAATATTTGACCATTTACCTAGTGTTACCCTTGTCTACACCCTGGAATGATAATAAAATGGAGTATCACAGTTGTCCTTTTACAGTCAGTTATATTGTCTATAAAACTGAGATACTGACAAACAAGTGTACAAGGGCAACACTAGGGAGTGATGACTATAATGTAAATTAAACCTTCAGGCATTTTGACAGTGTATGTCAACACACCTGTGTTACATTATATTGATACACCTGTGTTACATTAGATTAATACACCTGTGTTACATTAGATCAATACACCTGTGTTACATTATATTGACACACCTGTGTTATATTATATTGATACAGCTGTGTTACATTATATCGATACACTTGTGTTACAGTATATCAATACACCTGTGTTACATTATATAAATAAACCTGTGTTACAGTATGTCAATACACCTGTGTTACATTATATTAATAAACCTGTGTTACATTAAATTGATACACCTGTGTTACATTAGATCGATACACCTGTGTTACCGTTTATTAATACATATGTGTTACATTAGATCAATACACCTGTGTTACATTAGATCGATACCCCTGTGTTACATTATATTAATACACCTAGCTGTGTTTCATTATATAAATAAACCTGGGATACACCTGTGTTACATTATATTAATACACCTGTGTTACATTATATTAATACACCTGTGTTACAGTATATTAATACACCTGTGTTACAGTATATTAATACACCTGTGTTACAGTATATTAATACACCTGTGTTACATTAAATTGATACACCTGTGTTACAGTATATTAATACACCTGTGTTACAGTATATTAATACACCTGTGTTACAGTATATTAATACACTAGTGTTCAGTCTGGCTGTTATCCCTCAGGTGTCTTTTATAACAGGTAGCCATTAGTTTCGGAGAATAAAAAGAATTTTTGTAAATGAAAAATATACCACTTACCCAAAAATGTCCATATAAAAGATGGCTCATTTTCTATCATAATAGCAACACAGTCCCCTGAATTCAACTTCATATTTACAGCGATGTTTGCCACTCTGTTTGCTTGTTCATTCATAAACTCATATGTGTACACCCTGTCTTCAAATATCACAAATGGTTTTTTAGGATGCTTAGCAACTGCTTGTTCAAACATTTCTATAAGGAATCTCTTATTTTCAGTGTCATGAAGTAACATCTTGCCTGCTAGCCTCCCACTGTTCATCAGTTTTAAATCATAACCAATCCATGGGAACATAGTTCGCCATGATGCAACCCCAGCCCCTACGGCCCCTGCTACTCCAAGCAGGACCTTGTCACGTTTTGATGGCATCTTTCACAAATCTGCTTTTAAAATAAAAATAAAAAATCATGACAAAGTTATGAGGTTTTTTAAACCTGGTTTCTATACCAATTAAGACACAGCGAGTATAGTGAATTAACTAAATACAAAATTAAATAGATCTGTCAAAGACAACATGCTTTTCAATTAAATACAAAACTAGATTTATTTCAATTACAATAGATTAAATATGATTTGCAAATGATAAATCTGAGCAAATTTCACATATTATACCAGCAAAAAAAAATAAGTGTAAAAAAGCTGACCTTTCATTAGTTTCCAAAAATCAGTATTAAAATTGTATGAAAATGCCTACTACATTTCATGCATTAAACATTATGCAAATATATCTCTGTACACAGACGTTATATAGAAGTATTAGAACCACATACTGTACTTGTGTTACTGTAAGTGTAGACTTGAAGTAAATGAAAACAGGGGAATTAGCCATTGATTATTTAAACCAGTCAGGGTAAAAGCTGGGATGCTTTCAAATTTTTGTAACGTTAAAAAATGTTATCTGAAGTTTATTTCACTACTTGCATATGAACATAATCAGTTATCATGTGATACTGTGTACAAAGCTTTATACATATGATATTCAAACTACCAGTACAGAGGTCAACAATAAGGATGTCTAAATTTATGATGTACCCAACTTTATAAACTTTATTTCAGATTCTAAATATTGAACCAAATTAATTTACCATGATATGCCTAGCTGGTATAAGAGATTTAAATTTCAGTGCATGTATTCAAACCTCAGATGCCAAGGTAGTAAACTGAATGATATTCTAAAAAATGTTTATCATAAACTTGCTATTTATATTACGTTCAATCATTTAAACAAAACAAAGGAATTAAAACAACTTTGGATCGTACGTTGACCATGCATGGCCACATTTCACAGAGGTTAAATTCTTTCAGCAGAAATTATCACTGTTCTATTTATAAATAGACAATATTGTATCAGTACGAGGGATGATCCAAAATAAACCGGACTATCGCTCTCTTGGCAAAACCTATGGTTCAATTGTTAATAACTAAACATATTTTTAAACCGCTATCCGATCTGCTTGATATTTATGAATTTTGACAAAAAATATTCGACCATATTCCGGCAATGACGCTATATATTACCATGGTAACGTGTACCCGGGGCACTAGAAATTGAAATCATGAATATACCTGTAATGACACTAATGTTTTAGTCAGAATTCGGGTTAAGGACATGAAATTCCATCAAGTCATCATACATTGTGTATACAACATCGTATGAAAAATTTACTTAATTTGAATGTTGCATTTAAAAATAAACAAACTTTATACAAAACAAGTGACAACGTAAATGACGTCAATATGTCAACATCGCACCACACTGAAATTAGATCTGTGATCAAAGATTGCAAATAATTAGACAACAGGCCTACGCAGACATATAATATGATTCAAGAAACATGTCTGAGAAACCATGTCAGTCAGACACATGCATTCAATTGACATAAAAGGTATGTTGTCAGAAGAAGATCAATGAAATTTGATGTGGGTAGGGTCCCGAAAGAGAAAACAGTCGCAATGACGTTTTTTGTGAATGCGCTGGCCAAGGATCGACGGCAGTAAAAAATTACTCAAGAGTTAACGAGTTTATTCCCTAACTGATTTGAGAACAGCAATTGGTATTTGAAATTCACTTATAATTATAAACGAATATGATTCTGAGAGGTATAAGGATGTCTTTCATACGCAGGTATGTCATCACAATCGTTGCATTCAGCTTAATGAGGAGTATTTTGAGAAAAACTAACTTTTAGTACCGATGTGAAATACGTGACGTCGTTGACGTCAATGTCGTTTTTATCATGCGCCGGACAGCCATTAGTGTTGGTAAAGAAATATCTGTATAATTTGTTTTAGTTGTTCATTTTAGTTGATATTGATACAGAATGTAGCAGAAAGTTTCAGCATTATATTGATGTAATTTTCTGTCGGTTTTATTGAACCATTTTCACGCAGCGACAAAAGTCCTGTTTATTTTGGATCACCCCTCGTATACAAGGCTTGTCCAAAAAAATCGTGGACACTTATGATAACTTTTAAACAAAACAAGATAACAGTATCATTCTTTCACTATATCAAATATTGATATATTACAGTATGGCATGTAAAATGTCATCACAATATAACACAAAATAAGGAAACCTTTTGTATTCAAACCGGTGTACATATCGTTGTGCGGGGCATGTTACATCAACTTAAGACGTTGATGTTATTTACAGACGTGATGCTAAAATGTTTAATACAGCCACATCTCCTCAACATAAGAAATCAACATATTTTAACATGCACACTGTGTAACATGTTCGTCCTTTGTTGGATTAATAATTGATTTTTGATGATTTTGTTTTGGCTGTAGTACTGTTACGCGCCTGTCCCCAAGAACTAGCTCGTTGACCCACGCCAGGATCGCATCCTTATCAATTTTCAGGCGCCCCACTCTCATCATTTTGTTTAGTCTGTCTATACTACCCGCAATGCGTTTTTGCCATTTATAAATGAACGATGTATAAACAGTGTTCTTTCCTCTTGCTGAACTTATCATTTTCATTGTCTGACACAGTGTTTTGTTCAGTGAAACACACAATTTAGTAATCGTACGTTGTTCTTCTGTGTCAAAAGACGCCATTTTGCGAATATCAAATCTCGCAGATGCTTAGAACAAATGCCGGTTGATTCTAAACGATACGTCTGACGTCACTGAAATTGGCATGGATTGATGTCATAAAGTGTTGCATACAATTGACAGACGTTCAATGTAATCTCGCTGAAATTATGAATTTTGTGCCATGCTATCTGAAACATCAACTGTTCGAAAATTGGGGTGGCCCGTGTGACGCTACCATTAGTTATTAAATCGGCTGTAACTTTCAAAGCAATAAGTATAATTTCATCAGAATCATTGATAATATGTGTTTTGGATTATGTTTTGCTGTGGCATAGCTTAATTTGATGTAATGACGTCGGGAAAAATAATAAAGGGGGTGTCCACAAACTTTTTGGACAAGCCTCGTATATGCAGTTTTTAGCAGTTTTTAAAAACTTCGGAGAAAATCGTTCATAAAAGATGGTTGAAAATACTGCTGTCAGAAAATAACTGCATTTAACTTTCAATAGAACTGCTCTTCATAAGAATCTATTATAAAAAAACTTCAAAATAACTGCAAAAGAATGGCCACAACCAGTTTTTTCATCGGACAGTTATTTGCAGTTTCTAAAAAACTGCTTTTTACTGGGGAGCAGTTTTAATTACTGGCAAAGAAGGCAGTTTTTCTGAAGCTATTTCACTGCAAAAAAACTGCAGTATTTAGCAGTTTTTTTTGTGTAAGGGGATTTAAATTTATATAAATTAAATCAGACAAAAAAAATCTGGAATTTGCTTAAGAAAAAGAACATAACAGTGTTATAAATGCATGTGAATCAGGTATGAATAGTTACTATACGTACCTAGCTGATGTGAAGAATTACGTGTTAATATATTCAGTTTAAGACACTACACACAAAACATTAATTTACTAGTACATATAATCAGTATCTAATTAACTTAACTATAAAAGCTGCATGAGCACAGTATATAAATAACACATAGCTTTGTGGGTAACAGTACTTTTCGAGGGCTGACATTTTTACTGTTACCCACAACGTAAGCTATCCCAGCAAACACTTGACGTTGTAAAAACGTTGTACAGACGTTGTACCCTGACGTTGGATGACCGTTGGATTTAGGTTGTAAATGAAAGTTTTTTAGACGTCATTTCCCGACGTCAATACAACGTCGTGTATACAACCAAAATCCAACGTGTTTTCAACCAAAATCCAACGTGTATACAACCACAATCCAACGTGTATACAACCAAAATCCAACGTGTATACAACCAAAATCCAACCTGTATACAACCAAAATCCAACGTGTATACAACCAAACTCCAACCTGTATGCAACCACAATCCAACCTGTATACAACCAAAATCCAACGTGTATATATTTACACGCCTGTAACTAATTAAGGTGATTATATCAACAAAACTCAGGGATGTTCAAACAATTAAAGAACATAATGACGCCAGTTACTATAATCCTGTATAATTAGTTCTTCATGAGGATACTGAACACTATTAAAATAATATTGCTCAATAATTAATATGTCGATCTATAGCATATATCAGAAAGTTCACTTTTAATCTCACAATACAACCTAGTATATATTTATCATTTGAAATGTCAAACAAAAAAACAAATTTTGTTCACAATTTTGAATTAATATATCTAATTTATTCTTGCAAATTATTACATACACATGTAGACACGAATTAATACCGTACATAAGTTTGTATAAACACACAGTAGATGATTATTCAGTGATCATGAACACTTAAGAATTCGTTTAAATGACATGTACAAAACAGTTAGAAACTAATAAATTAATCCCTCTGGATTTCCTGTCTGTGATTCTGGAGTCTACTTCAGTGGACAGGCCTGGCTGGCATCCTGTTCAGTTTCCTTTGACATAGACTTCATAGTATTTGCTGAAATAGTAAAAGAGCAAGCATATTCAGTCAGCGGGCATTTTCGGAAGTCATTTCATCTATCCAAGCTAGTAATTTTTACTATTTGAAAAATATACAGTCTTCTGTGTTTCTGTTATCAATCTGCCATGATGAATACATATTAAGTTTTTCTAAAGACTGGATTATACCAAGCAACAAAATCAAAGAGAAAATTACACAAGCTCACAGAAAACTGAACATGCAGAATTTATTCTAATTAATATAATATATACCTAATAATATTCAATATAGGCAAATGCAATCTCAAACGGTATTATTTAGACATGCATTTTGCTATGAGAAAGCCCAGCTTTTTTACTTAATCAGTGTTTGTATAATATTATGTTGTAGTCCTCATACATAATTTTACAACCATGACTGAATTAATTACGGATTATTCAGAAATAAAAAATGATAAATTTACCTTGAACAACGCCAATTAAACAAGCTTGACCTGTAGAATTCCATCGTTCCCAGTCATGTTAAATTTGGACATCAATCTGTAAACAATTATAATAAACTATAAGTAAGAGCAAATGAACATGTATTACTTATTCAAAAATTCTGTAACTCGATCGACACATGTACATTGAAAATAAAACTATATTTATAAGAATTCAATGTAATATCAACCAGTGATCATAACTCAAAAACACGTACATATATGTCAGGCATAATAAATCCAAACATCCTTCTTAATTAAGTCTGAAGCATACAAGTTCCCCACACGAAATGAATAACATAATATTATCTCTCTCAAATTTTCATTAACACATTTCCTACGTGCATGAAGAACATTTGACCCGAGGACTCATCAATCAATTCGGGCACTGGCCAGTTTGGCAGTTGTCAGTAATAAAACCTTCTCTGGAATAGTTTCAAATTAATCTCATGCTGTTTTTCATGCTCAATTTTGTTGGAAATAATGGACATTAAGACATGTACATGTAACTGATACCAGAACAGTGATTGTGAATATTTGTGTAGTCTTGAATTTAGACTTTACACAACAGATAGTTTAAAATGTAATTTCACCAGTTTTGTTTTACTTGATTTTTAAAGCGTAACAAAAGATGATCGCACTTTTAAATAAAAATACATTTGAATACCTATAAGCGACATTAAAAGCGACCAACACGATACTGGGTGCAATAAGTTATGAAATTGATTGATTAATTACTTGTTCGATTTAAAGTAAAAGTTTGCTGAATTTCCGATTATATATGCATGCATGTACATATGCATCTTTTTACTGACATTCTTAATACTTATCAAAATTAAATCACACATCAAATTAAATAATAAATTCCACTTACCTTAAAATCCGAATTTGACAGATATTTGTATCTTATCCCGAAATCTTTTCTTGGAACCGTTGAACACTATTCAATATAACCGTTGCTGGTAGTTTTGAATAATTAGATCTGTCCATTTTCATGTAAATTAAACGATTTTAATCCATTTATTTTGTAGGTTTTATGAAGAATATTTTTAAATTATTGTCGACAAACGTTTCTTTATGTAACTATTTTCAAATAGTGTAGAAAAGAATTATCGTAAAATTCGAAATAACTGCCATGGACCCTCGAAGCGACGCCTAACGGTAATATGAAACATTTTAAGGGGAGTAAACATGTCAGAGTGTTTTGCTATTTTTAACACATCCCTAACATAATAATATATGCCAAAGAACAAGGTTTATATTTTGTTTGTTTGTTTTTTCATGACAATATTCAATTTTCGTTATGATTTCAACAAAATCATTATCTGACCATATTCCAACGTCATGCAGACGTCTTATTCAGACGTTGTATAGTCGTCGTGATTCTTACGTTGAATCAACGTTGGATTTAGGTCGCCGACGTCGCGACTTAAATACAACGCATATTCAACGTTGATACAACGTCGGGTGTTTGCTGGGATGTGTTATTTATTTTATCACCCCAAACTTTTTTCAAGAAAATACTTAAAAAATTTACTATCACCTATGTGACAGTAAAAAATACTGAAAAAAAAATACTGTTACCTATGTAAATACTGTTAAAAATTTACTATCACCCAGTGACGGTAAAAAAATGTTCAGTCACGTGGTACCATGAATGTAACAGTAAAAATGTTACCTGTTTGCCTATGGGAAATTAACATTATGAAAAAAGTGAGGGGTAATAATATTACATACATGTACTTAGTTCTGTATAAGCAGGAAAATATCTGGAAGTGATAGGTTTACCAGTATTTCTAAAGTCTGACCATAGATGTGTGATAGTAATAATTAAGTCAGTTTGTCAAAGAACACAGTTACTAAGAAGTTTACGGCCTACAATAAATCAAGTTTTAAAGCAAACACATACATCCCACACCATAAATGTCATAATTGAGAACAAATATATATAAAACCACCATACCATTGCCATAACTCAATATCAGTCAGTACTCTATATACACTCAAACCAACTTATAAACCGCCACCTGATATTATTGGATATGAATTAATTGTTGACAGTATTACTAAAAAGTAAAAACGTTTTTTATTTCTGTAATGATATTGAAAGTTTATTAAATGCTTGTATTCATTAATTAGACATTTTCTACAAACAAATGATAATTGAAATTCATAATCTAAACTTGGAGGAACGTACCTGTCTTAAAGAAACGCCGGACTACCAACATTCCAACTGCTCTGCCTCTTTCTTCTAGACATGGGGGTCATGTTTTATGTTTTTATGATAGCGCATAGAAAACCGAATCGATTGAAATATGCTGACCTAATTTTCATTGAATGCACGGGATTCACAAGTAATATAATCAATAACGAAGTATATGTTTCGCATGGGTAACTCACTTAAACTGTGCAAGAGAATATACAATCAAAAAGTGTAAAAGTACGAGTAATTGAATGAAATTATTGTATGCAAAATTTCAGAAATCTCTGCCGCATAATTTCCGAGAAATTTCAGTTTACGAACTGGCGCTTTATAAGTTGGTTTGAGTGTATATACCTGTATACATACTGTTAATGTTATATACTGACTGTGCAGCTAAAAGATAATCCTATGTACGTAAAAAATATGTCTAAATGTAGAAAAATCCACAGTACTGTACAAGCAAAGAAACAAATAATGAGCAAATACCTGTTTTGTTCAATCTGTGTTTGATGGCACAAAATAACAGACTCACCTTAAATCACTTCAACTCGCTAAATATCACTTTATCTGGGTCACATATAGATATAAACAGTGATTCTATCAGGGTCATAAACAGGGACGAACAAAGTCGAACAATGACGCGCAATGTAAGTAAACTTCGTTACATGAATACACATATCAACTTGATTCCATTCAAAGAAGATACAATTAGAATAATAACATTAGTAATATTATATGCAAACTAGAGGAAATGTAAATATTCTCGAGTAGACTTTCCTAACCGAAAGTAAACAGAAGTAACAGATAAAGTCCGTTCAACCCGTTTTGACTAGCCCGTATCAGAAGTTGCAACCATGCGCAGTAAGATCGACATGTGTATCAGCAAGTCTTATATGATTAGAACCTGCTACCCGTGTACATAAACTGTCTGTTACTGAGATGAGTAAAGTACATACATGACATGCGTGGTCGTAATTCAATTAAAGTGTGTGGAGTTTACTGAGCTGATCAACAATGTCCGTTTTCTGAAAACGTTCTGACAAGATCAACTGACAATAACTGATCTAATGTAATATTTTTCTTTAATCTTGGAGAAAAAATAAGGTAAAAACTGACGTCCATCCATTAATATATCGAGATTAATTAAAGATCATTATATATGCGAATGTGAACTTAATTGAACGTCATGTTAAAAAAATACGCGATAAGACTAAAATTAAATTTGGAGTTAATTACTTTTCAGTCTCCCCTTGAAGGTCCCTAAGCTGGGTGCTAAGACAAGGTGCTATGGTGTTTTCCGCAGTCGCACGGCTGAAGGGAGGGTCAAGTGTCCAAGGTATATCAGTTCTGCAATGTGTGCGTGTCCTCTTGTTGTTATGGTGATACTGTGCTGGTTCTGTGATAGGGGAATCTCGATTAGCCGTTGTCCTGTCATTGGAATCAACTGACAGCCTTACAATAGAGGTAAAAAAGTCTTCGAGATCGCCCTGGATTATCAGCCCACTGCATTCTTTGGACTTAGTGCATTTAATTAAATTTCTTCCGTACCAGAACCATGTATAAAATTTAGGTTAGAATTGTGGATTTTAACTTTTTTAACTCATTGGATGTCAACGATTTTCTAAGCTCCCTTTTAAGGTCAATCATACTAACTCGTAACTATATATCTTGAAAATCATTTGCACGAAAAAAAAATATCCAGTACTTTGATTCTATTGAACCGAGGAAATTCTTTTTGTTCCGGTATCTAGTTTTTAAAATAAACTATTGGATTATTTCCCTTTTATACCATTTCTCCATTTGCTTTCTGAATGTGTAATAGAAGGAATATTGCTCACCGTCAGGATTGATTTGAAAGGTATAATTTTTTTGTATTTTTAGACCAAATAAAATTCCTAGTCGTAACTCTTCCAATTCTGTTGATGTCAAAATAGTTGATGCTGATTCTATAAAATTTGCTTGTGACAAATTCAAAGTTTATGAAAACTAGCGCCCTTAATTCATTACTTCCAGTGAGTGATTGTAGGACTGTATGTCATTGTGTCTCATATGTGCTGCTGTTTGGCTTAATTCTAAAATGATGATGATAAATATGATGTTTTAATTCTTAAAAGGAATAAAGCATTTTAATGAATTGTCATTGCATGATGTATCTTAATTGGTCCAAATAATATTACTCAACAGATGAATATCTAGTTCTGGGTACCATAGCTAAATTGGTCTTTTTTATTTCGTCTTGTTGACCATCTTAGTTATGGGTGGATTGAGAATGGACATAAGCAACAACTGTAGCAAGTTATTTGATGACGAATTTCAAAGCGGTTTTCGGTATTTTGTGGCGGAAATGTTAATCTAGGGAACCGTGCCTCAGAATTTTGATACTTGTTTTCATTTTTTATCTATGGAGTATTACGTAATAAACAGCGGGGTTCTGAGTACGGAATTTCTTTAAAGTCAAATATCTAACGAATGGAGTACTTTATAAAAAAAGTGAGGCACGGTTCCCTGCTTTATACATTTATAGTCATTTTAAGGCTACTTGCTATAATATATTCTTATATACAGAGTAGTAATCGTTGTTCAAAAATTTGTAAATTACATGCGATATTGGTTTATAGGAGACCAATCAAATGTAATATTTGTTTCAAATCACTTGCAATGCACTTTATACAGTGGGTTTATTTTAGTATATAATTATGGTTTAGTTTTTAAATCTATAAATTGGTGAAACTTGATTTGACCTGACATCCACGCCAGATACCTTAAGACGCTTGTTCATGCACCTAGTTAAGCAGATCATTTCACATGGATTCCAAAACGCTATACCAGACTCAATCCAAAGTATTTATGAGGAAAATTTTGAAACTAAGGGTAGACTGAAACATCGGCAAAATACATTGAATAATTGATACCTTTCACCTGGTGAAGGTATATTTTAGGTCATGTTGATAGATTATACTATAATTCATCGCACTGTAGGAAAACAAATGTGACTCAGATTGAGTTGTTTACCTGTTAGCTTTTAAAGAACAAGTAGCTTTGATGTACATATGTGTACATATCATCGTCAAAGACCTTCGACTAATGAATGTCAAAACACTTTTGACTCGGCAATACCTATATGAAATCGCAAGATAATGAATAAATTGCCCATACGTCTCATAAATTAGACTTGATGTATCTAGTCAAAAAGTAAATATTGTTTAGTGTCAATTAAGGAACATTGTGCTTACCCCTGGTTTATCAAGGATAACATCTGCATGTTGGATATGTTATACCTCACATTATTTTCATAGGTGATGACAGAACCAGAAGTATCATCATGTGATCAACCTTCAAGCACAAATGATGAACCCACAGAATTATCAGCTTCACAAAGAGCTAGGATTGAAAGGAACAGACAGCGAGCCTTACTTCTTAGACAAAGCAGACTACAATCTCACCCATATGCTACTGACAACTTGGGGTAACTTCTTTGATCAATTTATCAATGAATGAAACCAAATAATATCATACAATTATCCAAAATGAGTACTTGTACAAACAAAATATGACCTGTATATTTATTTAATCAATATATGGAATTTCCAAAACATAAACACTTCCTATGAATAACTAAATAATCTAATTGTAGAACAATAATATCGTAAATATGCTACCCTTTTGGAGTAGCAAAATTATGTTGTTGGTGAGAGGTTGTTGTTCAAAAGAGATTAAAGTAATGGTTAAATTGTGCTGTGGGAAAAAATCATGCGGTTGTTGAAGGGAGGTTGTTGCTCAAGAGAGGGCCACTGTAGTTGGATATAATAAAATGGAAAAAAAATATCCAAAATCTTGTTGTATGTTCCACTATACTCCTCTGTTATTTTAATTAAATTATTGTATAGGTAATGAAAAGAGTGGCTTAACCTTGATGCGATGCTCAAATAAGTCCTGGCATTTTCATTTATGTTACTGTTTTGTAGGAACAGAGTTAAAGGGCCACCACGTGAAATTGACACTGGGGCAGGTTTTTTCATAGATGAAGATGATGACAGCAGTAAAGCTAATGTCAAAGTAACTCATCCTGAAGGTAATACAGTAAAATCTATATAATGGCATCCTCTGATATCCATGCTATGTTCAGTTAGACACATTTTTGCTCAATTCAGATTTTGAATTTGCCTACTTTATCTTTTTTTCATAAGGTACCTTAGTCAATAAGTCACACACATTAAATCATTATCAACTGATGAACTTGACTGAACATTGATTCTTATCCGCATTATAAACTTTGTTTGAAGAAAGTCTTTCAAACTACAATGTGACTTTATTGTGTAGAATTGTAAATAAATGAAAGTATACGTATAAACGTATGAACTTCAGGTCCTGTACTGGAAGTGGACTGTTTACTGTGTGAAGGTTGCAAGAAAGAATTCATGGATTCCTATTTCCATACAAAATTTGATGAATCAATTTGTGATTCTTGCAGGTACAATCTTACATAATCTCAAGTATCATTGATGATTAGCTAACAATGCTTTTGTGTCCTCACTTTCTTGCTATGTTAAGTGAGGCATTTTATGTTTAATATTGTTTACTACTGGCACAAGAGTTTGCCAATTACTTTATCAATCGTTACTAGAATTAATGCCTTTCTTGTTCATTGCAAACATACAATACAAGTTTTTCCTAGAGCCTAGTTACATTGACACAATATGAAGTACTCTGCAGTATGCTAGTGAATTTCTAATTGTTATTCATATTTATAAATCTAGATACCTTCTATTAAATTTGTTTTTCTACAGACTGGAAGAAGACAAATATCCTCTTATTACAAAGTCAGATGCCAAGAAAAAATATTTACTGAAGGATGCTGATTTTGATATGCGTGAACCAGCTTTGAAGTTTATACTGAGGAAAAATCCACACAATGAAAGATGGGGAGAAATGAAACTATACTTAGAGTCTCAGGTATGTAATAATGTACCTAGATTCACATGTATGTAGTAATGTACATTTGTACCTAGATTCACATGTATGTAGTAATATACCTAGATTCACTGGTTTGTAGTAATATACCTAGATTCTTAAGTATGTAGTAATGTACCTTGATTCACAGGTATGTATTAATGTATCTAGATTAACAGGTATGTAGTAATGTACATTTGTACCTAGATTCACATGTATGTAGTAATATACCTAGATTCACTGGTTTGTAGTAATGTACCTAGATTCTTAAGTATGTAGTGATGTACCTTGATTCACAGGTATGTATTAATGTATCTAGATTCACAGGTATGTAGTAATGTACCCTGATTCTCAAGTATGTTGTATTGTACCTATCTTCTCAGGTATGTAGCAATGTACCTAGATTCACAGGCATGTAGTAATGTATCTAGATTCACAGGTATGTAGTAATGTACCTAGATTCACAGGTATGTAGTAATGTATCTAGATTCACAGGTATGTAGTAATGTACCTAGATTCACAGGTATGTAGTAATGTATCTAGATTCACAGGCATGTAGTAATGTATCTAGATTCACAGGTATGTAGTAATGTACCTAGATTCACAGGTATGTAGTAATGTATCTATTTTCACATGTATGTAGTAATGTACCTAGATTCACATGTATGTTGTAATGTATCTATTTTCACATGTATGTTGTAATGTATCTAGATTCACAGGTATGTAGTAATGTATCTATTTTCACATGTATGTTGTAATGTATCTAGATTCACAGGTATGTAGTAATGTATCTATTTTCACATGTATGTAGTAATGTATCTAGATTCACAGGTATGTTGTAATGTACCTAGATTCACAGGTATGTAGTAATGTATCTATTTTCACATGTATGTTGTAATGTATCTAGATTCACAGGTATGTAGTAATGTATCTAGATTCACATGTATGTTGTAATGTATCTATTTTCACATGTATGTTGTAATGTATCTAGATTCACAGGTATGTAGTAATGTACCTAGATTCACAGGTATGTAGTAATGTACCTATTTTCACATGTATGTTGTAATGTATCTAGATTCACAGGTATGTAGTAATGTACCTAGATTCACAGGTATGTAGTAATGTACCTATTTTCACAGGTATGTAGTAATGTACCTAGATTCACAGGTATGTAGTAATGTACCTATTATCACATGTATGTTGTAATGTACCTAGATTCACAGGTATGTAGTAATGTACTTATTTTCACATGTATGTTGTAATGTATCTAGATTCACAGGTATGTAGTAATGTACCTAGATTCACAGGTATGTTGTAATGTATCTAGATTCACAGGTATGTAGTAATGTATCTAGATTCTGAAGTATGAAGCAATGTGCCTAGCTTCTCAGGTATGTAGCAATGTACCTAGATTCACAGGCATGTAGTAATGTATCTAGATTCACAGGTATGTAGTAATGTACCTAGATTCACAGGTATGTTGTAATGTATCTAGATTCACAGGTATGTAGTAATGTATCTAGATTCTGAAGTATGAAGCAATGTGCCTAGCTTCTCAGGTATGTAGCAATGTACCTAGATTCACAGGTATGTAGTAATGTACCTTGATTCACAGGCATGTAGTAATGTACATTGATTCTCAAGTATGTTGTAATGTATCTAGATTCAGAGGTATGTAGTAATGTACCTAGATTCACAGGTATGTAGTAATGTACCCAGATTCACAGGTATGTAGTAATGTACCTAGATTCACAGGTATGTAGTAATGTATCTAGATTCTGAGGTATGAAGCAATGTGCCTAGTTTCTCAGGTATGTAGTAATGTACCTAGATTCACAGGTATGTAGTAATGTACCCTGATTCTCAAGTATGTTGTATTGTACCTATCTTCTCAGGTATGTAGCAATATACCTAGATTCACAGGTATGTAGTAATGTACCTTGATTCTCAAGTATGTTGTATTGTACCTAGCTTCTCAGGTATGTAGCAATGTACCTAGATTCACAGGTATGTAGTAATGTACCTTGATTCCCAGGTAAGTTGTAATGTACCCTGATTCACAGGTATGTAGTAATGTACCTTGATTCTCAAGTATGTTGTATTGTACCTAGCTTCCCAGGTATGTAGTAATGTACCTTGATTCACAGGTATGTAGTAATGCACCAAGGTTCTCAGGTATGTAATAATGTACCTAGATTCTCAGGTATGTAGTAATGTATCTAGTTTCTCAGGTATGAAGTAATGTACCTAGATTCTGAGGTAAGAAGTAATGTACCTTGATTCTCAGGTATGTAGTAATGTACCTTGATTCTCAGGTATGTAGTAATGTACCTTGATTCTCAGGTATGTAGTAATGTATCTTGATTCTCAGGTATGTAGTAATGTACCTTGATTCACAGGTATGTAGTAATGTATCTTGATTCTCAGGTATGTATTAATGTACCTTGATTCTCAGGTATGCAGCAATGTACCTTGATTCACAGGTATGTAGTAATGTACCTTGATTCACAGGTATGTAGTAATGTATCTTGATTCTCAGGTATGTAGTAATGTACCTTTATTCTCAGGTATGTAGTAATGTATCTTGATTCACAGGTATGTAGTAATGTACCTAGATTCTCAGGTATGCAGTAATGTACCTAGATTCTCAGGTATGTAGTAATGTACCTAGATTCTCAGGTATGTAGTATTGTACCTAGATTCTCAAATATGTAGTAATGTGCCTAGATTCACAGGTATGTAGTAATGTACCTAGATTTTGAGGTATGTCTTATATACCTAGATTCTCAGATATGTAGTAATGTACCAAGATTCTCAGGTATGTAGTAATGTACCTAGATTCTCAGGTATGTAGTAATGTACCAAGATTCTCAGGTATGTAGTAATGTATCAAGATTCACAGGTATGTAGTAATGTACCAAGATTCTCAGGTATGTAGTAATGTACCTAGATTCTCAGATATGTAGTAATGTATCAATATTCTCAGATATGTAGTAATGTACCAAGATTCTCAGGTATGTAGTAATGTATCAAGAATCACAGGTATGTAGTAATGTACCTAGATTCTCAGATATGTAGTAATGTACCAAGATTTTCAGATATGTAGTAATGTATCAAGATTCTCAGATATGTAGTAATGTACCAAGATTCTCAGGTATGTAGTAGTGTACCTAGATTCACAGGTATGTAGTAATGTACCAAGATTCTCAGGTATGTTATAATGTATCAAGATTCTCAGATATGTAGTAATGTACCAAGATTTTCAGGTATGTAGTAGTGTACCTAGATTCACAGGTATGTAGTAATGTACCAAGATTCTCAGGTATGTAGTAATGTACCTAGATTCACAGGAATGTAGTAATGTACCTAGATTTTAGGTATGTAGTAATGTACCTAGATTCTCAGGTATGTAGTAATGTACCTAGATTATCAGGTATGTCTTATGTACCTGGATTCTCAGGTATGTAGTAATGTACCTTGATTCTCGGGTATGTAGTAATGTTAATTGATTCACAGGTATGTAGTAATTTACATAGATTCTCAGGTGTGTTGTAATGTACCTTGATTCACAGGTATGTAGTCATTTACATAGATTCTCAGGTATGTAGTAATGTACCTTGATTCACAAGTATGTAGTAATTTACATAGACTCACAGGTATGTAGTAATGTACCTTGATTCACAGGTATGTAGTAATGTACCTTGATTCACAAGTACGTAGTAATTTACATAGATTCACAGGTATGTAGTAATGTACCTTGATTCACAGGTATGTCTTATGTACCTTGATTCACAGGTATGTAGTAATTTACATAGATTCACAGGTATGTAGTAATGTACCTTGATTCACAGGTATGTCTTATGTACCTTGATTCACAGGTATGTAGTAATTTACATAGATTCTCAGGTATATAGTAATGTACCTAGATTCTCGGGTATGTAGTAATTTACATAGATTCACAGGTATGTAGTAATATACCTTAATTCATAGGTATGTAGTAATTTACATAGATTCTCCGATATGATGTGATGAAACTGGGTTGAAAATGTTTACACAAGTGCTGTATCTGATTCCGTTTCACTAACTCTTAGATCAGTATACAAGACTTTATTGATCAGTATGATCCATTCTTAAATGGGTATAATTTTTAATTATTGCTGTTTTTATGCCTCCGGCATCTTTGATGTCGGGGCATATAGTGATTGCCCTGTCCGTCCGTCCCTCTGTACGAGGTTAAGTAGATTTTACAGTTTCGTCTAGCACCAATACCGCTTGCTAGAACGCTTTGATACTTCTACAGTTGTTGCGTATGATCATTCTGAATCCGCACATATCAAGAAATCCCACTTTGACCTTGACTTAATTTGGACTTAGAATAATTCTGTACCAGGTTAAGTAGATTTTACAGTTTCGTCTAGCACCAATACCGCTTAATAGAATGCTTTGATACTTCTACAGTTGTTGCTTATGTCCATTCTCAATCCACCCATAATTATCAAACAGCGACTTTGACATTGTTCAAATGGGCTGTTGCTGCACAAGCATGCCACCGGGGGCATACACGTTTATTGAATGCAGCGTTCTTGTTTATTTCTTAAATGCAAAACCTGAGTATTAAGAACAGTGATATTCCTTTGAAACTTTTGGTGTGCAATTAACTGTAAACATGATTATTTGGGATGTGTAGGTAAAGAAAAGAAGTTTAGAAGTTTGGGGTGACGAAGAAAAAATGGACGAAGCGCAACAGAAACGGGTAGAAAATAGAGAGAAGGCAAAGCAAAAGAAGTTTGATAAAAAAGTGAAAGGTTTGTAACATGCACAGTGTATTATGGTTTTCATTATCTAAGTTCTGTGTGTAAAGTAACGGAATTTTCAAATTTGCCTTAACTAATTTAATTCTGCTCCCATCATTATGAATGAAGAAAAAACATATATGGTCAAGAAATTGCCGCATGTATTTAAGAAATTTGTTATAGAAACTTGGTATTATAAGAGCTGTGAATTTTCCGAGATTTCGAGGAATTCCCTGGATTTTGGTTTGTCTGGGCCATTTTTTAGATCAGTATTAATTCGGGGAGATTTTCAGTGGGTAACTATGATCAGTTCTGTAGTCCGCTTTTAATCCAGTCAAATTCTTAAGTTTGGCAGTATTATTTTTGAGTAATCCAGGATGTGATATTTGGCCAATCAATAATCTCATCTAATAAATAATAATCCAATCGTAATTGCTCGTTCTTCCAGGGTTTGCAAGGCCATTAAAAATGGCGAGACTTTTTTATTCCAAGAACCCGTCATACACATCAGCTGATTTCACAATTTCATACGATAAAAAACCCCAGACAAACTACAATCTCCCAGTGGTTACTGCCTCGTTTTGTGTTATATGTATCATTGTACATTTGTAGATCTGAGGTTGTCAGTAAGAAGTAGTTTATTGAAGAAAGATAAAGTTGCTCATGAACATGTGTTTGGTGTTGAGTGTTATGATGAAGAGGAGGATATTTATTCTAAAACTTGTAAAACGTGTAAATATACAATGACCTATGAGAAAATGTGATACTTGTAAATATACAATGACGTATTTATGAGAAAATGTGAAACAGGTGATGGTGTTTTCTTATGCTGATGGTGATGTTGTTAAAGACAATGAAGCTACCATCTAAAACATCATTTACTTCACCAGTTATCAACATGAATTGAAAAGCATTCTTTGTTCTAGGGCCGTGTAAGGTCAGGCTTCTTCAAATATGATATACGACGCGGTATAGGACTGGTGATCTGTTTGTGAAGGTCAAAATTCCAATATTTATATAATGATATCTCTGCATCCCACATATTTAATAGACAAAGGAATTAAACTACATATCGGTTTAGCCTGTACAAATTCTTATTTGGAAAGTTTTTATGTTTTTTTTTTATTAAATTCATATTAAACAAAGTGTTGATACGACCCATACAAGCCCTCAAACATGTATGTTTCATAGTGAATCATTATATACTGAAATACCACAACAGCCTTAATTCATTCAAGTGTTTAGAAATAAACATTTAAGTTCAACATGGATGATATGATACACAAACAGTATGTATGCGATACAGTATTATATGACTGGAATCAGTGCTAGATTGTATTACATCTTCTGTATTTTATAATGTTGTTGGTAAATTGTTTATATATCAATTACAAATTATAATGAATTAAACTTTCTTTGATATGGATGCTGTCCAATGACTTAAGAAGATTATTTTTGAATAACTTATATTTAATTAATGTATCTCTTGTTCCTTTTCCACAAGAAGAGTCCATTTTATTTACAACTTTTTTAGTGTCCCAATTCTGTTAATGTATGTATTACGGTAACTACATTTTGTATTTGTGTGATGATGAATTTCATATCATTATCAAATAAATTGGTATACAACAGACACTATTTGTTCATCTTTTCAGTTACATGTGTATTATATATCTTTTAACAAGGTTAATTTATTACCCATTAATTGTGTAATGATTTTTCAAGTCAACTCCTACGCCTATAGTATACTGATGCTCAACCCTTATATAGACCTCATATTTTCAAACAAAATGGATGGAAATCTGTAAATTGTAGTAACTACTGAGAAAACTTACAGTAAAGTCATACAACACTATGCACCTGTATATAACATATTAAACAAAACTTATAAACCCACATCAGATATTTTGAACAATCATAAGCACATATTTTCGAGCCAATTTTGGTAGTACATCACCCATTCCGCTTGGGTACATTGGGGCAAACAACATGTGATTTATTTATCAATTTAGAATTTTTGATATCAAAATCTTATAAACATTTGGTTAAATTAATTAATTGTCTTTTGAGCAAATGCTGATAAATCACATTTTATAAAGTGGGGTGGTAGTATAGATCAGCATATATATAGAGGATCTTGAATGAGTGTTTATGTTGTATTGAATTTATTAAACGAGTCCTCTGAAAACGATAAAAACGAGGCTCTGCATGAGCTTAGAAAATAGTACCAGAATAATCTATTTCAAAGGAAACTATTTGTTTACTGACATAATACTATATACATATCGGCTTTATTCAACCAAATTTATAATATGTTGTAAAAGCTATAAATAAACTAAATATTAATTCGTGCGTGCAAATAACACAATATCAACAACTAGCACATGACGTCACTGTGCATGGTGACGTCATGGAATGGTGTGACCAACAAAAACGTATCTGAAAGAAACTGTATGAAATACGCGATGTCTTCTATCTGTGAGTGCATTAAAGACTTCGATTGCAATATGTTTGATTTACGTGTCATAGCTGTAACCGTTATGCCCATTCCCTCGGCTGTGTTTTTTATGAAAATATCCATTATTTTAGTGGATGGGGTAGTAAAAGTCTTTGCACTCTTTGTGTTTTAAATTTATATACGATCAACTAATCTGACCATGTAGCATGTTGTAAACCCGCACAAAACTACTTCAGTAACATCCCAATTATGAACCTGACAGTCGATTCGAACCTGATCATTTAATGAAATATCGTTCTACGTCATGATGTGTTTATCTTTTTGACAGCGCATAGTGACAGTGATTCGGCTCATTTGCATAGTTAATACACTAGTGTATTATTGACCCATTTAATACGCAAAATAATCAATGAGTATACTACACTCCTGCACCGTGGGTCATGTTATAAATATATATTAATGGTACTGCCTATATCTGGAGTAGATTGGTATGACAAGGAATTAGAAGTATGAAACATCAAACCAGGTCATACTCCAAGTTAATGTAAACATGCAGTAAAAAGTCACCAGTTAGGTATTCAACATACACATTTTGTACACAGAAACATGTAGAATGGTAAAGTTTTGACAGATCAACAAAACAAATAAAAATTTATCAATTTAATTCTCAATTTTCTCAACATTTTATCAAGTTTATGAACAACTAATCCATGAAGTTGATTAAATCAAGGATAGGATGAGTTACATGATGATTTATGGAACAGTCTTCATTAACAAATGTCATACAAAATGATCTTTCATGTCACAAAACATGAAAATATGTACAAAAAAAGAACAGCTGACATCATTTCTCCCATAAACAATAATTGCAGCAAGAGGTTTGATTCATGAGTAGAAAAATTGAAAATTAACGAATCCAAGAAATATTCCCATATGTCCTGAACTGATTCAAAATGTCTCATCTTAATATAAACAATTAAAATAGCACTTTAATGAAATCAGGTTAAAGTCAAGCTTTAATGTTCACAAAACTTTCCATCTTTGTCATCTAGCACTTTGATATATTAGCACATGTAGCAATCATCTTCAGATAAATTGTGAGCATTTTGTGTCAGAACTAAACAGCAGGACATAAATCCAAGTCTAATCTGTATTTTCCTGAACATAACCAAAGTGTCCAGTCACTAACATACAAAACTTACGTTTGTCTGTATGCATTAAATGTTGTTTTGGTTGAAAACACAGGCAGTACATAAACAAGAGTACAATATTCACACAATATTGTACATAAAGTTGTTTTTTTAGCTGCCAGAAAAGTTTGCATTAGTTCACCTGTCGTCAGTTTTCACATACTGTCAGTACTGATACGACCACGGTACTCTATCCATGTCTTGTGAAGTGTCAGAGAAGATTCTTCAGTCACTATCATTATCTACAGGCACAGAGAAGATTCTTCAGTCACTATCATTATCTACAGGCATTGTTTTCTTCCTCTTCTTGGCTTTTGGTTTTATAATTTCCTCCTGAAAAAATCAGTAAAAACTTAATTCACAACAGAAAAGGGGAGTTACAGACAATGAGTATCAAGAGTTTAAACATTTCTACTGTTAGACAGTGAGGTCAATTTTAAGTTTCTGTTTGTTCTTCTAATATGTAAGAATCAACTACAGTACAACCTCTCCACAGCGGCCCTCTCGTGAGCAACAACCTCCCTTTAACATATAGATAGACAGATGTTTTACTTTCCTCCAATACATGAAGAGATATACATACATATATATAATTACAATATACATGAGTATATACAATGAGGCAGAAAAGTGCAATACATAAACCCCTAAAAATGATGCTAAAACGTTAAACTTTCATGCTTTAAAAAGTTGTCATTATAGGGAGTGGTTTAAAGTAAACTACAAATGCTTGTTTCAGAAATAAACTACTGGATAATACAAACAGGTGAACTTTATTTGTAGGTCATCCACAGAAAAGATTTGACATTCTAAATTTGACTGCATTGAATGTATTTTGGTGTTACAGTCAAGCCTGCGAAGAAAAGCAACCCTCATGTGAAAGAATGTGGCCTTTATTTATAGGTGGCCTTAATGTGAAGATCATTTTGTTATAAATAATCAATGACCATTTTTATAAGAATGGCCTTTATTCACAGGGTGGCCTTTGTTCAGAGGTAGCCACTAACAAAGGTTTGATTGTAGCTGTATTGGGTCCTCGGGTGGATTTACAACAGAATATTTGATGATTTATTTACCTCACTACTTGAAGATTCACTATCCGACCATGGATTAAAATGTTTCTTATTCTTTGATGTTTTGTTAGTGGCTGATGATGATGAATTTTGTCCAGTGGTTGATGCCGCAGCTGCTGCTGCTCTTCGGCCTGGAAGTCCTCGTAATACACGAGTAGATTTTAAATCAACAATATCTTCAGCTAGAGCCAACAAATCACTGAACCTAAAAGAAAAAATCAACATAAAATCAACTCACTTCTCAAAGTACTCATGGAAACTGAACTTAGAGTTTCACTGCAACCTGGAATTGGAACTAGTAAAACAATAACATGGCTGGTGCAGAAAAACACAGATCTTTGGTTCGCATAAAAATCATGTGCGCAGAGGAAATGAAGGCTTGAAAAGCTGAACTATTATTTAGTTTCCAATAAAACATGAACCACAAGTACCGAGTAATGTGAAAACTTTTCTCTCAAACAATTCTAAACCAGTTAGGCTTTGGAAAAGCCACTAACACATAATTAAGGATATTAATCAAGAAAAGGGACATCATCAAAAATATCATGAATTTCATCCTTTCCGGCTTGCCTATGGGTTAATTTTGACATGTTAGTTCTTGTAATTAATTTGAAACTGTAATATTCTCACTTTGTTTTTTGTGATTCACTAGCTGTCTGCTGCACCTGTTGTAAGGCAGTCTGCACACTCTCATGTTGTAATACTGAAAACAACAAAGATGAGACTTACAGAATATCCAATAAACACCTGAGGGTACTGTTTACATGGAGGGTACATAAGGGAATACTAAAAAATAATAATATACTGAGTCCAATTTCTAAATGTCAACTTCTGCATCTATAGCATTGAAAGAAAATCATTAAATTCCAGTGATTTTTCACCTTCTATAACAGAGGCCTATTAAAGGTCTCTTCCCAACTGAAATTTTTTTTTAATTCATGCAGCAATTTTTGCGATAATTCTTCCCAAAATCAAAAGGCTAAAGCCTCTTCCCAATGAAGAGGAAAAACAATGAATATGTTTGATTACAAGATTGACTTTAAACATGTTCATATTATGAAACATCTACTGTAAGTACTCAAATTCTTTGAATAAATCAGTTGAAGTATTGTCAAAACATAAAATTTAATTCACGTGTTTGGAATCTGCAAAGAATCTAGTATATAAGGTGGACAATAGACCCACTTTGAAAAGATTAATTGAGAGTTACAGCTAAACAAGAGGGCCAAGATGGCCCTTGATCGCTCACCTGAGAACAAAGGCACTATAATAATGACCAGATAATATAGTTTCCATCTTGTATAACCCATATTTACATAGATTTTGAGATCAAAACCAACAATGAAGGTATAATACTGTTAAACAAGCTAAAACATAGCAAATTTTCTAATCCAAGGGCCCATAACTCTTAATGTTGTGGTCCGATTTCACCCATTTTTATGACTATTCTTCTAAACAGCACATACATTTCAATATGAATCCAGCAAAACAAAGTGATATTCATTACCTTCATAATATTACATAAATTTCAATATTTATATTTAATGGGTCAATAAAAGAGATTATAATTTGATCAACTTGCAGTACAGATAATTACTTACATGAGATATTTCTACAAATCTGTCGCATATGATCCAAATGTGACAAGATTTGATCTGCATTAGGAATATCTTTCTTTGCATTGGTTCCTGGCCTGAAAGGTAACAACATAAAATTGTGAAGGAACTAGAATTAGTAAGTTAAGCTTTAATAAAGCCAGAAATGAGAAAATAAATCCATGACTATTTAATTCAAGGAATTGAGTGTCCAAATCAAATAGACTTAGTATTACCACTTTCAAACAGTAAAAAATAAGAAAATAAATTTCATTCAATTTTAAAATAAAACCCAGACTACCTATTTGTTTGTCTTGATAAAATTTCCCAAATACCAAACAACATAGAACCTTTTAATCTATAAACAATTTATAGTGATATAAAAAAATTACAATAATTTGCCAATATAGTTCACATTTATTACAACATAAGGACCGGGTATATCAATATAAGAGTCATTTTATATCCATATAATCGTTCATGTGTATCAACTCACCTATTTCGTTTCTTATTTGGTGTTCCACCATTTACTTTTGAGAATTGTGAGTAAATTAACTCTGCTAGTTTATCCTCAAATTCCTGAGCCCAATAATTGAGAATTGATACAGAGAAAAAATCATTCTTTTTGCATTCCCTACACAGAATGGGTCGTAATAAATCTGACGATGGACTGAAAAACAGAATTATTTTTTATCATTTTTGTTGCATTTCGTAATCAAACATTAACTTCAAATATTCTCTTAAAGCTTTAAGATACAGGAACTGAGACAAGTTTTTTTCTGTATTTACATGAGTGAAATAAGTATGCGTACAATTTTTTATTTTTTTTTCAGCATAATTATTTTAAGATAAAAAAAATATCATAATAATTATGAAAATTACATTACTATTAAGTTCAGGGCTTTCATTTGACCCTTAAAATGGCAGTTTGACTCATGAAATTTGCAAATAAAGCCTCTAACTCTTGAGAAATTGTACCAAAGGGTGAAATTTACTATTGAATATGTAGGAAATTATGTTGACTCTTAAATTATCAGCTAAGGGTCAGTTTGACCTTCAGCTTTTGTTGACGTCTAGTGAGAACCGTGAAGTTGATCCAGAAAAAAACAGACATGTTGTGATTTGAGATTAGAAACAGAAAACAAGTAAGAGACAAACTAGGAATGAACTTACCAATCTTGTTTCAATAAGACCATGATACTAGTCAGTGCTTCTGCATGGGCTGAAATCATCAAAATAACAACATTACTGTATGCAGTCAATACCTCATACACTATCATAATTGTTTCTATAAATGAACATAATTTTAGAAGAAAACAGAATTTAAGATTAACTAATAAATGATAAAGTCGAACTTTCTTCAAAATCTCTGTAAAACTTTTTGGTTCCCTGGAATTTTGAAGACAGTTGTGTAACTTAAAACCAGCCATTTTTTATGCATGCCTAAAAAGGCTAAGGACATATAGCGTATAATTACATACCATGATAATCCAGTTTAGGTAAGATGGGCATGATATGTTCAACAGGAATATTATGTGCAGTCACTAACTGCCAGAGAAAATATTGTTCTAATGTCTCCCACTCCAGACTAGCATCTGAAATAATAGAAAATTGTTGTATACAAGATATCAGTAAACAAAATGATCAGCTTCATGCATTAAAAGAGGATTTGTTGATTTCAGTAGTAAGAATTTCATAAATAAATTATAGCTTAACAATGTAGTTCAGGAGCTATGTACATGCACAGTCAAAACTAAGTTAGCATCACCTCCAAATAAAGACCATTCTTTGAAAACCTTTCATTAATTATTTAGAACAAAATGACCTTCAAATTAAGACCACCTGTCAATAAAGGTCACATTTTGTCTTTCCCAATGGTGGACTTTGTAAACAGGTCTGACAGTACACTGAACACAGACAAACATTGATTGTTTTCCTGTATAAGACTGATCCTCAGACAGATGTAATCTAAAAGAATGATTTTACAGATCAGTTTGATAAATGAGAGCAAAACACTGAGTTAGACTGTGTGAAGGATACTTACTGAGAACTTTAAGGAAAGATTCCTGACGAAACATAACAAGGTTTCCCTGCAATATTTGACAGATGAGTTCTTGTAACTGTGAACCATCAATGGACGATACAATCAGATGTAATAACTCGGTGTTTCCCATACAAACATTGGGGAACTGGAAAGAAACAGGGAATGAAATATTTTACCAATGAACTCAACACTCGTTAAAGTGCAGTAATATCGAAGTCAAATAATTAAGATTGTATACATAGCAATATTTTATTTTCTTACCCTGGCCAACTTTGGTTGTACAAAAATCACTTCTAATAGTGCTCCAAATCAGCAGAAAAAGCCAAAATAGGGGCCTTATGTTAGATCTGCTTCTAAAAGGGCAGGGGGAGGGGGGTCTAATTTGGAAGAGACTTCCTGTGGTGATGTATATGTTTAACTGAAACAGTCACATGGAAGAAACTGTTAATTGATGATAAAACTTACATGTGTATAAATATCTGGTAAGAGAAATGTAAACAATCTAACATCTTCTTCCTGGCAGATTTTCATATCAGCCAGTAAACAGGATTCTATCGTATAACCATCTAAACTCTTCACAAAATCTTTATATGTAGACATCTTTTCATCATTTAACTTTCTGTAATACATAAAAACAGAAGGTCATATCAATATACATGATGAAAGTTTAACACAATCTGAACATGATTCTGAAAGCCTTAATTTTTCAACATGGATCAACAACATATAAACAGGTACTGTATTTATAAATACATCAAAACTCCTTTTAAAGTTGTTTTTTATACTTCAAGCGTGTCATTAAAGCCAAATATCATAAATATTACAGTTTGTTTAATGTGTTTTATGGTGCATTAACATCTAATGGTCACGTAGCACACATCTAAATAGAAGGGTAAAGTCAACAAGAATATTCTGTGTGGAAAGGATACTATATTAATTTAATAAATAATTAAATGCAGTGGCTTTTGAATGTATTACCATACCAGCCATACTGTGAAATTTAAGTTAATGTTCTAGTATTTACATACTAGAAATAATGTCCATTTCAACATAAATAATCACAACCACATTTGAGTGTATTAAATCTTACCCAACTCTCAGAAAGTACAATAAAAGGTATCCAATCCTGGGCTGTTTCAGGTACATCTCTCCTAGTAACTGTAACAATGGTATACGAGATGGATCCTCTTCAGGTGTAGAACTTAGAAACCTAAATAATGTAATCATATAAAATAATGGATTTAGTACAGTTAACAAATATCTTGAATGTAATACTTTTTTTTATCAATGAAAATTCCACATAATCGTGACAGTCACTGACTACCGGTAAGAACAATTTGCACATAAAATACAGCAAGCAAAGCAATATTTGAAATATAACAACAAGTGATATATCAACAGATTAAACAGTAACTTCATTTAGATTTCTACTATTTCAATTTCATACAAAATGACAACATGACTTCAGACCTACCTTAACATTACAAACAATGGTGTTCCAATTGATTCTTCTAAAGATCTAGAAAAAAAACAGAAAAAAAACATCATACAACAATTCATGGAACGAAAATGTATCAACTCACTAGTAAGTGAAAAATGCCTCAACACTGTAATTTGAAACAAGAAATATCTTTTAAAAAAGATAATCGGCATATATACAGTAGAAAATTAGTACTTAGAAGATTAGCTCATCTATATTAGGATAAAATTGTTTACACTTTACAAATGGGATCATCTGTGTACACAATAACATTGCTGACATAAAATTGAACTATATATGTGACCTTCTCCAGCATACTAACAGTTAAGGCTATAGACAAAAAATATATTTAGTAGTTTAATGCTAAAAGTGTACATACTATTTTTCATTATATTAGATTATATATAATATACTTATCTTATTTAGTGTATATGAATTCCACATAGTGTAATTTTTCATGGTTTAAACGTTTTGATATTTAATATGTGGTTGTATTGATGTTTCATGTCTTTAATATTGCATTATTTTCAGAGGCAGTAAACCAAATAATAATGGTTTCTGCCCAAAATATTTGTAACAAAATAACCTTTAACCAATGAGAAAACTCCTACTGCACCTGAAGATTTTGTATCTAACAATATCATTGGTTACAAATGTAGATCAAAATCAATTTTAATACAGCTGCGCCGAAAAATGCTCATCAGATATCTAGTCATTAAACTGATTAATATTACACCTGAACTATTTTGAACAGTGATGCAAATGCGATACATCATAAATTTCAAATGAGACACATGAAAATAACAGAACTAGTGTCAGAAATGGCATTCATGTTAAAAGTTAACTAACTTTTAATATAAGTAATATCAAGAAAAATACCACAGAAACTTAGTTTTTTAAATACAAAATACACATTTTTCATTAATAGTCAGTAGATTCAGTTAATTATTGGATGACAATTTGTAGTTAATGTGGTTTCTGTTAGTATCATACAACATTTATATGTAATGAACTAATAACCCATAACATTAGATAATATAAAAATGCTGTGTATAACTTACTCATCATCAACATCTTCTGGGAATATATTGTTGTTAAACTGAGATATTAATATTTGACATAAGCATGTTGATAGTGTAGATGTCATATCACTATCAAACTCATCTTCTCTGACCACTGTTTGCATCAGTCTATCCATGATCTCACATTGAATCTCCTGGTCACTGTAAATATCATATAATACTTGTACAATATTCATACTGGTATTAGAGACTTGCATGGACATAAAAACCAAGTTCAATGGAAATCAGAGAGCTAAGGAAGTAAAAAAAGGAAGTCTTGGAAAGTTACAGAAAACCATAGAAATTCAGACATGTTGTATCCAAGAAGGCCAAAGAGAATATACATGTACTAGGAAAATCAAAGAAATTCAAGGATAATATAAAATGACAAAAACTCAAACAATACTGATTTGCACAACTGTATAATTGTGGCTATTGTAAAACATTTGAGGAGATCAAGCCTTGTGCACTAGTATCACAATTAGTCCACACAAAAGAAACAAGAACAAAAATAGAAATTGAAATGTTTTAATCACTCCAGTAACATTGAGTCCAATAAAAATTTGTAAAATTTTCTTGGATTCTAATATTTTTTAGAAACACACAAAGAAGACACACACATCAGCTAATCACCATGGTATTCGATATGACTTAATTAAAATATTCCCAACTTACTTTTCACTCTGAAGTTGCATGGTGTAATCCCTGATATCTCCATCTAATTGTTGTAAATGTTCAGTTATATCTACAGGCTGGTACCTCTGTATATCGTGTATAGGTCGGAAACCAGTCTCCAATTTATTGTTTTCTGAAAATAATGTTTTCAATGGACATTAAGCTAGTACAAAAAATGTAATAAAAACTTTATATGGCTTTTTTTATAAATGAGTCCATGATAAAAGACAAAATGCAACCCTAAGTTGACGGGTGACCTTCATTTAGAGGTAATTGTGTTCTAAATAATCATTGACAGTTTTTAAAACAATGACCTTAAGTCACAGGGTGGCCTTTATCCTGAGGTGACTGATAACATAGGTTTAACTGTAGGTGATTCAATTGACCATGTCTAATAGTTTAATACTTACGTATAGGTGATTCTTCATCATCATCAGAGAATGCTGCATCTGAGAGATTATTATCAACTGCTAGATGATTAGCTTCTATATCTAGAACTGATTCTTTGTTGTTTGTGTCCTCATCTTCCATCTTCACAACCACTGTAAATAAAACAATGTACATAGATGTAGATATAATGTATACATATTAAACAATACCAGTTACCATTCAGACAGTGACTTATTCCACTTGTCATACATCAAAGACAAGCATCAAATTGCCATTTTTCATGTTGAGTATTCAAGAAACCTTAGAACATATCAATTTCAGAAAACCAGTTTCAACGGCTGAAGTTTCAAACTAGGGCACACACCTACATACCCACACTCTATAGACGCTCTGAATATTACAAACTTTCTTGACTAAGAAAATAAATAATAGTTTTATAACATGTAACTTTACAAAAATATACTTTTATCTTTGGGTTTAACATCGCCCAAACAGCCTAGGTCACTTTGCGACGTTTCCACAATAGTGATGGGAATACCCCAAGTTTATACCTGGATAAAGCAATCTACCTTCAGAAGCTAGTTGACCGACTATTGTCCCCTATTATTTGATATGATATGATTAACTTAAAACAAACATGTCCAAAAACTGCATCTTTATGTTGTCCTAAATGGTAATTTGTGCCATTTTCATCTCTCAACAGGGTATAAAGGTTTTGATTAAATATAATACTTGTAACAGCCGGACAGACAAAGCAGCATATCAATATGTCATCTAAACTTTTAGACGGGATATATATTTAGAAATTCATAAATTTAGAAATACAAAAGCAAATAAACACTTACTGGTATCAGTTGACATAAATTCTGTAAAATTGTTTCTGACTAATGCTCTCAATTCTTTATCAAGTTTCTGATTCTCAAATAAAGGCTGCAGAGATCTAAAATATTCAAACGTAACAATTATACATTGAACAAACATCAGTAACATACTTCTCTGGCTTTCTTCCAATTTCAACTTCAGCAATATTATTTAAAAACAGTCATTTATGTAAATGTTTAGTTTAATTATTAATTTCTGTTGAAATATGACTTCAACATTATTGGGTAAGATCTATAAAGCATAAAGATTCATTGGCCAAGTCATTAATTATCAATAATACGAACATGCCCCTAGTAAGAGCACAGCAAAATATGATTCTGCAAGTGACATCACATACACACATAGGGATGAATTAAACTAGATAATGAATTTTAATGTATATCTAGTTTAAACCATGGAGAGAAACCATTCATTCCAATTATCTTATCATTAGGAATCAAATAGCTCAGTAATATAAATGATCGATCTATAAAACACAGTGAGAAAAATAAATAAGCCTGGATCCATGGGCTTAAGTAAATATGATCTTTTCTCCACACCATCTTACAGCAGGAATGTAATGGAAAACGACTGTAAATATCATTAATTTAGCTAACCATTTTTCAGCCTATAAAGCTTAAGAATGGCTACTTGTTGGCAAACAATTCATGATATAACTGGGACCAAGGTTATAAAACCTGACATCAGTCTTCTTGCTCAAATCTCATCTTTTAATGTTTCTAAGTTAAGTATGATCACACAATAATGATATTAGTCTGTCAGCATAATTGATCTGAACATGTCCTTATACCACAACCAAGACCGAGTGGTTAGGGTGTCCTCAACCATTATACTTTGACGATAGAACTGAGATTTGAGCTTGGAGACTGTTCTCTAGTTTTATAATCTCGGGACCTGAACAAATCAACCTTTACATGAAGGTCAGCCAAGCATGAAGGTCACGTTCATTCACACGAGTCTAGTATTAAACTCACTGGTTTGATTGTATGGTGATACAATTAGAAATGTGTCCTGGGCCATAACTCCTATGAAAATGTTTGTATTTTAATGGAAATCGGACTTGACCTGTATTTTATTATTATACACCTTCATGTAAAAATTTGAAACCAATCCATAAAATATCTTTATAATTATTGCTCGTAAACCAAAATTTAAATGGATAGACAGGGTTAACACCTTATACCTTTACGTCATTTTGAATGACAGGGGCATAGTTATAAAAATAGAATTATGACTTACTGCAGTACTCTCTTCTCTAATATTGTTCGTAATGATTTATAAATCCCTGATTTGATTTGTTCAGCATACATGGGACAAAAATTGTTCATTATCTGAAATTAATACAACAAATTTTTAGCGTTATATTTTTTTATATAAATAAAACAACATATAAAACTTAGTGTACAAAAGAAGAATGCCTCAAAATGATCAACAACAAGTACTAACGTCAATTTATAAAAGACATTCTTTTAAATTATATTGATATCTATTTAGAAGTTCTTACACAAGATGAAACTCTCGATCCAGCACTAAGACACAGTTTGAACTATACAGACTATGAACAATGATCTGTTTGCCACTATAGCAAAAATGTTATCTTTAACAAGGCATATCATTCTGTACATCTGTAAAATGTGTATGGAAAATATACTGATCATTTTTAAACCCTAAATTTTATAAAAGAATGATTGAGGTACTTACTCTACAAAGAAAGTCCAATAATGTGGCAGTAATAGCAGGATGAGATCTCATAGAGTAGAACATAACCAATATGGCTGGCTCTGAAAATACACATACAACTTTATATATGTTTATTTTACATAAATACAACAATATTATTACTTATTACACAAATAATACACACAATATGAATTAAAATTCAAAATTTCAAATATACTCACTTAAGACAAAGCTAAGACAAATTATATTGAACATTATTTTTACTGATATTTATTAGAACATAATGATTTACTTATTGAAAATACTATTTACCTATGTTCATGATACTGTCTCTCTCTGGATCAAAAAATATCCAATCATAAAATAAGGATAATTTGGCATTAGATGCTGCTACGTTTGACTGAAAATATCAACAAATAATAATTGTAGTACATCAAGTATGTAGTCAAACAATGAATGTTCAAATTACTAAAACAACACCAGACAAGGCCATCCTTAAAATTTCTTTTATTTATTTCGTAATGCTTTCTCTCACCAAAAACACCTCCATTCAACATATTTGGCCTTTAGGATAAAAAAACTTTTCTCAATAAAAAAATAGCACTCTTACATGTAGTTTGGGCTCAAAATGAATTGTGAAAACAACATTTGCAACCTACCTACAAACTGAACATTCTCTGGTTAGGGTTAAATAGAGTGAAATAAATAGTACTAGTCTGTGTTTAACAGAAGATATTTTGAAATACAACCATTAGTTCTAGAAAACTGTTACATAGCAGTTTAGTTTGCCTTTTCTTTTAACCATATCCCATAAGTTTAGTTATATGAGCCATTTTCTGACAAAGTCAGTTGTAATAATATCAATATAACATACGGTGTCACGAAAATAATTTCACAGTCACCATTATTTCATGAAATAATCACTGAGGAATATTCAATGCAGCATCCAAACAAATCAATATGAATTAGGATACACTCTGTCGTACAGTTTTACACCAGGAAATGTAAACAAATCCCAAGGCAGCAACTTGCCAAAACATGTAATCACTTACCACATAGATGAAACCATTTTGATGCTGTTTTGTTGATATCTAATAGTTTTGTCAGAGTAGTTCAGGCTATCCATTAAAATATCATGTTTGGGGTAACGCTACCAACTCACCAAAAACAGCCCTTCCCAACTTTTTTGGTCTCTTGGGTATTTTTTTTTCAATTTATAAAATTTTAATAGCATTTTGACCTGTATTTTGGATTCTACATAAAAATTATAAAAAAAAAAATTTCCTACCTACCCACTGCTGGTTACACCAATCATTTTTTATGATGGCCTCGTATGAGAGTATATAATTTATCTACACACCATATTGAGGTATTGTATCAACAATTACTTACCGTACATGTTTGCAATAGCCAACCTATTACAGCCCATCTTGGGATGATGTCTGAACACAGTAACTCGTTTGATGGATGGAATACACAACAGATATATCGTATCAGATCACAGCGTAATGATTGACTCTCTGGTGTTGATAGATACTGTAATATAACATATAGATACTGTAATATAACATATTTAGATAATGGGTTTTGTGACATTTACTCGTTTATTTAGACGTTTTCAAAAAATATTTCGTATAATTCAGAATGGAGATATTTAAAGTTTTAGAAGGGACCTTACTCGTTTTCACTGGGGTTTAACGTCACAATAACAGACAGGGTAATTTAGCAACCTTTTTCAGCTTAAATGATGGACAAAGATGCCAGGTGTACATAAAGGTTATTACATTGGCCTTCTATAAGCTAGCCAGACACAATTATTTCTTTCATTAATACACACATATACCATCATTTAAACATAAATTGATATGCACTGGTCAATAGTAACAAATGCCCTTAAGATCTTCTTTACAAGATTCATGAGAAAAATACCTGAAACTGAACATAATATGAAAACACTAACCTGTCGTTGGAACCAGTCCTGGTATCTTTTGTGTTGACCAAATTTAACTTTAGTGGTGAGAAATATAAGTTTATTTTCCATGTCAGGAGTCAATCGAGAAATAAGAAACTTTCTAGATGTTCTAGTCATTAATAACTGCTGAAGTCCAGTAAACTGAGGGGATAAGGCTGATGGATTTAACATAATATCTCTCCACAGGGACTCAAACTCTGTAAGTCTAGCTACATTCTGTAACAAGCGCACGAGATCTCGACCTATAATCAGACAATCTGACCACTTATCCCTCATCAAAGAAGCAATAAACTCTGCCTCTCTCTGTCTTAAACTGTGAAATATTTGTCCAGTGTGATCCACTATAACACGAAGGAATGTGTACACAGTCACTGGTATCAATGTAGGAAATTTGTCCAACCAGCCCCTGTAGCACAAAATAAATAATGTTACGTCTGTACAAGAGAAATAACTATTTTGGTGTGTTCCATTTTACAATATAACAGGCAAATTTATCTAAAATATTATTTACATTACTCAGTACCAAAAACAAATATATTAAAAGAAATTGATACGTTATTTAACAGTAAATAGGATTTAATGAATTGACATTTCAAATCATTCTCATATGACATAGCAGTCTTTAAAACCTTTTTAAACATAAAGTAAAGTGAAAGATATTTACTGAAAAAGTCAACTAAAAAATGGACTATCATGTACCAATAATGTATAATAATTCTAAAGTGTAAATATTTTGTGTACATTTTAAATACATTGCCAAGTTTTACACAAGCCTAGACATATCTTACCTATATTCAGTCAATATATCCAGAACACCTTCAGCCAAATATACATTCTTTGGTGTAATATCACCCCCTGCAATGCAACAAATGTATGATCATATCTATTTAGGTTTAACACTGTTTTTCAACAATTTTTCAGATATATACGACGGCTGATTCACCTTAGAAGTTTCCCTGGACAGTATTCTAACCAGTGCTAACTTACCCTTCCACTAGGAACCAACAACTTCTCCACATAATGGAGAAGAAAATAAATATTCAGGGATTTTTTTTGGGACTATTTTATAGCCGAAATTCAGTCATATTCCCAATGGAAAACAGTATTTTTTTTCCCAATTCACAGACAAAAATTCCCAATAATTTTTTTTTTTAAATAATCTTATAAGTTCATTAACATCACTATTGGTAGTAAATACCTTATTCTGCTACTGTTCTATGGGAAAATAAGTAGAATCAGTTGAACATTGCAAAAATTGTAGTTATAATACATTTTTCCCAATTTCGAAACATCGCGAAAATTCCCAATCCCAAGTGTATGGGTCATATTCCCAAAATACCGAGAAAAAACCCTGATATTGTTATAAAATTTTCATGGAACTTCAGAAGTATATGACCTTCCGTGACTAGGAATCGAAACCAGACCACCAGACACACTAACCACTGCAAGTTGGCTGCAGCTCCAATAAATCATAAATCCAATGAAAAGTAAAGTCATAGCACAAAGAATTTTCTTTCTTCCATCTTTTTATATATAATGATTGTTCAATAGGGATCATAAAAACATAAAAATTCAAAAATTGTCAAAGAATCATGTAAATTCATTTCGTGTGACAAGAATTACACATGCAAGCACAAAATGTAACACCAACAATGATAATAACAAAATGGGCCAAGATGGCCCTATATTGCTCACATGACAATCACTGTTCACTCATTAAAACATTGTTTTGAACCGGTGACCTAGTTTTTGACCCCAGATGACCCATGTTAGAACTTGTCCTACATATAAATAAGACAAACATTCTGACAAAATTTGGTGAAGATCCAATCAAAACCATGAAAACTACAGCATAGACAAGGTTTTCCTAAGATTTGACCTTGTGACCTAGTTTTTGTCCCCAGAGGACCTATGTTCGAATTTGTCTTACATATCATTAAGACAAACAATCTGACAAGGTTTGGCCAAGATCAAATTAAAACCATGACATTTAGAGCTTTTACAAGATTTTTACCTAAGATTTGACCTGGTGACCCAGTTTTTGACCCCGGCTGACCCATGTTCAACCTTGACCCACATATCATTGAGGCAAACATTCTGACAAGGTTTGGTGAAGATCCAATTAAAACTGTGACATCTACAGTGTTAACAAAGTTTTCCTAAGATTTGACCTGGTGACCTAGTTATTGACCCAAGATGACCCATATTTATACTTGACCGTTATATCATTAAAACATACGATTTGACAAAGTTTGGTGAAGATCCAATAATAACTGTGAAATCTAGTGTTAACATGGTTTTTCATAAGATTTGACCTAGCGACCTAGTTTTTGACCCAAGATGACCCATGTTCGAACTCGTCCAAGATATTATGAAGACAAACATTCTGACAAGGTTTCATGATCATCCAATCAAAACAGTGACTTCTAGAGTGTTCACAAGGTTTTCCAGCAATTTGCCATAGTGACCTAGTTTTTCACCGGAAATGACCCATTATCAAACTTGACCTACATATTATTAAAATAAACATTCTGACAAAGTTTCATGAAGATCCAGTCAAAACAGTGATTTCTAAAGTGTTCACAAGGTTTTCCCTTATTTGGCCCTGGTGACCTAGTTTTTTACCCAAAATGGCCCAATATCGAACTCGTCCGAGATTTTGTTGATATTAACGTTCTGACCCAGTTTTGCTAAAATTGAGCTAAAAATGTGGCCCCTAGTGTGGTCACAACATAAAGTTTGATGACGCACACCGCACGACGCCGGACGGAGAGTGATCCTAATAGCTCACTTTGTCACTTTGTGACATGTGAGCTAAAAATTAATTATGACTAAATACATGATTAATACGAATATCATATATATATATAGGTCATCAAATTGGTTTAAAAACTAATTTTGTAATACAATGTACATGATAATTCTACTAACACATCTATCAAGGAACATGTAAATAACAATAAATAAGTAATGTTGATAAGATACATGTCTACAGGCAATATAGTCGCTGATAACAAATATCAAAGTTAAGTGTTTTTTTTCCAAAATTGTCTTCTTTTTACATGATCATGTAGAAAACACTTCTTGTTAGGGGAAAATTATGGCCATTTTTGGGGAAAAAATAAGGAAATTTTACTAGGGGAAACTGCCCATATACGGCAGTAAATATAGCAAAAAAAATCACTGGTTTTATGTAAAATCTCATTTAATTCCTTTTTTATTAGTAAGGAAACAAACCTGCAATCTGACGCATTAAATTATTGACAACAGCATCTGATCCCACCACTGAATTCTTGACAAACTCTCGACTTAACCACAGTATCTGCTTTCTTGCTGCATCACGTAACTTTAACCATTTTTCATATATTAATTGATTCAGTCTATTTAGAACAATACTGAAGGCATCCCTGCACACTAATTGAATGTCTCGATAATTCTGAAAACAATGTAACGAAACTATGAGGGAAAATAAACACCAAGTAGCATATCAATTTTGGTATCAAAGAACAAAAAATATTATTAATTATGTAATTCATAAGCAGAAAATGATTGTGTCTTAGGCTGAAAGTAAAAATAAGTTTGTTTGGAGTGCTCCGACCTAGAATTTTAGCACTGGGTAGGAAGGTATGATTTTTTTTACTACATAGTAAAAAAAAAGCCCCCCCCCCCAAATTTGATTTGATTTTTTTGCTAGGATTTTCGTTAGTAGGTAGGAGCACTCCAAACAAGCTTATTTCTATTTTCAGCCTTAGATACAGAATACAAATAGAAAGGGAAGTATTTTCTTGATATCAATTTGATAAAATACAATAAGAATACAATAAACAACCTTTTGTGCATGAGTAGGTGAAGGATCTATTAGTATAGCGTACAGCAGACCTAACTGTACTTCTTCATGTTGCTGGGCACCCTTACATACCTGCAAATTTCAAATGATACATAAACATTGATGTATACTTTAACAAAGCATATAGAAAGTGAAACATACATGGAATGAATAGGGAAAAAATATGGAGAAATCAGAAATATATATTCACTAAATGAGAAAATTTATAGCAAATTTATCCAAATGGCATTGGTAATATTCGGATCTGTTTTTTTAATGATATCATTGTTGTTGTACATGCAGTCTTTGAATTAGTGGGTTGCCCCCTGCCTGAAAGGATTTTTTCCTTCTTTAAGTCTATTCGGGGGACAACCTAGTTTAGAGAGTTTCCTTCATAAAATATATATTGTCGGGCAACCTATCACAAAAAGAAGTTTGTGAAATGAAAATTTGTGAAAAGAAGACATCACAATGAACTAGGGCTGAGTACCGGTTCACGTATCATATCGAATGCCGGTATTTAGGGTTCGGTTGATATATCGTATCGAATGTTAACGTATCGAACAAATATCGATCAAAACAAAAAAGAATTTTAAAAACATGTTTTGTACCATGTTTTGTGAATTCTTGTCAAATAAAAAGTTGTGACACATATATAAAACCTACCTGCTGTCAACCACAAGAAGAAAATAGTTTTTATTGCAGTTTGTGTCAAGTACCTGTGCCAGTACAGTCAATGTTTCTCAGTATTTCTGATTTTATTTCAATATAGAAGATCAAATGATATATCGGGTATCGATCAATCTGTAGCGATACAAATATTGTATCAATAATTTTTATCGATACTCAGCCCTACAATGAACCCATCCAATAATCATATAATGTTATGTTAACACTTCTTTCAAAATTTAGGAATAGAAGGAGTTCATAAAAAAAGAAGGAAATCCAGATGCATTCATTATTTACGACATGTACATATATAACAAATTGAAGAGGAAATTTCTTGTTGGTAAACAAGGAAAAAGAAAGGCTGTATTTGACAACAAAATAATCCTTAACAAACCTGCTTGCAAAGTGAAAGCAATGATTACAGTGAAGTTAAACAGCAACAAAACTATGAATTAATTTTTTCTTACATGTGTATTCAGAGCATCATTTGCTTCTCTTTCTGACATTCCATTTACCAAAGTATTCACCGAAATGTGACATCTTTCTAGTTTCTGAAAGGAAATAATATATATTATAATTATATATATAAAATTTAGGCCATTGTCACTGATAGTGATAGTCAACATTTTCCCCTCAGAAAATGAGATGTATACCGTTTTCCCCAAAAATTATATACTTTCTCTATTTGCATTGTCCCAAATATCTTTTTTAAAATCCTGACCTACTTACTTACCATATTTTAAATGAGCACACCCGAAACAAACTAGTTTACTGCCGCCAAGGGCCCTCAATTTATAAAACTGGTGGCAGTCCCCCACCTGAAAAGTATCTTTTCCCCCTCAAAAAATACCCTAAAAAAATCGTCTTATACTGGATCATTTTTTCACGTTATCACCAGTCCAGCTTGATGGGAGCGACAAATATCCATGTTCTTCACCGGGGATTGAACCCATGACCTCTAGCACAGTACAATTCGGGTGATTTGTCAGAAAATCCCGAAATCGCTGCGGAATTAAAATCGTGCTAGGCCACAGGTAGATTGCTTCAATGCGGCGATCGTGTTCAGAGCGACGATGATAGTCACCATTGAAGGGCAATAATTTGCGTAGGATTGCGGCGACGATCGCTCAACACAATGATATGCGATGTCGCCTCTTTAGTTTACTCAAAACATAAAACTTTCTTGTCAATAGCAGTGTTATTCACACATTATTTTAGTGCGCTTTTGTGAACAAATCGTTACCTGATAAGTGTGAAAAATTATAGGGCTGTGGCGAGTATCTGAGTACTCGGGTAGTCACGAATCAAATTGAAAAATCGAGTATGAATAATCGTCATTACTAAGATTCGTGGTTCGCGATCTTGTTTTTTAACAAGTTAAAAGTGTATTCTTCGTTCTCAAAAAATCCTTTTCTCTGAATAAATATTATCTTATCATGAACTACTAATACGTTATTTGCCAAGACGTCCAACCGGTTCTGATGGTACTGTTAAATTTTTATCAATTAACTGGAAGGGAGTACGTATAAATGTAAGCCATAGAGCAATTTACATTGAATTACTTCATCATTACAGAAATAAATTTAACCGTCTCCAGGACTGCAATTTTGAAGTTTGAATGGGTTACTTGATAACAAAAGATTCGTGATTCGAATTGTGGATCATAAGTGTTGAATCGTGGATTGGATCGGATCGCGACCTACCCAACCATCCACCGCCCTAAAAAATTAGCGTTGACATTAATCATAATCAACAAGTGTTGAGAACTTAAAGTAATTGATGAGCTTTAATTAATCTGTCAGCTTTCTTATATTATTGCGCGTAATAATATTACTTGTAAACAGTGGACTGGTTTTATTGATTAGAGCACCAAGCTACATAGGGCTGAAAATAAAAAATTCTTTGTTTGTAGTGATCCCACCGACCCATCAAAATGGCCCCTACTTTTCTTTTTTTTTGCGTTTTCAAGTTAATCTTTTTTTTGGTTATCTGTTCGCACCTGTTCAGTTAAAAGGCATTTTCTGTTTTTAAACCATACCAAAATACATGGCCTTTATCCAATACAAACTGGTTGTTCATCATATTTTGTTCTGTCTAATTACATGTTTAATGCAGAGCAGACTACATGAAAATATTGTGTATTTCAAAATTGCCAATTATTTTATCAATACAATTTCAGAAAAAAAATCCCCCCCAAAAAAAATTTCTACCCAACTCTGGAAATTAGGGTCGGAGCAATACAAACAATTTTTTAATGATGGCCTAGATAAAATGAGAAACTGCGACTCGGTCTAAATAATGATTCTGGTCCTGTATTCGACATATATAAAACACTAAAAATAGATGTATATGAATCTCGCCCTATATGCTGCATATGTAAAACATGGCAACACAGTTCACAAATTCACCGGTTTTCTACATATTTACTTCAAGAATGGGATTTCCTACTTGACAAAATTTAATCAGATGCCTGGATTTCTGTCGAACTTGGACGACGGATTTAGTAAACTTGTGTTAAATCCTAAATTATCTTACCATGTGACTGTTTTTGGAAAATGAATGGTCAACAGAAAGCGAAAGTAGAAGAGATATTCTAGCTACATGTACCATATTTTAGCTACTTGAGAGTTGGCTTTAGACATTCACAAATCACCGTGATCCTTAGCAATCAAAGATTACTGTCTGATAAAAAGTCATAAAACGCGGTGAATAGCGATATTACGAGTTTCACGTTTTTCATGATCGATGCCACTAAGAAAGTCGCCGCTACGGGCGATAAATTCTCAATTACCAATGCGGGGAACGCGATTTTCAGACAGATCAACCAAACCCTACTGTAGGTGATTCCTCAACTAGAGTTAACCTTACACTAAGGTTGTTAAAACTAAAAGTGGCTAATGGTATTTTACAATCATTTATTCATTGTCACTGCACAGCAGCAGCCAGCACTCATCTGAAGTGAGTTTAGAATCAGTCAACATCATGATAATAATGTGACACACAGCATTGGACAACAAGCAAGGAATTAAAGTGCAAAGTACATAATTTTTTGAAGTACAGATACATATAATCAGTTATTTTAAACAATATATGATTGTCAAGAATACTTGACTAACAAGTAAAAATCAGCCTAATTGCAAATTGACACAAATTGCAAACATACCTCTTCAAATTCATCTCTGAGCTCATAAATATTTGAAATAAAAAGTCCTCCTTTACTTGTGGCTTCCATCTCTGTTGTCAAATGTGCATCATGAACATGTGAAGATATTGGTGTTTATTGACATTTTAATTCTATTTTTAGTAACAACATCCGGTTACATGGCCGCCATGTTTTTTGTTATTCCAACAGAAAATACTTCTTTTTACCACTATCCTTGATTGTACATATGAATGCTTCAAACAGACCAAAGAAAAAACTAAATATTTTGCTTAGACACTGGTTATGAATATTTTAAACCCCTACAAAATCTGAAAGTGCCTGTTTTAATATGCGCTATTCTACCCTACTGTTCATGTGCCATAAATTGACATTAATGTAGAAAAGTCGTAAAAACATTCCTAGAATATGATTGATTTACTGCATTCGAAATCTAATTTTATTTTTGATGAAAACTTATTTATTGCAAAAGCAAAGGTTTGAATAAGTCAATTTATATAAAAACAAAAATTGATATTTTATGTATTTTACGACATGTAGTTGCTCGTCCATGTGCTGATGCAATCGGTTCAACATAATAGGCAAAAAAACCTGTCACGCCAAGTATAAAACCAGCAGACGGTTTGGAGAAATTATTGTGTTATGGCAGAAGTAACAGAAGAAGTCCAAAAGATGAGTCTAGGTAGGTGAATGGTTTTACATTCATTAGCACAGGACACTTCACCAACTTATGGCTCGTACGTGAGTCGTGACTCAGTCACAACATGAGTTTTGGATTGAAACTGTCAGTGAGGGTGTCAGAAAGTAATCTTCAAAGACTGACTGCTAATACAACTTTTCTACTGTTATGAAATGAGAAGACTGAATTGTATCTTGACATTATGTTGTTTAGTTCATTGTATTTGCGAAGTGTCATCACGTTAATGACAGTCAATTCTGTCAATTTACCAAAATATTTTCCTGTTTTGTATTGATACATTACATACAATCACATATAACACTTTTGCGACCAGACACATACATCGTCTACATTGTACACTGTCTCACTTGGATTTTTGTTAAAGAAATGATCGATGATTTATAACTCTGACCAATTTTCCAATTGGATGTACTACCAATTACTTCTAAAGGCAAATATGTGGAGATTATCCGAGATAGGAAACATAGCAGAAAAATTTGAAGATTTTTCTTTCGACAGATTTGCGTTGTTTAATGAGTTCAAATGAAAAATAGCGTCTATAAATGTACAAAAATCACGGAATCGAGTGCCTATTAAGTAAACCAGTCCTTTCATAAAGGTAAATATGAAGAGATGGGTATGTGTCTATGACTGTATTATTGGCAGTAAAAAGATTAAATACATATATTTAATTGGTTTACCATCATCAACATGACAATTGGTTCCATTTGCACTATTATGGATTATCTCCTTCTGTACATTAATAATGATCAATTAATTATTATAATCAAAGTTCAAGCATTCCATTTATTCTTCATGCCTTGATTAATCAGTGAGTGAAAAGCCATCCAAAAATACAAGATCTATGTAGTGTAGGTTCAGTGATTATGAATGTCTTTAACAAAATTTATCATAATTCAGGCAGACATGTATGAAAATCAACTGAAAATTGTCTACATTAGTTTTTTTACCCCCAGAAAATTAACTGAAATCCTATGTTTTGCGCTCCTTGTTCTGTAAATTTGTTAAGAAATTTGCTTGCAGCTTGGTGTTGTGATTATATCTTCATATTGCATTGGTTCATCAAAGCAAAACATGAATCATGATGTATTGATTGATTTATTCAGGTGAGATTTATACATCAGAGAAGACTGGTTCAGATGAAACTGGTGATGGCTCTCCAGATAAACCATTCAAATCTGTCCTACAGGTAAATCTATATACTGATAAAACATATTTTTACATCAGTTCATCTTAGCTTTCATAAACATTACATCATCATCATGGTATTACATCATTGTATGGTCATTCACTGATGAATTAATTTTCTCATACAGTAATACATAAAAAAATGTTTTTTGTGTTCGGGGATTTTTTTATCTTAATTGATTTTCTCATACTTAAAATTTTTAGTTTGAGGTATAACTATGACTACAATTTTGTAGATTCTGTAGTATATCATAATGGAAATTTTATATAAGAGTCTGTTGGGGTTAACCCAGGTACTGGTGTACATGGCATATTTCTAAAAAATATTTCAAATATTGTCTTCTTATATTTTATGTATTTCACTATGTATCATGACTCATGTATTGCTAAAACAGAAATAAATCTATATGTGATATTATTTCCAGGCTATGAGACAAGCAGGCAAAGAACCATTTCCTACTATATATATGGATGGCAAGGATGAAGGAAAGGTATAATACATTGTCATACTTGTTCTGACCATTTGTAGGTCTGCTTGATATCAAGGCTTTCAAGCTAGTTAATTGCAAGTTTTGCCCTTCTTCAAAACCATTAACATGGTCTTACTAGAAAAAGTGAACATTAATATGACTTACAGATTTCTTTCTTTCCTGTTGGCAAGTATGTTTGAACACATTTCTATTCGGGATAGGTCTATATTTTGTTTGATTTACAATAAGCACACTGCGTTTGCTCAACTATTTTAAAACATGAAGATGGCTAGAGCTAGATGGGACTAGGGTAATAGACAATACACAACTTTCCCATTCAACTTAAAGTATGTGAAAAATGTCAGAGTAATTGAAAATGTTGCCCTTTCACTTAATTATCCTGTGTAGCATTATCAGTACTCTTTTTTGAATTAAAATAAGGTATTTATACAGAAATACTAAACAAAGAATCTTACTATGCTTCCATGGAATTTGCAATGAAATTTAACATCATGATTCATTTATTGTTGATGAAAGCCAAAACATCAAAACCAGCTTTTACTGCTTTTCATAGATTGATAAAATAAATGTGTGTATAAACTGAAATAAACTCAAATGCACACAATTGTTTGTTGTTATTGTTTTTGCCAAACACTAGTTGATATATTGGAATGATTTGGTGTGTCCTGTATCTGTGTATTATTTTTATCTCAGAAATATGACGTAGCAGCCAAGTCTCAGCTGAAGAAATGGCAGAAAATATGGCAGAGAGAGATGAACAAAGCTGCAGATAAAGCTAAGAAAGACGTAAGTGTGCAAGTCATGTTACTGTGTATTTACTAATACAATTAATTGATCTGTTGTTTAAAAGCCTCTTCAACAGCTATGGTCATTTCAGAGCCAGTCTAGAGAGAGAAGGGAGAGAAGATATTTAGGAGAACCGGGCATTTATATTAACATTAGGAAAAACTACTCGAAAAGTGTAGGGATATAAACAGATAAACTATCATAAACTGATTGGTAAATTAAGCTCTGTTTATGGTTGTCTGTTGCACAGATTGTTCTTCTACTGGTAAATTGTGGATGAAGCTCATGATGACAAAATATTTGTTTTAATCGCATGAACTTGTTACATTGTAGAAGAAGAATCAATTAGCATGAACACCATGTGTAGTACAATAGAATATTTGATACCTCTTTGCGTGATATATATAAATACATTTTGAATTGCATTGTATTACATTAATTTACAGAAGAGAATAATAAACTTAGTTTAATCATGTTATTTATGGTAACATGAACAACTCATCCCTAGATTGACAATCATAGACTGTAAACTGACAATTAATGGTGTTGTATTTTGTGTATGAATTGTACCTCAAAAGTTACCACAGTAATAAATTTAATAGTTAAAACTGTATATTTTTTGCTCCATTTTATTACATTGATATTTGTAATATCAATATAGGATGAAGATGCTGAACGTAGAGAGAAGAATCTTGAGGAAGCCAAGAAGATTGTCATCTCTATGGATACAAGCTTACCTTCTCCAAAACAGGTGAACTTTAATTATTGAGTTATGATATATTTTTGTGAATTATTTATACTTATTTCTAACATGATGATTGATTATTATAATCAGCTAAATACGGAGGATTTGACCATTTCGTGTCATTTTCATCATGAAGGGACATTAAAAGTGAGTAATTGTCTGTTTTAGAAAAATGTGGATGTTTTACACCAGGATATTAGATTTAAATTGCTTATCAGCATCATAAAGATATATTTTACTTTCTTTTCATCCAGATCAAGATTCGTCAATCTACAGAGAACAGAAACGTGAGAGTTAAGGTTAACGGATGGGTACATCGTCTCAGGCGTCAGGGTAAAAACCTGGCATTTATCGTGTTGAGAGATGGCACAGGATTTCTTCAATGTGTGTTAGCTGATAAATTGGTATGAAATTGGCATTCTGTCAATAAACCTATAATCAATTCATTCTTGCCTGATGATGTTTGTTTATTATGTAAACTGGGTGAGAATACTTAACAGAATCTGAATTTTTTAACTCAAAATTTTATTATTTGGAGTTAATGACTTCTTGCTTCTATGACAACCTGATGTGCTCTGGTAATTTGTATTAAAATCTCCATGATTATATTATTAATTGAGTTAATTAATTTACTATTTCTATAAGGTCATATACTTTGATACTATGAATAATGATTATATTACAGTGTCAGACATATGAAGCATTGACATTGGCCACAGAATCTGCAGTGTGTGTGTATGGTGAAATTAAAGAATTACCTGAAGGAAAGTCTGTAAGTTAGGCATATATAAAACGTGTTTCTGTTCACCTGACCTTCTCAAAATCAGTTTCCTGTGATCCTAGACTTCATTAGGCTCTTTTTATCCTTCCATTAGTTTTCAAGAGCAACAGACAATTCCCTTATCTACCTACCATACTTTTAATGAACTTGCAACTAGAAAAGGAACTTTTCTCTGATGTAACATTAATAAAAGCAAAAGTCAATCTCTACCCACTGTTAAAAGTTTTCTGTCATGTTACTGTAAACCCACATTTTTAAAGATTTTCTAATTGGTGTGTTTTGGCATATAATCTGTCTGATCATTATTTCATGTTATATATATATATCTACAGGCCCCTGGTAACCATGAGATGACAGCAGATTTCTGGGAGCTTGTTGGTGCGTCACCTGCTGGTGGGGCTGATAACTTACTGAACGAAGAAGCTCATGTAGATGTACAACTTGATAACAGACACATGATGATCCGTGGTGAAAACGTATGTTACCCCCCCCCCGTAATCCTTGAACATTGTACTTCAAACATTTATTACATATTTAACATTACTTACTTTATAACTTAGTTGTAAATTTTGTGTCTAATGAGGTTTATTATTGTGCTTTATGTGTTTTGAATTACAATTATGTTATCGGTTAAAAAATACAAATGTAGGATCATATTTGTTCGTGTTCATATACTGTAGAACGCTTTAATTTCGCGACGTCAAAATTTCGCGTTTTTTGTTAAAAAGCAGCTGTTTTCTTTATTCGCGTATATTATGAATTCGTGACGTCATCAGACAGGATTAAAGTGTGATAAAAAACATGCTGTCATTGCTTTTTGTGTGTAACACCTGGTCAGTTAGACTTTTAAGTTGTGATTCAGTGTTTTATATCTAATAAAGTATAATAACAATAGATTGATAATAGTTTGGGATTGTTGTGGAAGTTAAGGTTTACAAACAGTAGGTTAGTGTGAAAAACTGTTACTAGTATGTTCAAACGATGTCCAAAATTGTTCAACAAACGATAGTTTAGTAAAAGCAATATTATAAAAAATTAGATTGCAAACATTAAAGGTATATGTTAATCGATCTATATTGCTTTCATCAGATTAACTGATTATTCTACGATAAAATACTAGTACTGACTTATGTTGCGTATTTTCGGACATACTCATTTTTGAATATATAAAACTCAGCATTTATTCGCAATATTTATGAATTCGCGAGGTATTCGATTCGCGAATATTAGCAAAAATAAAACTAATACGAATAAAACCAGTTCTACAGTAATAAGACACACATTTATGCATTGATGACTATTTTAATACTACAGGATAAACAGTTGTGATATTATTATTACACCTAGTACATAGTAGGCATGGCTTATCAGCATTATTATCATTGTTACAGTATAATTGGCAGTGAGTTAAATACACAATAATTATGATTTATAAAATATGTTTTCTTTTATGTGACTGTATTTAACAGATTAACTAGTATATCTTAAATGCAACTGATTTATAAAATTGTATTTATGTTTTATTACTATCAGACTGCTAAAGTATTGAAGATGAGATCTGTTGTGATGCATTGTTTCCGGGAACATTACTTCTCTAAAGGATATTTTGAAGTTACCCCACCCACTTTGGTACAAACTCAGGTGGAAGGAGGATCTACTTTGTTTAAATTGAACTACTTTGGTGAACAGGTAAACTATTTATTTCAAGTTAGGGTCTTCAAATGTAAGTTCACATGAGCAATTCTTACGATTATTATACTAATTGTACTTTGTACCAGTGTATTAACTTGAATTTTGTGTTTTATCCTACAATAGTAGATTTGTATGATATCTTGGTGTTAGATTGCATTGTGTTGTAGAATAATATGACTTATCAGTGATCTGTGATCAAGAACTGGCTCTTTTTTGTGTAATATTTGTTGTTAGGAAGAATTTCATAGTTCTTATTTCAAAATTCAAATTACCGGTATTTTGTATTTTAAATTATTGTGCTGTATGCATCTTGTTTTTATAACTGTTTATTAATCATTAATGTATGTTGTAAACCATTATGTGTTTGTTACATCTACTTAAATAAATCCATCTACCTACATCTAGAATCAATCTAGTATATTTTCATCTCTTACCATTTATTTGTAGGCATATTTGACACAGTCGTCACAGTTATATCTAGAGACAGCCCTACCATCAATGGGGGATGTATTCTGTATAGCAAGTTCTTACAGGGCCGAACAATCTCGTACCAGAAGACATTTAGCAGAGTAAGTCAACTAGAATAAAATGTCATTAATTCTTGAACATTTTTTAGCTGTCTTTATGATAATAGTTTTTTCACAGCCCTATACAAGCAAACCAAAAAAGATTTAACCACACACATTGTGTCAGAATCTGTTATACTATTCATGCAGTAAATGGAAAAGTATTCCTATATCTCTTGTTAATGTACATAAATGCACATGAATGATTATTTCTGGATCTTAATAAACTAGTTTGTTTTATATTTCACTAGGTATACTCATATAGAGGCAGAAATAGTTTGTTTTATATTTCACTAGGTATACTCATATAGTTTGTTATATATTTCACTAGGTATACTCATATAGTTTGTTTTATATTTCACTAGGTATACTCATATAGAGGCAGAACTAGTTTGTTTTATATTTCACTAGGTATACTCATATAGTTTGTTTTATATTTCACTAGGTATACTCATATAGTTTGTTTTATACTTCACTAGGTATACTCATATAGAGGCAGAACTAGTTTGTTTTATATTTCACTAGGTATACTCATATAGTTTGTTTTATATTGCACTAGGTATACTCATATAGAGGCAGAAATAGTTTGTTTTTTATTTCACTAGGTATACTCATATAGAGGCAGAAATAGTTTGTTTTATATTTCACTAGGTATACTCATATAGTTTGTTATATATTTCACTAGGTATACTCATATAGTTTGTTATATATTTCACTAGGTATACTCATATAGAGGCAGAACTAGTTTGTTTTATATTTCACTAGGTATACTCATATAGTTTGTTTTATATTTCACTAGGTATACTCATATAGTTTGTTTTATATTTCACTAGGTATACTCATATAGTTTGTTATATATTTCACTAGGTATACTCATATAGTTTGTTATATATTTCACTAGGTATACTCATATAGTTTGTTTTATATTTCACTAGGTATACTCATATAGTTTGTTTTATATTTCACTAGGTATACTCATATAGTTTGTTATATATTTCACTAGGTATACTCATATAGTTTGTTATATATTTCACTAGGTATACTCATATAGTTTGTTATATATTTCACTAGGTATACTCATATAGAGGCAGAACGGCCATTTATTTCCTTTGATGACTTGTTAGACACATTAGAAGATCTTGTCTGTGATGTTGTTGACAGAATATTAAAGTCGCCTTTTGCTGAAATTGTATATGAACTCAACCCTGTAAGTAGCTTCACTAATATACCAGTTATTTTATTGTTGTATATGTTTGTTAGTTGTCTGACCATCTCACATGTTGGATAAGTTATTCAAAATATAATGTAATATGTTCATCGCTTAATCAGAACATCTCTTCAGGTAGTCATAGAATTCAATTTACTTGATGTGTATTCTCATAATGCTCCAAACATAAAGTTGGCTCTGATGTTGTAAAACTGGAGATAATTTTTTGAGCTCGAATCCCCAATCCATTCTCAAAGCTTTACGGTTGAAAAGTTTGAGCCAATTAATGAATAAATAATTAGATTAAATATGCTGTCAAATGAATATGTCAATAATATTGTTCAGTGTTGCTGTCTGATGATAATTAACTTAGAAATATTAAAAAGACAAGATATGAGATTTGAGCTCCGAGTCTCATCTCAAGTTTTGTAACCTCCAACTATGTTCTTTCTTTTTATCCACCACAATAGCTGATTTATTTATAGGTAATTTTTACTAATGGAAAATTTGGAAATATAAGACAAAGATGTCTGTATCACATATATTTACTTATTTCTACTTCTTTCAGGATTTCAAACCTCCCAAGAAACCATTTAGAAGAATGGCTTACTCTGATGCTGTGCAATATTTGAAAGAAAATGACATCAAAAAAGAAGATGGCACATACTATGAATTCGGAGATGTATGAAAATGTTTGATTATCTTGATTTTAAATATTCATATCCTGTTTTAGGATATTTTTTTTTTTGAGGCCCTAACAGGGTAACCCCTTTTATTTCACCCCATAATAGGTATGAGGGGGTCGGGTCATCCCACCTTCATACCTTACATTTAATTTCATGATAAAAATTTACTGTTTTAGGATATTGTGATAAGTTGTTTAAGTCACTTTTATTTGCTTTGAAAGAAAAGACTGTGATAAAATCTCTAATAATTATCAATATGTATGATTTAGCTGTAAGTGTATTGAAAAGTAAAGAAAATTGTAATTTTTTTAAAACTAGCTAATTCAATATCTAAGAATTACTATAATTCTTTAATGCATGTATTGCATCATGGAATGATCATTGTCATATGATATAAGTTATCTTCATGTAATAATAGAGATCTTCTTTGACTTGATTATATCTGATTTTTGCTGACCATAAATTATAGTATGGTGACAGTTAGTTAGGATTGTAAACAGTCTGTGTCAAAAGTATTGATACTTAAAAAAACTAGTTCATTCTGGACACTACTGTTCTTTAAAGTATATTTTCTGATGTTGTCTAGCATTATATTTCTAAATATGTCTTCTGTTTTTCAGGACATCCCTGAAGCACCAGAAAGAAAAATGACAGATAAGATTAATGAACCCATATTACTGTGCAAGTTTCCTGCAGAAATAAAATCATTCTACATGCCTCGTTGTCAGGATGACAGACGTCTCACTGAATCTGTAAGATATATATTCAAATCCTTCATTAGGTGAAACATGTTACATTGTGGTTATGTCAGTTCATTTAGTGAATGTAAATAAAATACTTCTAATTTATCAAACACAGCAAATTACTGATCACTGATGACATAAATTGAGCAAAGGTACAAATTGTGTAATGATACAAATCGTGTAATGATACAAATCAAGTAATGATGCAACTCGTGTAATGATACAAATTGTGTAATGATACAACTCGTGTAATGATACAAATCGTGTAATGATACAAATCGTGTAATGATACAAATCGTGTAATGATACAAATTGTGTAATGATACAACTCGTGTAATGATACAAATCGTGTAATGATACAAATCGTGTAATGATACAAATCGTGTAATGATACAAATCGTGTAATGATACAACTCGTGTAATGATACAAATCGTGTAATGATACAAATCGTGTAATGATACAAATCAAGTAATGATGCAACTCGTGTAATGATACAAATCGTGTAATGATACAAATCAAGTAATGATACAAATTGTGTAATGATACAACTCGTGTAATGATACAACTCGTGTAATGATACAAATCGTGTAATGATACAAATCGTGTAATGATACAAATCGTGTAACAGCACCAAGTCTTACTGGTTAATACTGCATGAATGTTGTTTCCCTTATAAAGATGTTACTGTTGTTAATTTCCAGGTGGATTTGTTGATGCCAAATGTAGGAGAGATAGTTGGTGGATCAATGAGAATCTGGCAGCATGATGAATTGTTGGAAGGATTTAAGAGAGAGGGAATTGACCCAACTAACTATTACTGGTATATGGATCAGGTAAGTTCAATAGTTGAATTAAAGATCATACTTTTGAAACTATCGATTCTAAAGCTCAGTATTTCCAAGGTTAATTTCAGAGATTTGAAGTTGAGAATTGAGATTCACTTCTCTCTTCATTCTCATTGAAATACTGCTTTTGTTTAATGATTCTAAAACAGTTATTCGTAATGATTGGTGTCACAGTGATTTTTATTTGACCACCATGTAATTGGCTGTAAGTGTCAGCTTGAACCATGGGTATAAATTGTGGACATTTCTGCTGTTTGTTAAATAACAAATTTGCTTTTAACAACATCTCCTTCTTAACCAGTTGGCCAATTTCAACAAAACTTTACATGGATGTTCCTTGCATGAAGATCTACCAAAGTTGTTGAAAATAATTAATTTCATTAAAAACTCTGAAAAACTTTAAAAATCTTTTCCAAAACCACAGGGCCTAGAGCTTAGATATTTGGTGTGTAGCATTGTCTAGTGGACCGCTACCAATTTTGCTCAAATTATTGCCCTAGGATCAAAATTGGCCCCGCCCCAGGGGTCACTTGATTTTACATAGACTTATATAGGAAATTTTAAAAATCTTCTTGTCAGAAACTACAATGCTTAGCGCTTAGATTTTTGGTGTGTAGCATTGTCTAGTGGACCTCTACTAAGTTTGTTCAAATTATTGTTCTAGGGTCAAAATTGGTCCTGCCCCAGGGTTCTCTTGATTTATATAGGCAATTATATAGGAAAACAAAAAAAATCTTCTTGTCCAAAACCTCAAGGCCTAGAGCTTACATATTTTGTATGTAGGATTGTCTGGTGGACATCTACCAAGTTTGTTCAAAGTATTGCTGTAGTGGCAAAATTGGCCCCGCCCCGGGTCACTTAATTTGACAAAGGCTCATAATAATTTTCTCTTGGAGTCTTTTTATCTGGTGAGCGCTATAGGGCCCTCTTGTTTACCTGACTAGTCTGTAATTTTTGGAACTTGTTTCTTAAACCAGAGAACTTGGGTCATGTGAATATAATCTGTAGGATGAGAGCTTACTTACTTAGCTTAGTCATCACTACACTGTAAAAACTTGAAATCACTTGCATTTATGATATATATAAGAATTTCTAAGTTCTACCTGTAGGGATATATGTAATTAATCTTGTGTTCACTGTATTTAATGCATTATATTTGATGTAATTACAGAGGAAGTATGGTACCTGTCCTCATGGTGGGTATGGACTGGGATTGGAGAGGTTTTTATGCTGGATACTCAACAGATACCATATTCGTGACGTTTGTCTGTATCCTAGATTTGTTGAAAGATGTAGACCTTGAACCATGTATGACGCAGAAGCTGGGAACCAGGTGTCTCTGTATGGAGAAGGGGACCAGTCACAGACCTCGGACATTTTATCAAAAATGAAATTGATGGACATTGTCTTTTATTTATTGTCTTCCCTTTACTCACACATTTATGTGAAATATTAATATTTAATTTATATGGTGCAATTCAAGATCAGATATAATTGTTATAAAACAATATGGAAATCAATTTTTTTAAAAATCATTTAAATCATCAAAATTTACTATACGTGTATTATTGAATCTCTGATTTCAATAATTGATTATGTGTTTATGTGAACATTAAATTTTCAAGACAATTTTCAAGATCTTAAAATGTTTCAGATCTATTTGTACAAAGAGTTTTTTATATATTGATCGTCTATCAAATGTATCTTCTGTTTGGGCTGGTTTTTGTTTTGTTTGTTTTGACTTAAAAAGAATTTTATGTTTGTATTAAGTCTTCGTTAATGGGAAAAGTAGGGTATTTAATTTTTTGACTTAAGAGAATATGTCAGTATATATTTATCTGACTTGGAGAAGTTTTTACGATTATTGTTTATTGATGTTACATATTACAATGGTCTTTGACTTGTTTTTATAGTGCTATATTTTGCTTTGTGTGACAGAAATAGTTATATCATATGATGGCTTGGAAACACTGTTGATCACATTCATTTATGTATGAAATACCTTCAGTATACCAATAAGTTAATTATACCCCCAGATATGAAATATATGGGGGCTATATTGGATTCACGCTTGACAGTCGGTCGGTCGGTCGGTCCGTCCGTGCGTCTGTAGACACAATTTGTCCGGAGAATTTCTCAGCAACTACTTACAGGATTTCAATAAAACTTCACAGAAGTGATCAGTAGTAAGCCTAGTTGTGCTAGCTTAAAGCATTTTTCGTTCGGATTAATTTTCACTGAGTTATAGCCCTTTGTTGTTTTTATTCAGTATATACAATAGGCAAATTTTGTCCGGAGAATTTCTCAGCAATTACTCGCAGGATCTCAATGAAACTTCACAGAAGTGATCAGTAGTAAGCCTAGTTGTGCATGCTTAAAGCAATTTTCGTTTTGATTAATTATCACTGAGTTATACCCCTTTGTTGTTTTTATACAGTATATACAATAGGCAAATTTTGTCCAGACAATTTCTCAGCAACTACTCACAGGATCTCAATGAAACTTCACAGAAGTGATCAGTAGTAAGCCTAGTTGTGCATGCTTAAAGCATTATTCGTTCGGATTAATTTTCACTGAGTTATAGCCCTTTGTTGTTTTTCTACAGTATATACAATAGGCAAATTTTGTCCAGACAATTTCTCAGCAACTACTCACAGGATTTCAACGAAACTTCACAGAAGTAATAAGTAGTTAGCCTAGTTGTGCATGCTTAAATCATTTTTCATTTGGATTGATTTTAACTGAGTTATAGCCCTTTGTTTTTTTCTACAGTATATACAATAGGCAAATTTTGTCCTGACTATTCCTCATTGACTACTGCCAGGAATTCAATAAAACTAATCAGAAGTGACGAGTAGTTAGCCTAGTTGTGCATGCATTAAGCTTGTCTTGGTTGGTTAAATTTTCACTGAGTTATGGCCCTTTGTTGTTTTTTATACAGTGTATATACAATATCTCAGTAACTACTCATAGGAATTCAATGAAACTTCACAGAAGTTATAAAAAGTAAGCCAAGTTGTGCATGCAATAACCAGGTTTTGTTTGGATTAATTTTCACTGAGTTATGGCCCTTTGTTTTATACAATTAGGTAAATTTTGTCCGTACCATTTCTCAGCAACTACATGCAGGAATTCAGTGAAACTTCTTAGAAGTGATAAGTAGTTTGCCAAGTTGTGCATGTCCACAATAGGTTTTGTCCAAGTAAATTTTAATGAGTTATGACCCTTTGTTATTTTTTATATAATGTATGTTTAGAAACTGGTCAGGATATATCTAAGCAACAATTTGCAGGTATTAAAAAAATGAAAATGCATTATATTTCCCTCTGTAAAATGTAACAATAACTGTGTCAAGGCCGCATCTGGGGGTATTCATCACCTTTAGTGATAGTTCTAGTTTTAGATTGTCATCATGTGTAGTACAGTTTTAGTTTCTGATTTTCTTTTAAATCTAATTAAATGTTGAATAAGTTGATACATGCACATAGTTGATCAGTATGCACTGGACTAAGTCACAAATATTTGCCTCAATATATTAGTTTCATTTTACCCCTATTTATGATTTAAATACAATTTACTGTGAAATTCTTGACAAAATAGATTAATGATTATTAAAGATTTATATCTGATGTTTTTTTTACTATGTTCTTGACCACAATTGACAACCATTTAACTGATGCCTATAAGAGACTAAGTTAATTTCTTAATCACTGCATGGAATTATTGCCTAAATAAAGTTAAAAAGAACAGAATTTTCATTAGTCCCCTACTGGTGAAATGAACCTGTCTGTGCATTAAAGCTGTATTTCTCCTACCTTCTAATAGGGACTGTTGATTCCTGGATTTTACAGACCATACTATTTAAATATAGCACCAATCATTGCTACTACCAGTAAATGTGTTTGTATAGTGTGATTTTATTAAACTATCAAAGCTGAATAATTCACGGTGGTTAACCGGCTCAGACTTTTTTGGATCAAATCAGTGTTCCCAGACTATTTTTGATCGAGCAAAGGACTTTTACTGATTAATTTCCTTAAAACAATGGACAAACGTCCCGATTCAGGCGCAAAAACACGTAAGAATTTTACAATTTCTGTAAAACGAAACTTTATCATGTCTGTTCTTTCCATACATTCAAAATATTTAACAATTTCTTGTTAATTTATTCTTTACATCAAGAAAAAGTCAGAAGTTTCTCAAGTGAAAAGTGCATCAACATTTACCCGAAATTACTAAGAAAGTACACCGATTTTTAGCTCACATGTCACAAAGTGAGCTATTAGGATCACTCTCCGTCCGGCGTCGTGCGGAGTGCGTCGTCAAACTTTTTGTTGTGACCACACTAGGGGCCACATTTTTGGCTCAATTTTAGCAAAACTGGGTCAGAACATTAATATCAACAAAATCTTGGACGAGTTCGATATTGGGCCATTTGGGGTCAAAAACTAAGTCACCAGGGCCAAATAAGGGAAAACCTTGTGAACACTTTAGAAATCACTGTTTTGACTGGATCTTCATGAAACTTTGTCAGAATGTTTATTTTAATAATATGTAGGTCAAGTTTGATAATGGGTCATTTCTGTAGTAAAATTAGGTCACTAGGGCAAATTGCTGGAAAACCTTGTGAACACTCTAGAAGTCACTGTTTTGATTGGATGATCATGAAACCTTGTCAGAATGTTTGTCTTCATAATATCTTGGACGAGTTCGAACATGGGTCATCTTGGGTCAAAAACTAGGTCGCTAGGTCAAATCTTATGAAAAAACATGTTAACACTGTAGATTTCACAGTTATTATTGGATCTTCACCAAACTTTGTCAAATCGTTTGTTTTAATGAAATAACGGTCAAGTATAAATATGGGTCATCTGGGGTCAATAACTAGGTCACCAGGTCAAATCTTAGGAAAACTTTGTTAACACTGTAGATGTCACAGTTTTAATTGGATCTTCACCAAACCTTGTCAAAATGTTTGCCTCAATGATATGTGGGTCAAGGATGAACATGGGTCAGCCGGGTTCAAAAACTGGGTCACAAGGTCCAATCTTAGGTAAAAATCTTGTAAAAGCTCTAAATGCCATGGTTTTGATTGGATCTTGGCCAAACCTTGTCAGATTGTTTGTCTTAATGATATTAAGGACAAGTTCAAATATGGGTCACCTAGGGTCAAAAACCAGGTCACAAGGTCAACTCTTAGGAAAACCTTATTAACACTGTAGATGTCAAATTTTGATTGTATCTTCACCAAACCTAGTCAGACTGTTTGTCTTAATGATATGTAAGACAAATTCGAACATAGGTCGTCTGGGGTCAAAAACTAGGTCACCGGTTCAAAACAATGAGTGAACAGTGATTGTCATGTGAGCGATATAGGGCCATCTTGGCCCTCTTGTTTAGACTTCATGCATGTTTATTGCTCTAAAATATATGTATAGCAAATTGTCAAGGTGTTTTAGTCAAACGTGGGTCTTTCAGATATCAAATTATCAGTTTTTTAACGATCCAAAGGAACTGATCATAACTAGTTTCCATGATCACTAGAAGTCCTTCGCTGCTAAGTTTGTTGTTTTTAGCTCACCAGAGCACGAATGTGCTCAAGGTGAGCTTTTGTGATCGCCCTGCGTCCATCGTGCGCCGTGCGTCGTTACGTGGCGTCCATGTTTACTTAAAACAACATCTCCTCCTACACCGCTATGCCGATTGCAACCAAACTTTGCTGGAATGATCCTTGGGTGGTCCCCTTTCAAAGTTGTTCAAAAAATTAAATTTCATTAAAAACTCTGGTTGCTATGGCAACAAATAGAAAAAACTTAAAAAATCTTCTTGTCCGAAACCACAGGGCCTAGAGCTGAGATATTTGGTATGTAGCATTGTCTAATGGAACTCTACAAAGTTTGTTCAAATTATTCCCCTAGGGTCAAAATTGGCTCCGCCCCGGGGGTAACTTGGTTTTACATAGACTTATATAGGAAATTTAAAAAATCTTCTTGTCAAAAACTACAATGCCTAGAGCTTTGATATTTGGTGTGTAGCATAGTCTAGTAGACCTCTACCAAGTTTGTTCAAATTATTGCCCTAGGGTTAAAATTGGCCCCGTCCCGGGGGTCACTTGATTTATATAGACTTATATAGGAAAATTTAAAAAATCTTCTTCTCCGAAACCACAAGGCCTAGAGCTGAGATATTTGGTATGTAGCATTATCTAGTGGACCTCTACCAAGTTTGTTCAAATTATTGCCCTAGGGTCAAAATTGGCCCTGCCCTGGGGTTTATTCTATTTTATATAGGAAAATTTAAAAAATCTTCTCCGAAACCACAAGGCCTAGAGCTAAGATATTTGGTATGTAGCATTGTCTAGTGGACCTCTACCAAGTTTGTTCAAATTATTGCCCTAGGTTCAAAATTGGCCCTGCCCTGGGGCTTATTCTATTTTATATAGTAAAATTTAAAAAATCTTCTTCTCCAAAACCACAAGGCCTAGAGCTAAGATATTTACTATGTAGCATTGTCTAGTGGACCTCTACCAAGTTTGTTCAAATTATTGCCCTAGGGTCAAAATTGGCCCCACCCCGGGGGTAACTTGATTTATATAGACTTATATAGGAAAAATTAAAAAATCTCCGAAACTGCAAGGCCTAGAGCTTAGATATTTTGTATGTGGCATTGTCTAGTGGACCTTTACTAAGTTTGTTCAAATTATGGCCCCGGGGTCAAAATTAACCCTGCCCTGGGGTTTATTCTATTTTATATAGGAAAATTTTTTAAAATCTTCTCCGAAACCACAAGGCCTAGAGCTAAGATATTTGGTATCTAGCTTTGTCTAATAGACCTCTTTTAAAAAATGGCCCAGATGGGTCACTTGATCTTACTTGGACTCGTATAGAAAACTTCAACAATGTTAATCTCCAAATGACCTTTTCTCCTGGTGAGCATTTATAGGGCCATCATGGCCCTCTTGTTTCTCTTTTAACAACAATAAATAATAATAATAAACCGAATTTTGACTGGATAAATACCCGATAAATAACCTTTGATAAATTGTTATTATTCAGTTCAGTAACGATATCGATTGAAAAACATGAAAACATTGTAGAAATTGACATGATTTTATTGTCGAGCCCGTCTGCGGTGAGCTCGACATAGTCACCACAATGGCGGTTGCGTGTCTGTACGTTAGTTAGTTTAGTTAGTGAGTTAGTTAGTTAGTCCGGATCCTTGTCTGGGCTGTATCTCCCTTATTCATAGAAACTTTTTAAGATAACTTGGCATTATTGTTAAACACCATAAGACGGTGTGCAGTGCGCAAAATCCAGGTCTCTAGCTCAAAGGTCACACTTAGAGGTCAAACATCAAAAATGAGCATTATAGACCTTGTCAGGGCTGTATCTCCCTTATGCATAGAAACTTTTTAAGATAACTTGGCATAATTGTTAAACACCATGAGGCGGTGTGCAGTACGCAAAATCCAGGTCTCTAGCTCTAAGGTCAAGGTCACACTTAGAGGTCAAACGTCAAAAACGAGCATTATAGACCTTGTCAGGGCTGTATCTCCCTTATGCATAGAAACTTTTTAAGATAACTAGGCATAATTGTTAAACACCATGAAGCGGTGTGCAGTGCGCAAATCCAGGTCTCTAGCTCCAAGGTCAAGGTCACACTTAGAGGTCAAACTTCAAAAACGAGCATTATAGACCTTGTCAGGGCTGTATCTCCCTTATGCATAGAAACTTTTTAAGATAACTTGGCATAATTGTTAAACACCATGAGACAGTGTGCAGTGTGCAAGATCCTGGTCTCTAGCTCAAAGGTCAAGGTTACACTTAGAGGTCAAACGTCAAAAACGAGCATTATACACCTTGTCCGGGCTGTATCTCCCTTATGCATAGAAACTTTTAAGATAACTTGGCATAATTGTAAAACACCATGAGGCGGTGTGCAGTGCGTAAGATCAAGGTCTCTAGCTCAAAGGTCACACTTGGAGGTCAAACATAAAAAATAATCATTATACACCTTGTCCGGGCTGTGTCTCCCTTATGCATTGAATTATTTTGAAATGACTTGTCATAATACAATGCGTCCATGTGTCTTGGGCAACACCCAGATTTTTATAGGTCAAAGGTCAAGATTACACATTTGGTCAAATATATTTTCCTTGTTTGGGCTGTAACTTCTGTTTGCATTCGAGGATTTTTAAATAAATTGGTATAAAAGTTTACTTCAATGAAATGATGTGACATGAATATCACCCATACTTGTAGTTCAAAGGTCAAGATCACAAGCTGGCTAAACAGGGGCTCGACATGTTGCCCTTAGGCTTCTAGTTCCTTTACTCGTCACTATCGCCCAATCTTGCAAGGGAAAATGCAATTTGATTACATTTGTCCATAGACTCTGTTCTCTGTGATGTTGATTTAACATTATTTTCTTGTTAATATACATATGTGCTGTGCTGTCGCACATAAATAGTTAAAATAAGTAGAACATATAAATATCAAACATTTTTAACACACCTGTCTAAACTTTTAAATTTATATTCATTAAAAGTCCTTTGCTCGATCAAAAATAGTCTGGTGACGCTGATTTGATCCAAACAAGAGGGCCACATTGGCCCTTTATCGCTCACCTGAGAACAAAGGCCAATAATTAATGACCAGGTAATATAGTTTCCATCTCGTAAAACTCATTTTTACGTAGATTTTGAGATCAAAACCAACAATGAAGGTATAATACTGTTAAACTTGTAAGCTAAAACCTAGCAAATTTTCTAATCCAAGGGCCCATAACTCTTGAAGTTGTGGTCCGATTCCACCCATAACTGAACTTGTCCAAAACCATCAGGTCATACACATTCATTGTAAATATGATTAGGATCGGTGAATAAATGAAGGCGCTAGAGTGTAAACAAGCTAAAATATAGCAAATTTTCAAAGTCAAGGGCCCATAACTCTTGAAGTTCTGGTCCGTTCCCCCCATAAGCAAAGTTGTCCAAGATCTTTTGGTTATACACATTTCTGAAAATATGATTAGGATTGGTGAATAAATGAATGCGCTAGAGTGTAAACAAACTCAAATATAGCAAATTTGCTAAGTTAAGGGCCCATAACTCTTGAAGATGTAGTCCGATTCCGCCCATAATCGAACTTACTTATCGTTAAATACATGTTTATACATTCGACAACTGGTAAAACAAAAACTATCGTTTAACTTTCGAAAGTAATCAAATCTCACTGATGATAAAAATAAATGCAAGCATTGACTGTGAAATTATGCCGTTTTGACAGTTTAATAAAATCACACTATACTATCATAGTAGACAGTTCACAGCTCCCACAGTTCTATGATAGGAAATGAAAACAAACCATGAGCAGTTATAGCATTAAAATCCTTTAATTTAGAAATACATGATGTACAAGAATGACAAAGTCTGAATGAGAAACAAGGAACATAAAAACTCCCAACATTCATCAGTGAAACATTTGTTTATATATAGATACACAGACCATGATGGCTGACCATGTACAAACTGGTAACATACACTAATCAATAAAAAACATTATCAACATTCATTATATATATATGAAGAATAAAACGATGACAAATATCGGAACATATGTAAAACACGCATAATTTTTTCACAGTATTGGGAAATTAAAACATAATACTTTCTATAGCAATTTTATCCAGGCGAACAAAACTCACAAAGTTACTAGATTTACATTACTAAATACATGAATACAAATATAGACTAGATTGAAAGAAATCATACAAAGCTCACAGGAGAGTTATTACATAGAAAAGCGTATACAACCAATATCCTAGCAACAAAGAAAAGGAAACAATTTGAGATTACTAAACCCTACATCTATGGGACCACATTAACAAAGCCCTACTTACCTACATGTCATCAACTTTGCAGCAATAAGTGACAGAGAAGTCTTAGAACAGGATTATCTAGTTAGGTTAATACAAAACATCATAAGATGACTGTAGACGTTAGCACTATAACTGTACAGCACCACAGTTAATAAGTTATTAATATTAGTCATTTTTACAGCCTCAAATACCACATGGTAATAGGTTTATCATAAAAATCTGTAAATACAATGCCATAGACTAATCCCTATTTAATTCTACCTAGATAATAATGTTGGCAAACATATTTTCATGATTACCTTAGAAAATATAAAAACTCATCCTGTAAGAAATAGAAAACTATAGGATTGGATTAGATGCGTACCACAAATAGCTGAAAATTGAAGCTTTTGATCATATTCAGAGTCTTCAAGTAAGAAAAATCTACATGATATATCGCTGTCTACTTGAAAAAAACTTATTACAGAATCAGAATTAAAGATTTGAAGAAGTATATGAAAGTCTCATCTCAAAGTTACAAAATATGGTTGTTGTTCAACTTCAGAAATGTTTTGCAGGATGTCCCTTTAATCCTTGTTTTGTTAAAACATCACAATTTTTAGGCTTAAAATCTTGTAACTAGATCTTGATGAAATTCAAAGGTTTACTGCAAATAAGTGCACAAAGATTGATACATTGGTAAAATTTTACTGAAAAATGATGACCAGTGTAAAAAAGCACAGTAATCTCTCAAAGCCTGGTATAAAAAACACTTAAGACAACATAAAACCATGAATTTGTCCCAACAATACTGTACAAAGTATCAACAACTATATGAACATTTCAATAGAAAACATTTACTCAACAAAATGCTGCAGAAAACTTTGTTTCACAATTACATAGAAAAAAAAGAATTCTTTTAAGTACATATGTGTACTATTAAAAATCTATAACAACAGATGTCTAGTAAAATTAAAGCAAGAATAAAACAACAACATATTAACACCAACAATACTAGCATAACAAGCAATAAACATCAAATAAAATGTATATAACCATAGTATTAGAAAACATCAATATTGGATATCATAGAATGACGTAACCGGGATACACCATAATTTAACCAAAGGGTAGAAACAACAGCCTCGATACATGTCAGAACCATATCATAAAAAGTTTAGACTTTCAGACAAAGTTCAAACAGTCTTCCAATTGAAATTAATCACATTGTAAACCATACCATACAAGTGACAGGAATTGTCACAAAACCAGGATTTCATTATTCAGATGTTTATCCTTTAACAAATGTAGGAGAAGTAGCGCACAGGAAATTATTTCTCTATTACATTCGCACAAAATAAACAAAGGGCCATAAAACTGCCAAAAATGATTGAATCACAAAACCTGGAAAAATGTGCTGGAGTACTTGGTAACAATAGTTGTGTGAAAGTTTGGTTGAAATCCTTAGTAAAATGTAGGAGGTAGAACAAACAGAAGGAATTGTAGATGCCCGGTCTATCTACCAACATTCTACAATCTAATCACCAGTATTAATAAACACAAGTAGAGCTGTCACAGAGGTGACCAATACCCCGCCACTTTGACACTAATAATGCAATAGTACACTATACGGCTATATATTCAAGGGGACATAACTCTGCAATGAATGAATCGCTGGGCATGAAAATTGTGTCTTGCACATCTAACTTGATGGTGATAACACATTTCAGGTTTCATTGCAATCACTTAAAACTGTGGAAGTAGTTTGCTCCACAAACTTTAATGTGGACGGACCGACCAACATACCCAATATACCCCCTCTCAAACTTTGTTTGCAGGGGTATAATAAAGACTTGGCAAACTATGTCTGAAAGCCTGAAATTATGATGTGGCTCATCTGCTATACATGATATGGTAATCACTACTAAGGTACAATAAAGCATAATTTTTGTGTAGTTAGTGGCAACAAACACCGTATGATTGGTGCAGCATAAAGTAGTAGAAAAATATGCAGACTTTCATATCTCAAATAGTTTTATGATTTAATGTGAAAACATAACCAATAATTCTTTAGTTTGAAAGTCTAAAATGGAAGTGAAAATACAAGATTTGGAAATTGTTATAAATAAGACAAACAATTATTAGGAAAACAGAATGTTGGCTTACTAGACGACAATACAAGCAATTAAATATATGTCAGTATGTTGGTAAAAAACAACAATATTTTGATAGCAATACAAATATTGACTAGATTTCCCCAAAACAACAAATGGAATAATGGTCTGACAGTAAGTCTTTTCAATATGTACTTCACAACATACAAGTGATTTTAACCATTTAAGACATCATACAGACATACAGGCAGTATTGCTTTTGCAGGCCGATAAATTTAGAAGAAATTCAGAAGAAAATGAATGAAAGCATGTTTCAAAATGAGAAAACTAAGCAAGCTGTCATTACATCATTGGTAGAAAATATACTTCAAGAATATATTCAATTTTCTGAGAATGCCAAGTAATAAAATCAACAAGCATTTTGATCAATCTTCAATATTGTTCATATTCAACATCTAGACAGACATAAATATCATCATTAAATAGTTCCCATCAGATATATATACAGTAGAACACTAAAGCTATCTGAATGAAATTAGGGTCCTGACTTTTTTACGGTCATGATGAAATTTATACATCTAGATTTACCAAACCACAGATTCACCATTTCAATGGATTTTTCTAGTTTCTAACAAGTATTCTTGAAACCCCTCAGTTTCAAGTAATCAAGTTTCTACTGTATACACTATATGATTATAATCATTCATTTTCGAGATTTATCTAATCCTAATTAGGTAAGATGAAAATAAATTTATTATCTTTAGAAACACAATAGCATGAAAGGCACTAAAATAAGAACAGCTCCATTAAAAGTCCATTCTTCAACCAGCATTAACAAATGTACTAAATAGTAATTTAAAGACCAAGGAAATTATGATAAACCTTTTATAACTACCAGTAAATAAGATTTCAATTTTATCAATACTCCAAAACTACTGTGTAACAATTTGATAAATACACAGAAATTTTCAGAGTTTTAAAACCAAGTACTTAATCTTTGAAAAAAATAATGTAGTTTAAATAGTGGATATGTACTGGAACAGATAAATGTTCTATTATCTTCAATCAAACCAAAATAACAGTTAAACAAACCTAACAATAAATTGTCTATAGTTTGAAAAAGATAGAAACCCCTAAAATACACTAACATGAAAATAAAACTAAAATACACATCATAGGACAGACATAATTATGTCATCAAGTTATGAATTATATTCACACAAGACAGTATTGTCATATCACTGATAGAATCATCTCCCTTTAACAACTGAAAACATTTAACCAGTACAAAACATAGGAAACATTTGGTCAGTTGGTACCATGTGAGCCTTGCCCAGGGTGTCAACCAACTTTTTCAAACTGAGAGGAAAATTATTCCCAAAATAGACTTGAAAAAAATAGGACCTTGAAATCGTAAACCATACATGCCCTTGGCTAAGCTTTTGTAAAAGATAACTGTATTCAGCTAATAAAAGGGAGCTAACTCTATGAAACACATAGAAAAGAAGCACTTACTTTGAATAAATAATTAACAATAGTATACAATAGACATTATGTGTACACATATAAAGATTCCATCAATATATAACATGATTATATTCCGTATGTTAACATACTAATATTTGGAATGTCACCCCCAGTATTACATAGTAAAATTCATAATATTTCATAAACAACATGATAAAACTCTGCATTTTAATACACCTCTGATAGTTTAACTAAACAAATATAACCATTATATGATATATGCACAGAATGCCATTTTGTTACTTATAGCATTCAGTAGAATATATAAAAGATCAATAAATTTACGCAGATTTATTATTCATATCTTACACATCATCCATCTGTAACAGACTGATACAGATACCATGTCCTGACAAAAGTTTCAGAGTATAGGATGTAAGCAATATCAGAAAGTTCAATTATTAGTACTGCCATATGTTTTCATTTCAATTAGCTGTTTAATGATACCAGAGAGTGAATGTTATCAGGGGTGTCAATAGAGCCAAATCAAAAATCTTGAAAATTATATGCGGTCCATCACTTTTGCCAAGAGAGGAGCCTTCAACCACATTGTTTCCATTTCAGTTTGTATCAAAGAAAATCCTTCACAGCACATTGAATTGACCATAACATTGCCATTTCTTGAGATATTTTCATTAAATAACTTTTATTTTGCTCAGAAAACATAGCTCATTCAGGACAGATAAATCCGGAATTCCGGATTAATACGGAATTTTGACACCCCTGTGTTATAACACATACATCATCTTTTTAGCACAAACATCATCTAGGAAAGGACCTAAATACTAACAACCCTGTGAGCAAAGGCCACCCATGGGAAATACAAAATCAATGAATGTTTTTATAAGATCAGCTTTAATTCACAGGGTGGCCTTTACTCAGAGGTAGCCGCTAACACAGGTTTGACTTTACTTGTTTATTATATAGTCTGAAAATATAACCTTCCCAAAGAAATCCTACCCCTGAATTATGCTACACTTATTTACACAATAGTTTGACTTACCAACAACTAGTTTATATTGAGATCAAGGCAACAATCATTAATTAACTCAGTCCGGACATGGCATCAACAACAGATTCTACATTGCTGCCTTAATATGTATTCAACATTTCTTAACGGAATTATGATAAATGTTAAATGAACAAAGATAAAAGCAACAATGTCATAAAGAGAAGTCCTAAACGGAATTAGGGACCACAAATTTCACTTTCACTTTCACGATATCAATAAGGAGTGACTGCATTTACTGAAATCATCCGTATTAGATAAAAAGTATCCCGACCGCTTGCTTGTCTTCTACATGAGTTTATCTAGGTACAAATAGTATTGTTTGTAGTACTGAAGAAATAAGTGTCTATAATAAGATAAATCTATAGAAATAATTTTTTTTATTAAAACTACTACCGTAATTTTTGTTTCATTTTCAGGAAAATAAGTGCATGGAAGGAAACAGAAGTTTCAAAATCATTCTACAATTCACTAACAGACTAGCAACCATCTAAAACAACATAGCCGTACAAAAAAAAGTATTAAGAGACACAAAATTTTACAATGAGAAAGTGACAACAAATTTCGCTTCATTAATTACTCATTAATAGATAAAAAGCATTAAAGCGTACTGAATAGCCCTGAACAGCAAAAGATCATGCATAATATAAAATAGAACACAGGGTAGGTAAAGTTACATTCATTCAATCTACATTTATACACAGATTAAACAAATTGAGCATCAAAATAATTCTAACAACATTCAACGAAAACATGCCCCTGGAACAATGACTACCTTGAAATAATTCTACACCAACAACAAATAAAAATTATTGTAAAATGAAATGAGATGAAATCCATCTCACACATAGATTGACTGTAATTAAAAGGCCACAGCTAAGATTAGGCAATGATCAGTTTTAAGTATGAACACAATCTACAAGCTTTCAAAATAATTAAATAAAATATATAGCTGGGCTTCACCAACTAATGGCACGCCCAGATCATTCCAAATTGAATTTGGCCAGCAACAGATGTGGTTTAACAATATCTCACACTGTACTGAACTTCTTCTGAACTTAGGAATTAAATGAAACGTTTATTCTTGAATAATATTGATCTATTCTATAAAAATGTCTCAAAGTTTTGCTCCCTTATGGAAACCTAAAAGCTTAATATATTATATTCTATACAAATTAAAACAAGAAGTCATATAAATCTATGACAAGAGATTCTAAAAATATTTATCTCCCAAATCTCCCAATACCTGGATACTGCAGTATCCAGTGTCGTACTCAGTATTTAAAGTTTTCCATATCTAATGGCTGATCCTTAATGTTTGCAATTATAGTGTTAACTGGATTCCATACACAGTGCATGCCAGTTAGCTGTCTTTGACAAAATCCATCACCCCAATGTACAATTTCAAAACAAACAAAAATACAAGCAGGTTAATCCTTGGTTGATGATAACAGTCCTAGATTAATTATCGACATCACTAGACTACTGAACAGGAAAACTGACACATTCTGGAGTGAATCAGGTGGAATCATATAAATTAGATTGTTCAACATGAGTACAAGTATCAGAATAAACCAGAATTTTTCTATAAACCAAAATTCCTGAAGAGTTTCACTAACTCAGCGATCATTCTAAAGTAGACAATATTAATAAAGATAAAATAAACAATTTAAAAAAACATAGCTTAAGTCAGATTTCAAATTCTCTTGTATACAAGAGAATAAAAATATGATAGTTTGCGTAATCTATATATGAGTTTTATTGGTAGTAAAATGAATACTATCATTGATGAAACTGATATGCATGAATCACCAAATAACATAAAATGACAGCTTTAACAAGACACAGTCGTAAAATGATGAAGTCTTTCAGTCAAATGTTTCACGCTTGGCACAGCATACATAATTGTTGAGGCATGACCTGGTAAAGCAAATCTAAAATCTAAAATGTAATTGTGGAATATTCGTAAGTCTACCTAATTAAACTATAGAATAATTGGAATCAATAGATGCTTGAAATAATTTCTGTCAAAAGAAGCTTGCAGAAAAATGTAATATGATTGCAAGGGTAGTATCAATCATTAACTGTAAGTACAAGCATTAGGAAGAGAAAGAATCATTCATAACTACTACTATATATATATAACAAGACACAGGCTTAGAACTTATCATAGAATATTGAATGTCTACAAGAGTGTAAAAGTTAAACACTGACAACAGGTATTTATACAACATATTATAGTCAGCAGAACATACTGGTTATCAACAGTATCATACATTCATGTGTTTTCAGTAAAAAAAGAGACTTATCATACACTGTAACCGAAAGAAACAATCGTCGGTAACATAGCAACCACAAAACAATCTAAAATCATGCACAGATTTAACCAAGCACCTACTACAGTCTGATTTTAAAACATGTTCATATGATATACAGTATATTTATTTATTATTAACATTCAGTAAAGTAGACAGTTATTTAACCAAACCATTAAGCCATCCTATGAAGTAATTCATTATATTAGAAACAGGTATGTCACCATTTCAACTGTTAAAAGGTTCTGATGTAATAATATTATACTGAATACCACATCAAGTTTTACAAACCACTGGATATACAATCAAACAAACTAAAGTTCAGTCTTAAAATATTACATTTGATACAAAATGTCTGAATATGTATTATACCAGCCTCAGTCTGTATTAAATAACAATCATGTATATATACCTTCTCTAAATTTCAGCAAAATAAGTACCAAGCTACATGAATGCCAATAATAAGTTAATTGATGAATTCTTTCCACAATGCTGTATATCAAAATAGATTTGAATGGTTTAAATATGATTTAGCAGTATAAGTATGTAATGGTGATCTTTCAACTGAACTACTGAACACAATAATATTCTAGCTTTGTTCCTATGTCTGCCATGTTACAACCTGATACTACAGACTGGCCATCATTTCAAAATGTCTGATATTGCAGGGGTACCAGCCTAACTCTTTACAAAGGTTTTACACAGGTAGCAGCCTAATGTTTTACACAGGTACCAGTCTAACATTTACACTGGTACCAGACTGACATATTACACAGGTACCAGCCTAACATTTTACACAGGTACCAGTCTGACATATTACACGAGTACCAGTCTAAAATTTTACACAGGTACCAGTCTAACTTATTACATAGGTACCAGTCTAACATTTACACTGGTACCAGACTGACACTTTACACAGGCATCAGTCTAACATTTACACTGGTACCAGTCTGACACTTTACAAAGGCATCAGTCTAACAACTATTACTGCCCATTTAAAACCAGTCAGTTTCGATTAAACAAAGGATCAACAATATATCTTCAAAGCGTATCCCAAAATCATATCGGTCAACATGAGACAATTTCTGAGATTGTTTTTGACACAATTCATCAGATGTCAAGTTACAAAATATGAAAACTAGGAAACAAATGTAATGCATTATACATATTTCAAAGTGAGCCAATAAAAGAAAACCATCTACCTAGCCTAACAAGTGTTAAACTTATACGAGATCGAACATTTACCATGGCACAAACAATCACGTCACTCACGTATTGTTCCCAGCTTCGTCACACCGGACTTGCCATGACCTTATCTTTCTGCTACGAGTACTTGGCTGAGTAAAACTAACCCACTATTTCTATTACATAAATGTCCAGGGTAACAAAGTTGTTCGCAACGATTTGTTGTGGGGTAGGAAAAAAAACACAATTATTGACTTTGTAACTGTTCACTCTGCCCTATAACTGGTCAAGCCTGAAAGAATTTTCCGTATCAGCATCAGCTACCAGACTTGGGTCAGTTAACATATGAAGTGCATCTGTATCGAGAGGAACAAGTCCATCCTTCAAAGCTTCATCAGAAACACTACCAAATATATCTGCATCGAAAATACCATCTGCCATGCCTGTAGTACATTAATAAGTAGCATCAGTAACATGTCAGCGATCATTTAAATAAATAAACAACATACAGAACAATGAACAAGGTTCAGACTCAATACAATGTACTAAAATTATAATTTAGAATATATCAATAAATGATTTTTACACGAACACTAGGATGAAACAATCAAGAAAATTTCTGAAACATAAATAGAGGAATACACTCATTTAACACTCTTTCATTCACAATAACATTGTAAGTATATTGACTCAGAATTTTTCATTGCAATGAGTAGACATGATGAGTCTAAATATTATTTGAACAAACCAAAACATACATTTACATAGAGGTATTTCTATCAATATAACTCCATACAGCAGCACAAAGGACAGACATTAATGTGTCCTGTGAGTCCACAGTAGAATTACAGTAAAACCTGATTAGTTGCAGTATAGGTCAACTGTGTTATAGGTCAACTGTGATATAGGTCAACTGTGTTATAGGTCAATTGTGTTATAGGTCAACTATGATATCGGTCAACTGTGATATCGGTCAACTGTGTCATAGGTCAACTGTGATATCGGTCAACTGTGTCATAGGTCAACTGTGTTATAGGTCAACTGTGCCATAGGTTAACTGTGTTATAGGTCAACTGTGTTATAGGTCAACGTGTTATATAGATCAACTATGGTATCGGTCAACTGTGATATCGGTCAACTGTGATATCGGTCAACTGTGTCATAGGTCAACTGTGATATCGGTCAACTGTGTCATAGGTCAACTGTGATATCGGTCAACTGTGCCATAGGTCAACTGTGTTATAGGTCAACTGTGATTAGGTCACCTGTGATATCGGTCAACTGTGTCATAGGTCAACTGTGATATCGGTCAACTGTGCCATAGGTCAACTGTGTTATAGGTCAACTGTGATTAGGTCAACTGTGATATTGGTCAAATGTGATATCGGTCAACTGTGTTATAGGTCAACTGTGTCATAGGTCAACTGTGATATAGGTCAACTTTATTATAGGTCAACTGTGATATTGGTCAAATGTGATATAGGTCAACTTTATCATAGGTCAACTGTGTCATAGGTCAACTGTGATATAGGTCAACTGATTTTTAAGTCAAACTTACTCTCACGAATTAGTGGCCTTTGTACACAAGTTTGAACATAATGTCAACCTACTGAAAAACTCCTGAGACCAAATTTGGTTATACCAGACCCATTCACACAAATGTTGAATCAATATGACTAAAATCAAGTAATATCATAATGGAAAACTTGTCTCCAGTGGCTACATCAAAAGAAGCAATTACATAACAAAATTTAATCCTCAACATTTTATTTACATTGACAGCATGTACTCACCTGATAATATAATATCTGGTATTTTATTGTTGACACTTGAGCTAGTATGTGCATTATTGAGTGAATGAGATTGAGATGTGTTGTTACTATCCACATAAAACTGTTGATGGTTAAAGTCAGGACTCAATACCTACAATGTAACAAGACAAGAGATACAGAGTAGAATTCTCAGACATTTTTCATTTGTATTATGGTATCTAAGCATTATAGTTGAAAACACCTGCAACAAAGGGGAAAGATCAAACTCAATCCAAACTGTGATGATAAAAAGATTGTAAAACAAGGATCTCATTCATAAACAGATATACTGTATACAGCCCGACTGTTAACTTCAGAAAGTTTTAGGCTTCCCCACTTCTTAATCATGATTTAGAATTCGGGGTGCATTACACATTATCTAAGATAGAAGTAACACATTATCTGAGATAGAGGTTAAAAGACACCTGCAGCCATTCAAGACACAAGCAGAGAACCAGGTTACTAGACACAGATGCCACCACTCTATTATTCTGATCATGATAACTATGTGTGACACAAAATGTCCATGTATATAATAGAAAAATACAAATTCAAGGGCAAATAATTCCAATTGACTTCCGTCTTCAGCCAAACATGTTTGGAGATATGCATGACCCAAGATTTTCAGATGGATGGACAAAAGGACGGACTAGGGTAATATATATGCCAGAGTGGAGGCACAGAAATACAAATGTTAGATTTATACTACAGTAAAACCTCGATTATCCGAACACTGATTATCCGACCCGGTATTATCCGAATAAAATCTACGGTCCCGTTTACGTCTCTATATATTTCAAGTACAACGAACCCCAGTTATATGAATCGGATTTTACGAATACCTGGTGTAATCCGAATACATTATTTACTAAAGTTACGAATGCGCGTATTTTCACACCTATTATTCGAAATCATCAATTGATAACAATGGCCGATTGAGAATCAAATGTCGTGTGACAATGTGTAACATCAGTTCATACACGAAGCGTGTCAACAGTTTAATTATCGTTAAGTTGACCATATTGTTTGTTACGATTTTATACTAATCGCGACGAATATTTCACTGTGATCTCAGGTATAATAAGTTAATACACGTACGTACCTGGTGATCTGCATGAAATTATTTGCTTTTCCGTGTCATTCAAAATTTAAAAACTGATTCGAACACAATTAAACAAAACTTACTAGAATATGATGATTTAGTGAAAAAATGTACCAAACATAAAAACATTACATCTTCGATTCTTTAATTGTTTTAGAATGTGACGATAGCGATGCCTAGTCGATCGTTAGTAAGTGAAGTGAGAATGACATATTATTGTGTCGGATTGTGTTCTGCATAATCCATAAATGCGCGGGTATTTATCTAACAAGAATTATTGTTTCAATTGTTAACTCATATACAGTCATAAAACAAGGATAAACCAATAATAAGTGTTTGTACTACATTTTATTTTATTCTTAGTATCACTCAAGTAACGTCATGTTTGCATACGAGAGTTAACTCCCTTGCAATATACGGAAAATACGGAATTTATCGTTTCCAATCAGTACATCATACTGAAATGGATTATTCGAAACCATGGATTATCCGAATGATTTTTCAGGGCCCAACGACATTCGAATAATCGGGGTTTTACTGTATATAATTATTGATAAGATGTAAGTTTTACCTGATTATCATGTGTATACGTTAGAGAGTTTGATATCGTGCTAGTCAATACATCAACACCTGATGTACTTACATCACTACACACTGAATTAGGTTGATGCTGAAAGATACAACAGTAAGCACTACAGTCACTATATCCTACAGTAATACCTAGATAATTATAAGGTCACTTTTAAGACCATACAAGGAACAGACTGGACATTGTGATGATTTCAATACAAGTAAAAAAATATAAAAGAAAATTAGCGTTTCCTGCAGGCCCTTTTAGCATGGCGCAGCGCCATGCCTCATTAACTGCACGCCATGCTGCCCTTATTAATTGTATATTGCGCCACGTGTCATAAAGTGCCCTTTTCGACCACTACCGACGCTCGTATATCGATTTTCAAATGCTATCGCTTATCATTTAAACTACGCCTCTTTTTAACGCCTACTGCTGTACACTGTGGGGAAAAAATCGATAAACTGAACGCCGGATAAACGCTACCATAAGTACCCGGATCATCACTGATGTCACGGCGATTTGTTAATTACAATTAGATATGCTTTGTTTACATCGCCGAAAGTATTAGGAAGATGTTAGATGTAATTAGATAACTGATTGTTTGTCACATAATCGGCGAATCGGTTAAAGGCTGGTATGACTATGTACAGAGTAAACAACTAATTACGTTGTGTTGACTGTAAGAATCACAGTTTGCTATCGATAATTTTGAGTTGGCAAACTTTTTTAGTTATGAATTTTATAATATTAGGTGTCATTCCTAGTCAATATTTTTGCTGGATAAGTAAAAATGCCTCCCGCTAAACGTCGTTTGGATCAAATAAGTAAAGACAACGGAAAAGTTGCAAAGACGAATCATGACATCTCGTCTTTTTTCAGATCTACTTTCACTTTCATTTTTTTTTATAAAATTGTGTCTCACTGAAACTGAAACTTTCAGTTATATTTTTGTGCCACACTAAATGGGACAGAACACATACACAATAAATGTCATTGCTCTGGATCGAGTTGTACACCTATTTTTGGAGAGGAAAAAGACGTATCCTGTGATTTATGAATCAGTTGTGATATATGAAAATGTGAACTTTACTTTAGTGTATTGGCCCATGCACAGAAAATTAAAAAAAATAACTTTTCATGGTTGAAATTGAGAAAATGATAGTATGCTTTTTTTTTTTGTTACATCAGTGTACTAAAACAATGCTTATTTTCATTAATTTATGAAAATTAAAAAATGTATTGATTCATGTTTACTTTTCTGTTATTTATTGTGTTCTTCATTGTAAAAGGTACATTACACTTGAAGCATTATTAATTCTCCTATATTCTTTAGTTTTAAGACTTTTATGTACAAAATAGTTTCAGTTCAAAATAATTTTTTTAATATATTGTAAGACTGTTATTGAAGAACATAGGAAAATGAATTGTGTCCAGAATAAAAGTCACACACACATACATACCAATGTGTAACAGTATACGTCATATATACATGATAATATTAATAAATGTACAAGATTCACATATTGATATTATCATGTATGCAACTTCTCATGTGTGGTTCGAACCGCGCGCTGAAAGTGCCCTTTCCGGACAAAAACGCCATGCCTCACTTAGATTCTGCAGGAAACACTAAAAATACAATACAACCTCTCCTGAACAGCCTTCTCTTAGGCAACAACCTCCCTTCAACAACAGCATGATTTTTCCCACTGCATCATTTAACTATCAATTTAACCTCTCTAGAGCAACAACCTCTCAACAACAACATAATTAGGCTGCTCTCAAAGGGTGTTACTTTAGAGAGGTTGCACTGTACAATAAAGGGTTCTGAATAAAGTGGTTGGTACCAGTATGATAAAATAGTCCTAATATTGAACAGAAGCTGAGTAAGGTTTAAATGCATTTGTAAACTTGAAGTCTATCCTCAAAGTGAAGAAAACATTCTCCTGAAGAGCAAATATACCTGTGCACGAAAGAGAAAATTACCTTCCACACATAATAATTATAAATGTTCTTAAGTTCACATGGACAATCTTATCAATACATGTGAAAAAAATAGCAACCATTGTTCAAATGGAGGCCTTCGTACATAAATGGTCATTAACAGTCAATAAATCACAAGTGATAAATGATACTTGTGGAGAAAAGGAAGCAGGGGTGTCAATAGAGCCAAATTAAAAATCCTCAAAAATCATATGCAGCCGACCATTTCTGCCAAACAAGAGGCTTTCAACCACATTGTTTCCATATATAACTCAGTTTGTATTAAAGAATATCCTTCAGAGCAGATTAAATTGACCATAACTTTGTCATTTCTTGAGATTATAATTTTGTTTTGCTCAGAAATCATAGTGTGATGGGGTCAGAATTTGGTATCTCTTGAGTTTGAGTTTTATTGTGTTCTTTTATATATGTGTGTGTTTGTGTGATCAATTGTCTCCCTTTAAGTATATTATGATCATTGATGGGTTACCAAGATCAGAAAAGCATACATGTCTTTTATTAGTAAGTCCTGACACCAACTATTCAAGCAGAACACCAGTCATCATTGGAACCAACATTCTTCAGGAACTTCTTCATGAATGTAGAAGCAACTTTGGGGAACAATTTCTACAGAATGCAGGTTTACATACACCATGGTACTTGAGCTTTAGAAGCATGGTGTTGATGAACAAAGAATTAGAGAGAAGCAAGAATAGATTAGCAATATTGAGAAGCGCTGCACCCAACAGAATTATTTTGAAACCTAATGAAACCATCAACTTTCCAGTTATATCAGATAAAGAGATAAAACATCCAAGAACATCAGCTATAGTTCCAGGAGTCGGTATACTATGATTCAGTAGACATTACGCCTGCAGTCGTCCAATATGATTATGGAAATAAGAATACATTTACAACAACATTATCAAATGTGACAGTAGTGATAGTGAAGACGAGATGGTTAGTTATGTGGAATTGCGTAACGAGGGTGATCCGGACACCATGAACCATGCTCGGATATTAGATATTCTGAATAGTGAAAAGTATGGTAAGAATTATGTAGTGGAGAGAAATAATAATACTGCAGATGTATTATTTGATACTGAAGTTGACCTTGAAAATGATTCTACTGTTCAGGTTGAACATGAGGAGATAGCCAGTGAGGATAGAAATAGTAACCCTGAAACAGGTAATGTTATGAATATTAATGAACATGAAATAACTGATTTGTCCACTATTACAGGTACAGAGAGAACCCATGGAAGGTTGAATACAAGTGGTATTGTTGAGGACAATGATGAAGAACAGGTATCTGAAGATTCTGCACCAGTACCAGTGCCACGCAGATCTAACAGAAGATGAAAGGAGCCAGATAGATTTGGAGATTTCGTTATGTATGGAGCCCAGTTAGGTCCAGTAGATCATAGGGTCCACGCTATTACAGCACTTGTCAGGTCTGGTGTTTTAACCTCTTTGGACAGTAGCACAGCTAATGAGTGTAAAACTGCCTAATAAAGTGTTTTGTCATTGTGATACTGTTTTTAAGGATTATGCCCTGTAATACACTTCCGGTAAATTCGACAAACATCGGCACATTCGGCTATTTTCGGGAAGAAAAACGAAGTGTATTTCGGGATTGATCGGTTCGATTCGGGTCGAGTTATATTTAGTAAGAATTGGGTTTCCCCGATAAGTCACGTGACAATTTGGAATTTCACAACATGGCGGCTCGCGACAAACGAGGGAAATTTGCGAAGAAATCAAGTAAACGTTGCGTGAATGAGAGCGATAAGACATCGTTTCATGACCATACATACATCAGGAATTATGATTGTGACGGGTTGAATTCACCGAGGATTAAGTGTGACTCAGCAAGTGATGAATTACCGGCGAATTGTGATCGCAATGCTTGGAGACGCGGTCGACGAATAATTGAGTTGGGCGTATTGCTTGATAGCTTGAAGTTTTGTCAAGTGTGTAAACTGGGACCCGTTCCACTGACGTGTTATAATTTGTTAGGTGAACTCAGAAAGGGTTTAAGTGGATATTTTTATGTAAGATGCATGAATACAGATTGTGGCAGTGTCAATCGAGTACCATACGGAAAAACCCATAGACTAAAATTAAAAGGCATGCCATGTTTTGTCACAAATACCAAGTTAGGTACAGGTAAGTCATTATAAGAATAATTCATCATTTGTCTGCTTATTTCAATATAGGGTAACCTTCAGTATTTTCTATACATCAAGTAATTACTCTACACTTTGATCAGTTGATGTATAAATGCTTGAATGAATAATTTTGTGATTAATCAGTGATTATAGCGTTACTATTACTAACTTGGCTTTCTGGTTGCAAGCAAATTTCATACATCAATTCAGAAGGACTAACCTCTCTGACTTAGTCGGGTCAAATAAAGTGTCTAGCTGTTTCAAAAAGTCTAATAACTTGAATTATTTAGTGATGTGATTGTACATGTACATGTTGTGATTGACTTATGACCGGCATCCAACTAGCTCAGTTTTTAACAGCTATGGGCTTGGTAATACAGCAGGTTGAAGTTCAAGTTCCATATGGTCAAGGACTTATGTATGTATATAAGTCCTTGATGTGGTTAATCACAGTAACTTGTTTAGAAATTGTTTTTTAGTTGTGGATGTTGAATCAATGTTTGTTAAAGGCTTTCTTCTTTTTGAAGATAATTTATAGTATAAATAAAATAAAATTATGTTCATTTGTTTGCATCTCCTGAAATCATTAACCAATTGCATTTTTTTCAGCAATGATTGATGGCCTTGGTGGATCTGGCCGTGTAAATAACATGCTGGCAACACTAAACATAAAGCCAGTTCACCGGAACAATCTGCAGCTAATGGAAAGACGGGCTGGGGCATTTGTCGAGTCTGTGGCAAATCGCTCAACCAAAGAGGCAGCCAAGGAAGCATTTACGCAGGAAATGAGGTACTGTATCATGTTATTTTTAAATTGTTCATTCAGAATTTTGAGTTTTTATTGCACGAAGATAATTGATATTGTCAACTTTAATATTCACACAGATTTGATCAGATTAATAATTAGCTCTGTGATCTAGTGATGAAATAGGCAGGTGTCAAAACTGGCATTTTCCCTATAACCTGTATGCAGATAGTGTTCCAGTTGAGACTGATAAAAGTTTAGAACCTCAGAGTCTTTGTTCAAGTCATAGATTTTATAGAATACATGGATAGTATACACAATAACTGGTTGCATGGTATAATGTTATTGTTAATTTTCAGAGACATAGCCATGGAAGAATCACACCAGGCTGAAAAGAGTATGGATACACTAATCCCGGATCTTGGTGTTGGACTTTTACCTGACGCATCGCCATCTTTGAGGTAGGTATTTTGGATGTACATTATTATGTGCTGATCATTTTTCTTTGATGAGATCACTGTCTGTGTCGTCGTAAGCATAGTTGTTGTGGTGTAAAAAGTTTAATGCAGCATATGAGCTATAAAGAAACAGGCATTGGCACTACTCTGTTGTGCTCTTGTTTAACATACAAATGAATTGTTAAATATGCATTTATTATTCATTGTGGAGAAAATAGTTTTTACATACTACCTTCTTGTTTAATTTCTGTTGATTCCACAATCCAAAACTTTGGTCTAGTTCTTATACAGATTAACCCCTCTGTAATATTTTGGTAACATGAATCAAAGTATAAAGTTACTTATTCCAGAGAACAATTTGAAGCATGTGCGAGTCAAAAGCCCAATGACCTAACACCTGAAGCCTCATCAACACAGTCAAAATTTCCGACACAGATAAACGAAAGGTATGACTGTTTGAACATAATGATGCATAGTGATCTGTTACTGTAAAAATCTCTGGTTGAACCATTTATTCAGCTGCTGTCTTTTTAAGTGGTACAGCAATTATATATTCTTAGTTAACATTAGACTCTCAAATCTTAGAGTTCTCTCAATGTAGTAAAGCAATACAAATATTCATTCATACAAATTTTGTTAAACTTTTTTATTTGTTCAACTTGTCATGTATATTAACTTATTCTTTTTTTTCTCAAGCCGGTCAAATCAAGGAAAAGCTTGTCGAGTTTGTACCCTTGTAAGACAAGGCATGGCATGTCTTGTGCTGTGGATACTGCCTGGCAGAAGCGAGGTTTTGACAGTCTTACTTGTAAGTTTTATTGTTTATTGAAAGAACTAGCATAAACAGTTATGACTAAGATTATGGTATTTCTAGGTGGAATTATTGTCAGCATTTTGATTGTTTTATAGCTGATAATTTGAAACATCTGAGTTGAACACACACTTGGATCCCATTCTCCTAGGGGTCCAGTATGTTTGCATGTACAAATGTACATACCTCCAAACAACAGCCATCTCCCTGTTACAACCTGTATACTAGCAACCCAAACTGATTTTTACTGTATTTTCACTTTCTCAACAACAGCCATCTCCTTACAACAGTTATTTTTGTCGTTCCCATTGGTGGCTGTTGTAGGGAGGTTCCACTGTATATAATACATTTATGATAAAGGAATATCATGCAGTCTAATGCACTTAGAGGTCAGTACTTAGACTTGAAATTTATATATATATTATTGTTTGAATGTTATCTTGTTATGTCATTCGAGCCCACACATTTTTTATGAGCAAGGCCAAATATGGAAAAAAGGTGGTCAAGAGCTTAGTCAGTCACCGTTCATGTGCAACATGCAAGTGGTGGAAAAGGAACAGACCTGGTCAGCAGGTACGCAGCCATCGTTGTGTTCACAACCACTGTGGGAGTGCCAGAATGATGGAGAGTGTAAGTGGCGTGAAAGGTGTCCTTCAAATGGCCAGTGAAGGAAAACCAGTAGAATACCTCGAGGGAGATGGTGATAACACTTTAATTGCCAGACTAAAGTCATCGAACATAGACATAAAGAAGAGGTTTGATGAAAATCATGTTATAAAAAACATTGGAAAGAATCTGTATGCCTTACAAACTGACAGGGGTGTGAAGATCAGTAAAATTGTCATTTGTCACTTGCAGAAATGTATTTCATATGCATTTTCAAAAAATGCTGGTGACAAAGTTGGACTTGAAAAAAATCTTCGAGCTCTCATTCCACATAATTTTGGTGAGCATTCTTTGTGTGAAGAAAGGTTCTGTGGCTTCATTCGAAAACCTGGTGTTAAGTATATCCACCGAAGTTTGCCATATAGAGCTGCTTTATCAGACAGTACCCTTAGAAAGAAGCTTGATGCCATCTTGGAACCAATTATCAGACGAGCTGACCAATACTGTGACCTTGGAAGTAGCCAACAATGCGAGCATGCGAACAGGGAAGTGGCCCTTCGTGCTCCCAAGTCTTTACATTATGGTGACTCTGAGGCTCTTGACTTTAGAGTCCAGGCTACAACAGCGTTCATTAATGAGGGTCGGCATTACATCACACAGGTAATAATTGTGTTAGCATGTTTATTTGTTTCAAGTTAAACTGTTCTTGTTTATGTTGCATTTCATTGCATTGCCTTGGTGAAACATCTGAATATATGAACAATCTGCGAAATTAGCACTTGACCGGTTGTCCGGGACTAGTAATAATTGATCCGGACAACTAACTTTTGTGGTAATTATATATAGATTATAAAGGAAAACTATTCACTTTTGGTGATTCGGACAAGTAGTTTAAAATCCTAAATTCACAGACTGTGTGAAAGTCTGATATTTCATTTTTTTCATATTTTCTGTTCAGTAATACACTAAATTTGTCTATATAATACTTCAGGCAGCAGTAGTTTTGTAGAGACCAGATTATAATGGTGAAATGACTACTTTAGGATCTGTCTGATTTTGGTGTACTGTGATTTATTGCCAAGCAGTCAAATGACCTAATACTGTTCAGATCACTCCTTTATACAGTTCATTTTTATAGTTTATTACTGTTACCAATAGTTGTTTGTTTCATTGTGTTGATTTTGTACTGTTCATTGTTAGTTTATTTCTTTGTTCAAGTTTCAGTTGTTCTTTTGTTGCAGTTGACATTGGTATGTGAGACTTGGTCTTTAAGTGAATGAGGATGCTCAGAGAAGTAAGTTTTAATGACAGAGTTTGAAGAATCTCCTATTACTGCAGAATATTATAATAACAGCAGGCTGCAGGCCAATTTAGCAGCTTAGAAATGTGTTTGGGCCTGTTTGGAATCTCAAAAGTTTTTAAAATATTGCTAGAAAATGCCCAGACCCCCTCTAGCAGGCCTGTTAGTCTAGCTTTTGGGCCTGTTGGCCATTGACTTATTGAGAACCCTGTATGATCAATGCGTATTTCTAAGGAATTTTAACTGTTTTATTGTATACAGTAATCATAAAAATATTTGATTTACAAAAAGGGAGAAATTAATCTAAAATTAATAATGTTCTACATCATGTTTACAAGATATAATGACAGTATGTCTATTTGTGTGAAGTCTGTAAAATTGATAAGATGGTAATATAATGTTTCTTAATTACGCAAACAGGTAAATTCTGAGGCTGGGATGTCACCTGGAGAATTCACTATTGATTATGCTGACCAATGTGCCAAGAAACGGAAACATTCCTAGCAAAGGTCGCAGTTACCATCAACAAAAAGATGACGCCTACTGTTGAAACAGGAAAGGAAAATTACCCAAGGGGCACAAGAGACACTTGAAGGGGTTTCATATCAGTCAGGTACATAATAGTATTTGTGATTTACAATGGATACTAGGCCAGGATGTGCCAAAAGCAAGCCTACAACATCTAATGGGGTATACCAATATAGATGATTTTAACTGATTTTCTTTTCAAAAAAAGGTACTATGTTCTTATTCTGGCTGTAAATCATATTTCTCTTGGATATAAATCATAATGTAGCACTATAATAATGAATATACTATCAATTTATATGCAGGTATTGGTCACGAGGAAGATGTTGATATTGATGAGCTGCCTTCTGCTGTACCAAGAGGAATCTTCAAGCCAGTGCCAGTGAAATCAGACTTGGCAACATATGTCATTATGGACCTGGAAACTACTGACCTAAGTATGACCTTTGTTACAGTGTTCCACTATTGAATGAATGGGTATCAGCTAACTGCAATTTAGTACCATTACAAGTTATATCAGCATTACTGAAGACGAAAAATTTGCATTTTTACCTCTAAAGGGTACCAATATTGGGTGTGTTCTCCATTGTTGAAATTTACTGACATCTAAAATGAGTTGCCCCTCACCACTAAGAATATTTTATATGAGGAAGCCATCCAGCTGGCTTTCGGATAGTAGGTGGTTCTACCTAGATGCCAGGTCATGTATTTATAATGCCCGAAGACCTATATTGTGTCAATATGACTTCAACTCTAAGAAATGTTATTTATTGTTACAGGTTGATTATGAATACTGTTACAGTTGGAGTATTCAGAATGTTATGGACTGTTACCTAGCTATAACCTAGTTAGGATGAGTTTACTTATTCTGGTTGTTTTATTTTTAGTTCGTGGAGGACAGATGCCTCATATTACACAGTTGGTTGCTATGGAAGTACAGACTGGATCATTGTTCAGCAAATATGTACTTCCTGAGATTCCCATCACTGAGTCAGCTGAACGTATTACTGGTATAGCCATGGTCGGAAAGGAAATGATAGTGAATGGGAAATCAGTTGATGCTCTCCCATTGAAGCGTGCCTTAGATAAATTCTTTGTGTGGTTGTCATCATTCTCACATGTGGTTGTCATCATTCTCACATGTGGTTGTCATCATTCTCACATGTGGTTGTCATCATTCTCACATGTGGTTGTCATCATTCTCACATGTGGTTGTCATCATTCTCACATGTGATTGTCAACATTCTCACATGTGGTTGTCATCATTCTCACATGTGGTTGTCATCATTCTCACATGTGGTTGTCATCATTCTCACATGTGGTTGTCATCATTCTCACATGTGGTTGTCATCATTCTCACATGTGGTTGTCATCTTTCTCACATGTGGTTGTCATCATTCTCACATGTGGTTGTCATCATTCTCACATGTGATTGTCAACATTCTCACATGTGGTTGTCATCATTCTCACATGTGGTTGTCATCATTCTCACATGTGGTTGTCATCATTCTCACATGTGGTTGTCATCATTCTCACATGTGGTTGTCATCATTCTCACATGTGGTTGTCATCATTCTCACATGTGATTGTCAACATTCTCACATGTGGTTGTCATCATTCTCACATGTGATTGTCATCATTCTCACATGTGATTGTCAACATTCTCACATGTGGTTGTCAACATTCTCACATGTGGTTGTCATCATTCTCACATGTGGTTGTCAACATTCTCACATGTGGTTGTCATCATTCTCACATGTGGTTGTCAACATTCTCACATGTGGTTGTCATCATTCTCACATGTGGTTGTCATCATTCTCACATGTGATTGTCATCATTCTCACATGTGGTTGTCATCATTCTCACATGTGATTGTCATCATTCTCACATGTGGTTGTCATCATTCTCACATGTGATTGTCAACATTCTCACATGTGGTTGTCAACATTCTCACATGTGGTTGTCAACATTCTCACATGTGATTGTCAACATTCTCACATGTGGTTGTCAACATTCTCACATGTGATTGTCAACATTCTCACATGTGATTGTCATCATTCTCACATGTGATTGTCATCATTCTCACATGTGGTTGTCATCATTCTCACATGTGATTGTCATCATTCTCACATGTGGTTGTCATCATTCTCACATGTGATTGTCAACATTCTCACATGTGGTTGTCAACATTCTCACATGTGGTTGTCAACATTCTCACATGTGGTTGTCATCATTCTCACATGTGGTTGTCAACATTCTCACATGTGGTTGTCATCATTCTCATATGTGGTTGTCAACATTCTCACATGTGGTTGTCATCATTCTCACATGTGGTTGTCATCATTCTCACATGTGGTTGTCATCATTCTCACATGTGATTGTCAACATTCTCACATGTGGTTGTCAACATTCTCACATGTGGTTGTCATCATTCTCACATGTGGTTGTCAACATTCTCACATGTGGTTGTCAACATTCTCACATGTGGTTGTCATCATTCTCACATGTGGTTGTCATCATTCTCACATGTGGTTGTCATCATTCTCACATGTGATTGTCAACATTCTCACATGTGGTTGTCATCATTCTCACATGTGGTTGTCATCATTCTCACATGTGATTGTCAACATTCTCACATGTGGTTGTCAACATTCTCACATGTGGTTGTCATCATTCTCACATGTGGTTGTCAACATTCTCACATGTGGTTTTGGTTGCTCACAATGGGAAGAGGTTTGACTTCCCAATATTTGTATTGGCCTGTAAAAGTACTGAATTTTATGAACACTTGAACCGCACAGTTTGTGGGATGTCAGACACGCTAAGTATGTTCAAAACTGTATTCCCCAAGATGGCATCATACAAACAGGAGGAGTTGGCACGGACATTACTGAACATTGAATATGATGCACACAATGCAGTAGAAGATGTCCGGTGCCTTTCAAAATTAGTATTACATTCATTATTAAAGGACTGTGCTTGTGTTATTTCTAACAGCTTTCCTCATAAGGCCATACTGTATAATGCAATGTCGAGTAAAGCTCGCAGTAAATACATGCCAAGTCTGACCAATTTAGTGGCCAGTTCTGTCATGAAGACTGCTACAGCAGAGCTTCATCTGGGCTAAGCTCTTCACATTTGAAGAAAATATTTGAACGATCTGGAGAGGATGGTCTGCGCAATACATTCACGGCAAAGAATAGTGAAGGTCAACCGCGAGTTACTAACTGCAAACAAATCTTAGAAACAGTCATTTCAAATTTAGTGAAGTTCTTTGAAAAGACATAAGTATTTATATAATTATGTCATTGTATTTCAGATCTATAGCTCTTTTATTTAGCTATGACTAGTTATTGTTCCATTTGAAACGTTTTTGTCATGTTAAAATACTTGTAACAGAAACCGAAACCTACTTTTGTAATAATGACCTTAACATTGACCTAGTGGTCCCTGGCTTGTTTTCCCCTCATGAAGAAGAAAAAGAAATCCAAGAAAGCATTTTCTTCTTCAGGAAGGACAAACAGTAATATAACATAGTAATATTAAGTCATGTAGGATATTAATTTTCATACATTCTGTTGTCCTAAAGATGATAATTGTATACATGTTTAAGTACCTTTTTTCTGAGGTTATAATGTTAAATAATCACTCCTGTGTGATACATTTTGTTTTATAAATGTCCCTTTATGTGCATTTTGTCAGATAATGGACACATATTGTCAGTGTTAACCATGTTGTTTCATTATGATGTTCAATATAGTTTTTCCTTCTTGAGCTTGTTATTTTCTGCCTCAAGAAATGTAGTATCAACAGTTTTTCACATCAAATTTAAAAAAAAACGAAACGGTCAATGTTTTTTATAATTCTGTATTTAGACACTAGTACATTATAGACAAATTTAAAGAAAATTTCAAGTCTCTACCTCTTTTCCTTCTTTCAGTGTATGCTTTAGAAGTTTGTGTCATATTTAGAATTTGGTGAAATCCGACATTTTGGCATTGAATAATTGTATATATCTATTTTTTACTATAACCTTTTTCAAAACATTAAACATGTTATTTCTGTAGTATTATATATCAGGTAATGATAAATAACTTTATAAATATGTTTTGAATGATAATGAATAAAAAAATTATATTTTTTATGGTGTCAGTCATTTTTCGGAAGATTACATTTTGAGATCAGAGGGTATGTCAGACAAATTAATAAAATCTTAATTATTTGACGGTGAAATCTTTTTATATTTCACAGATAAGTTTCTCATACAATGTACTAGAGATCTGTAAAACTTTTTTTTCATTTCTGATTGGTGCCTATTACGCGGGTCAGACCTTAAAACTGTCATATAAATAAATTATGTATATTCATGTTGTGTGATTTTATCTATAGTAAGATTGTGTATGTATATTTAAGTATTGCGTGAACGCAATTCTGAAATGGGGGAGGGAGGAATTGAGTTTTATTTATTCCTTTGATACTGTTGTATGACCCTGATATGTTTAGTGCTAATGGTGGATACCATCATTCTTAATGTAGTGATGTTGTAATTACTTGTATCAGTAGACTTAGTTAGTGATATGTAGTAATTATGTATTATATATTAGTATTCTAGTTAGTTTACTAGTTTGACAGGTGACGGAGAATGACTGGACGGGAAATGACGGGTCGTCATTTCACTGGCTGGGGAGGTATGTGACGGGGTCAGAATTTGGTATCTCTTGAGTTTGAGTTTTATTGTGTTCTTTTATATATGTGTGTGTTTGTGTGATCAATTGTCTCCCTTTAAGTATATTATGGTCAGTGGTAAGTTGTTTCCCTTGATTGTTCAGTGGTCAGTCTGGCATGACTGAATAGATTTCATTTGATTTTGTTAATCCCCTAAGTTATGTGCAATGATCAGTTGCACATCAGAAGTTGAATTGTCAGGACTGGTTTTGTATGCTCCAGACTGAGATCAGATGTTTTATGAGTTGCATATTTGAGTATTATATTATTGTCACAGTTAAGAGAAGTTGAGAGAGTTGTGTGAGTGGATCCCGTTCCACAAACAGGTCTACATTAGACATTATATATAAGATAGATTGATGTACAGAATACATTGTCGTTGTTTATACTTGTGAGTGAGGTTGGCTAGCTGAGTATAATTACACACCCATACACCCACCCCCTATTACAATAGCTCCTTCAGGACATATAAATCCTGAATTCTTGATATGTCCATAATAATTGATATGGTCAAAATAAGATGAATACTTACCATGTTAAAATGTTCAAACTGTTGCTGTAATGCATTTGTCCGCTGCTGTTGTAGATGATAAGGATCTAATTCAAATACATTATTACTATTATTCCATGTAGAAGGTGGTAGACCGGGTGATTGTGATGGAGAATAAGTCTGACTGTGGGGTGAAGTAGGGGATTGACAACCACTATTCTCAGATATGTTTGTTCTATACTGGGTCAATGATGGCTGAAATATGGATAAATATAGAAGTTACAGGCAATACAACTTGTAATTACAACTCAATATGAACATTTAAAAGTCAAAGTGAAGACTTAATTTTAGAACAAATATTAAAATCAGTCAATTCTTTCATCATGACAATGTCGTAAGGTTATGAACAAACAGTATTATACAATTATCCACAGTATTACTATGTCAATTAGATATTTTTCCATACATCTTCATGCCAATACAAACATTGTAGAAAATTAATACATCAAATAAGTCCCTAAACAAAGTGATTTTACAAGTCGTTATAAATATTTCTATCTTTTTTTTTTAATATCTATAAAATTGAATCATAAATCTTTAGTCCAGTTTCTTCATGATAAAATTTACATATTTAATCATAAGGTAATTACATGTACTAGAATCAACAAAACACTTAAAAAGAAAACAAGACATTTCTCAAAAAGAATTCACTGAGTCATTCACCAACACGTGGAAAGTTAAGCCTAGGAAAGATTCTATTTTACAATGCACAAACCGGGGTACATCATTTACATGAATATAGATCTGGTCTGGAGCGTAACAACAGACTTCTCCCATAGATTTTTCAGAATCAAAAGGGAGATAAAATAGCCATTGTTAACATAATAATTATGTCCATGGAATACAAAAAAGGAACAATGAAGAATTCATTATTATTTTTTTATATTTTTAGGGGTAAGAAAACCAAAGTTGATATTTGACAATGTCTGTATTTCTACACCAACAAGGAAATATGAAGTGGTTTTTAAATAATAATGACAACAATAAACCATGCAAAACTAAAGACATGCTGACAGTTCTGTCCCTTGGTAATACAACAGTATGACATCAGCTTTGTCAGTAAGGGCAACATATTAAATAATGAAGAGTAGACTTTATAGTATAGGTGTGTCCAGACACATTTTTATTCTTTAAGTAGATACCAAGATAAAATACCATTTCTCTATCAAGACTTGATTATTTCATGCATGAAGAAGTATTATTTTTATTAATATTGGGTGAAATAAGCAATCATAAAGATCAAACTATAAAGCTTTATATTTAAAAAAACACTACATCATGTTTCTATTTCATGTTAACACGGAACATTCTATGAAGATAAAGAAATGAATTACAACATGGTAAAATAATTCGCAATATACCATAGTCTGATGCATTAAAGATGTAAAAAATTAAGAAATATTAAGAAAATTAAGCATTGATTATATCATATTTGAAACAAAATAAAAATTCAGAAAAGTCAACACTTGAGCGTCCAGTATTGAGTGAAGTACACAAAGATAAAGCATTATGTAAATGAAGAGGATTATACATTGTATTGGTTACCTCCGGTGGATCATTTTCATGGGAAGTTACACAAACTTTCGGTACAGGCCCCAGATGTTGGGGAGGTACTCGCGGGCTCTCACCAAGCCCCACCTGGTTTTGAGATGAATGTGTGAGAGACATATGGTCAGTCACATGACCTTGCCGTTGCTGCTGTTGCATATACAACAAATATTGCGTCCGCATTCGAGGATCCATATGTAATCTAGAAGGATCTATGTTTGGTACCTACACAGACAAGAGCAACAAAACAACACAGATGAGCACAGGGCAACACAACACCACTACTGATATCACTAGATCATTGTATGATAACATACCACACTTAAAGCCACTATCAAGAATTGCCATTATTGCTTTTAATATTTTCATTAATCTATTTTATACAATTATCACATCTACTTCTCTTTTATCCTCACAATAATTATTATAAAACTTGTTTGGCATACTTTAAATAAATAAGAACAAAAGCATTCATCACCATAAAACATTTTATATAAAAAGCATATGTAATATATTTTTAGCAATCATTTCAGATCACCGATTAAATGGAAGCGGATAATTGAAGCTTGAAGCATATTTGAATGATAAACTTTGCATTCTATATCATTACAATCAGACCAGTAACTGTATCATTTGAAAACTGATATTTTGAAACTGAGAAAGGATATCTAGCACATACATGTATCATACTGTATTACATTAAATTCTGAATCTCTTTATTTTCTGTGTGTGGTATATTATCAGTACAACAAACAATATAAAAACAGAACTAAAATTACTACAGATATAACCGATCACACTAAAATGTCTATAACATGGACAGAATAAACCTTTGAGGAAAAGTCAGCATTATTTATACATAACTTAAAAGACAAACTGCAGTAGACAAATAGTTAAAATGAAAGAAACATTTATAAAACAGGCCAACAAAACGAATAGTAAAATTTGAAGTGTACTAAGCTTTATCTGACAGACCTATTATTGGCAGAGTAATTGATTGTATGTGATAGAAATCATACCCAAATATCTTAAATCATGAATATTGAAAGCAACCTGTAAATTTTGAACAGAAATAAAAGGGAGATAATTTGGAAAAACAATCAACAATATCAAACATTTTCTAAGTTTAATCAGGCATACCGGTAGTTTTCTGGTTTTTTTTCAAGGTAAAATACATTGTTAATCATTTTTATTAAAGTGAGCGGGACAAGGTTGAATTAAGCAAACACAGCTTGAATCATTAAACAGTGAAATAAAATGTCAGTGAACACTTTGATAAATCATGTTTGATACATCATAGAGACAGTCCTCTTTTACAATAAATACAGCAAGGTAAGAAAACAATGTGATTTTACCCTTGTTGAAGTTTATGTAGCATTTCTTGTCAGATATAGCTTTATACACTTAAAGACATGAATGACAGCTAACCCTGAACAGCATTTGTTTCCTCATGAACAAAATAGTGTGATCTGGTTATCTGGTGTAAGTTCATAACATGTGATACACAAAACAACAAATTAAATAATAAAGCTTTAAATCTTTGTATTGCAAAAATACTGAAAACTGCATAATTTGATACTAATTTTCCCAAGTCCCATCATACAATTATAGACATTAATTTCACTCTAAATAAAACAGGGAACCATACAGGAAGTCAAGAATGAGATTCAACATTTAGACATCTGCTCATTTCCTCTGCACTTCAACCAAAATATTACCGTAATTACTAATTAAGCTAGTATTATACAGTTCACAATTCAAAATGATAAATTAAATATAATATGTATGTGTAATTTAAGTTACTCTATGAAATCTGTATACAAAGATTTGTATGATGGAACCACAGTGAATCTACACACAAATAAAACAATATCAAAAGCCTGCAATTAAAATGCAAAATAAATAATTAAATTAAAACATGGCCATAAGAATGTTGCAGTTTTAAATGATCATCAAAAATTATATATGATTTTACATAACTACAGGCAGAAAAAATGCATGAACAGCATACAAAATGAATGCCCAAAAAAAACTGCTCTATGAGATGCAAGTACATAACTGAACTAGTTAGTCCACAAGTCAATATAAACTATCAAAGTTTGACATAGAAAATGTCATATCCTGTTACTGTAGTAAAATGAACAATATAAAGTTGTTAGGTATACCATGGTACTGTCTATTGTTGACATTCAATATGACTTAAACAGTGGCAGTTTACCCGAATCAGGTTTTAACCCATAAAAATACATGTTTGATTATAATACAGACAAGACTATGTCACTGACAATAATAATCTAGGAATGTGTGAGGATTTGACAACATCTTACATGCTAATAAATTACTTACAGGGGGTGACACTGGGAGATTCTGACTTCCATTCCCAGTCAGTACAAGGGGGCTCGGCCCGCTAGGGTTCATCCTCCGTCTCTGACTACCTGGACTTTGAACCGGGGAACCATTATGGTGCTGAGGGTGACCCATGTTTATATGATGAGCGCTGGTCGGGGAGAGATTGGCAGGGTTGCTGTTAAAGTTTTGATCTTCTATGTCGATGGGGGTGGTGAGAGGTGAAGGAAACTGAAGATTGCTCAAGTCAGGTAACGATCCAGTGTTGTTAGATATGGGGATATGAATCTGTGAGTCCTGCTCGCCAGATGGATAAATGCTGAAATCAAAATAATTCAACATATACAAAATCTTGCCAAAAACAATTGGTGAATGTTGTATTTCAAAGCAAATAAGCCAGTAACTACCTTTTTGTTTTTCTTAGTGAGCATGGGTGCTTCAATAAGGGGAAGTGTTTACCAGGTAATTTGGTATTTTTCCATGATTAAAAACTATGATATGAATCAAATAAACTGCATTTATACATATAGTAGAGTTTAATGTTACATATTTGTAAACATCTTGAACAATACAGCAGATTTCCTAAAAAAACAAACAACTTTAAATAATTTACTCCACAGCAAAGAACCTGAACTTGACAGTTTGGTTCATGTAACAAATTTTTTGACAGAAATAAATTAGTAAAATTCATATTTGCGACTTACTTGATATTTGGCACTTCACATGACTTAGGTCTTTGTTGTAACTAAAAAGATTAGACGAGAACCGTAAGTGATAAATCAAGTGGAAGACAATGGATTTCACTGTTCAAACCATCAATAAACCATAACTAGAGATTTGTAACAGGAGTGACACATTGTGCTACTCAACCCAACAGATACACATACATGCACACACACACAGACAAGGTGAGCTCAGTATATACCCCTAAATTTTGTGTGTGTGAGGGTACAATAAATGTGTTCACCTATGACAGAGAATATTAGATTCAATAAGCTAACACGAGTGATGAAAGTTTTTTTTAGAGATTTTTTTTCTGAGAAACAACCAGGAGAACAAACAAGAGCGCTGCAAGCAGTGCCAATGCTCGTCTGTTCACCGCCTCAGGGAAATCTATCCACCTATGAAGTTTCATGATGCTACCTTTTATAGCTTCTGAATAATGATCTACATAAAAGCATTTGCAGGACGCAGGCGCCACAAAATTTCATTCACTAACGGGTTAGACTCCTTATTCACAAAATGATTGAGTTCATTTTAACAGTTAATGAGTATTATCCACTTTATTATTTGAGATTCCCTAAAACCCCTGGTGTAACTGGACGTTTTATGTTAGCCTTATTATAAATAATAATTAGTACAGAATACGTTTTTGATGTTTAATGACCAAGATGTGTACCTTCTTAGGATCCCATGGATATGGTCCAGCAGACAAACCAGAATTCTCACCAACAACTTCATGAACTGAAAACAAAGCATATTATCATAGAACTAACAATTTATGGAGTATGTTTCAAGCACATTAGGCAGAATAAGTAGATACTTCGAATTTTGTTTTGTACATGGATATCAGGATATCATTAAACAACTGATACATTGTAATATATTGCATGGTTATATCAAGTCATTAAATCTTCAACCAAACACTTATAACAGTATTCATTGTTTTCATACACTATAAGTCCTACAATCACTTCTTCTCTACTGTATACATGCACAGTGTACGGTCTTTTGTCTGAGTAACACTTTAAATTGATCATAAAGCCAGTACAAATATCTATATGACATTTATAACTTTAAAAAAATGTTCATTCAAAGAGACATCAGAGACAAAGTATCTTAAACTAGAGCTGTCACAGAGGTGACTAATACCCCCGCCGCCGCTTTGACACTAATATTGCATACGGCTAAGTTCAGGGGGACATAACTCTGCAATGAGTGCATCGCTGGGCATGAAAATTGTGTCTTGCACATCTACACTTGATGTTGATAACATAATTATACCAAGTTTCATTGCAATAGCTTAAAAAATGTGGAAGTAGTTCGCTCCACAAACTTTATGCAGACAGACCGACTGACCAACCGACCGACAGAGTGACTCCAATATACCCCCTCTCAAACTTCGTTTTTGCGGGGGTATAACAAAATATACAACTTCTGACAAATCAGTCAGTAGAAGTACATATTTATCAGACTGGTAACTTCTGCATATACCAAACTACATGAACACACAAGATTCGACTTTAAAGTACTATTTCATCTTATTTCAACTCAGGTTATTACCATTTACTTCAAAATTGTTGCACTGACTTAACTCTATTGTTTAAAATATAAAGAAACTGAAAAGAGAACATCATTAGAAAGTATTAAGGTAAAATTCCAACCCAAGTTTAACTAGAGCTGTCACAGAGGTGACTAATACCCCCGCCGCTGCTTTGACACTAGGAAAGGGGCATGAAAATTGTGTCTTGCACATCTACATTTAATATTGGTAATATATTTCAAGTTTCAATTCAATCCCTTGAAAAATGTGGAAGAAGTTCGCTCCACAAACTAAGACTGCCATTGTACACTATGGCCTCGTTTCATCAAACATCTTACGCCACTTCTTTAGTAAGATGTGTCTTATCTCCCTTCTTGGCGTTAAAATACGTTTCATCAATAGTTTCTCAGCTACGAATTCTTAAGTTTGGGAACAATTCTTTATTAACTTTATGATAGCTCATGGGCTGTCTTAAAGATAAGAAAACGCGGCTTTTGCCTTTATCTAACGTGACGGCCTTTTATTTTAAGACTGTTGAGTGCAATGTTCAAGATATTCGTAAATAATGGAAAAGAAATTCAGTTTTATTTTCAGGGGCGTAGCCAGTTACAAATGAATTTTATGCACACAAGGAAGAATGTAACCCCGGCTGTTGTTTGGTTCTGGATTTTTTATGGCCCGCTATTTGAAATTGCGGAAGAGCATAAAGTTTTTCCCCTGTCCATCCGTGCGGCTGTGTGCCCGTCCGTTTCATATTGGTTTCATATTTTACATGAATGAATATAATAATAAAATGCAGGTCAAGATCGATTTCACTTAAAATCCAAACATTTTCTCAGTAGTTACGGTCCCTTTTTACATAGCTCTCAGAGAGGCATTCGTGTCCTCCGGACACATTTCTAGTTTAAATTAGAACTCAAATGGTGAACTTTCAGTTGTATAATTAGCAGGGATTAGAGGCACTGTCAAATATTATTTATTTGAATGCATTTATTTCAAACACCGTGATAAGGATTGTTAGACATAATATTAGCTTTGACATAGATGGCATTTTTATATTGTTCACTTTTTGTTACGCTGATGTTATAACTTGTTGACAATCTGATATTTTAAAAAATTATTTTAAGACCGTGAACAAATCTTCAAAAGAAACCTTTTTTGCATTTCTCTTTAAACGATCGTATGCGCATTTAATAGCCATAATACATATTTTCCATGATAAAAATTGAAAGATAAGCTAATAGATATTTAAATACATTTGGAGTTTTCGTATTTTTTAACTGTTTTCTCCGAATCTTGCTGTGGAATCTTACTGGTCAAACGATAATAATTTTATCTGGCGAGCACAACATACATAGGCGTGCGAAGTAATTCTCGTATGTGCAAGTTTGAGCGACTCAAAAACACATTTATCATGAGTCAATGTTCACATTGTTTAAAAACATATTTTCAGTTAATATATATTAGGGCTGGGAATTTTACTGGATGAGTCAAAACAATAAGTCTTTATGAAGCATAGTTATTTTCGCTGTCAAATAATCTTCTGCTAAACGGGATGTCAAATTATGAGTGGATTTTGATAATCGCCCATTAAAGCATCTAGGATATAGAACAAATTGACTAAAACACGGCACCCGGTAATATCGCGTCAGCGCGTGAGGGTAGTTTCGTTATGGCAAGCGGGCCGAAATGTAATGTCACAGGGTAACATTACGGATTGTCACCCTATGACGTCACATAAGACTATACAGTAAATAAGTCACGTGAGGTATAATAATAGCGTATGTTCCATTCCACATGTTTGTATATTTACATTAGGGCATGTTCCATTCTACATGTTTGTATATTAACATTAGCGTATATTCCATTCCACTCCACATGTTTGTATATTAACAATAGGGAATGTTCCATTCTACATGTTTGTAACTAGGGCTGGGAATTTTATTCGAATATTCGGAACTTCGACGAATATTCGAACATGAAAAACGAATTCGAATATTCGAAAGAAATAATATGAAATTTCAACGTCTCGAGCCAGTTTGAGTAGCAAAAAAATATTTAAAAACGGTCCATAAAAGGTGAATAAATCCCATAAAAGTCGGTCCAAAATTGGTAAGTACGTGCAAAATGTCACAAATCAACTGTTTGTTGTTCGCATCATTCTCAATACCCCCATAAACACGTCAAGATAATCAATAGCCTGGAGCGATCATTTGTTAATCCGATCAACTGATGTCGATAGTCAGTAACTAGTCCAAACGCGTGGTAGACAAGGATAAAACACTTAATGCACTGGTCTTTTGCGTTAAATGATGTACTTACAGCATATTAATTAAAATATGAATCACTGCATGTTAATGACAAATTATTTAACGAGTTAAGGACTTCAAACGTCAGTCCGTACGCAAATTACAAGTTTTAACACGCTGCCAATTATTTTTTCATTTAAGTATCATTTCGGTTTAATCAATGGCACTAAGTTGTTTTAAAAGTCGGTATCAAAGATATTAAGAACGCCGACATTCTTTAGCCCAATTTTGGAGCCCTTTTGTTTCAGTAAATAACCCGTGCAAGTTGTAACATTGTGCCCAATACGTACACGTCATCATCAAATTGACTTATTTATATAACGACATGTTTTGCTCATTTTAACTCAATGGAAGTTAAAAACTCAACTTGGAAACCATTAATTCTTGCAAATGTAGATGTTTTAAAAAGAAATGTTTTGGCTCATAATTTCTGTTGATAAATATAAACACGTTACTCGCAACTCGTTATAGTTACCTCTCTTCATTACTTGTACATATAAACAACCAACGGAACACAAACACATGTACGTTTTTTCTATCAAGTGTAATGTCGACAGAAATATTCATAACATCTAGACTCAATAAAAAAAATAAACAATACCGCTGTAATTAGTTTTCAATAAAAAAAATTAAGTTCATAGTTAAGCTCTCTTCTGAAACATGCATAGTATTCGGACGCAAGATATTTCGGACACGATGTATAAGGAACAGACACCTTCATCGGTTAAGAACAAACTAGCTATGAAAACGAATATTCAAATATATTCGAATATAAAAAACGAATATTCGAATATCATAAACCATATTCGTTCCCAGCCCTAATATATATCAAATAGTTTACATTTTCTGAAGGATTAGAGCTTCATCTTTAATTTGGTATATAATTTACAAAAATCTGTTGAGAAATAAAATAAAATTCTCTATATAACATATGTATAGAATCAAGTGCATTTTTCTTATTTACATAGCTAGGGCCGGTGAATAAACTTTACCCATGCAGACTGTGTCGCGGTCTTTACACATTTAGATAAGAACAGTTAATAAAACGGTTTAAGAATTTCGTAACTTTTGTCATAAGTGTCTTCGTAGGAAAGAATCTTATGAAAGATAAGAATATATTGATGAAACGAGGCCTATATAGCTTAAGTTCATGGGCACATAACTAGATGAGCATGAAAATTGTGTCTTGCACATCTATACTTCATGGTAATAACATATTTCAAGTTTCATTGCTTAAAGAATGTGAAAGTAGTTCGCTCCACAAACTTTTGATATTTTATGCGGACGGACCGACCAACGACCGACCGACCAACCAACCGACCAACAGAGTGACTCCAATATACTCCCTCTCAAACTTTGTTTGCGGGGGTATAATAATTGCCAAAAAAAACCCAAGAGGAGACACCAATACCAGGGTTAGTACATCAACTTACTAAGATCATTATCAGTGTGAGGAAGGAAATGAGATCTGAGAAAGGAGATTGTTCAAAAATCAAAGACGTGAGTAGCCACTAAGATGTGGATAATATGGTTTGTTAGCGAAGGCATTTACACAATTTATTAACAGTATTTCATGTTATGTATATGGTGCAAATAGGCAGACAGTCAATAAAGAGGAGGATATTAGTAATTGACTTTTCCCTAACAAATACCCCATATGTAGGGATGATTGGTGGTCGAGCCATAACCTGCTGGACTACTGAACGAAAGGTCAAGGGTTTGATTCTCGTCTCCACTTTTCAACTTTCTAAGGGAAGCTTTTTCAGTGTTCACATCCCAACTACTGAGCCAAGTACTGAGTCTAGAAAAAGGGTGAAGAGAACATCAGTGGCTAACACCAGACAGGATAAAGAACCAGTAAAAATTACTAGAAAATATTAGGAATATAAATCTCCTGTATTCTGTACAAGATTTTTTTCTGTATCTTAGTTCTTCTCTCTCCAAGTCATTGTTCAAATGATCATAGATTATTTAATAAATAATTTTACAAGGGTCACGATTTTTCCATATTTTTTTTTAAATGGGTGGAGTTTTAATAAGTGGGAGGGGCTTCATCAGGGAATATTAGTAATTTGAGTTATAGAAAACAATGAGTTCATACTTCTCCTATGCATGGGAGGGGTGTTAGGACTCTGTATATCACCTGCAGGACGTCCACTTCCCATTGTTGAACTTGAATGAATTGCGGAGTCAGAATTTGTTCTGAAATAATCAGTTTTCAAATAATGAATACAACAGAAAATACATCCATTATGTTATAAAACAGAATAAAATAAAACACATTTTTTACAGCTGTATTTATATAAACATATAAAATGAATCAGTTTCCAACACATAAGATGGAAGTTATGAGTGAGAGAGAAAGAAAGGAAAAGTCAGATAAATACAGAAACAGGCTCATCAAAACACAACCTTATTTATATTTACATTTATTAAATGAATTTCCAGCATATATAAATTCCCCAACTAAGCTTAAATGTAAGAAAGCGGTTAGTACAAGATATCAGTAAGAACTTTAAAACTATGCAGTGTCAGCAAAAACAGTGAATCTGGTATCATTTTTATTCAAACTAGGACCAGTAATTGGACATGTAAAACAAGCACCTATTCACCATGTTGCAATGTTGGTTAAGTTGAGCTATGAAAGTACAAGCTAACATGCTTGTTTGTACTTTTTCAACCATTCCTTCTCCATCTTAGAGGTCACTGCTTAACATTTTAAACTGATCTATATGTTTTCACCTGATTTTTAAACTCAAAGGTATAACGACCAGAAATCAGAGAGGGAAATAAATAAATATACCCGGTACATAGAAAATAAGATGATCACAAGCTACGGTCCTACTATGAAGATATCCATATGTAAAGCCTTGTCTGTGATATGTAAAGCCTTGTCTGTGATATGTAAAGCCTTGTCTGTGATATGTAAAGCTTTGTCTGTGATATGTAAAGCCTTGTCTGTGATATGTAAAGCCTTGTCTGTGATATGTAAAGCTTTGTCTGGAATATGTAAAGCCTTGTCTGGGATATGTAAAGCCTTGTCTGGGATTTGCAAAGCCTTGTCTGGGATATGTAAAACCTTGTCTGGGATATGTAAAGCCTTGTCTGGGATATGTAAAGCCTTGTCTGGGATTTGCAAAGCCTTGTCTGGGATTTGTAAAACCTTGTCTGGGATTTGTAAAACCTTGTCTGGGATATGTAAAACCTTGTCTGGAATATGTAAAGCCTTGTCTGGGATTTGTAAAGCCTTGTCTGGGATATGTAAAGCCTTGTCTGGGATATGTAAAGCCTTGTCTGGGATTTGTAAAGCCTTGTCTGGGATATGTAAAGCCTTGTCTGGGATTTGTAAAGCCTTGCCTGGGATATGTAAAGCCTTGTCTGGGATTTGTAAAGCCTTGTCTGGGATTTGTAAAGCCTTGTCTGGGATATGTAAAGCCTTGTCTGGGATTTGTAAAGCCTTGTCTGGGATTTGTAAAACCTTGTCTGGGATATGTAAAGCCTTGTCTGTGATATGTAAAGCCTTGTCTGGGATTTGTAAAGCCTTGTCTGTGATATGTAAAGCCTTGTCTGGGATTTGTAAAGCCTTGTCTGGGATATGGGATATGTAAAGCCTTGTCAGACATATAGAAAAATGAAGATAATTGTCATGAAACATTAAGACCAGTTTAAAATACCAAGCAGTAATCTATAAACCTCTCGTGTTTAGGGCCATTTTTTCTTTATGATGATCATAACGATTAATAATGATGATGATGATGATGAATGATTGTGATGATGATGTCTTTAGCAATCAGGTGTATATTATACCAGAATTGTACTCATAATGATGTGTCAGGCTATATGTTTACATTAAACATAATTCACCAATCTATAGCAGACCATGCTTCAGTATACAAATACTTAGTAGTTGGGTTAATCACGTAACAAATGGTTAAATTGTGTCCAAAATACAACTCAAATAGCGATATACTATCACAAAACATAAACAGAAACTCAATTGTTTCAGTAGAAAATTCACTTTAATAATTTTCTTTATAATACACCTTGATGTGGATCACAAAATAGTGAAGTTCATATGGGCAATTATTGTTTCACATGATGACAGAAATTTTATTACCAATTATGTACATTTTGTGTGTCTGAAGTAAATAGGAAGCAATTAACAAAACCATAGTAAACAATCTTCAGTAAGGTATTTCATATAACACCAGGTGTTATTACATGTTACTATAAATGCTGGAATCCTGTATCCAACAGTCTTTGTGCTAACCCAATGGTCTAAAATTCAGGGCTAGTAAATTTCTTAGCACGAAAATGAACTTTCTCAAAAATTATGTATGTTAATTTTCAATAGCCCAGGCTAGTTCTCTCAATAATTTGTTCAAACACAGGTCCAAGGAAGACAAATAAATAACCCATACCAGTAGGTGTGATCTTAAACATTGTTTCCCATATATAAATGTCTAACAATTACCAATGTGTTATCAACAAGGGATAAATGATGTCAGGTTTACAGGTTCTGGAGGAGGTACAAGATGACCCACACCCAGGACAACAGAAGGTCATTAAAGCAATAATGAACACAGAATATAACCATAAAAATAGTAACAAGATAAATCTATCAAGTGAATGTAATACTAATTAATAATTCCTTCTAATTCAATGATTATTTTAGAGAGCATTATTAATGACTTAGGCTTACATGATCATTTTCAAAGTAATACATTAAGTGTGTGATATGGAACTTTTTAGAATTCTTCATTCATAATGGTACTTGTAACAATTCTCTCATCATATACAATACCAGTAAATATGAAAAGTGGCAACTTTGTGTGCTGGACTGAGTGATATTTACTCAACCCATACCTCAGGCCAGTGACTTTAGTCACAGAACATTCATCAGGCAAGTGACTTAGGACACAGACCAATCATCAGACAAGTGACTAAGGTCACAGACTCACAGTCCATTCATCAGGTATCTGACTTAGGACACAGTCAATCCATTAGACATGTGACTTAGGACACAGTCCATTCATCAGACATGTGACTTAGGACACAGTCCATTCATCAGACATTTGACTTAGGACACAGACCATTCATCAGACATGTGACTTAGGACACAGACCATTCATCAGACATGTGACTGAGGACACAAACAATTCATCAGACATGTGACTTAGGACACAGACCATTCATCAGACATGTGACTTAGGTCATTGAGCATTCATCAGACAAGTGATTTATGACACAGACCATTCATCAGACAAGTGACTTAGGTCACAGTCCATTCATCAGACAAGTGACTAAGGTCACAGACCATTTATCAGACAAGTGACTTAGGTCACAGTCCATTCATCAGACAAGTGACTTAGGTCACAGACCATTTATCAGAAAAGTGACTTAGGTCACAGTCCATTCATCAGACAAGTGACTTAGGTCACAGAACATTTATCAGACAAGTGACTTAGGTCACAGTCAATTAATCAGACAAGTGACTTAGGACACAGACCATTCAAGTGACTTATGTCACAGTCCATTAATCAAACAAGTGACTTTGGACACAGACCATTCATCGGACAAGTGACTTAGGACCCAGTCCAATCAGACAAGTGACTTTGCTATCTATCAGTCCATTCATCAGACAATTAAGTGACGTAGGACACAGTCCATTCATCAGGCAAATGACTTAGGTCATAGATCATTCTTAGTTGATCATCGCCTTCTATTGTTACAGAAAAAATTGAAATAATTTAGTTCTTCCTGTTATTAGAAAATTCTATTTAACTTGATTGCATCATTTAGACTCCTGTTTTGAAAGCAAGATTTAAACAACTCATTCAGTCAATATTCATAGTTGATTATTTATAGTCCAGTTCATGAATAAATGTGTAATAGGTAATAAATCAGACAAAACAAGTCTTTATCAACATACAGGATTAATTAATATGTATTGTACATAAAGCAGTACAACAATAAATTAATACTTAAGTATAAATTATCAAACCCATTTTAATTCTACTTAATTGAAACAAAAGCTGATGAATTATCATGAAGATTAGAGTTCATGCATGTATTTTCTATCTTATTTAGTAATGGATGTAGTAATTTAGTAAAAACACACATTTTGGTATTTAAAAGCAATAAGAATTAAGGTATCCAATGCAGACACAAGAGGACAAGACCACCCAGGAAGTTTTAATTGTTGTAAAAATCTGACGTTTTATATGAAAAACTTAATGGTAGCAGGGGTATTTTACCGGTAATCATTTCAGTACATCCATAATGTAGATACGAAAGAATTGAATATTCATATAAATGTCTTGTCAACTGACAATAAAATGATAAAAAAAATTAACACTTAAGTAATACAAGAATTATGCATGAACAACAGATCATCACAGTATGCAATTGGAATACTCATAAAATTTTCATGAACTCTCCAGGATGAGACGTAAGTTAATGTAACAATCCCAGAGGAACAGTACAACTATAAATTTTCAATTTGTTTCTACCATTTCACTTGCATTAATCATTTAATCATGGCTAAACATAGAATTCTGGACACATAATACAACATAGAATGTATATGTATATATATAAACATTGCTAAAATCCTGGTCCAGGCACCATTCCATCTAACAAATATAAAAGGCATCTCAATATTTAGATGATACAAACCATGCTCTAAGTTTGTCCAACATGGGGACAGAAGTTATAAAACTTGTGTCAGGCAACCAGTCTATGTATGGAAACTTCTGATTGGTGTTTTTCTACCTTAGTTCAAATTTTGACCAATGGAAAGGTTGCTTGCTTAGACTGGTTTCCCACCTCAGGTTTATAGTCTCATGTCTAAGAAAGTTTACTCAAGAACACAGACCTTAAGTTACAATTTACAGGAATAGACTAAATGAAAAAGAGTTGGGGTTTCACAAGCAGATTAAAAATAAATAATAGATTAATTGTATGATAATCTCAGCTCTGAATCAGCCATTATATGCTTGCACATGAATATTTTATTCTCAACAAACACATGGAAGCAATTCAAAATGACATGAATCTGGAGGTTGCATGATCAAGGATGGAGGTTACCAGTAACAATCATCACTGAAAACACCAAACAAAAATCTCATGAGAACAGCAGAAAAAACTAGTTTCTTTAATTTATTACACTGAATAAAACAAAGTGATTATCGAATGACTTAAAGTACAAAAAAACACACTCATTTAAGGCAACAAGATGAATTTTAAATTTGACAAACAACATTGTGAAGATATTTTCATCATTGAAAAAAAAGAGTATCGCCTTAATCAGTACAGCATTTATGTGGATTTGTTTTTACCTTTCTCCTGTAATGATTGAATTAATCATAGTTTACCACACCCAAGTTCTAACATTAATGAGCCATACAATGTTAAATACAGTCAAATCTTAATATCAAAGACCACAGTCATCGGGTGAGACAAAAAAATATGCTCTTCAAATGGAGGTGCTCTCAGGCCATCCTTAAAAAATATTTTGTTTGCAGTAGCGCTACCTACTCACCAAGAACGGCCCTATCCAATTTTTTGGTCTCAGTATATAAATAGCATGTTGACAAGTATTTTGGGTTCAGTGTAAAAAATAAATTATTAAAAAATTCTCTGGTAGGGTTAGCACAAACAAGCATTTTTTTAAGAATGGCCTTTTATTGTCAATTTGAAATGTTTTGAAAACTACAGATAATAGTCCAGAAAAATGGTTGTGATAAGAAGGCTTTCTTACATTGCTATGGTAACAAAGTGAAGTTTTTTCTGTTCTAATGAGACACAAGTTTAAGTTACAAACAAAAATATCAAAGATAGAGATTAAAGACAATTACAATTAAGTATAAAACAAATCATAACAACTGAGTATACATTTTTTTCCTCCTACACAAGCACTCTGGAAAAGCAAACGCATGTTTATTTAACCAGGAAATATGAAAATATTGTACTAGGAATAACTTGAAGGTTGGATTTTTATCCTCAAGTAGTAGGAACTTCCCTCAAGACACTAAAACTTGATACTGGTAAACAATAACCTCAATTCAACCTAAATTGATATCCGTTATAAAAGGTAAAAGTTTTGTTTCTTATAGTCTCACCCCTATCTAAAGGGCCAGCCAAGTTGGCTTATGAGACACCTGTCTAATGTTTGCACAGTACCTCCCGAATCCCTCCTCATTTTGCCGGGTGCCAGGCTGAGATGGGCCTATGGTAATCATTATTTAACTAGCTGGTGGCTCACCAACCGATCACATCTGTTCTAACCCAGTCTCCACTGGGGTTGGAACCATCGATCTCCCGCTCTGAAGGCAGACACCTTAACCACTCGGCCATGGTTGCGGTTATAACAGGGGTGTCAATAGAGCCAATTTAAAAATCCTGAAAAGCATATGTGGCCAACCATTTTTGCCAAACAAGAGGCTTTCAACCACATTGTTTCCATATTTAACTCAGTTTGCATTAAAGAATATCCTTCAGAGCAGATTTAATAAGCCATAATTTTGCCATTTCTTGAGAAATTTTCATAAAAAAACTTCCTTTTTGCTCAGAAATCATAGCTCTTTCAGGACAGATAAATCAAGAATTCTGGATATATCCGGACTATTGACACCCCTAATTAAAAATTGACTTAATGGAAAAAATATAACCAGACTCATTCAAACTTGCTTTTTACTGAATTGACAATGGTCCATGTCAAATTCATTTATTCAACTTCACACAACATAAGTGAGGGCTATTCCTACCCCCCTCTCCAAATTTCTCAGTTGCTGAGATGCACATTAAAAAATTCATTTTTTGTATCAAGCCGAGTAAACATTCCCCTGCTGTCCTCAAAAGATAACATATGCATTAAATCACTGCTTGCTCGGCCCCAAGAAAAGGAAGAAAATGAGTAAAGAAGAAAGTGAAATAAATATAAAAGTCGAAACAATTTCTGAAGAGATTGAACGTTCTTTCGACAACCACTTTATACCATATATGGTCACTATGGCTACCAGGGAACTTCAGTTCAGACAAAACTCTGGTATGAAAAAAGGGTAGAAGTAAGACTTTCTGTTCCATTCAACACAGCTTCTGTAAGATTCTGATATAAAGCTTCTGAGTGATATCAAACAAAGAGCATGATATGTAAGACATGTGGAATGATTAATGATACAATGATATGAGAAATAGTTAAGATGACTCCTTGTATTTAAGTACTCACTCACCGTGACAAGTGATTAATACCATTAAGGTGTCGATATATCCTGAAAATTGGAGATTATCATAAAAAGGATAAGAATGTGTTAAGGTGTTATTGTTAAACAAAATGACAGAAATAAAGAAAACCCTTTGACAAAACAAATCAAAAATCTGTCCATTAAATAGATTAACATGGGAGTAAATCTGATGTATGTTACATAATACACAGTTACTGTTATGTATGATTATATGTACATGATCATTTCACATTTAAATCTGGTATGTTTACTTTTAAAACTGACCTGCAGAAACGTATACATAGATAACAATTAAATGCATTATTTTTCCTAAATAACAGAAAGTACGATTTGCATTCATTTAATTTCCTGGACACTTAAAAACACAATGTGCCAGAAATATTACAATTATCAATATTAACATAAATTGTTAAATACAGTGTGTAAAACTACTGTATGTTCATATTAGAATACATAGACAGATAGTTGCTTTACTCAAAACTGTAACTTTTTACCCCAAAAATGAAAATAGTTCACAACAGTAAAGGTTATTGGTTTTTGCATAAATCTTTGCTTCATTTCATTAAAAACTTTATTTATAAAATTACAAAATCAAAATGAACTAATCAAGTTGACAAACATACAAAATGTTTAAAATATTCTTATTAAAAAATCTATACAGAACAAGATGTGTTTCAAAAACACAATGCCCCCTCCGGGTGCCTTTTAACTTGAAAATTCACAAAATAAACAAAGGGCCATAATTCTGTCAAAAATGATCGAATCACAAAACCCGGAATATATGTGCGGGGGTTCTTGGTAACAATAAGTCAGTGAAAGTTTCGTCAAAATCCCATGTAAAAAGTAGGAGTAGTATCCTAAAAGAAATGCACATTTTTTTTAAAACACCATGACCCTGTGACCTTGACCTACTGACCTGAAAATGCCCAGGTCCTGTAGAGATTGTCATGAGGAACCTACATATGAAGTTTGATGAATGTAAGTGCAAGCGTTTTGATTTTATAGGCAAGGTTAAAGTTTGGTACAAACAGACAAACAGAGAGACCAAAAACAATATGCCCTGATCTATCGATACTGGGGCATAAAAAACACCAATAATGTTATGATTAATAATTTTAACAAAAAGAATCATTAGTTTAAATAAAAAGACACAAATTTAATAAACTGAAATGCTATGAAAAATAAAAAACGCCCATTTTAAATGTTATCAATTAAATGCAGTCCAACTAGTGTTAACAGCTCATATTTATCTAAATTAAGAGACTCTTCATAGATGAAGACATGTTTATCTAAGTAAGGTTACTCTTCAAAGAAGGTATCAACAGTTTTTTATACATAGAGATTAAGTGGTTTTGATAAACTTTAACAAATAGACAAACCCAAAACAAGGCTATGATACACTATTAAAGATATGAAGTATCATAATTTAAGTTAAACAAAATCTCAAGCTATTTAATATTTTACTATATCACAGAATATTGAATGTTTCATGTATTTAACTTATAAGTTCAATTCATACAATGTTAAGCAACTATCTAGCACATTTTACCAACCATGTAAAACTGTCATCTAAGCCACAACATGATCATTTTTTAGATTTATATTTAAAGCCTAAAAGAGACTCCGGGTCTACTTAGTACAGTTTTCATCTAAACAATAATTATGATACCATTTATATTTAATCATAATTAACACATAAGATTTCTGGACAAATTTGTCTGCATTAATACTTTCAGTACACAAAAATATTTTAAATACTAAAAAGGCAAAACACAAAATTAAACATGGATTCCGGTGCAAATGATGTTAATTTAGTCAGCGAACAGAAAATATTAGGATGAAAAATTCAATACAGGGTGGTGTGTTATAAAGCCAGTTAGCTGGTGTAATTAGATATGATATCAATTTATTGTATAAAAATAGATAAATAGAGAGCAAGAAAATTAAGGAAAGAAGTATGACCACTGTGTTATACATTTATCCCCCAAAATCAAATAGCTCCACTAAAATAACTAGATACTTTTTTTTCAAAAATAAAACAAAACACACAAAAAAAAAAAAAAAAATAGTGCAAGGACAGCATGCCTTAAATATATATTGTAATGATAGAACATACCTCCTCCAACCACTGTCAGGGGGCGGAGACAAATAAGCACCACTGCCATATGGTGAACAATCAGCCTGAAATATATAAGGTCAAAATCTAGGTCATTATTATAGTATATGATTATGCTGGTATTGAGTAAAAACTACAAAATTAATGTGTAGTTTGAACAAAATTTGTCATAGTTTTGCCGTCTTTTTTGCTTTTTTAAATCAGTCTTTGCTTTTTAACATTAAACTAACATCTTACTAGACACATTAAAAGCACAGGCAAAATCTGCAACAAATTGATATGAAATGTGCATAAATGTACAAAAAGAAAAGCAAATAACAAAGATGACTATTACAGTCCAAGTGATGACTAGTTATCCTCTTGTCCAGACAGACAGAGACATTCAGAGGCAAGTTTTTGCCAAATATTATCATCCTATAAAGTACAAGTAAGTCACTTTCTCAAAATTTTAGGCATAAATTATTATTTTGGTATAATAAGCAATATATGGATGTGGAGACAATTTATCATTGATATACATGTATGTAAGTACCCTTGATTTTTCCATTTGGAAAGGACGAGATCTCAGAGGACCAGGCCCAATCTGTTGTCTCCCTCTGTCCCTTGGATGCATTCTGTCAATGCGAGATTGCTGACCACCATGTATGTTTTCCATCTGTTGAAGAGTCTACAAAAACATCAAATTAAACATGAAGCAATATAAATGACAGTAGATTTGTGGAAAAAAGAAAGACACTGGGTGCTGGTAAAGGGAGGAAAATTACATGAAAGGCAAATTTGGGAAATATTCACAATACAAGTAGAGGAAATTTCTGGGAGGGGGATATAGCTTATTTTCAAAAGGGAAGATGATGACTATCAGTGTCACTTTCATGGTAAAAAAAACAGAATGGTGAACTTATCTTTACAATATACATGATTTAAGCGATGAAGACTGCAAAGATTTAGATAAAAATATATCTATAACTATATAATTTATAAGTCTAATCCAGTTCATTTACATGATTGAAACAAACTCAAGTCAGTAAATAACTTCAGTTCCAAAAAAAAGGTAGTCATACAAGGAAACATTTAGTCGTCTAATGTCAGCAGCTATATACAAGACCAGCAACAGACAATTTTTTGGATAGACATACACATTTTGGGAATCAAGTTCACACACCTACATTTGTTATAAAATAATTTTTACTTGCCAATGAAGTTAAACAATAAAAAAAGCAAATTTACTGAGTACTTTGTTTTCACAATTTGTTTGCAAATACCTTGCTAATTAATCTCATGACTTTTTGTGTATTTACAAACCATTTTTAAGATGACTGTCTTTTATAAATGCACTAATGTCATTAATAAAGTATGTCTACTTACTAGCTGCTTACTCTTTTTTCAATACACATGTCCTTTGTATAACAAAGTAACACTCATGGAACTAAGACTGTTAGACATTTCACCACTTGAAAATGACACAATTCACAAGGAGATGATATTGTACATGTTGAAAGCACAACTATATTCATGAACATGTAAAAACTGTTATTTAATCAATCAGCTTAATATTTTTAAACGAAAAACAAACATGACATTGTATACACGTCTTTTACTTTTGAAGCACTTTTCATCATTCAGGCAGAAAAAAAACTTTGTTACTTTGAGCACCCACTTTGTAAGGAGCATTTAGTCTGTTCTGATGAGTCCATGAGATAACAAAGTTTTACAGTAAATAAATTGTCCATAAAATCAACTACATTGATATACAGGATTTAATCCCTAAGACCCACACAGTATCAAATTACAGTATATGTGCCTACATTAAACATGTATGTTCATTCATACTGTTAAATTGTTTATAACAAAAAGATGGAAATAAACATTTCAGCCATTTAATGCACATTTCCAGATACAGCAGTGTGTTAAAATTTTATAGGGTTGCTCATCCTGTCCTTGATGTCAGTCTACCTACCATTCAAGAAGGTGGCAAACAGTTAAAGGCGCTAAACAGTAAATGTATGGTAACAGGTTACTCAAACATTTTCTGGGCCTTTTGGACAATTCAAACAGCTGAATACAGCCTAAGCTACCTATCTGGAGCATTGGATGCCATCATAACATTACATTTTTAACAATTTTATTATTGACAGTAACATTGCCATCAGCAATTTATTTGCCTGATTGGGAAAGGTACCGGTACTAGATAAATTGGGAAAAAAATTGTAGAGTTTTGACCCAAATGGGAATATTTTAATGAATTGGGAATTTTTATATTAAAAAACAAAGACATTTATATTATCAACTGCACTTCTCAGCACTGAATGTTACAATGAATTATTAAACAATGACTGTTTTGTTATGAAAAAAGACAATTCTGCACCAGATTGGGAATCTTTTTCATTTAAAATTGGGAAAATGGATCATTTTATAAATTGGGAAGGTACCTTTTACTGGTACCAAATAAAGACAGAAAAAAATCGCTGGCAATGGTAATACATATCGTAAAAATATTGCTAGCTGCCTCCATAAACATATCAGGTAAGTCGAATTTAAACACAGCAAAGTAACTGAACATGTAGCTGTTCAAAATTTCTTGTTTGACGTAAGGAAATAGCAGCATTGACACCGGTTTTGACTTTGAGAAATGGTGATCTCGTTAAGCGGCAAACGTCTAATCGCTTTCAAATAAATGTACTTTACCAGATTTACTGTTCATACATAAATAGCAATATAATATGAGAAATAGATGCGGACCTGGTTAGCCTTCTAGAAATGTATGGAGGTACTTATGTAAATTTTGATTAGCTGAGCTGCTATCCTTGTACAACAGCATCAGGTTGACATTCATTCGGGCCCTTAAATGACCAGGACCCTTCACATGCATATTCAGGTACATAGCTGTGTTTATATCCATACTTATTTAATACCTAACAACATTTTTAGTATACATTATCATGACACTGTAACTGTCAATAATAAAGTTGCTCTCTCAATCTCTGGCAACCTTGAAGAGGTGTTAAAATGTAATGTCATGATGGCATCCAATGCTTCAGAAAGGTAACTCAAGCTGTATTCAGGTGTTTGAATGATCAAAACAGCCCAGGAAGTGTTTGAAATCAATGAACCACTGTATACTTTCTTTATAAGTACTTTTTTCAGTTCACCACCTCCTTGAATGGTAGGACAAGTGACACCAAAAAAAAACATTTCTCACAATTCATTCACACAATAATTACAATAACTAAACAAGAGGGCCAAGATGGCCCTTTATCGTTCACCTGAGAACAAAGGCACAATAATTAATGACCAGGTAATATAGTTTCCATCTCGTAAAACTCATTTTTATGTAGATTTTGAGATCAAAACCAACAATGAAGGTATAATACTGTTAAACGTAGCAAATTTTCTAATCCAAGGGCCCATAACTCTTGAAGTTGTGGTCTGATTCCATCAATAACTAAACTTGTCCAAGACCATAAGGTCATACACATTCATTGTAAATATGATTAGGATCGGTGAATAAATGAAGGCGCTAGAGTGTAAACATGCTAAAATATAGCAAATTTTCAAAGTCAAGCGCCCATAACTCTTGAAGTTCGGGTCAGATTCTGCCCATATTCGAATTTGCCCAAGATCTTTTGGTTATTCACATTTACTGAAAATATGATTAGGATTGGTGAATAAATGAAGGCGCTAGAGTGTAAACAAGCTAAATATAGCAAATTTTCAAAGTCAAGGGCCAATAACTCTAGAAGTTATTGTCCGATTTTGCCCATAAACGAACTTAGCCGAGACATTGTGGCCATATACATTGTGAGCAAGTTTCAGAGCTGCAGATGGTAGTGTAAACAAACTAATTGTGGACAGACGCCGGACATTCAACGATCCTAAAAGATCCTAAACAAGAGGGCCAAGATGGCCCTATATCGCTCACATGACAATTACTGTTTACTCATTAGTACATTGTTTTGAACCCGTGACCTAGTTTTTGACCCCAGACCACCTATGTTCGAATTTGTCTTACATGTCATTAAGACAAACAGTCTGACTAGGTTTGGTGAAGATACGATCAAAATTTGACATCTACAGTGTTAATAAGGTTTTCCTAAGATTTGACCTTGTGACCTGGTTTTTGACCCTAGGTGACCCATATTTGAACTTGTCCTTAATATCATTAAGACAAACAATCTGACAAAGTTTGGCCAAGATCCAATCAAAACCATGACATTTAGAGCTTTTACAAGATTTCTACCTAAGATTTGACCTTGTGACCCAGTTTTTGAACCCGGCTGACCCATGTTCATCCTTGACCCACATATCATTGAGGCAAACATTTTGACAAGGTTTGGTGAAGATCCAATTAAAACTGTGACATCTACAGTGTTAACAAAGTTTTCCTAAGATTTGACCTGGTGACCTAGTTATTGACCCCAGATGACCCATATTTATACTTGACCGTTATATCATTAAAACAAACGATTTGATGAAGTTTGGTGAAGATCCAATAATAACTGTGAAATCTACAGTGTTAACATGGTTTTTCATAAGATTTGACCTAGCGACCTAGTTTTTGACCCAAGATGACCCATGTTCGAACTCGTCCAAGATATTATGAAGACAAACATTCTGACAAGGTTTCATGATCATCCAATCAAAACAGTGACTTCTAGAGTGTTCACAAGGTTTTCCAGCAATTTGCCCTAGTGACCTAATTTTACTACAGAAATGACCCATTTTCAAACTTGACCTACATATTATTAAAATAAACATTCTGACAAAGTTTCATGAAGATAAATTCAAAACAGTGATTTCTAAAGTGTTCACAAGGTTTTCCCTTATTTGGCCCTGGTGACCTAGTTTTTGACCCCAAATGGCCCAATATCGAACTCGTCCGAGATTTTGTTGAGATTAACGTTCTGACCCAGTTTTGCTAAAATTGAGCCAAAAATGTGGCCCCTAGTGTGTTCACAACAAAAAGTTTGACGACGCACGACGCACGACGCACGACGCCGGACGCCGGACGGAGAGTGATCCTAATAGCTCACTTTGTGACATGTGAGCTAAAAAGTCTTGGGTTGGACATGAAGTCTTGGGATAAAAATTCTGGCCAGTGTTCTATTCATATGTTATTTATAAAATACTTATATTCTTCATTCATGAAATATTGTTTCTGAGTAATATCAACAAACACAAGGTCGGTAAAGCCCTCAGCACAAAATGAGTTGTCCGAATTGACTTGTCCAGATTATCTTGTCTGTGAGTGTGATATGTTTGTTTACTAGAGTTTTACACACTAACGCCAGTCAGAGTCATATGAGGCGTGCAGTTCACATAGTTCCTGAGATGAACCAGTACAAGAGTCCCATCCTCTGTAAGCAACTGATTACTTCCTCACATAAACAGATCAATATTCCAGACTATTTTCTCATAAACAAAAAGATGCAAAAGTCCGAAAAGTGCAATAGTACGAAATTTTCGGACATTCCCGTGGCATTTCAAACTATCGCGATTCAACTGTACTTTTGGTGAATAGATGGGGAAACATAAATCAAAGTACTGAAAGCACATGGAACAGGAATAACTTTAACAATTGCATTGCAGATGTAGAAAAGCGTTGTACTGGGTCTGCATCAAAATTCATGCGCGGACTATAGTTCAGTTTCGAGATTCAAAACATCAAAGGATAAAGGAAAATCATCTACATTATTATAGGGAACAGTCTACTCCTTGATTTAAAACTTTAACTACGCTATTAATTTTGATACTGAATGGGGTGACCCACAGGATACAGCCCTGCAGCACACCCATTTATTGTGTGTGTGGATCTGAAAGAGTGTTTCCCACTCGGACATGGAAGAAAAGTTGAAGGCATGAAATCTCTTTTAGTATGCCATATTTCCAGGTAGTGTCTCAGGCACTTTGAAAAACGAAAAATACAGCCACTGAATGATTTTTGTTTATAAACAGCTTCTTTCAGAAGTCTCAAAGCACACAAGGTGGTCAACTGTACCACATTAGTGATGGAAGACAATCTGTACATTGACAATAAGGTTGTTAGATTCAATGAACCATACATGTCCATTGTTCACCATTCTTTCCAGTGTTTTACAAATACAACTGGTAACAAGAGGGCCATGATGGCCCTTTATCGCTCAACTGAGCATTGTAACCGGGGCTGGGCCAATATTGAGCATGGGCCATAATTTGAACAAACTTTGTAGAGTTCAACAAGAAGATTTTTTTAATTTTCCTATATGGGCCTTTATAAATCTAGTGAACCCGGGGCAGAGCCGATTTTGACCCCCAACCATAATTAGAACTAACTTAATAGAGGCCTGCGAGACAATGCTACATACCAAATATCTTAGCTCTAGGCTACGTGGTTTTGGACAAGAATTCTTTTTTAATTTTCCTATATAAAATAGAGTAAACCCATGGGTGGGGCCAATTCTGACCCCGGGACCATTTATTTGAACAAATAAAATATTGAAGCTCTAGGCCTTGTAGTTTTGGACATGAAGATTTTATTAATTTTTCTATATAAGTCTATATAAATCAAGTGAGCCCTGGGGCGGGGCCAATTTTGACCCCAGGGCAATAATTTGAACAAACATGGTAGAGGTCTACTAGGCAATGCCACACACTAAATATCAAAGCTTTAGATCCTCTGGTTTTAGAGAAGAAGACTTTAAATTTTCCTACATAAGTCTATATAAATCATGTGACACCTGGGGCGGGGCCATTTTCCTATATTAAATAGAGTAAACCCAGGGAAGGGTGGCAATTTTGGCGCCCCCCCCCCTCCCCCCCCCCCCCCGTGGCAATGATTTGAACATGCTTCGTAGAGGTCCACTAGTGGTTTCAGATAAGAAGATTTTTAAAATTTCCCTATACAAGTCTATATAAAATCAAGTGACCCCCAGGGCAGGGCCAATTTTGACCCTAGGGCAATAATTTTAACAATCTTGGTCAAGGTCAACTAGGCAATGCTACACACCAAATATCAAAGCTCTAGGTACTCTGGTTTTTGAGAAGATTTTTGTTTAATCCTTTCGGTTGCTATGGCAACCAGAGTTCTTCATGGAATGGAATTCTTTGAACAACTTTGGAAGAGCTTCAAGCAAGGAACACACCTGTGAAGTTTTGTTGAAATTGACCCAGTGGTTTAGGAGATGTTGTTTAAAGAAATTGTCGACGACGGTACTCATTTAGAATTTAACAAGGTTTAAGGTTTTCCGTGGATTACAACCACATAAATATGGATGCCACACTAGGCCAGCTAGTATACTTAAAGACAAATGATGGCAAATATTTGTTAGCTATGAGAAAGAAAATTGAAATCAAGCAAGAGGGTATGTTGTAGTAAGGTACAGTCAATTCTGTGGAAACAGTCACCTCCAAATGAAGGCCATCCTGTGAATAAAGGCCATTCTTGACAAAACTGTCAATGTTTATTTAGAACAAAATGACCACAGTTCAAAGGTCACCTCTCATTAAAGGCCACATTTTATCCTTTCCGATAGTGGCTTTTCTTCACAGGTTTGAATGAGAACTTTCCGTTGTAAGAATATCAGATCAGAAAGAATCACAGAATGCTCCGGAAAGGTTGGGCATCTGTATGAGGAAGACAAAGAGATGAAGGTTGTTCATGATGATCTTCAAGAGACAGAGGATCATCATGAGGAAACCAAAGTGGTACACAAATTCTTAGACAAGAACAAGCTTCCAGAGCAGTGGCCAAGATTGAGAAGTATGATCTGTGGCTCATACAAAAACGGACACTGCATAACCTCTGTATAAGAGTCATTACAATGCATAAAGATCTCATAGAATTTGTAATGTTATCTAAGGTAGGTAGCCCTTAGCTTATCAACAGGTTCATCCATCTATATGTGAGGATAAAGGGACATAACTAGAACTTTACAAAAGAATCCTACAAGTACAAAAATATGACAAAAGTATAAATCATGTCAATTCAAGACATTTGTCAAGCAGAAATAACTGCTGGGATAAGAATCAAGTTTTGTAAAAATGCTTTTAAAAAATAAAGCTAAGGAAAATAAACTAAGTTCTGAAAGTTATTTCATATATCTTAAGTTCAACCAAGGGTACTATTACGCTTTTTAATGAGGTGTTTGTTTAACACCAATGCCCCCTAGAGGGCTAAAGGATAGCTGACCTTTGACCTATTGATAGACCTTATCAACAGGGGTCGTCTATCTATGTGACCAACCTTCAAACCAAGTCATGACCTGAGGGCCAAAACAGTCGATTTGGCCGGACAAGGTTTGATTACCAACGAGCAAAAAAGACAGACATGAACCATCCTATATACCCCCGTTTCTTCGAAGCGGGGGCATAACTAGAACTTTAAAAAAGAACCCTACAATTACAAAAATATCACAAAAATGTCAATACAAGATATTTAACCAAACAGAAATGACTGCGGGATAAGAACAAAGTTTTATAAAAATACTCATACAAAACAATATTGAGGAAAAATGAATGACCTAAGTTTTAGAGTTATTTGATATATCTAAGTTCAAAAAAGGGTACTCATTCAGTATTTAACAAGGTTTAAAGTTTTCCGTGGGATACAACCACATAAATATGGATGCCACACTAGACCAGCTAGTACACTTAAAGACAAATGACGGCAAAATGTGTAAGCTATGAGAAAGAAAATTGAAATCAAGCCAGAGGGTATGTTGTAGTAAGGTACAGTCAATTCTGTGGAAACAGTCACCTCCAAATAAAGGCCACCCTGTGAATAAAGGCCATTCTTGACAAAACTGTCAATGTTTATTTAGAACAAAATGACCACAGTTCAAAGGTCACCTCTCATTAAAGGCCACATTTTATCCTTTCCGATAGTGGCTTTTCTTCACAGGTTTGAATGAGAACCTTCCATTGCAAGAATATCAGATCAGAAAGAATTGCAGAATGCTCTGGAAAGGTTGGGCATCTGTATGAGGAAGACAAAGAGATGAAGGTTGTTCATGATGACCTTCAAGAGACAGAGGATCATCATGAGGAAACCAAAGTGGTACACAAATTCTTAGACAAGAACAAGCTTCCAGAGCAGTGGCCAAGTTTGAGAGGTATGATCTGTGGCTCATACAAAAACGGACACTGCATAACCTCTGTATAAGAACCATTACAATGCATAAAGATCTCATAGAATTTGTAATGTTATCTAAGGTAGCCCTTAGCTTATCAACAGGTTCATCAGTCTATATATATGTGAGGATAAAGGGACAATACTAGAACTTTACAAAAGAACCCTACAAGTACAAAAATATGACAAAAGTATAAATCATGTCAATTCAAGACATTTGTCAAGCAGAAATAACTGCTGGGATAAGAATCAAGTTTTGTAAAAATGCTTTTAAAAAATAAAGCTAAGGAAAAATAAACTAAGTTCTGAAAGTTATTTCATATATCTTAAGTTCAACCAAGGGTACTATTACGCTTTTTAATGAGGTGTTTGTTTAACACCAATGCCCCCTAGAGGGCTAAAGGATAGCTGACCTTTGACCTATTGATAGACCTTATCAACAGGGGTCGTCTATCTATGTGACCAACCTTCAAACCAAGTCATGACCTGAGGGCCAAAACAGTCGATTTGGCCGGACAAGGTTTGATTACCAACGAGCAAAAAAGACAGACATGAACCATCCTATATACCCCCGTTTCTTCGATGCGGGGGCATAACTAGAACTTTAAAAAAGAACCCTACAATTACAAAAATATCACAAAAATGTCAATACAAGATATTTAACCAAACAGAAATGACTGCGGGATAAGAACAATGTTTTATAAAAATACTCATACAAAACAATATTGAGGAAAAATGAATGACCTAAGTTTTTAGAGTTATTTGATATATCTAAGTTCAAAAAAGGGTACTCATTCAGTATTTAACAAGGTTTAAAGTTTTCCGTTGGATACAACCACATAAATATGGATGCCACACTAGACCAGCTAGTACACTTAAAGACAAATGACGGCAAAATGTGTAAGCTATGAGAAAGAAAATTGAAATCAAGCCAGAGGGTATGTTGTAGTAAGGTACAGTCAATTCTGTGGAAACAGTCACCTCCAAATAAAGGCCACCCTGTGAATAAAGGCCATTCTTGACAAAACTGTCAATGTTTATTTAGAACAAAATGACCACAGTTCAAAGGTCACCTCTCATTAAAGGCCACATTTTATCCTTTCCGATTGTGGCTTTTCTTCACAGGTTTGAATGAGAACCTTCCATTGTAAGAATATCAGATCAGAAAGAATTGCAGAATGCTCTGGAAAGGTTGGGCATCTGTATGAGGAAGACAAAGAGATGAAGGTTGTTCATGATGACCTTCAAGAGACAGAGGATCATCATGAGGAAACCAAAGTGGTACACAAATTCTTAGACAAGAACAAGCTTCCAGAGCAGTGGCCAAGTTTGAGAGGTATGATCTGTGGCTCATACAAAAACGGACACTGCATAACCTCTGTATAAGAACCATTACAATGCATAAAGATCTCATAGAATTTGTAATGTTATCTAAGGTAGCCCTTAGCTTATCAACAGGTTCATCAGTCTATATATATGTGAGGATAAAGGGACAATACTAGAACTTTACAAAAGAACCCTACAAGTACAAAAATATGACAAAAGTATAAATCATGTCAATTCAAGACATTTGTCAAGCAGAAATAACTGCTGGGATAAGAATCAAGTTTTGTAAAAATGCTTTTAAAAAATAAAGCTAAGGAAAAATAAACTAAGTTCTGAAAGTTATTTCATATATCTTAAGTTCAACCAAGGGTACTATTACGCTTTTTAATGAGGTGTTTGTTTAACACCAATGCCCCCTAGAGGGCTAAAGGATAGCTGACCTTTGACCTATTGATAGACCTTATCAACAGGGGTCGTCTATCTATGTGACCAACCTTCAAACCAAGTCATGACCTGAGGGCCAAAACAGTCGATTTGGCCGGACAAGGTTTGATTACCAACGAGCAAAAAAGACAGACATGAACCATCCTATATACCCCCGTTTCTTCGAAGCGGGGGCATAACTAGAACTTTAAAAAAGAACCCTACAATTACAAAAATATCACAAAAATGTCAATACAAGATATTTAACCAAACAGAAATGACTGCGGGATAAGAACAAAGTTTTATAAAAATACTCATACAAAACAATATTGAGGAAAAATGAATGACCTAAGTTTTAGAGTTATTTGATATATCTAAGTTCAAAAAAGGGTACTCATTCAGTATTTAACAAGGTTTAAAGTTTTCCGTGGGATACAACCACATAAATATGGATGCCACACTAGACCAGCTAGTACACTTAAAGACAAATGACGGCAAAATGTGTAAGCTATGAGAAAGAAAATTGAAATCAAGCCAGAGGGTATGTTGTAGTAAGGTACAGTCAATTCTGTGGAAACAGTCACCTCCAAATAAAGGCCACCCTGTGAATAAAGGCCATTCTTGACAAAACTGTCAATGTTTATTTAGAACAAAATGACCACAGTTCAAAGGTCACCTCTCATTAAAGGCCACATTTTATCCTTTCCGATAGTGGCTTTTCTTCACAGGTTTGAATGAGAACCTTCCATTGTAAGAATATCAGATCAGAAAGAATTGCAGAATGCTCTGGAAAGGTTGGGCATCTGTATGAGGAAGACAAAGAGATGAAGGTTGTTCATGATGACCTTCAAGAGACAGAGGATCATCATGAGGAAACCAAAGTGGTACACAAATTCTTAGACAAGAACAAGCTTCCAGAGCAGTGGCCAAGTTTGAGAGGTATGATCTGTGGCTCATACAAAAACGGACACTGCATAACCTCTGTATAAGAACCATTACAATGCATAAAGATCTCATAGAATTTGTAATGTTATCTAAGGTAGCCCTTAGCTTATCAACAGGTTCATCAGTCTATATATATGTGAGGATAAAGGGACAATACTAGAACTTTACAAAAGAACCCTACAAGTACAAAAATATGACAAAAGTATAAATCATGTCAATTCAAGACATTTGTCAAGCAGAAATAACTGCTGGGATAAGAATCAAGTTTTGTAAAAATGCTTTTAAAAAATAAAGCTAAGGAAAAATAAACTAAGTTCTGAAAGTTATTTCATATATCTTAAGTTCAACCAAGGGTACTAATACGCTTTTTAATGAGGTGTTTGTTTAACACCAATGCCCCCTAGAGGGCTAAAGGATAGCTGACCTTTGACCTATTGATAGACCTTATCAACAGGGGTCGTCTATCTATGTGACCAACCTTCAAACCAAGTCATGACCTGAGGGCCAAAACAGTCGATTTGGCCGGACAAGGTTTGATTACCAACGAGCAAAAAAGACAGACATGAACCATCCTATATACCCCCGTTTCTTCGAAGCGGGGGCATAACTAGAACTTTAAAAAAGAACCCTACAATTACAAAAATATCACAAAAATGTCAATACAAGATATTTAACCAAACAGAAATGACTGCGGGATAAGAACAAAGTTTTATAAAAATACTCATACAAAACAATATTGAGGAAAAATGAATGACCTAAGTTTTAGAGTTATTTGATATATCTAAGTTCAAAAAAGGGTACTCATTCAGTATTTAACAAGGTTTAAAGTTTTCCGTGGGATACAACCACATAAATATGGATGCCACACTAGACCAGCTAGTACACTTAAAGACAAATGACGGCAAAATGTGTAAGCTATGAGAAAGAAAATTGAAATCAAGCCAGAGGGTATGTTGTAGTAAGGTACAGTCAATTCTGTGGAAACAGTCACCTCCAAATAAAGGCCACCCTGTGAATAAAGGCCATTCTTGACAAAACTGTCAATGTTTATTTAGAACAAAATGACCACAGTTCAAAGGTCACCTCTCATTAAAGGCCACATTTTATCCTTTCCGATAGTGGCTTTTCTTCACAGGTTTGAATGAGAACCTTCCATTGTAAGAATATCAGATCAGAAAGAATCACAAAATGCTCTGGAAAAGGTTGGGCATCTGTATGAGGAAGACAAAGAGATGAAGGTTGTTCATGATGACCTTCAAGAGACAGAGGATCATCATGAGGAAACCAAAGTGGTACACAAATTCTTAGACAAGAACAAGCTTCCAGAGCAGTGGCCAAGTTTGAGAGGTATGATCTGTGGCTCATACAAAAACGGACACTGCATAACCTCTGTATAAGAACCATTACAATGCATAAAGATCTCATAGAATTTGTAATGTTATCTAAGGTAGCCCTTAGCTTATCAACAGGTTCATCAATCTATATATATGTGAGGATAAAGGGACAATACTAGAACTTTACAAAAGAACCCTACAAGTACAAAAATATGACAAAAGTATAAGTCATGACAATTCAAGACATTTGTCAAGCAGAAATAACTGCTGGGATAAGAATCAAGTTTTGTAAAAATGCTTTTAAAAAATAAACTTAAGGAAAAATAAACTACCTAAGTTCTTAAAGTTATTTCATATATCTTAAGTTCAACCAAGGGTACTATTACGCTTTTTAATGAGGTGTTTGTTTAACACCAATGCCCCCTAGAGGGCTAAAGGATAGCTGACCTTTGACCTATTGATAGACCTTATCAACAGGGGTCGTCTATCTATGTGACCAACCTTCAAACCAAGTCATGACCTGAGGGCCAAAACAGTCGATTTGGCCGGACAAGGTTTGATTACCAACGAGCAAAAAAGACAGACATGAACCATCCTATATACCCCCGTTTCTTCGAAGCGGGGGCATAACTAGAACTTTAAAAAAGAACCCTACAATTACAAAAATATCACAAAAATGTCAATACAAGATATTTAACCAAACAGAAATGACTGCGGGATAAGAACAAAGTTTTATAAAAATACTCATACAAAACAATATTGAGGAAAAATGAATGACCTAAGTTTTAGAGTTATTTGATATATCTAAGTTCAAAAAAGGGTACTCATTCAGTATTTAACAAGGTTTAAAGTTTTCCGTGGGATACAACCACATAAATATGGATGCCACACTAGACCAGCTAGTACACTTAAAGACAAATGACGGCAAAATGTGTAAGCTATGAGAAAGAAAATTGAAATCAAGCCAGAGGGTATGTTGTAGTAAGGTACAGTCAATTCTGTGGAAACAGTCACCTCCAAATAAAGGCCACCCTGTGAATAAAGGCCATTCTTGACAAAACTGTCAATGTTTATTTAGAACAAAATGACCACAGTTCAAAGGTCACCTCTCATTAAAGGCCACATTTTATCCTTTCCGATAGTGGCTTTTCTTCACAGGTTTGAATGAGAACCTTCCATTGCAAGAATATCAGATCAGAAAGAATTGCAGAATGCTCTGGAAAGGTTGGGCATCTGTATGAGGAAGACAAAGAGATGAAGGTTGTTCATGATGACCTTCAAGAGACAGAGGATCATCATGAGGAAACCAAAGTGGTACACAAATTCTTAGACAAGAACAAGCTTCCAGAGCAGTGGCCAAGTTTGAGAGGTATGATCTGTGGCTCATACAAAAACGGACACTGCATAACCTCTGTATAAGAACCATTACAATGCATAAAGATCTCATAGAATTTGTAATGTTATCTAAGGTAGCCCTTAGCTTATCAACAGGTTCATCAATCTATATATATGTGAGGATAAAGGGACAATACTAGAACTTTACAAAAGAACCCTACAAGTACAAAAATATGACAAAAGTATAAGTCATGACAATTCAAGACATTTGTCAAGCAGAAATAACTGCTGGGATAAGAATCAAGTTTTGTAAAAATGCTTTTAAAAAATAAACTTAAGGAAAAATAAACTACCTAAGTTCTTAAAGTTATTTCATATATCTTAAGTTCAACCAAGGGTACTATTACGCTTTTTAATGAGGTGTTTGTTTAACACCAATGCCCCCTAGAGGGCTAAAGGATAGCTGACCTTTGACCTATTGATAGACCTTATCAACAGGGGTCGTCTATCTATGTGACCAACCTTCAAACCAAGTCATGACCTGAGGGCCAAAACAGTCGATTTGGCCGGACAAGGTTTGATTACCAACGAGCAAAAAAGACAGACATGAACTATCCTATATATCCCCGTTTCTTCGAAACAGGGGCATAACTAGAACTTTAAAAAAGAACCCTACAATTACAAAAATATCACAAAAATGTCAATACAAGATATTTAACCAAACAGAAATGACTGCGGGATAAGAACAAAGTTTTATAAAAATACTCATACAAAACAATATTGAGGAAAAATGAATGACCTAAGTTTTTAGAGTTATTTGATATATCTAAGTTCAAAAAAGGGTACTCATTCAGTATTTAACAAGGTTTAAAGTTTTCCGTGGGATACAACCACATAAATATGGATGCCACACTAGACCAGCTAGTACACTTAAAGACAAATGATGGCAAAATGTGTAAGCTATGAGAAAGAAAATTGAAATCAAGCCAGAGGGTATGTTGTAGTAAGGTACAGTCAATTCTGTGGAAACAGTCACCTCCAAATAAAGGCCACCCTGTGAATAAAGGCCATTCTTGACAAAACTGTCAATGTTTATTTAGAACAAAATGACCACAGTTCAAAGGTCACCTCTCATTAAAGGCCACATTTTATCCTTTCCGATAGTGGCTTTTCTTCACAGGTTTGAATGAGAACCTTCCATTGCAAGAATATCAGATCAGAAAGAATTGCAGAATGCTCTGGAAAGGTTGGGCATCTGTATGAGGAAGACAAAGAGATGAAGGTTGTTCATGATGACCTTCAAGAGACAGAGGATCATCATGAGGAAACCAAAGTGGTACACAAATTCTTAGACAAGAACAAGCTTCCAGAGCAGTGGCCAAGTTTGAGAGGTATGATCTGTGGCTCATACAAAAACGGACACTGCATAACCTCTGTATAAGAACCATTACAATGCATAAAGATCTCATAGAATTTGTAATGTTATCTAAGGTAGCCCTTAGCTTATCAACAGGTTCATCAGTCTATATATATGTGAGGATAAAGGGACAATACTAGAACTTTACAAAAGAACCCTACAAGTACAAAAATATGACAAAAGTATAAATCATGTCAATTCAAGACATTTGTCAAGCAGAAATAACTGCTGGGATAAGAATCAAGTTTTGTAAAAATGCTTTTAAAAAATAAAGCTAAGGAAAAATAAACTAAGTTCTGAAAGTTATTTCATATATCTTAAGTTCAACCAAGGGTACTATTACGCTTTTTAATGAGGTGTTTGTTTAACACCAATGCCCCCTAGAGGGCTAAAGGATAGCTGACCTTTGACCTATTGATAGACCTTATCAACAGGGGTCGTCTATCTATGTGACCAACCTTCAAACCAAGTCATGACCTGAGGGCCAAAACAGTCGATTTGGCCGGACAAGGTTTGATTACCAACGAGCAAAAAAGACAGACATGAACCATCCTATATACCCCCGTTTCTTCGAAGCGGGGGCATAACTAGAACTTTAAAAAAGAACCCTACAATTACAAAAATATCACAAAAATGTCAATACAAGATATTTAACCAAACAGAAATGACTGCGGGATAAGAACAATGTTTTATAAAAATACTCATACAAAACAATATTGAGGAAAAATGAATGACCTAAGTTTTTAGAGTTATTTGATATATCTAAGTTCAAAAAAGGGTACTCATTCAGTATTTAACAAGGTTTAAAGTTTTCCGTTGGATACAACCACATAAATATGGATGCCACACTAGACCAGCTAGTACACTTAAAGACAAATGACGGCAAAATGTGTAAGCTATGAGAAAGAAAATTGAAATCAAGCCAGAGGGTATGTTGTAGTAAGGTACAGTCAATTCTGTGGAAACAGTCACCTCCAAATAAAGGCCACCCTGTGAATAAAGGCCATTCTTGACAAAACTGTCAATGTTTATTTAGAACAAAATGACCACAGTTCAAAGGTCACCTCTCATTAAAGGCCACATTTTATCCTTTCCGATTGTGGCTTTTCTTCACAGGTTTGAATGAGAACCTTCCATTGTAAGAATATCAGATCAGAAAGAATTGCAGAATGCTCTGGAAAGGTTGGGCATCTGTATGAGGAAGACAAAGAGATGAAGGTTGTTCATGATGACCTTCAAGAGACAGAGGATCATCATGAGGAAACCAAAGTGGTACACAAATTCTTAGACAAGAACAAGCTTCCAGAGCAGTGGCCAAGTTTGAGAGGTATGATCTGTGGCTCATACAAAAACGGACACTGCATAACCTCTGTATAAGAACCATTACAATGCATAAAGATCTCATAGAATTTGTAATGTTATCTAAGGTAGCCCTTAGCTTATCAACAGGTTCATCAGTCTATATATATGTGAGGATAAAGGGACATAACTAGAACTTTACAAAAGAATCCTACAAGTACAAAAATATGACAAAAGTATAAATCATGTCAATTCAAGACATTTGTCAAGCAGAAATAACTGCTGGGATAAGAATCAAGTTTTGTAAAAATGCTTTTAAAAAATAAAGCTAAGGAAAAATAAACTAAGTTCTGAAAGTTATTTCATATATCTTAAGTTCAACCAAGGGTACTATTACGCTTTTTAATGAGGTGTTTGTTTAACACCAATGCCCCCTAGAGGGCTAAAGGATAGCTGACCTTTGACCTATTGATAGACCTTATCAACAGGGGTCGTCTATCTATGTGACCAACCTTCAAACCAAGTCATGACCTGAGGGCCAAAACAGTCGATTTGGCCGGACAAGGTTTGATTACCAACGAGCAAAAAAGACAGACATGAACTATCCTATATATCCCCGTTTCTTCGAAACAGGGGCATAACTAGAACTTTAAAAAAGAACCCTACAATTACAAAAATATCACAAAAATGTCAATACAAGATATTTAACCAAACAGAAATGACTGCGGGATAAGAACAAAGTTTTATAAAAATACTCATACAAAACAATATTGAGGAAAAATGAATGACCTAAGTTTTTAGAGTTATTTGATATATCTAAGTTCAAAAAAGGGTACTCATTCAGTATTTAACAAGGTTTAAAGTTTTCCGTGGGATACAACCACATAAATATGGATGCCACACTAGACCAGCTAGTACACTTAAAGACAAATGATGGCAAAATGTGTAAGCTATGAGAAAGAAAATTGAAATCAAGCCAGAGGGTATGTTGTAGTAAGGTACAGTCAATTCTGTGGAAACAGTCACCTCCAAATAAAGGCCACCCTGTGAATAAAGGCCATTCTTGACAAAACTGTCAATGTTTATTTAGAACAAAATGACCACAGTTCAAAGGTCACCTCTCATTAAAGGCCACATTTTATCCTTTCCGATAGTGGCTTTTCTTCACAGGTTTGAATGAGAACCTTCCATTGCAAGAATATCAGATCAGAAAGAATTGCAGAATGCTCTGGAAAGGTTGGGCATCTGTATGAGGAAGACAAAGAGATGAAGGTTGTTCATGATGACCTTCAAGAGACAGAGGATCATCATGAGGAAACCAAAGTGGTACACAAATTCTTAGACAAGAACAAGCTTCCAGAGCAGTGGCCAAGTTTGAGAGGTATGATCTGTGGCTCATACAAAAACGGACACTGCATAACCTCTGTATAAGAACCATTACAATGCATAAAGATCTCATAGAATTTGTAATGTTATCTAAGGTAGCCCTTAGCTTATCAACAGGTTCATCAGTCTATATATATGTGAGGATAAAGGGACAATACTAGAACTTTACAAAAGAACCCTACAAGTACAAAAATATGACAAAAGTATAAATCATGTCAATTCAAGACATTTGTCAAGCAGAAATAACTGCTGGGATAAGAATCAAGTTTTGTAAAAATGCTTTTAAAAAATAAAGCTAAGGAAAAATAAACTAAGTTCTGAAAGTTATTTCATATATCTTAAGTTCAACCAAGGGTACTATTACGCTTTTTAATGAGGTGTTTGTTTAACACCAATGCCCCCTAGAGGGCTAAAGGATAGCTGACCTTTGACCTATTGATAGACCTTATCAACAGGGGTCGTCTATCTATGTGACCAACCTTCAAACCAAGTCATGACCTGAGGGCCAAAACAGTCGATTTGGCCGGACAAGGTTTGATTACCAACGAGCAAAAAAGACAGACATGAACCATCCTATATACCCCCGTTTCTTCGAAGCGGGGGCATAACTAGAACTTTAAAAAAGAACCCTACAATTACAAAAATATCACAAAAATGTCAATACAAGATATTTAACCAAACAGAAATGACTGCGGGATAAGAACAATGTTTTATAAAAATACTCATACAAAACAATATTGAGGAAAAATGAATGACCTAAGTTTTTAGAGTTATTTGATATATCTAAGTTCAAAAAAGGGTACTCATTCAGTATTTAACAAGGTTTAAAGTTTTCCGTTGGATACAACCACATAAATATGGATGCCACACTAGACCAGCTAGTACACTTAAAGACAAATGACGGCAAAATGTGTAAGCTATGAGAAAGAAAATTGAAATCAAGCCAGAGGGTATGTTGTAGTAAGGTACAGTCAATTCTGTGGAAACAGTCACCTCCAAATAAAGGCCACCCTGTGAATAAAGGCCATTCTTGACAAAACTGTCAATGTTTATTTAGAACAAAATGACCACAGTTCAAAGGTCACCTCTCATTAAAGGCCACATTTTATCCTTTCCGATTGTGGCTTTTCTTCACAGGTTTGAATGAGAACCTTCCATTGTAAGAATATCAGATCAGAAAGAATTGCAGAATGCTCTGGAAAGGTTGGGCATCTGTATGAGGAAGACAAAGAGATGAAGGTTGTTCATGATGACCTTCAAGAGACAGAGGATCATCATGAGGAAACCAAAGTGGTACACAAATTCTTAGACAAGAACAAGCTTCCAGAGCAGTGGCCAAGTTTGAGAGGTATGATCTGTGGCTCATACAAAAACGGACACTGCATAACCTCTGTATAAGAACCATTACAATGCATAAAGATCTCATAGAATTTGTAATGTTATCTAAGGTAGCCCTTAGCTTATCAACAGGTTCATCAGTCTATATATATGTGAGGATAAAGGGACATAACTAGAACTTTACAAAAGAATCCTACAAGTACAAAAATATGACAAAAGTATAAATCATGTCAATTCAAGACATTTGTCAAGCAGAAATAACTGCTGGGATAAGAATCAAGTTTTGTAAAAATGCTTTTAAAAAATAAAGCTAAGGAAAAATAAACTAAGTTCTGAAAGTTATTTCATATATCTTAAGTTCAACCAAGGGTACTATTACGCTTTTTAATGAGGTGTTTGTTTAACACCAATGCCCCCTAGAGGGCTAAAGGATAGCTGACCTTTGACCTATTGATAGACCTTATCAACAGGGGTCGTCTATCTATGTGACCAACCTTCAAACCAAGTCATGACCTGAGGGCCAAAACAGTCGATTTGGCCGGACAAGGTTTGATTACCAACGAGCAAAAAAGACAGACATGAACCATCCTATATACCCCCGTTTCTTCGAAGCGGGGGCATAACTAGAACTTTAAAAAAGAACCCTACAATTACAAAAATATCACAAAAATGTCAATACAAGATATTTAACCAAACAGAAATGACTGCGGGATAAGAACAAAGTTTTATAAAAATACTCATACAAAACAATATTGAGGAAAAATGAATGACCTAAGTTTTTAGAGTTATTTGATATATCTAAGTTCAAAAAAGGGTACTCATTCAGTATTTAACAAGGTTTAAAGTTTTCCGTGGGATACAACCACATAAATATGGATGCCACACTAGACCAGCTAGTACACTTAAAGACAAATGATGGCAAAATGTGTAAGCTATGAGAAAGAAAATTGAAATCAAGCCAGAGGGTATGTTGTAGTAAGGTACAGTCAATTCTGTGGAAACAGTCACCTCCAAATAAAGGCCACCCTGTGAATAAAGGCCATTCTTGACAAAACTGTCAATGTTTATTTAGAACAAAATGACCACAGTTCAAAGGTCACCTCTCATTAAAGGCCACATTTTATCCTTTCCGATAGTGGCTTTTCTTCACAGGTTTGAATGAGAACCTTCCATTGCAAGAATATCAGATCAGAAAGAATTGCAGAATGCTCTGGAAAGGTTGGGCATCTGTATGAGGAAGACAAAGAGATGAAGGTTGTTCATGATGACCTTCAAGAGACAGAGGATCATCATGAGGAAACCAAAGTGGTACACAAATTCTTAGACAAGAACAAGCTTCCAGAGCAGTGGCCAAGTTTGAGAGGTATGATCTGTGGCTCATACAAAAACGGACACTGCATAACCTCTGTATAAGAACCATTACAATGCATAAAGATCTCATAGAATTTGTAATGTTATCTAAGGTAGCCCTTAGCTTATCAACAGGTTCATCAGTCTATATATATGTGAGGATAAAGGGACATAACTAGAACTTTACAAAAGAATCCTACAAGTACAAAAATATGACAAAAGTATAAATCATGTCAATTCAAGACATTTGTCAAGCAGAAATAACTGCTGGGATAAGAATCAAGTTTTGTAAAAATGCTTTTAAAAAATAAAGCTAAGGAAAAATAAACTAAGTTCTGAAAGTTATTTCATATATCTTAAGTTCAACCAAGGGTACTATTACGCTTTTTAATGAGGTGTTTGTTTAACACCAATGCCCCCTAGAGGGCTAAAGGATAGCTGACCTTTGACCTATTGATAGACCTTATCAACAGGGGTCGTCTATCTATGTGACCAACCTTCAAACCAAGTCATGACCTGAGGGCCAAAACAGTCGATTTGGCCGGACAAGGTTTGATTACCAACGAGCAAAAAAGACAGACATGAACTATCCTATATATCCCCGTTTCTTCGAAACAGGGGCATAACTAGAACTTTAAAAAAGAACCCTACAATTACAAAAATATCACAAAAATGTCAATACAAGATATTTAACCAAACAGAAATGACTGCGGGATAAGAACAAAGTTTTATAAAAATACTCATACAAAACAATATTGAGGAAAAATGAATGACCTAAGTTTTTAGAGTTATTTGATATATCTAAGTTCAAAAAAGGGTACTCATTCAGTATTTAACAAGGTTTAAAGTTTTCCGTGGGATACAACCACATAAATATGGATGCCACACTAGACCAGCTAGTACACTTAAAGACAAATGATGGCAAAATGTGTAAGCTATGAGAAAGAAAATTGAAATCAAGCCAGAGGGTATGTTGTAGTAAGGTACAGTCAATTCTGTGGAAACAGTCACCTCCAAATAAAGGCCACCCTGTGAATAAAGGCCATTCTTGACAAAACTGTCAATGTTTATTTAGAACAAAATGACCACAGTTCAAAGGTCACCTCTCATTAAAGGCCACATTTTATCCTTTCCGATAGTGGCTTTTCTTCACAGGTTTGAATGAGAACCTTCCATTGCAAGAATATCAGATCAGAAAGAATTGCAGAATGCTCTGGAAAGGTTGGGCATCTGTATGAGGAAGACAAAGAGATGAAGGTTGTTCATGATGACCTTCAAGAGACAGAGGATCATCATGAGGAAACCAAAGTGGTACACAAATTCTTAGACAAGAACAAGCTTCCAGAGCAGTGGCCAAGTTTGAGAGGTATGATCTGTGGCTCATACAAAAACGGACACTGCATAACCTCTGTATAAGAACCATTACAATGCATAAAGATCTCATAGAATTTGTAATGTTATCTAAGGTAGCCCTTAGCTTATCAACAGGTTCATCAGTCTATATATATGTGAGGATAAAGGGACAATACTAGAACTTTACAAAAGAACCCTACAAGTACAAAAATATGACAAAAGTATAAATCATGTCAATTCAAGACATTTGTCAAGCAGAAATAACTGCTGGGATAAGAATCAAGTTTTGTAAAAATGCTTTTAAAAAATAAAGCTAAGGAAAAATAAACTAAGTTCTGAAAGTTATTTCATATATCTTAAGTTCAACCAAGGGTACTATTACGCTTTTTAATGAGGTGTTTGTTTAACACCAATGCCCCCTAGAGGGCTAAAGGATAGCTGACCTTTGACCTATTGATAGACCTTATCAACAGGGGTCGTCTATCTATGTGACCAACCTTCAAACCAAGTCATGACCTGAGGGCCAAAACAGTCGATTTGGCCGGACAAGGTTTGATTACCAACGAGCAAAAAAGACAGACATGAACCATCCTATATACCCCCGTTTCTTCGAAGCGGGGGCATAACTAGAACTTTAAAAAAGAACCCTACAATTACAAAAATATCACAAAAATGTCAATACAAGATATTTAACCAAACAGAAATGACTGCGGGATAAGAACAATGTTTTATAAAAATACTCATACAAAACAATATTGAGGAAAAATGAATGACCTAAGTTTTTAGAGTTATTTGATATATCTAAGTTCAAAAAAGGGTACTCATTCAGTATTTAACAAGGTTTAAAGTTTTCCGTTGGATACAACCACATAAATATGGATGCCACACTAGACCAGCTAGTACACTTAAAGACAAATGACGGCAAAATGTGTAAGCTATGAGAAAGAAAATTGAAATCAAGCCAGAGGGTATGTTGTAGTAAGGTACAGTCAATTCTGTGGAAACAGTCACCTCCAAATAAAGGCCACCCTGTGAATAAAGGCCATTCTTGACAAAACTGTCAATGTTTATTTAGAACAAAATGACCACAGTTCAAAGGTCACCTCTCATTAAAGGCCACATTTTATCCTTTCCGATTGTGGCTTTTCTTCACAGGTTTGAATGAGAACCTTCCATTGTAAGAATATCAGATCAGAAAGAATTGCAGAATGCTCTGGAAAGGTTGGGCATCTGTATGAGGAAGACAAAGAGATGAAGGTTGTTCATGATGACCTTCAAGAGACAGAGGATCATCATGAGGAAACCAAAGTGGTACACAAATTCTTAGACAAGAACAAGCTTCCAGAGCAGTGGCCAAGTTTGAGAGGTATGATCTGTGGCTCATACAAAAACGGACACTGCATAACCTCTGTATAAGAACCATTACAATGCATAAAGATCTCATAGAATTTGTAATGTTATCTAAGGTAGCCCTTAGCTTATCAACAGGTTCATCAGTCTATATATATGTGAGGATAAAGGGACAATACTAGAACTTTACAAAAGAACCCTACAAGTACAAAAATATGACAAAAGTATAAATCATGTCAATTCAAGACATTTGTCAAGCAGAAATAACTGCTGGGATAAGAATCAAGTTTTGTAAAAATGCTTTTAAAAAATAAAGCTAAGGAAAAATAAACTAAGTTCTGAAAGTTATTTCATATATCTTAAGTTCAACCAAGGGTACTATTACGCTTTTTAATGAGGTGTTTGTTTAACACCAATGCCCCCTAGAGGGCTAAAGGATAGCTGACCTTTGACCTATTGATAGACCTTATCAACAGGGGTCGTCTATCTATGTGACCAACCTTCAAACCAAGTCATGACCTGAGGGCCAAAACAGTCGATTTGGCCGGACAAGGTTTGATTACCAACGAGCAAAAAAGACAGACATGAACCATCCTATATACCCCCGTTTCTTCGAAGCGGGGGCATAACTAGAACTTTAAAAAAGAACCCTACAATTACAAAAATATCACAAAAATGTCAATACAAGATATTTAACCAAACAGAAATGACTGCGGGATAAGAACAATGTTTTATAAAAATACTCATACAAAACAATATTGAGGAAAAATGAATGACCTAAGTTTTTAGAGTTATTTGATATATCTAAGTTCAAAAAAGGGTACTCATTCAGTATTTAACAAGGTTTAAAGTTTTCCGTTGGATACAACCACATAAATATGGATGCCACACTAGACCAGCTAGTACACTTAAAGACAAATGACGGCAAAATGTGTAAGCTATGAGAAAGAAAATTGAAATCAAGCCAGAGGGTATGTTGTAGTAAGGTACAGTCAATTCTGTGGAAACAGTCACCTCCAAATAAAGGCCACCCTGTGAATAAAGGCCATTCTTGACAAAACTGTCAATGTTTATTTAGAACAAAATGACCACAGTTCAAAGGTCACCTCTCATTAAAGGCCACATTTTATCCTTTCCGATTGTGGCTTTTCTTCACAGGTTTGAATGAGAACCTTCCATTGTAAGAATATCAGATCAGAAAGAATTGCAGAATGCTCTGGAAAGGTTGGGCATCTGTATGAGGAAGACAAAGAGATGAAGGTTGTTCATGATGACCTTCAAGAGACAGAGGATCATCATGAGGAAACCAAAGTGGTACACAAATTCTTAGACAAGAACAAGCTTCCAGAGCAGTGGCCAAGTTTGAGAGGTATGATCTGTGGCTCATACAAAAACGGACACTGCATAACCTCTGTATAAGAACCATTACAATGCATAAAGATCTCATAGAATTTGTAATGTTATCTAAGGTAGCCCTTAGCTTATCAACAGGTTCATCAGTCTATATATATGTGAGGATAAAGGGACATAACTAGAACTTTACAAAAGAATCCTACAAGTACAAAAATATGACAAAAGTATAAATCATGTCAATTCAAGACATTTGTCAAGCAGAAATAACTGCTGGGATAAGAATCAAGTTTTGTAAAAATGCTTTTAAAAAATAAAGCTAAGGAAAAATAAACTAAGTTCTGAAAGTTATTTCATATATCTTAAGTTCAACCAAGGGTACTATTACGCTTTTTAATGAGGTGTTTGTTTAACACCAATGCCCCCTAGAGGGCTAAAGGATAGCTGACCTTTGACCTATTGATAGACCTTATCAACAGGGGTCGTCTATCTATGTGACCAACCTTCAAACCAAGTCATGACCTGAGGGCCAAAACAGTCGATTTGGCCGGACAAGGTTTGATTACCAACGAGCAAAAAAGACAGACATGAACCATCTTATATACCCCCGTTTCTTCGAAGCGGGGGCATAACTAGAACTTTAAAAAAGAACCCTACAATTACAAAAATATCACAAAAATGTCAATACAAGATATTTAACCAAACAGAAATGACTGCGGGATAAGAACAAAGTTTTATAAAAATACTCATACAAAACAATATTGAGGAAAAATGAATGACCTAAGTTTTAGAGTTATTTGATATATCTAAGTTCAAAAAAGGGTACTCATTCAGTATTTAACAAGGTTTAAAGTTTTCCGTGGGATACAACCACATAAATATGGATGCCACACTAGACCAGCTAGTACACTTAAAGACAAATGACGGCAAAATGTGTAAGCTATGAGAAAGAAAATTGAAATCAAGCCAGAGGGTATGTTGTAGTAAGGTACAGTCAATTCTGTGGAAACAGTCACCTCCAAATAAAGGCCACCCTGTGAATAAAGGCCATTCTTGACAAAACTGTCAATGTTTATTTAGAACAAAATGACCACAGTTCAAAGGTCACCTCTCATTAAAGGCCACATTTTATCCTTTCCGATAGTGGCTTTTCTTCACAGGTTTGAATGAGAACCTTCCATTGTAAGAATATCAGATCAGAAAGAATCACAAAATGCTCTGGAAAAGGTTGGGCATCTGTATGAGGAAGACAAAGAGATGAAGGTTGTTCATGATGACCTTCAAGAGACAGAGGATCATCATGAGGAAACCAAAGTGGTACACAAATTCTTAGACAAGAACAAGCTTCCAGAGCAGTGGCCAAGTTTGAGAGGTATGATCTGTGGCTCATACAAAAACGGACACTGCATAACCTCTGTATAAGAACCATTACAATGCATAAAGATCTCATAGAATTTGTAATGTTATCTAAGGTAGCCCTTAGCTTATCAACAGGTTCATCAATCTATATATATGTGAGGATAAAGGGACAATACTAGAACTTTACAAAAGAACCCTACAAGTACAAAAATATGACAAAAGTATAAGTCATGACAATTCAAGACATTTGTCAAGCAGAAATAACTGCTGGGATAAGAATCAAGTTTTGTAAAAATGCTTTTAAAAAATAAACTTAAGGAAAAATAAACTACCTAAGTTCTTAAAGTTATTTCATATATCTTAAGTTCAACCAAGGGTACTATTACGCTTTTTAATGAGGTGTTTGTTTAACACCAATGCCCCCTAGAGGGCTAAAGGATAGCTGACCTTTGACCTATTGATAGACCTTATCAACAGGGGTCGTCTATCTATGTGACCAACCTTCAAACCAAGTCATGACCTGAGGGCCAAAACAGTCGATTTGGCCGGACAAGGTTTGATTACCAACGAGCAAAAAAGACAGACATGAACTATCCTATATATCCCCGTTTCTTCGAAACAGGGGCATAACTAGAACTTTAAAAAAGAACCCTACAATTACAAAAATATCACAAAAATGTCAATACAAGATATTTAACCAAACAGAAATGACTGCGGGATAAGAACAAAGTTTTATAAAAATACTCATACAAAACAATATTGAGGAAAAATGAATGACCTAAGTTTTTAGAGTTATTTGATATATCTAAGTTCAAAAAAGGGTACTCATTCAGTATTTAACAAGGTTTAAAGTTTTCCGTGGGATACAACCACATAAATATGGATGCCACACTAGACCAGCTAGTACACTTAAAGACAAATGATGGCAAAATGTGTAAGCTATGAGAAAGAAAATTGAAATCAAGCCAGAGGGTATGTTGTAGTAAGGTACAGTCAATTCTGTGGAAACAGTCACCTCCAAATAAAGGCCACCCTGTGAATAAAGGCCATTCTTGACAAAACTGTCAATGTTTATTTAGAACAAAATGACCACAGTTCAAAGGTCACCTCTCATTAAAGGCCACATTTTATCCTTTCCGATAGTGGCTTTTCTTCACAGGTTTGAATGAGAACCTTCCATTGCAAGAATATCAGATCAGAAAGAATTGCAGAATGCTCTGGAAAGGTTGGGCATCTGTATGAGGAAGACAAAGAGATGAAGGTTGTTCATGATGACCTTCAAGAGACAGAGGATCATCATGAGGAAACCAAAGTGGTACACAAATTCTTAGACAAGAACAAGCTTCCAGAGCAGTGGCCAAGTTTGAGAGGTATGATCTGTGGCTCATACAAAAACGGACACTGCATAACCTCTGTATAAGAACCATTACAATGCATAAAGATCTCATAGAATTTGTAATGTTATCTAAGGTAGCCCTTAGCTTATCAACAGGTTCATCAGTCTATATATATGTGAGGATAAAGGGACAATACTAGAACTTTACAAAAGAACCCTACAAGTACAAAAATATGACAAAAGTATAAATCATGTCAATTCAAGACATTTGTCAAGCAGAAATAACTGCTGGGATAAGAATCAAGTTTTGTAAAAATGCTTTTAAAAAATAAAGCTAAGGAAAAATAAACTAAGTTCTGAAAGTTATTTCATATATCTTAAGTTCAACCAAGGGTACTATTACGCTTTTTAATGAGGTGTTTGTTTAACACCAATGCCCCCTAGAGGGCTAAAGGATAGCTGACCTTTGACCTATTGATAGACCTTATCAACAGGGGTCGTCTATCTATGTGACCAACCTTCAAACCAAGTCATGACCTGAGGGCCAAAACAGTCGATTTGGCCGGACAAGGTTTGATTACCAACGAGCAAAAAAGACAGACATGAACTATCCTATATATCCCCGTTTCTTCGAAACAGGGGCATAACTAGAACTTTAAAAAAGAACCCTACAATTACAAAAATATCACAAAAATGTCAATACAAGATATTTAACCAAACAGAAATGACTGCGGGATAAGAACAAAGTTTTATAAAAATACTCATACAAAACAATATTGAGGAAAAATGAATGACCTAAGTTTTTAGAGTTATTTGATATATCTAAGTTCAAAAAAGGGTACTCATTCAGTATTTAACAAGGTTTAAAGTTTTCCGTGGGATACAACCACATAAATATGGATGCCACACTAGACCAGCTAGTACACTTAAAGACAAATGATGGCAAAATGTGTAAGCTATGAGAAAGAAAATTGAAATCAAGCCAGAGGGTATGTTGTAGTAAGGTACAGTCAATTCTGTGGAAACAGTCACCTCCAAATAAAGGCCACCCTGTGAATAAAGGCCATTCTTGACAAAACTGTCAATGTTTATTTAGAACAAAATGACCACAGTTCAAAGGTCACCTCTCATTAAAGGCCACATTTTATCCTTTCCGATAGTGGCTTTTCTTCACAGGTTTGAATGAGAACCTTCCATTGCAAGAATATCAGATCAGAAAGAATTGCAGAATGCTCTGGAAAGGTTGGGCATCTGTATGAGGAAGACAAAGAGATGAAGGTTGTTCATGATGACCTTCAAGAGACAGAGGATCATCATGAGGAAACCAAAGTGGTACACAAATTCTTAGACAAGAACAAGCTTCCAGAGCAGTGGCCAAGTTTGAGAGGTATGATCTGTGGCTCATACAAAAACGGACACTGCATAACCTCTGTATAAGAACCATTACAATGCATAAAGATCTCATAGAATTTGTAATGTTATCTAAGGTAGCCCTTAGCTTATCAACAGGTTCATCAGTCTATATATATGTGAGGATAAAGGGACAATACTAGAACTTTACAAAAGAACCCTACAAGTACAAAAATATGACAAAAGTATAAATCATGTCAATTCAAGACATTTGTCAAGCAGAAATAACTGCTGGGATAAGAATCAAGTTTTGTAAAAATGCTTTTAAAAAATAAAGCTAAGGAAAAATAAACTAAGTTCTGAAAGTTATTTCATATATCTTAAGTTCAACCAAGGGTACTATTACGCTTTTTAATGAGGTGTTTGTTTAACACCAATGCCCCCTAGAGGGCTAAAGGATAGCTGACCTTTGACCTATTGATAGACCTTATCAACAGGGGTCGTCTATCTATGTGACCAACCTTCAAACCAAGTCATGACCTGAGGGCCAAAACAGTCGATTTGGCCGGACAAGGTTTGATTACCAACGAGCAAAAAAGACAGACATGAACCATCCTATATACCCCCGTTTCTTCGAAGCGGGGGCATAACTAGAACTTTAAAAAAGAACCCTACAATTACAAAAATATCACAAAAATGTCAATACAAGATATTTAACCAAACAGAAATGACTGCGGGATAAGAACAATGTTTTATAAAAATACTCATACAAAACAATATTGAGGAAAAATGAATGACCTAAGTTTTTAGAGTTATTTGATATATCTAAGTTCAAAAAAGGGTACTCATTCAGTATTTAACAAGGTTTAAAGTTTTCCGTTGGATACAACCACATAAATATGGATGCCACACTAGACCAGCTAGTACACTTAAAGACAAATGACGGCAAAATGTGTAAGCTATGAGAAAGAAAATTGAAATCAAGCCAGAGGGTATGTTGTAGTAAGGTACAGTCAATTCTGTGGAAACAGTCACCTCCAAATAAAGGCCACCCTGTGAATAAAGGCCATTCTTGACAAAACTGTCAATGTTTATTTAGAACAAAATGACCACAGTTCAAAGGTCACCTCTCATTAAAGGCCACATTTTATCCTTTCCGATTGTGGCTTTTCTTCACAGGTTTGAATGAGAACCTTCCATTGTAAGAATATCAGATCAGAAAGAATCACAAAATGCTCTGGAAAAGGTTGGGCATCTGTATGAGGAAGACAAAGAGATGAAGGTTGTTCATGATGACCTTCAAGAGACAGAGGATCATCATGAGGAAACCAAAGTGGTACACAAATTCTTAGACAAGAACAAGCTTCCAGAGCAGTGGCCAAGTTTGAGAGGTATGATCTATGGCTCATACAAAAACGGACACTGCATAACCTCTGTATAAGAACCATTACAATGCATAAAGATCTCATAGAATTTGTAATGTTATCTAAGGTAGCCCTTAGCTTATCAACAGGTTCATCAATCTATATATATGTGAGGATAAAGGGACAATACTAGAACTTTACAAAAGAACCCTACAAGTACAAAAATATGACAAAAGTATAAGTCATGACAATTCAAGACATTTGTCAAGCAGAAATAACTGCTGGGATAAGAATCAAGTTTTGTAAAAATGCTTTTAAAAAATAAAGCTAAGGAAAAATAAACTACCTAAGTTCTTAAAGTTATTTCATATATCTTAAGTTCAACCAAGGGTACTATTACGCTTTTTAATGAGGTGTTTGTTTAACACCAATGCCCCCTAGAGGGCTAAAGGATAGCTGACCTTGACCTATTGATAGACCTTATCAACAGGGGTCGTCTATCTATGTGACCAACCTTCAAACCAAGTCATGACCTGAGGGCCAAAACAGTCGATTTGGCCGGACAAGGTTTGATTACCAACGAGCAAAAAAGACAGACATGAACTATCCTATATATCCCCGTTTCTTCGAAACAGGGGCATAACTAGAACTTTAAAAAAGAACCCTACAATTACAAAAATATCACAAAAATGTCAATACAAGATATTTAACCAAACAGAAATGACTGCGGGATAAGAACAAAGTTTTATAAAAATACTCATACAAAACAATATTGAGGAAAAATGAATGACCTAAGTTTTTAGAGTTATTTGATATATCTAAGTTCAAAAAAGGGTACTCATTCAGTATTTAACAAGGTTTAAAGTTTTCCGTGGGATACAACCACATAAATATGGATGCCACACTAGACCAGCTAGTACACTTAAAGACAAATGATGGCAAAATGTGTAAGCTATGAGAAAGAAAATTGAAATCAAGCCAGAGGGTATGTTGTAGTAAGGTACAGTCAATTCTGTGGAAACAGTCACCTCCAAATAAAGGCCACCCTGTGAATAAAGGCCATTCTTGACAAAACTGTCAATGTTTATTTAGAACAAAATGACCACAGTTCAAAGGTCACCTCTCATTAAAGGCCACATTTTATCCTTTCCGATAGTGGCTTTTCTTCACAGGTTTGAATGAGAACCTTCCATTGCAAGAATATCAGATCAGAAAGAATCGCAGAATGCTCTGGAAAGGTTGGGCATCTGTATGAGGAAGACAAAGAGATGAAGGTTGTTCATGATGACCTTCAAGAGACAGAGGATCATCATGAGGAAACCAAAGTGGTACACAAATTCTTAGACAAGAACAAGCTTCCAGAGCAGTGGCCAAGTTTGAGAGGTATGATCTGTGGCTCATACAAAAACGGACACTGCATAACCTCTGTATAAGAACCATTACAATGCATAAAGATCTCATAGAATTTGTAATGTTATCTAAGGTAGCCCTTAGCTTATCAACAGGTTCATCAGTCTATATATATGTGAGGATAAAGGGACAATACTAGAACTTTACAAAAGAACCCTACAAGTACAAAAATATGACAAAAGTATAAATCATGTCAATTCAAGACATTTGTCAAGCAGAAATAACAGCTGGGATAAGAATCAAGTTTTGTAAAAATGCTTTTAAAAAATAAAGCTAAGGAAAAATAAACTAAGTTCTGAAAGTTATTTCATATATCTTAAGTTCAACCAAGGGTACTATTACGCTTTTTAATGAGGTGTTTGTTTAACACCAATGCCCCCTAGAGGGCTAAAGGATAGCTGACCTTTGACCTATTGATAGACCTTATCAACAGGGGTCGTCTATCTATGTGACCAACCTTCAAACCAAGTCATGACCTGAGGGCCAAAACAGTCGATTTGGCCGGACAAGGTTTGATTACCAACGAGCAAAAAAGACAGACATGAACCATCCTATATACCCCCGTTTCTTCGAAGCGGGGGCATAACTAGAACTTTAAAAAAGAACCCTACAATTACAAAAATATCACAAAAATGTCAATACAAGATATTTAACCAAACAGAAATGACTGCGGGATAAGAACAATGTTTTATAAAAATACTCATACAAAACAATATTGAGGAAAAATGAATGACCTAAGTTTTTAGAGTTATTTGATATATCTAAGTTCAAAAAAGGGTACTCATTCAGTATTTAACAAGGTTTAAAGTTTTCCGTTGGATACAACCACATAAATATGGATGCCACACTAGACCAGCTAGTACACTTAAAGACAAATGACGGCAAAATGTGTAAGCTATGAGAAAGAAAATTGAAATCAAGCCAGAGGGTATGTTGTAGTAAGGTACAGTCAATTCTGTGGAAACAGTCACCTCCAAATAAAGGCCACCCTGTGAATAAAGGCCATTCTTGACAAAACTGTCAATGTTTATTTAGAACAAAATGACCACAGTTCAAAGGTCACCTCTCATTAAAGGCCACATTTTATCCTTTCCGATAGTGGCTTTTCTTCACAGGTTTGAATGAGAACCTTCCATTGTAAGAATATCAGATCAGAAAGAATCACAAAATGCTCTGGAAAAGGTTGGGCATCTGTATGAGGAAGACAAAGAGATGAAGGTTGTTCATGATGACCTTCAAGAGACAGAGGATCATCATGAGGAAACCAAAGTGGTACACAAATTCTTAGACAAGAACAAGCTTCCAGAGCAGTGGCCAAGTTTGAGAGGTATGATCTGTGGCTCATACAAAAACGGACACTGCATAACCTCTGTATAAGAACCATTACAATGCATAAGGATCTCATAGAATTTGTAATGTTATCTAAGGTAGCCCTTAGCTTATCAACAGGTTCATCAATCTATATATATGTGAGGATAAAGGGACAATACTAGAACTTTACAAAAGAACCCTACAAGTACAAAAATATGACAAAAGTATAAGTCATGACAATTCAAGACATTTGTCAAGCAGAAATAACTGCTGGGATAAGAATCAAGTTTTGTAAAAATGCTTTTAAAAAATAAACTTAAGGAAAAATAAACTACCTAAGTTCTTAAAGTTATTTCATATATCTTAAGTTCAACCAAGGGTACTATTACGCTTTTTAATGAGGTGTTTGTTTAACACCAATGCCCCCTAGAGGGCTAAAGGATAGCTGACCTTGACCTATTGATAGACCTTATCAACAGGGGTCGTCTATCTATGTGACCAACCTTCAAACCAAGTCATGACCTGAGGGCCAAAACAGTCGATTTGGCCGGACAAGGTTTGATTACCAAACGAGCAAAAAAGACAGACATGAACTATCCTATATATCCCCGTTTCTTCGAAACAGGGGCATAACTAGAACTTTAAAAAAGAACCCTACAATTACAAAAATATCACAAAAATGTCAATACAAAATATTTAACCAAACAGAAATGACTGCGGGATAAGAACAAAGTTTTATAAAAATACTCATACAAAACAATATTGAGGAAAAATGAATGACCTAAGTTTTTAGAGTTATTTGATATATCTAAGTTCAAAAAAGGGTACTCATTCAGTATTTAATAAGGTTTAAAGTTTTCCGTGGGATACAACCACATAAATATGGATGCCACACTAGACCAGCTAGTACACTTAAAGACAAATGATGGCAAAATGTGTAAGCTATGAGAAAGAAAATTGAAATCAAGCCAGAGGGTATGTTGTAGTAAGGTACAGTCAATTCTGGGGAAACAGTCACCTCCAAATAAAGGCCACCCTGTGAATAAAGGCCATTCTTGACAAAACTGTCAATGTTTATTTAGAACAAAATGACCACAGTTCAAAGGTCACCTCTCATTAAAGGCCACATTTTATCCTTTCCGATAGTGGCTTTTCTTCACAGGTTTGAATGAGAACCTTCCATTGTAAGAATATCAGATCAGAAAGAATCACAAAATGCTCTGGAAAAGGTTGGGCATCTGTATGAGGAAGACAAAGAGATGAAGGTTGTTCATGATGACCTTCAAGAGACAGAGGATCATCATGAGGAAACCAAAGTGGTACACAAATTCTTAGACAAGAACAAGCTTACAGAGCAGTGGCCAAGTTTGAGAGGTATGATCTGTGGCTCATACAAAAACGGACACTGCATAACCTCTGTATAAGAACCATTACAATGCATAAAGATCTCATAGAATTTGTAATGTTATCTAAGGTAGCCCTTAGCTTATCAACAGGTTCATCAATCTATATATATGTGAGGATAAAGGGACATAACTAGAACTTTACAAAAGAACCCTACAAGTACAAAAATATGACAAAAGTATAAATCATGTCAATTCAAGACATTTGTCAAGCAGAAATAACTGCTGGGATAAGAATCAAGTTTTGTAAAAATGCTTTTAAAAAATAAAGCTAAGGAAAAATAAACTACCTAAGTTCTTAAAGTTATTTCATATATCTTAAGTTCAACCAAGGGTACTATTACGCTTTTTAATGAGGTGTTTGTTTAACACCAATGCCCCCTAGAGGGCTAAAGGATAGCTGACCTTGACCTATTGATAGACCTTATCAACAGGGGTCGTCTATCTATGTGACCAACCTTCAAACCAAGTCATGACCTGAGGGCCAAAACAGTCGATTTGGCCGGACAAGGTTTGATTACCAACGAGCAAAAAAGACAGACATGAACTATCCTATATATCCCCGTTTCTTCGAAACAGGGGCATAACTAGAACTTTAAAAAAGAACCCTACAATTACAAAAATATCACAAAAGTGTCAATACAAGATATTTAACCAAACAGAAATGACTGCGGGATAAGAACAAAGTTTTATAAAAATACTCATACAAAACAATGTTGAGGAAAAATGAATGACCTAAGTTTTTAGAGTTATTTGATATATCTAAGTTCAAATAAGGGTACTCATTCAGTATTCAACAAGGTTTAAAACACAACTTGAAAATATGTGAAAAAAAATATCTGTGCAAGTCTAGGAGACATAAAATGTATTTACCACGAACAAGGTATTTGAAAGTGAGGTTTTTAGAAGAAAGTTTTTATCCAAAATAAATGCAACAATATTCACTTTTATCCTTTGACATAGACAAGGTACAGAACAAAAGATATCATTTTAATGCAAAACTAGAGTTTTGTGACTTAAATACTCCTGCCACCACTTTGACACAAACGCAATAGTAAAGTACATGGCTAAGTTCAAAGGCACATTACTCTGGAAAGAGTGGATCACTGGGCATGAAAATTGTGTCCTGCACATCCAAACTTCATGATGATAACATCTATCAAGTTTCATTGCAATCGCTTAAAGAATGTGCAAGTAGTTTGCTCCATAAACTTGTGATATTGTATGTGGATGGACGGACAAACAGACAGAGTGACTTCGTTTGTGGGGGTACCCAGGTATAACAACCTTTGAGATATCTAAGGCAATGTGAAGTTAAACATAATATAGAAAGAATTACCCAAGAGAATTTACAATAAACCTGATTAACAATTGGTTAAACAACCAAGAATCATCATATGCTGAGCAAACATAATAGAAACATTCATACTTAACACCTAGAATGCAGGTAGCTGGTTTAAATAGTAATTTAGTGGGCCCATCTTGACCATAACCCACTGTATCTTATGTCTAGGAGGAAATCGCCATCTTCAATGGAGTAGACAGTAAATCGCCTTTTTGCAGACAGTAATATTAACCACAGTACACTTAAACATCACAGTAATATCAAGAAAAATTAATAAGGTAATCCAGAAGAATACATAATTTTGTCAATTCATACCAAAAAATGAATACTTATGATTTTAGAGTGCAAATCCTTATAAGTGTTGTTTTCATAAAATCAATATATCCAGGTGACACTCACTGTATTGATATTTACACCACAAATTGTGTTACAAATAAATGCTTTAGCCTTAGGGTATGACAAAGGCTAAGAGATTAAGTCTTTTAAAAAGGTGTGTGGAGTTAATGATATATAGCATATTATTACAGTATGCTTTAAAAACAGTTAAGTAGTCACAACTCTTGACATGATTGAATGAAAATTGCTTTGAACAACAGCTAATATCCTGTACACATATGAAGTTGTTTTATTGTATTCATTGTGTTATCACAAAATTGCAGGGTGCTCCCTAGACTTCAAAAGTCAGGGGGTCAAAATGACTCTTACCTAATAGAAATGTAAAGAGAAATATAGTTTTCTGAGTTTGAGTTTACGAATTAAAAGAAAACTATTTTCCCTATTGTGTAATTGAGTCACGGACAGTTGATTTCGCACCATGTTTATGGCGCAGTGCAAAATCGTGTTGTTTTAATAAAGTGGTCATTCAGCTTTGCGAGGCGTAACTGAGCGGACGCAAAATTTTTCGTTTTGAAAAATGATATTATATCATTTTGTTAGCGTAAATGTAATGAATAACAATGATCTTACTGATTTGTTTATCAAACTGAATTGCATATATCTGTCACTGGAATAAAGCGAATATGTTTTATTTTCGTCTTTACCAAGTAATTTATTCAGTATTCATACGTATATAATAATTTATGTCATGAAATGTGCTAGAAATTATATTGTTTTATGAAAGTTCATATTTATCTAATGCAAAGTTCTGTAGTTAATCACTGTTAAAACAAAAGGAATTAGAAGATTTTATATCAGGAATGAGGACCAACATTTGGCGACAGACAACTGACATTTGGGCACAGTTTTCCAGAGTAAAAATCTCTGGTTTTTACTGGGCGAGTCTGATCGCATACTGATTAAGTTTATTAACACCGCTGTGGTGCACATATATGTAATATTAAGCTTTTCGAATGTTGAACTATTTTATTATATGAAAAGTAGTATATGATATTTGTTAGACTTGTATTGAACTGTAATGTGCACAGATTGCACCTCGCAAGTGCTTCGTGCATTACGATTATCAAATAACAATTTGAAAAGGGATTTGTTGTTAGTTTGTTATTCAAGTAAAGGTGACGTAATGTACACGTAAGGGAAAACAAAATTTCCTACTAATGTAATACAAATGAAATAAATTTGACCCTTTCAGTTTGGTTCCAATTCTTAAGAGTCAAAAACCTTATTTTGCAAATTTCAAGAGTCAAAATGACATTTTAAGGGTCAAAGTAGAGCCCTGAAAAGGTTTAGTTTAATACATGAACAGGACAAAATGTTGCTTAAAATAAATGATTATTTATCAATGAAACATTTCAATTACTGAGTTAAATCTGTAATTCATGAATTCAACTGATTACTTACTTCACATTCTCATTTGAAATTTTGATGAAACGCATACCTTATATAAAAGTTGCTAATAGAGTAAGGCAAATAATTGGACGGAATCAATTGTTGCCACGCTACAAGTTGACTACCAGAAGTAGGTCTAGGATTTCAGGCTATGGAATTATTTAAATATTTAGTAACTGAACCATTGAATGATATTTCTTTTTTTAGCCCGGGACATTTGGGGGGGGGGGGGCACCCCATTGAATACGTCAGTGACAATTAATTGAAGTTTTTTCCTTAAAAAGATTGTATAATGGTGGATTTTAGACATGTTTTTCTTTGTTAATATTGAGCAAGATTCAGCCAAATAAAAAAACCTTGCCACTAGTCCTTATACATGAAGTTGATAGGAATAGGTAGGTAGATGTTTTTTCTATACGTAGGTAATTTTTTATTGAGCATAATTTTTTTTTGATTGATAAACAGGTTCCTGCTATATAATCAGTAATTACTAATACAGAAATATGGGTAATACTTAAAAAGACCGAACAAGATGAAGAGTGTAGAACTAAAGTCATTTGCAAAGCACCATAGTTTAACAGTCATTTTGCTATTGTCCAGTTATCTATCACGTCATCCGTATCCATGTCAACAAAGAATAATGAGCTCACCTGTTCTGCGAGTGTGACTGAAGATTACATTCGAATATTCCAGCGAATTTAGCATAGATCTACCTAGTTCTGGCTTCCAAAACTTTAAAAGCCGCTTTTTAAATATTTTTTGCTTTTTATGCGGCATTAAAGTTTTGGATCAGTCCCCTAACGAAACCTTACCAAAATAACAAACATTATTGTAACCTTGCTTTATGATGATCGGTAGCTGGACTTGAACTCATGACCCTCTATGGATCATTGTATCAAAGACCTATACATACACTATGTATGTATAGGTCTTTGATTGTATGATTCAAATGCAACACAATTTCAAGAACAATTAAATTCAGAGAGCCAATCTAATAAATTAATTAATCAAATAATAAACAGTGTAAACAATAAGGCAGAAGAATTCACACCATAACATCTCAAAACAGTTTATTGACACACTGTCCTGTTTAAATTCCATCTGACCTACAAAGGGAGACAATCCAGAACACAACATCTGGGATAGCAAGAACGATTGATTTACATACTTATATATCACCTATGGAAGTCAATAGTTATCATAATAATGTTACATTAAACCTGAAATCGCACAGTAAATCTAAACAGAACCAACATACCTGCATATCAAGCCCTGAATTGGCATTAACCATCTGATTTACGTTAGGCAAAGATCCTCCGCGATACTGCTGCATTATGTTTTGTTGTATGTGAAGTTGCTGTGTTTGTTTCTGCTGTCCGTGTGCCTGGAATATAATGAACATCTTGGTTGTGATCTATGTAACGTGACAAGTATGGAAAAGGAGAAAGTTTCAATACATCAAGCTAAAAAATTTGCAACGGAACTAGATAAACAGTTTTCGCGAACCAACAGGACTAAATCACAGTAGAAACAACGCACCCGTGTGGCAGCGCTGACATCTCTGAGAATGGCTTCAAAGGCAGCAGTTTCTTCTGCCTGTTTTTGGTTGTGTAGCGCTATTTTCTCGCTGAATTTCCTCGGGTTCGCCATGATGGATGCGAAACGATAGACTTGTTATGATTTTGCCAATGTTGGGGGTCCTTGTCAGATTTTATCCAATCAAAATGCTTGATATTTTATTACCGGTAGAGGGCGCAATATGGAAAACGCACCTGCAATGTACAGACCCCTGCAAAAGTTTCTTACAATAATTGTACGCCAACTACTTTATAATCGATGAAATAAGCGTCCGAAAGGTCGATTAATTTATGAAAATAGTTACACACAGATTTTCATCACTTTTTATTTCAACAAGTTTATTCGAATTAGAAATCTAGAATCATGATTTTATCGAAGTTATATAGGGTGTGTCTAAAATACACTAATGTAGAGACAACACGTTCTCCCGCTCCCCGGTCTAAAAAAACGGGCTTGCTAGAGAGCATGTGTCATACTCAAACTTGTACTCAGACTTAAACTTGGTGAGATTAAAAGTTATGACTATTAGCCTAGCTCATATTTGACGTTTACTAAAATGAATCGGGGACTCTATACATTGTAAATTGAAATGATCTGATACAAATTAATTGATAAAGAGGTGTCAGAGCTGGGGCGGTGATCGATGCTTCAATATTAAAGTCCTTTTTTTTAAATGTTCACTAAAACACCTCCCAACAACCCATTGTCAAACTGCTTCTGGCACCCTTGTGATATGATTACTTCCATGGATTTAGGGACCTTCCATCACAATGTACAGTCAAGCCTGTGGTAGTGACCACCTCCGAATAACAGCCACCAGGTGAATACAAAATGTGTAAACTATGGCAATCTTTTAACTAGACAGGCATTACAAGGCAGAGCAATATACACCCGAAGGTATATTTGATACTGTAAAAACATTATTTTGGGGTACTTTAATTTCATGCATGAATATGCATTTTCGGACACGAATTCAGCCAAATTTGACCCGTAAGTGTGACCTTGACCCTTCCGAAACAAGCTCTATGCACATCGTCTTGATGGGGTGAACATTTGAGTCAAGTTTCTTCAAGATCCTTCGCAGACTTAAAGAGTTACAGAGCGGACACGAAATCAGCCAAATTTGACCCCTAAGTGTGACCTTGACCCTTCCGAACCATGCACTCTGCACGTCGTCTCGATGGGGTGAACATTTGAGTCAAGTTTCTCAATATCTTTCGTAGGCTTAGAGATCCAGAGCGGACACGAAATTGCTAAGGGGACAGACGGACAGATGGATGCCAGCATCATAACATATGTCCCTTCGGTCGATAAAAAATGTTTCACGTTAAAAAAAGAATCTCTGAATAGAGGCCACCTGTCAATAAACATTATGTCTTTCCCAATGGTTGGTTGCCTTTGTTCACAGGTTGGACTGTATTTATAATACAGCTAGTCCTTCATGAATCTGACCTGACGTTTTAAAATGCGAGCTTTCAGACTGCTATTATGTTGAATGGTTACATCATATAGTTATACCCAAAAAGTGACAGACCAGTGTAAATTGGGCCCAAATGTCATAAAATTTTAGATCTGTCTCTGAGCTCAATTATCTTATAGTGTATTAAATATTTCTAAGTTAATTATGATAAGACAATAATTATATTACTGATAAATTAGTCTGACAATATAATTGATCTGAATATATTTATAAAGTTATTTACACATTAATCAGCTCTATCCTATCAACCATATATAATACTATTAGAGATTTGTGCTTAAATACAGATCTCAAGTTTTATAACCTCATACCTGGGTACATGTATGTATTTGAAACAAAAAACAAGCTCAGGACAAGTTGGTTAGAACTACATATGCACTGTACTTTCCGACTAATATATATATATACAGAACTAGAACTATCACTAAAAGTGATGAATACCCCCAGATGCTGCTTTGACCCAGTTATTGTTACATTTTACAAAGGGAAATATAACACGTTTTCATCTTTTTAACACCTGCAAATTGTTGCTCAGAAATATCCTGACCAATTTCTAGATATTCATTATATAAAAAATAACAAAGGGCCATAACTCATTAAAATTTACTTGGACAAAATCTATTGTGGACATGCACAACTTGGCAAACTACTTATCACTTCTAAGAAGTTTCACTGAATTCCTGCATGTAGTTACTGAGAAATGGTTTGGACAAAATTTACCTATTGTATAAAACAAAGGGTTATAATTCAGTGAAAATTAATCCAAACGAAACCTGGTTATTGCATGCACAACTTGGCTTACTTTTTATAACTTCTATCAAGTTTCATTGAATTTATACGAGTAGTTACTGAGATATTGTATATACACTGTATAAAAAACAACAAAGGGTCATAACTCAGTGAAAGTTTACCAAACCAAGACAAGCTTGATGCATGCACAACTAGGCTAAGTACTTATTACTTCTGTGAAGTTTCATTGAATTCCTGTCAGTAGTTAATGAGAAATTGTCCGGACAAAATTTGCCTATTGTATATTCTGTACAAAAAGAACAAAGGGCTATTACTCAGTAAAAATTAATCCAAACGAAAATTGCTTTCAGCATGCACAACTAGGCTTACTACTGATCACTTCTATGAAGTTTCATTGCAATCCTGTATGTTGTTGCTGAGAAATTGTCTGGACAAATTGTGTCTACAGACGTATGGACCGACCGGCCGGGACCGCCAAGCTTGAATCCAATGTAGTCCCCATATATTCATATCTGGGGGTATAAAAATATCTTGTCTGACTCAGTTCTGCCAAAAACTACAACAAGAATCAACTAATCAAGTTCAGTAGATTATAGTTTTCACCAAGAATATATCAAATATGTTTACATATAATGACATGTAGCTTGGAACCCACAAGAACACCAAAATGCAACTGATTTCATTCTATGTAATTAATTTGACAAACTTCTACAGAACTTTAAGGTTCATGGTCGAGACAATTACCATCATACTTACTTCATAGAAACAATCTTTGCCAAATGGTAATGAACAAAATCTAGGTTTAAGTAATGTAAGTGTCCCTAGTTTTAATCGTGACATCCACATATTTCAGGGACATTTAAATTTCTTATCTTTGATAACTTTTTTGTATGGTATTGTTGATACCATTTGACAGACAATGGTTTCATTGTGGTGATAAGAAAATTAGAAGCCGTTTTTGTTAGAAAAAAAAATCTGTCATGTTGGAACGCACTGTACACAGCAGTATAAAATCAAAGCACTAAGAGAACTGTTGTTGTAAGGCTTGGCAACAGTGCTTATACAGTAAATAACGAGTCCAGATCTTCTGTGGTGAAGAATTGGTTGATTTGTAAAAAACAAACTCTATACTTATTTGTTATTTTAATACAATGTCATGTGGGTAAATATTATTTGAGTTAATATATGACATTAGGTGGGCATTTCTAGGGAAAATGATATTGCAATAGCTACAACTGTAACATGTTAGTATATATGAAGTAAACAAAACACAGCATTTGCATCTAGATTTATTCTTCCTGTAAATGCAGTATTAGAAAATTATAATATCATCAAGTTATCGTATCAACATTTCACAATACTGCCATAATCAATTTCTTCTATAAGTTAACATACCCTTACTGTAGACAGTATACCAAGTCATGTACAATTAGGATTCTAGCATTTACTTAATTATTTTTAATATCATCAAGACAAACAATCTGACAAGGTTTGGTGAAGATCCAATAAAACCGTGATATCTAGAGTTTTAACAATATTTTTACCTAAGATTTGACTTGGTGACCTGTTTTTTTACCCCAGCTGACCCAAGTTCATCCTTGACCCACATATCATTGAGGCAAACATTCTGACAATCTAAACTGTGACATCTAGAGTGTTCTTTTCTTTTCCTAAGTTTTAACATAATGACCTAGTTCTTGACCCCATATGATCCATAGTCATACTTGGCCGTTATATCATTAAAACAAACAATTTGACAAAGTTTGGTGAAGATCCAATTATTACTGTGAAATCTACAGAGTTAACATGCTTTTTCACAAGATTTGACCTAGCAACCTAGTTTTTTACACCAGATGACCAATGTTCGAACTCGTCCAAGATATCATAAAGACAAACAAACGAAGACTGATCATAAAAGCTCACCCTGAGCACAAGTGCTCATGTGAGCAAAAAACAAGACATAAGCAACAAATAACAGCCATCAGCTTGGGGTCTGAGATGAACAAAGGCCTCATTTTCAACATTTACAGACACGGAATTCATTCCTTATTAACATTTGGGATGAACTTTATACATACACATGTTATGGCAAATGTCAAAATATTACACAATGTTTGGCTACAGTTCAAAACAAATGTCCCATTGTAGAATATTGTATAGATGATTTGTACCAAATGAAGTCTCTGGAACTAATGCTTTTTCAGCTTCAATAATTTTCGATATACACATATCTGGTTAATCTACCACCTCGCACTTCTCTACATCGTCCACAATGTCTGATAATTGTTATAATAGAATGGGCAACTTTGTCAATTTTCAAGCCACCAAACTCTTTCATATCCTGATCAACAATAAAATAACAACCTGAAAGAAATAAGTCACCATTTAGACAAATCTATATTTGGTTGAAGTTTTATGACTGATCTTTAAAAGATTCAAATCCTCATAAAACTTGTCTTCTAGCCTTCTGAATTATTTGATTTTCATGTTAAAATTATTAATACAGTATATTGGTACCTCTTCACAGATTACTGTTAACTCGTTATACAGTTTGCTGTAAAGATCTATACAGATTGTTTTAAGCTCTTTACAGACTATGTTCTTTACAGAATGTTTTATGCTCTTTACAGAATGTTTTATGTTCTTTACAGATTGTTTTAAGCTCTTTACAGATTGTTTTATGCTCTTTACATCTACTATGTTCTTTACAGCTCTTGAAGCTCTGGATACAAATTGTTGATAATGCTGTACAAATTTTTATATGCTCAATAAACATAACTAACCTTTAGTATCCTTACAGTCCTGACTTATGTAAGTCTCATATCTTTTCCTGTTGGCATCATTAAGTGAAGATTTCTTCTGTTTTAGAAGTTTGTACTTGGCCTGGTATGCTTTATTCATACTGTCTATGAATTTATTTACTTGATCGTAGGAAATACGGCCCTTCTGGTACCTGTAAATAAAGTTAACAGTTTACAAATTATAGGGCTGAGACTAAATCTGAAAAGTCAAGGGTCTCGAAACTATTCTGGAGGCTCTGCAATAAGCTGAAATTTACCGATTAGCAAAACAATTCTCATCCAAGAAATTATGTAGTATTTCTATGATAGCAATTCTGCAAATATCTAGTAAAATTTTGTATACATAAATGTACATGTAGTTCATAACTGACATGCATTCACAACCAGACTCAAATCAATAATGATGGTTTGCTCTTCATTGACAGACTAAAAAAATTATTCCAAAGTCCAGGAGAATTTTATCATACAGAATGGCCATAGAATGCTTTTAGACGGTGGTATAATTTCATGCTAGATAAAGATCAAATTCAGAAAAAAAAACTATTGACATCCTAAAATTCAGGGGCAGTAAAGGGGTTAACATCCATATACAATCCATATTAATTATTTTAGTGAAATGGCGTAAAACAATAGCTTACTTTAGGGACACAGAACTGATGACACTTCATAATTAAGTTACTGACAATTAAATTCAATGTATGTATTATGATGCATATTTTCTTACCTTTTGTTTTATTGCGTAATAATGTTATGTTATATGATAAATAGTAAAATACATTTTAAACATTACAAATGATAATCAAGGCAGAATTTCAGTCTCAAGAATTCTATAAATTATGTTTTGATTTTATGATTTTAATTTACATATTAACTATATTGATGTTTTAAAATATTGCATCATAATCTTTTTGTGCTATGGTTCTTCGAAATTTTACTTTGAACTCAATTTGTCATTTCATTATTTAGTTAAATGTTTGTGCGAAATTTAGCACTTAAGTTGAGTAAGACATCCTCTCAAGTCATAGGTGTCCAAGCCATATTGTTGTTATAAGTTTTTTTAAAATCTAGTAAGTAATTAAGTAATACTGTATGTTAAAGCCAATCTTTTGTTTAGTAAAATAACTGTGAAAATGTAGGTTTTTTGGGGAAGTCTCAAGTGTCAAAATTTGAAAAAGATAATCAATTATTAGAAATAAGCTTATTATGAATTTAGCCACACCCTCTGCAGAAAGGCCTTATAAATACTTGGGTAAAATAGATATATAGAATATAGAAATATAGAAAATTATAGAAATACAGGATACATTATTTAATATTCATTTTAAGAAACTGTCTTTGTGACAAGAAATACAATTTGTCTTTGTGACACTTTTTCTGGATACGTCTTTGTGACATTTACTTTGTGTTAACTGAAATATTTAGGACTTCGATTTACTTTGTGTTATATCATATTAATTTTGAACTTTGTGTGAATTTAGAAATTAGAACATTTGTTGTTACTGATTAAATAAATAATATTGAAGGAAAATAGAACTTTGTGTTCAACCAACAACATCAACGATCCATCATACTTGAGTACACAATAAGATCATAACAACAAGAAGTCATCACCACACCGCAGCCACGATCGCATTGTGATCTAGAGTACATTTAAACACGTATTTTTAGATCATAATATATGTTTTTACAATACAGACAAGCTAATATGAGATACCCACTTTGGAATTTGTTCAAATTCTTCAGTTGTAAGAAACTCTAGTTCAGGGTAGTATACATTCTCTTGTTTCGCTGTGAGGCTTTTTATGCCACTTTGTGTTCTTGTATTACTACTACTTTTTTGTGATTTATCTATCGATAATGACGTTGGAACAGTAGCTGTTGTTTCTGTGTGTTGTTTATTATGAACCGACACTGATGACGAATCTTGGCTGAAAAACAGGAAGATTTAGAATTATCTTACCAAAGATACAACCAGGACACAAAATAATGCACTTTTAATATACTGGTATATTAATGTAAACATAGACTGTACAGTTTCAGTGGGTATAGTTTCATATTTCAATGATATTTCACTATAATTTCAGTTATATATAGCAGTCAGTCCATCTAACCAATTTTCATGCAGTTCTTACTTATTACCCTCCACCAAGTAGCTGGCAACTAATATATACAGTCTGTGAAATTAGCACTTGTCCGGTTGTCCAGGACAAATAATTATTGATTCCGACAAGTAACTTACTTTTGCAGTAATTATGTATAGAGTAAGAAAAACTATTCACTTTTGGTGATTCGGACAAGTAGTTCCAAATCCTAAATTCACAGACTGCATATGGAAGAGATTCAACATTTTTGTACAATTTTCATAGAGGTGTATAACCTACCACGAGCAGGATACAAGTCCAGTAAACCAGCCACTGGACCATGGCCACACTTTGGATATCCATAAATAATGATCATAGACAACGTAAGTGTTTAAAGTTAACAAGAGGGCCATCATGGCCCTGTAGTGTAAAATGAATGCTCACCAGAAAAAAGGTCATTTGGAATGAATATTGTTACAAATTTTCTACACGAGTTCAAGTAAACTCAAGTGACCCCCATAATTTGAACAAACTTGGAAGAATTCTGCTAGACAATACTACATACAAAATATCTTAGCTATCGGCCATGTGGTTTCGGAGAAGATTTTTTAAATTATAAGCTTATACAAACCAAGTTACCCCTGGGGTGGGGCCAATTTTGACCCTAGAGCAATAATTTGGACAAACTTGGTAGAGGTCTTCTAGACAATGCTACACACCAAAATTAATATCTTAGCTCTACACCTTGTGGTTTTGGAGAAGATTTTTTTAATTTCCTGTATAAAATAGTATAAACCTCAGACAGGGCCTATTTTGACCCCGGGGCCATAATTTGAACAAACTTGGTTGTGGTCCACTAGACAATGCCACAGACAAAATATCTAGGCTCTAGGCTTTGCGGTTTCGGAAAAGATTTTTTTAATTTTCCTGTATAAAATAGAACAAACCCAAGGGCCAATTTTGACCACGGGGCCATAATTTGAACAAACTTGGTAGAGGTCCACTAGACAATGCCACATCCAAACTAGAACTATCACTAAAGGTGATGAATACCCCCAGATGCAGCCTTGACAGTCATTGTTACATTTTACAGAGGGAAATGTAATGCATTTTCATTTTTTTAATACCTGCAAATTGTTGCTTAGAAATATCCTGACCAGTTTCTAAATATTCATTATATAAAAAAATAACAAAGGGCCATAACTCATTTAAATTTACTTGACAAAACCTATGACTGTGAACATGCACAACTTGGTAAACTACTTATCACTTCTAAGAAGTTTTACTGAATTCCTGCATGTAGTTGCTGAGAAATGGTTTGGACAAAATTTACATATTGTGTAAAACAAAGGACCATAACTCAGTGAAAATTAATCCAAACAAAACCTGGATATTGCATGCACAACTTGGCTTACTTTTTATAACTTCTGTGAAGTTTCATTGAATATATATGAATATTACTGAGATATTGTTTATATACACTGTACAAAAACAACAAAGGACCATAACTCAGTGAAAATTTAAGCAACCAAGACAAGCTTAATGCATGCACATCTAGGCTTACTACTTATCACTTCTGTGACGTTTCATTGAATTCCTGTCAGTAGTTAATGAGAAATTGTCCTGACAAAATTTGCCTATTGTATATACTGTAGAAAAACAACAAAGGACTATAACTCAGTGAAAATTAATCCAAACGAAAATTGCTTTTAGCATGCACAACTAGGCTTACTACTGATCACTTCTGTGAAGTTTCATTGAAACCCTGTAACAGGGGTGTGATTACTCCAAGAGCAAAAAAGCTGAAATACCCTACCCCACCCCCTTACTCTTGCAAATTCATCATTTTTGAGTAAGTCAGACTGAATCTGGACCCTTTTGTTTCAAAGATTTTAAGACAAAAAAGAGGAAATCAGCTGAAAGGAGGAAGAATCACACCCCTGTGTAAGTAGTTGCTGAGAACTTCTCTGGACAAATTGTGTCTACAAACGCACGGACCGACCGACAAGCATGAATTCAATATAGCCCCCATATATTTCATATCTGGGGGTATAAATATCTAAGCTCTAAGCCTTGCAGTTTCGGAGAAGATTTTTTAACTTTTCCTATATAAATAAAGTGACCCCCAGGGCGGGGCCATTTTGACCCTAGGGCAATAATTTGAACAAACTTGGTAGAGGTCCACTAGACAGTGCTACACATGAAATATCAAAGCTCTAGGCATTGTAGTTTTTGACAAGAAGATTTTTTAAATTTCCTATATAAGTCTATGTAAAATCAAGTTACCCATGGGGCAGAACCAATTTTGACCCCAGAGGAATAATTTGTACAAACTTCGTAGAGTTCCATTAGACAATGCTATATACCAAATATCTCAGCTCTAGGCCCTGTGGTTTCAGACAAGAAGATTTTTTTTTCTATCTGTTGCAATGAAATTTATTTTTTTTAACAACTTTGAAAGGGGACCACCCAAGGACCATTCCAGTAAAGGTTGCAATTAGCATACTGTATACGTTGAAATTTTGGCGGTGGTTTAATGTTCGCTATTTTGGCGATTGATAGGTTTCAGCCAATTTAAAACCCCGCCAATAATTCACACCGCAGATATATAACACCGCCAATAATAGCAAAAAAAAATATTTTGACTTCAGCTTAAAATAATTAATCAGTGCTTAAATATGCAAATAAGTTATACTTTTGTACATATACATAAAATGGCATATAAAAATAGTCGTTATCAACAAAAAAGCTAAGTGATATGGACAAACAAGCAAACCATTACCATTTGTTAATAAAAGGTGCTAATCTTCGACGGTGTTTGCAATTTTTATAACAAAGGGATACTATTAACGATGTATATCACAATAAGACAAGGGCATTGTACAAGTATATGAAAGGTGCAAACATGTTTACAAACAAAGAACATTTAAAGATGTAAAGCAAATTAAAATATAGGTTACATTGGTTTAATTTTAGCGGCGGCGGACAATAGATGGTTTTATTTTGGCGGATTTTTAAGAAATCGCCAATTCTTGAACACCGCCAATATCTAAATTTCCAAAAAACGCCAAATTTTAGCCCCGCCAATTTAAAGACGTATACAGTAGCAGTGTAGGAGGAGATGTTGTTTTAAGTAAATATGGACGCCACTTCACGACGCACGATGGACGCAGGGCGATCACAAAATCTCACCCTGAGCACATTCGTGCTCTGGTGAGCTAAAAAGTGGAGTCTTCAAACAAGAGACAAAATGTGACATTAGGAGCAAACTTCAAATTGATATAACTGCTGTCAAAGTTTCAGTAACATTGTATGCACATTCAATTCAGAAATCAGTAAGATTCTTTTGTATGTGTTCTGCTTTTTTTTCTAATAAAGTGTAAAACATTTTACAGTTTGAAATTGAAAATTTAAAGGCAGTCAATTAAAAAACTTATATCCAGGTGAATTGCAACCAGAAATGATGTCATGACAATAAATATTGTGAAATTACATAAATTACAGACATGGGGAGGTGGCTTTACTCCTAAATAGTAACAAAAATGACATTTACATTAAGTTATCTTAATTGCCTCAATACGCTAAAAAACATAAAACGTTTTATTAAGTTATTTACAAAGATCAAATATCATACTTTCACACCAAGCAATAAAAAATCTAACTGAACGCTCAAAATCGTGAATTATTGCGATAGACACTGTACCCCTTTACTGACTTTACTTGTTACAGTGTTAATCATCTCTATCATGCTGAGCATTGTTCTGGTATGATATGATACCATTTAATTCATTACAGACAATAAATCATTATTAAATACCTTACTCGACATCAAACCTGGACAAGGTTACAATTATTTAACAGTAAATGATTAACAATTTTGATTGGCTATCAAAATTAAACAGGATGCATCAATTAATTGAAATTTGTTGATTTCAGGAGATTGATCTGACACTTTAACTGCCAACTACGATTAATTTGATTTTTGACCCATGACGGCAAGGAAAGGTTGCATACTACCTTAAAACTGATTTTACACTGTCATCAAGTACCATAATAAGTTATGTTTGTATGACTTGACTAAACCGTCTCTAAATGGGTTACATTTGCAGGTGTCCGAGATCCAATCATGTATCCTTCAGGAAGTTAAGGTGTTACACCCTTTCACTTTTTTGATGTATTTTACTCAAAAGTATTTGAATACATGTTAATTTTAAGAAAATGTTTGAAACTGCAACAATAAGTTGTTATAACACTTTGATGATATTTAAACAGTAAAACTCTCTAAAATGTAGATTAAGGTTTTTTCTTTCCTTTTTGCTATGTACCTGTAACCAATAACACATACAGTCTTGACAGAAGACAATATTTAAGTAAAAACTAAAAGTAAGTTAATTAAAACTCAAGTTCTGTTCTGAGACATATACAGCCAACATAATTATTTTGAAGATGTTTTTTACCATCTTTCTGCTCAGGTTACCACAAACAGTAATACTATTTATACATGTTGTATACCTTGATTTGTATGACTTTGGTAACCTGCTAGGAACATTATTCACTGTATAGGTAAGTCTTTTCTTCAAAGAAATAACATTCTCATTCATTTCCTGAAATTTTCAAATGATAAGCCGACAATATATCAAATGATTAATACATCAAACTTCTAAATCAACTGCATGATATTAAATATTCCATAAATTAGTTTAAACTGCCCTTATCCAGATTGGGAGAGGCATAAAAAGAACAAGCAGTATAGATCTACATTGATCCATTTAATGAATAATCATATTAATTAATGTATAAAACAAGAGGGCCAAGATGGCCCTATATCGCTCACATGACAATCACTGTTCACTCATTAAAACATTGTTTTGAACCGGTGACCTAGTTTTTGACCCCAGACGACCTATGTTCGAATTTGTCTTACATATCATTAAGACAAACAGTCTGACTAGGTTTGGTGAAAATATGATCAAAATTTGACATCTACAGTGTTAATAAGGTTTTCCTAAGATTTGACCTTGTGACCTGGTTTTTGACCCTAGGTGACCCTGATGACCCATATTGTACTTGTCCTTAATATCATTAAGACAAACAATCTGACAAGGTTTGGCCAAGATCCAATCAAAACCATGACATTTAGAGCTTTTACAAGATTTTTACCTAAGATTTGACTTTGTGACCCAGTTTTTGAACCGGGCTGACCCATGTTCATCCTTGACCCACATATCATTGAGGCAAACATTTTGACAAGGTTTGGTGAAGATCCAATTAAAACTGTGACATCTACAGTGTTAACAAAGTTTTCCTAAGATTTGACCTAGTTATTGACCCCAGATGACCCATATTTATACTTGACCGTTATATCATTAAAACAAACAATTTGACAAAGTTTGGTGAAGATCCAATAATAACTGTGAAATCTACAGTGTTAACATGGTTTTTCATAAGATTTGACCTAGCGACCTAGTTTTTGACCCAAGATGACCCATGTTCGAACTCGTCCAAGATATTATGAAGACAAACATTCTGACAAGGTTTCATGATCATCCAATCAAAACAGTGACTTCTAGAGTGTTCACAAGGTTTTCCAGCAATTTGCCCTAGTGACCTAATTTTACTACAGAAATGACCCATTATCAAACTTGACCTACATATTATTAAAATAAACATTCTGACAAAGTTTCATGAAGATAAAGTCAAAACAGTGATTTCTGAAGTGTTCACAAGGTTTTCCCTTATTTGGCCCTGGTGACCTAGTTTTTGACCCCAAATGGCCCAATATCGAACTCATCCGAGATTTTGTTGATATTAACATTCTGACCCAGTTTTGCTAAAATTGAGCCAAAAATGTGGCCCCTAGTGTGGTCACAACAAAAAGTTTGACGACGCCGGACGGAGAGTGATCCTAATAGCTCACTTTGTCACTTTGTGACATGTGAGCTAAAAAGAAACATACTTGCAACATGAGAACCCAAACAGCATTTTACAAAAGAGGGTTATAATTTGCATTATATTCATTAATCTTTGCAGGGAATTAGATCAGTAATCAGGTAAGAATGAAATCCAAAAACATGTATAGGTAAGCATGCCATAGACTTTTCAGCAGTTGTCAAAAACAAGATTTTTATTCTCCAGCTATAAATATATAATCTGTTGAATCCCGACAATATGCAACAAGTAAGACGATAGTTCTATGAAAGTTTGATAAAAATCCATTGAGAAACTTAAGCATTGCACACTGAAGAGTGTACCTCTATATATCACGTATGCCCAAAATAAGGCCTTAGGGCCATAATTCTGCCAAAAATTATCAAGTCACATAACCCAGACTGTATACCATGGACAACTTGATGACAATAGTTCAATGAAAGTTTGGTCAAAATCCATTGAGAAATGCATTATAAGTTGCAAAGAGAAGAGTATTTCTCTATGCACAAGATAAACAAAGAGCCAAAATTGCCACCAAAATCGAAATCACAAAATCCCAACATTATCCTCTGTAATACTAGGTGACAATAGTTAAATCTAAAAAAAATCAGGAACAACTGGAAAGTTAAGACAAAAACCAGAAGTACTCATAGGAGGGATGTTGCTAATGTGACCCTTTTTTCCAGATGATTAGAAACAAGAGGGCCATGATGGCCCTATAAATGCTCACCAGGAAAAAAGGTCATTTGGAGACGAACATTGTTAAAATATTTCTACACGAGTCCAAGTAAAATCAAGTGACCCTAAGGTCAGGGCCAATTTTTACCCCAGGGCCATAATATGAACAAATTTGGAAGAGGTCTGCTAGACAATACTACATACAAAATATCTTAACTCTAGGCCTTGTGGTTTCGGAAAAGATTTTTTAAATTTTCCTACATAAGCCTATATAAATCAAGTGATCCCCGGGGCAGGGCCAATTTTGACCCTAAAGCAATAGTTTGAACAAACTTGGTAGAGGTCCACTAGACAATGCTACATACCAAATATCTTAGCTCTAGGCCTTTTGGTTTAGGAGAAGAAGATTTTTCAAATTTTCCTATATAAAATAGAATAAACCCCAGGGCAGGGCCAATTTTGACCCCGGGGCCATAATTTGAACAAACTTGGTAGAGGTCCACTAGACAATGCCACATACAAAATATCTAAGCTCTAGGCCTTGCGGTTTCGGAGAAGAAGATTTTTTAAATTTTCCTATATAAGTCTATATAAATCAAGTGACCCCCGGGGCGGGGCCAATTTTGACCCTAGGGCAATAATTTGAACAAACTTGGTAGAGGTTCACTAGACTATGCTACACACCAAATATCAAAGCTCAGGGGTGTGATTACTCCAAGAGCAAAAAAGCTGAAATACCCTACCCCCACCCCCCTTACTCTTGCAAAAACATCATTTTTGAGTAGGTCAGACTGAATCTGGACCCTTTTGTTTCAAAGATTTTAAGACAAAAAAGAGGAAATCAGCTGAAAGGAGGAAGAATCACACCCCTAGGCAACGCTCTAGGCATTGTAGTTTTTGACAAGAAGATTTTTTTAATTTCCTATATAAGTCTATGTAAAATCAAGTTACCCCCGGGGCGGAGCCAATTTTGACCCCAGGGGAATAATTTGAACAAACTTTGTAAAGTTCCATTAGACAATGCTACATACCAAATATCTCAGCTCTAGGCCCTGTGGTTTCGGACAAGAAGATTTTTTAAGTTTTTTCTATTTGTTACCATAGCAACCAGTTTTTAATGAAATTTAATTTTTTGAACAATTCTGAAAGGGGACCACCCAAGGATCATTCCAGCAAAGTTTGGTTGCAATCGGAATAGCGGTGTAGGAGGAGATGTTGTTTTAAGTAAATATTGACGCTGCTTCACGACGAACACAGGGCGATCACAAGAGCTCACCCTGAGCACATTCGTGCTCTGGTGAGCTAAAAACACATGTAAATGGGAAGTTTTAGCCAACTGTAACAGTAACTGCTTTTGCTTCTAAGGTACATGTACTGGCTGGCATTACTTATGCATACCCATCACTTTCTCATCAACCGCTACTGACTGGACATGAAAATGTTGGTATCTTAATGGAACTTGACTCACATATTTTATTATCATACACCTTCTGAAGGCTCCATGTAAAATACCAATATCAGTAATATACCAATCCATGAAATATTTCTTGAGTTATCATTAGGAAACCAATATTTTAATAGACAGGCAGAAGGACAGACAGGCATGGGTAACACTTCTGCCATTTCAAATAACAGGGGTAATAAAAACAAGGAAAAAACTTAGAATGCCAAGAGCCTGATGTCATTTAGCCTATTCTCATCAACATAAACAGACAAAACTAAATTCAGCGCCTTCTTTGATCTCACCTTTAAATTAGTTGTTTTTATCAATCTCATGTCTTCTTCACTCTTTAACAAGGTAAGTACGCTCTTTACTGAACTCAATTCTGTTTGTAACATCTGAAATAAATGTAGTTATATAAAGCCTTATTTAATTTTAGACAATTCAAAAGAAAATAGGAACCAAAATTGTTGCAGCATCATCTGTCTGTGGTCTGTGTTGGATGTAAAACTTTAACCAGGATTTTTTAAGTTCACAAAGGGCCATAAATCAGTCAAAATCTGTACGAGTGATATGGGCCTGCAAAGCAACCTCTAATTAAGATCGCAAAGACATATGTGAAGTAACAAGCAAATATCTATAGCGTTGATGAGATATGAAGTCGCGTAAGTTGCAGGTAAAACTTTAACCAAAGTGTTACGCCGATGCTCAGGCAAGTAGGATCGCTCCACTAATCTATTCTTCGAGCTAAAAATATAAAGTAAAAAGATAAATGCTATATAATTATGAACACGAAATAAAAATGTCAATAATAAATTCAATAATATACCTGTAACTTCGTAAGACAGCTATCATCCTTGTCAGCACCACGAAGGTCAAGGATTGTTCGCAGTACATCTAATTTTGAATCAAAATGATTTGTTAATACCTCATAACTCGATGAATCCATTCTGAAAACAGAAATAGTGCAAACAAGTCAACTCTGTAGTACTAGAATGAAAATTTATTTCTTGTATATTTTTCACCATTTATTGACTTTTAGGCTTCAGTCTTTAACTCTTTATCATAAACATGGATAATAGAGCTCTATAAGCTACATGTTTTCATCTTGACACTACAGCAGCTGAATAGTATGTATTTTTTCCCAAATTTGAAAAGAAATTCCCCAATCAAAATATCTTTTTACATAGTGCTTGTTTACTTAGTAATTTTTCCCCAATTTGCCTATTCTTGATGCAAAATTTCCCCTCGAGAAATACCCCGCCACCCTTCCCCAAAACCTTTAAATCTGTATGCCACCATTGTTCCAGTCTTCGAAATAGTGGGTTGCCCCCTGCTGAAAGGATTTTTTTACTTCTTCAAGTCGTTTGGCGGACAGCCTAGTTTTAGAGAGTTTCCTTCGTAAAGTATATAGTCTGGCAACCTGTCACAAAATATATTAATTCAAAGACTGTTGGTCCTTCTTGAAGTATCTGTTTATGTGTGTTCCCGCTGAATTTTTGGAAGGCACCTGGAGTATGTTATTGCAAATGGAACTCTTTCATTCTTTTTCTCCTTTTTTCAAAACATTTGCTCTCTTCGTCCTGTCTACTCAGGCAACAAATCTAGGATATGTCCTCTTAGAGATTTAAATAAAAAATAAATAAATTTCTTTGCTTTTTCAGTACCTATTAAATTATTTGGATACAGTAAGAAAGCACCTTTGCATTGCAATCAATGATTTTCATTGAAACCATCAGCAGGGTTGTTAAAGTAGCTATGACTAAAAAAACCTTGAATTTTCACTGACCAATCTATCAATGTGGGGGCATAAAAACATGGGGTGAATTGTCTCGAGGGGTGAATTATCTTACATATTTTAGGGGGTGAACTGCCTTGGGAGGTGACCTGTCTTGGATTTTTGAGAGGTGAATTGTCTGTGGGTGAATGGTCTGGTTACCTGCAGGACGGGCCCGAGTCAGAAAGTATCTCCACAGGAGCCTGTTATTCAATCCGGAAAAAAAATTACCTACGTATAGAAAAAAAACAACAGGAGTGCAATGCCTCCCACTCCCCACCCACATCGCCGATACTGTTTAATAGAGATTCTTGTATCGGCGATGTGGGTGGGGAGTGGGAGGCATTGCACTCCTGTTGTTTTTTTCTATATACGTAGGTAATTTTTTATTGAGTATCATATATTTTTTTTTTGATTGAATAACAGGCTCCTGTGGTATCTCGTCGTCACAAAGTCTAATTAGTTGGACTATCTCCTTCTCCAATACAACTGCCTAACCACCAAGTTCCTTTATTTTCAAAACATGACAAACTTTTAAACAGCCGATTGAACTAATCCAAGATTATTCAGTCCAATTTCCAAATTTGTAGTGAATGCGACTGTTTCAGTAATAACCCGGAATTAGGCACTGAATCAGTATTGTTTGCTTGAAACGTTTGGTTCAAGAAAAAAATCATTTTGTAGGCTCGTTACCTGAATCATCTGTCTACTCAGACTACTGCTATGTAGTTTTCTTAAAAATAAATATTTAAAGGTCGCGCGAACTTTATACCTAGCGCAACAAGTAAGAGTTGATGTGATTGGTTAACACATTAACAGCGTACGCCTTTGATTCGCTAATGAAAAGCACAGCTGGTGAACTGGTTCCCTTTAAACACTCAACTGGTTCCCGTTCCATGCTACGAAACGCGAAATGATATTTTTTGGCGCAAGGAAGGAAATGCAGCGAAAGGAACTTTATATAGGACGTTTGCAACAGTTTCAAATTTTCGCATAGGGAAAATGAAAACTCTGTCATTATTTTTTTTTAAACTTTGCATGATCATAGCATATGGTAACAGAAACGAACTCATTTTTTAGTCATCTGGCCTTGAATTTGAATTGTTGGCTAACTTCAGGTCAATTCAAGGGCAGATAACTAATACATAAATCTCAAATACCATATTTTTGGTTTACAATTTTCATTTTATTATTTGTCAAAATGTAAAATTTCATGCAATTTCATTGAATATTTTATAACATTTTTTTTCAGTTGAAGTAAAGAGACTAATGAATAGGACCTTGTTCATCTTCACTGTGAATTATCTACCCTTGAATTGACCTAAGATCAGCCCAACAATCAAATTCAATGGCATAATAATGACATTTTCTTGCAAGTCAAATGGTTTACCAGCTGAGCTATAATAGGGTTGGTGAATATCCCAACCAATTTATAAATACAATATACCACACCGCTACAATATATTGCAGGATCATATGTTGATATTAAAAGCATGTTATGTACAGTGTTTTTGACAGTTAAAACTAACAAGTATAATAATTAAATATATTCATCTGCACACAAGCTTCATTTATAAACTACTGAGGTAACAAAAATTACTACATATTTCATGATATTTGTAATAGTTTCATTTGGTAAAGTAGTGCTGGAACACTATATATACCGTCTCTGAGCAGTAATGATACAAGTACAAAAAATGGTTTAAATACATGTAGTTAACATTGTAACAGATGGCCTTTTCCCATAACTAGCTAGGTTACTTCCCTTAGTAAATTGACGATTATGTCCCCTGATAAGGAATAATTCTACTTTCGGGGACTACGCTGATATCGATGATAATGGCGGACAACTCAGTGCTCAAAGCTCTAAAGGCACTGAATTTGTTTGAGTTTTCAAAATATGCAGTAGCTTGTAATTTCTCGATCACTGTATATCATGACATGAGCATTAGGAGTATCTAGTATTGCTCCCGGACAAACAGTTTTAAGTTGTAGCTTCTCGTTGGTAATTGTGATTAATTGGCCTAAAGATGTACATTGTGTCAAGACTAAATATATAAATGACTTTCAAATTAAACAAAAAACAAGCATTTAATTTTTTACGGATGGCTATATCTAACACATTTAAACTTCGCTTCTGACAGAACTCTCAGTGCTTTGATTTGATTGTCTAAATAAAACTACCCGTCAGGAACGGAACTCGAAGACAATGAAGATTAATTTTGGAGGAATGTGCACGTGACTGCCGTGCTAAAATGTTTAACAAGTGCTTAAATGTGACACCAATTATCTAAATCACCAGCACTCCTTTGGTCTAAACTGGATCTTAAGAACTTATATAAATCCTATATAAGGTGACAGCGATTTATGTACCAGTTTAGTTCGGAGAATAATTAAGCATGAATTGTAGATAAATGATAATTATGTTGTTTTATCTCATTTATTGTACATGGCGTAATAACTTAATAGTTGTATAACATGGTAATTGTCAACTTGGATATGCGCCCAGTCTACATGCAGCAGTCTACGAACCACGTAAGCTATATATACCAATAGTCCAAAGCGAAGTGTGATGAATTCAAAACAGGTTGCTTGAAGATCAATAAACATACACCCTAGGAATCTAAACAAAAACTGTACCATGGGTGGAACGGAAATCACGTAGAATTATAAAGAAAAAAGCTCAACTGTACGATTCGCTCAGATTCGCAAAGACTCATTTGAAACAGCTGGTCAAAGTTAAGTATAGACAATTCCAGAAAGAAAGGAACGGACAGTTAAAAACAACTCTATAACGTAAATTTATAGGTAAACTCCAAGAAACGTCACAACATCGGCTCTGTTCCACTCAAACAGAAATGTAACCTGATAACAGATTAAAAAATCAAAGCTGATCGATATTCTAGTAGAACAATTCCAATCAGTATTCACCAGAAACAATGATACTTCTAAACCACATTTGTATACGCCAATCAACATCTACCTACGAATCTACGATCAACTCATGCAGTATCCACGATCTCCTGAAGTTGTTTGACAAGAAACAGCAATTAAGTTAACATGGATTTCAGCAAGGCATTTGACACAGTACGTGCCTTATGAGCATTATAGACCTTGTCCGGGCTGATCTCACTTACACATAGAAACTTTTTAAGATAACTTTGCATAATTGTTAAACACCATGAGACAGTGTGCAGTGCCAGCTAGGTCTGTAGGTCAAGGTCACACTTAGAGGTCTAACGTCGAAATGAGAATTATAGACCTTGTCTGGGCTATATCTCCCTTATGTATTGACATATTTGAAGATAGCTTGGGACTGTGTGTCGCACATAAGACCAGGGTCAATAGCTCCAAGGCGAAGGTCACTCTTAGATGTTAAAGGTCAAAGATGGGGTCTATTTTTTGTGTCTGCTTCATAACTTTGACATTTCTTGATGGATTTTTTGAAATATTTACCATTATCGAGAGTTCGAGACGACGTGTCATGCGCAAGACCAAGGCTGGTATGCTAAAGTTCTCGTTTGATGAGTTATATTGAAAAATAACGTCTGTAAACGTATAAAAATCACGGAATCGAGTGCTTATGGTGTAGACGGTCACTTTGGTGATAACGAATTCAGAACTGTGACATTTGAATTATTTTAACTAATTTTTGTATTAAACAGTACATAAATAACATCATTTGTGATATTTGTTAACCGATGTATATCACTGTGATTGCTATAACTGTTGTGTTAAGTATATATTTATATCAAAGACCTATACATACATGTATAGGTCTTTGTTTATATTATGATGACATATTGCACGAATAAAATCATATCTTATCCTAGATCTTTCCGTTGAAAAGGGCGCTTTTCGGTACGAGTTTACTTTCGGTTTCGACTTCCGGTTCCGTTCTTCCGCTATCAATACGGAACGTAAATAAATGCATATGTATTTGTTCTAAGCGATCGTTATTGTCATGGCTTTGTTTATTTGATAGAGGATGGATAGTAAGGACGACAGTGGATTCGATAGTGACAATAAATCAGCCTCAAATTCATCATTTATGTCGCAGGTAACCGAAGAAATGCTTCAGTGTGCTTTCGTTCTCAGACATGTTCGTGCCTAAAGTAGTAAAGACCTTGTTGAACGGCCTATGCCTGTATGTAGCTAGTGTTTGCCTGGTTTATCATGTCAGCTAGTATATTTCAATTTCATATTTGCACAGACAAATTCAATCTTCCTTCATTTGAGTAAAAATGCTATTTTTTGTGTGTTGCAACAAGGACTTATATATGGTAGCTGCATGGTTACGCAGTTAATTAGCAGAGGAAACTAGGGAGAGTTTAATAGTCTCCGTGCAGCAGAATGAGAAGAAGAATCGCATTGCCATGGGTGCATGAGTCAGTGGTGGTTGGTCTGCCTTTTTGTCCGATATTCAAACTATCTTAAGTTTCTTGTATTCTTCATTCCAGGTAGAAGATGATGAAGTGACAGAGGATCAATCTTTGTCACTTGCTCCTAGAAATGGCAGAAGAACATCAGACTTACAGAAAAAAATTGGTAAAGTTATCCAAAATTTAGTTGGTTTGTTTTTAAGCTGTCTTGATTTTAGTCTTTTAAATGCAAGGAATTAGTTTTTGCATCAATCAATGATATTGAAAAAAATATGATACTGGTTTCGGAAACGTTTTTTCTTGCTATTAAGTATGCGCAGGAGGAAAATACACCAGATTCCTCTGTTATAGGACTAACAGAAACTATAACGACCAATGCATTTATATGCTTATGGGACTATATTAGTAATAGCTTGATTTTTTTAAAAATGAAAAAAGATGTAACCGAGTATATAATTATATAATGTCTATGTTATTCACTAATTGCAAACATGTTCTTTAATTCTTAGAAAAGCAGCGTGAGAGAAACAAGAAGAAGGACATAGTTGATACTCAGCCTAAGAAGCATTCTTTTTTGATTCCTAGAGCAAGGTTGGTTCTAGATATAATTTATAATGTTATGACGCTTGTATCAAAATAGGATGGTTTAAACTGTGCAACCCTTATAAAAGATGATTCACTTTATGATTAAAGTTTAAATGTGTTTCTTGTAACTTTCCTGTGACATATTGCTAACGTTTATTTTTGTTGTGCTATTTATTTTAGATATATAATCCTTGTACACTTTTTGGAAACTGGATAGTTCCATGTCTATGTCAGTCCAGTTTCAATGATTACTTCCAGTACTTTGATTTTGTAATGTTTCAGACTGAATATTCCAAGTAAGCATGGTAACGGACCTAAGTCACATGATGAGACACCTCTTGTAGCAATTGTATCAGATGACAGGTAACTTTAATTATAAAGAAATAATCTATATTGTATATACTTAAAAGCCGGCTAAGTTCTTGCATTTGGACAAGGGCCTTTTGATCTCTAGAGATGCCAAGCAATTTTTTCGTGTCAGATACCTGTAGCTGATAAAAATGATAGTTCCTAGGATGCAGTTTTAAATTGATTGCAGTTATTCTATTACTGTTCAATGACTGTCTACTTGAGCAATTTCATTAAATACAAGTTTGAATTGTCTTTCAACAATTATTATTGGTATAATCAATAGTTTTCAATAATGTGTATTCATTTGATTCATATTATTTACTTATATTTCACTTATCTTGCAGTGAAGAAGATGAGTTTGCTGTTCCAAACCTTACAAAAGAGGCTCAGCGTGAGATTACGGAGCAGTTAATCAAGGATGGATATGACCTTGACCTTGAACCTGATGATGATGACCTTGACCTTATTCCACCCCGCCCACTGCATGAACGATGTGCATGTTGTCCATCGGCAACTTGGATACCACATAAATGTGCTGTTCAGTGACCTTGATCATGTCAGGCTTTATCAAAATTGTTTAGCCAAATTATATGCATGTTTCTCAGAAACTGTTAAAATGTTTTGATGTTTGATAATATTTATTTGACTGATGTACGTGGTTAATACGTTGGGTGTTAAAATAGCTGATGTATTTGTATAATCTGTGGGTACTTTCTGTTAGAATGTATGTGCCACTCAATGAGTTGTATTAAAGAAATCCTATTAATTTGTTTCTGTATTTTTCTAGAACTTATATTTTTGACATAACATATTACGAACAAAATACTGAAATTTTGTGTACAATCTCAAGATACAAGATGTGTTTCTTACCAGATCTGCTCTTTTTAATGATTTAATTATTTTTATATGACACCTTTGTACACAGGCCACTTCAGTGAGAATAGAAATCCTACCTGTATGTACTGTGCACCTTAATTATGAGTGTTTTATTTGGTTTAATTTATTTAGAAATGTGTGCCAAAAGTTGGTTAATGTACGCATGGTTGTCTTCACTCACAGGTAGTCAGTATCTCAGGTCTGAATGTAGTTATATAGATTTTCGTTGATTGTACAGTAAGGGGTATTCTTAAGAAGAGAAATAGATTTTATAATCATCACTGTGTCAGATTTACATAATATCAAAAATTAGATTCTGCCAGTTTTCTTTCTCTGACTTCAAAAGATTCTTCCTCAAAGTAGAATACAGTAATGTATAATTAATTGATTGAGTGTGCAGTTACTGAAGTATAGTTAAGTATGATAACTGTTTATGTCATGTTGTGACTCTAAATTTGTTAAGTTGATGAAATCCATTCATGTTTTGTATGTTATATTCACGTTTCTGTTAGTTTGTTCTTGGAACTGTTTCTATACCCTAGTTCACATTTCTTATCACTTGAGAACACAGCAATTTCTTCCCTAAATAAATGTATATAAATGTTAGCAAATGAAAAGAAACCTTTACCATATTATGCATATGATGTGGATTTTTTCGACTGTTACTTGTGTTTAATTTTGATTTGAAGAATATTTAATGATTATATTAGTTTTTGAAAATGTTATTTATGATGGAATTGTGATCTTGGATTGTTTTTACTATAAATTATTATATAATGTTATTTGAATTAGATAAGCACTGGTTCCACCTTAGGTCAAAATTTAGCTCACATCATCTCTGTACTTAGATGCTTGATGATAATTGTTGGTCAGTTTAGATTTGAACAATTTAGTTAGATTTTTGGGAACATTTTCACATTCCAACTATGGCCTGAGGATATAAAACTTCATTTGAAGACCAGTCTATAAACTCTTGTTTCTCGTTGGCTGGTTCTAAGTACAGTTTTTGAATTGGACAATGATATGACTGGTATCCAAGATGCTTTATTACCTTTTACATTCCAATTCGTTTTAATATAGTGATATTATCTTTTATAAGTTATTTATTTTATATAATGGGTTCACATGACTGGAATTTTGTGCAATATATACTTCCATTTAAATCTATTCAGATGGCTTTATATACACATGATGAATGTTTAACTTTTCTTTAATGATTGTTTTTTTTTCTGTGATAAGTAGTACTCATTTCTTTCTTGCAATATAGTCAAACCTGTGTTAGTGGTCAACTCCAAATACAGGCTACCCTGTGAATAAAGGTCATTCTTTTTAAAAATCTATCATTGGTTATTATATTCAAATTGACCTTGAAATGAAGGTCACCTGTCAATAAAGGCCAAATTTTGTCTTCCCAAGAGTGGCCTTTGTTCACAGGTTTGACTACATGTGGATTGTTTGTCTGTTATAACTGCAATTTCTCTGTTTTAGTTTATTGATAGAATTTTCATTTATAATTTTACTATCTTATATGTTGTTATTTATAATTGCCTTTTTTCTTTGAAATCCATTGTGTCATTAATGACTTACTAAGTTATTTATGTTTCTCTCAGAGCTTTAAAATCTCTTACACTTTATCTGTGATTTCTTCATAAGGCCACATGAAAACTTTATTTTTTTGTATGTGTGTAAAATAAAGAAAATTTCAGCTTTCCATAGCTGTCACTTGCTTGGGCACATGAATTTTTATGCGGACCAAAGTTCTACATTTTTTTACATCTGCCATGCGATTGTTAGACTAGTTCTCATTCCATGTTTCAGTGCAAAACAATTTAAGTTCAGTTTCCATGAGTACTTTCAGTACTTGGTGTTTATTTCTTGTTTTTCATCAATAAATAGTGAATCAGATCTGTCCACGGCCAGAGATGACACAAAAACTTTGTAACATCCACCTATATCATCATATCTGATTTCCCAGATATCTTAAACTACGCATTGAAACAAATTGAAATCAGGTGACAGGAAGAAAACATTTTGATGTGACCTTATTTTCTAAGTTTCGAGTCATTAATTTTTTATTCTTATGGATATAAATATGCATACAAACATGTGTTCAACAAACTTCAATGTATTAACTCAATTTATCACATATTTTATCATGTTATTTCTCTTATATCTCAGTGATATGTTTATAGCTGAAACTTTGTTGGTGAAAAATTTATTATTCAATGTACAGACAAAAACACTGTATATGAGATCCCTTGTAAGTAAAAAATGGTTTCTATTGGGAATATTTTTTATTGAAAGGTTGATATGAATTGTTTATGCTTACAGAGAATAATTTTATACCACTGTACAGCTGGGTTGTTCATGTGTTACTTTACACTGCATGTGTTTAGCAAAAGTTGGCTGTACATTTGTATAGTGTGATTTTTTTAAACTAGCAAAGCTGAATAATTACACAGTTACTGAATGCGATTATTTTTAGCTTTGTACAACAGTTGATAGTTTTCGTTTATTTTACTGTTAGGGAATGTTTCATTCCACATTATGTAGTGCTCAGTTAAATACATGTACATTCAATGACCGATATAACAAAAATTATTGTGTAACTTATGAAAGTAAATGGAATCTCACAGAAGTTAAAAATAAATGCAAACATTGACTGTGAAATTATGCAGCTTTGACAATTTAAAATCATAAAAAATGTATTTCTTCTTACTTATCATTAACTAGATAGTTTACTTAAGTTACTGTTTCAGTTTTGGCTGATCGAGCTGTTATTCCATTTTTCAATGATCTCTTGTCTTTCCTTGTGTGATCCTGTCCAACATAAACACATATGTAAGGGAATAAACTATTCACTTTTAATTACATGTAATTAATCCCAGTGTGCATTTAGATAGTAATTATGCTATTCATCAAAATATTTTGTATTCATTTTCAAATGGAGTTGATATGTTTAACTTACAGATTTAATTGGCTAGTCATTTTCAAATAGAGTTATGTTTAACTTACAGACTTAATTTGCTAGTTTTTATGTTTCTAAGCATTTCGTACAGAATGTTGATTATTATGGTGTTTTATCATGCATCAACATGTCATTGGATGATTTAGCTCGCTATAAGATGTAAATTTGTTTTATTTCTTTACTTTTGTGCCATTGTTCCTGATTACATTCCTTGTTCTGCACCCAATTGTGTAAATATTGGTTAATTCTAACCACTGGGTTAAATTTACCAAAAGTTAACCAGAAACAAGATGGCTGCCCTTTTTTGTTCAAAATGATAGGTGTCATAGACAAATTGAGGATCTTGAAGGCTTCTTAACCAATACCATACTCTTGGCTAAGGTCTTGGGTTAAGTCGTACTGGAAATAATTTCTTTAAAGTTAACCAAAGTTTTATACAAATACTTTACCAAACTTTAACTCTAATTTTGACCCAACCTCAAATTTAACTCAATGGTTAAATTAACCAGTATCTGTACAATTGGGTGCTGGTGTTTATAAGTCTGAGTTTTGTGAGCAGTTTGAAATGTAAGTCTCCGATTGGTTGCCACTTTACTATATTTGACCAATGACAAATTAGGATTCCGTGTCAAACTTCTCAATTCTGTTTATTTACTTTAAAAACTTATTTTGTTTGTTTGTTTTTATTATCCTTGTTTGTAAGACATACATGTATGTATATATTGATTTGTTATGTTTTTAACTTTCATTTTATTTTTTTTCTTGTTTTCTTTATTATCATATTTTTATCTTTACGTTAAGTTGCTGACAACATGTAGTATCTTCATAATATTGTTAAATATAATTTAGTTCCATAGCTTGTAAAGCATAATAGTAACTGCAATTTATCCAGGTTTAGATTAAATTTTATACACCACTG